>OX419760.1:24357576-25557576 GCA_948567375.1 Lunularia cruciata | reverse complement strand
ATTCGATCCTTTGAGAAAAGGATCTCACGACCTCAAGAAAATTCAATGTGCGAAACGAACTGCGGTAATACCGCATCCAAATCCCTGAACCCGATAGCCGTTTTGAATTCTGCGCTGCTCTGATCACGAGTTAAACCACAAGAGACGCTACATCAGTGGTGGGATATCCACCGCTCATCAGTTTGGTGTCCATCTAAACGCGACTAGCCCGACTTCAAATCCACAAACAATAAGAGGAAAGGTATAACTTCTTTATGTAGTAACGTCAGATTGTACTACGAGGTTCGAAAGATCAGTATCTCGAAATCTACATTTTGATTGATTGATAATTACGAGATATGATCGAATGGTTGAGAAATAAGTAGAAGAGGACAAGATAATTATTGGCGGTAACGAATGTTCTTTTTCATATTTAAGGAAAGGCGACAGCGACCAAGGAAGGAAGATTTTACGTCAAGCCGTACAAGAGTGAGACCAAAGAAGTAAACTTTAGAAATTTTTCAAAATATTTCTAGACATCTCAAAGTTTTCACAATTCACAAAGAATATTGTAACAAGAAATTCAAATGTTCAAGATCATATGCAAGAACATCTCATTTCGGGATACGGGATACCTCCACTGTTTCAACTGCATTTTCAGAGGTACCATTTTCAGATCAAAATTTTCAGCATCTCCCCAGCATACAAGTGCCTTCTTTCCTCTCTCTTTTAAGAAAAGAAGAAGAGTTCTTGTTTTTTTGTCTTCTTATTTTATTTTTATCCTCCCGAATTTACCACTGATTGTGATTCTCACCCTCCAGCCTATATAGAGCTTCCTCCTCTCTCTCTCTCAACTTTTATGTAGTATTTATGTTTATCTTTTCCGCTTGAATTCTTTAATCTTCATTTTTTATTTCTTGAATCATTTTATCTTCATTTTTTATTTCTTGAATCATTTTATCTTCATTTTTTATTTCTTTCATCTCACTTTCCATTTCACAAAAACAAAAATTTCACAAAAAACATTTCTCCTTAGTTTGTTTAAAAGTTTTAGAAGAGGTTATCTCTATCTCTGGTCTTGTCTTTACTAATCCATTCATTTAGAGTTTAAAGATGTGATTGTTTTTTGAATTTATGTTATATTGAGGTTCAATCTTTTATTTGTTTATATAGCCTAGTTTTGTTTTAGATTATGATTTAGAGTTAAGTTTCCTGATAAATAGGTCAAGTTCTATCTATGATAAATTGTCATCATCCTGATGGTACAGCGTTTGATCTCTAGGTACATACAGTTGATAGTTATGGAAAATATTTACGAAAAATAAATTAAACTGCTATAACTTGTACAAAACAAATGGCACGGGAGAGAGAAAATGTAGTTGGAATGGAGCATGAGCCAGAAATAACTACAGATGAATATGATTGTTTGGAGCATTGCAAGATTAGGTTGGTAGTGAGTTTGATGCATATTGGAGGTCCTTCACACACTTGGTGTTTTCACACCTTTGGACGATGTATGATTCACATAAACTTATACGTTGCTACGAACTTTTAAGTTAAAACATTTCCGTGTGTTGCGGAATCAAGATTAAAAGTGTGTATTGCGATAATGTATGATTTTGACGCTTGTCAAGATTCTAAATGGGTTTGCCTCACATATAAAATTTTAAATTATATATAAATAATAATTTCCTCAATTAAATTTCAATCGTAAACTTAAATTATATTCAATTTTAATTTATTAAAATTGGTTATAATTGAATTTTGTGCTTTTTTTATCTTGATTATTTCAAATGGTCTTTCATTTTCACTTGGGTCTTAAGGTAATTTTTATTAATTGATTTATCAGTTTCGTGAGCCTTCATGAAATAGTTAAGAGCTAGAGTTCTCACTACTTCCAAACTCAGACCTCTAGTGATTGTGGTTCATGGGTCGAAAATGGGGTACCACAAACCATGTACAATTTGTGACAGGGTATCCCTATGCTGTTGGAGCATGGGTTTTAACATTGACTTGGTAATAGAGGTTTTCTTATTAACTTCAAGATCAAGGGTCCATTTTTTTTGTTTATAGCAAATTTTTTGTTTCATTATTAGTGCAATCCATTAGAGGTGCTCATGCAAGTTTTGATGTGCATGTTATCATGTGTTTGGATGGAGATCTATTGAGAAGAAGATTTTACACACTATTGTTGAAGTCATTTATCAAAGTTAGCATTCTCCATTGCAAGCTAGATTAAGATCTACATAGTTGGATGCAATATTTAGATATAGGTTTAGAACTTATATCTAATAATTTATTTTTTATCATTCCAATGGGAGGAAGCAAGAATCGATTTCAGCTACTTTAGCCTCTTGAGCCTCTTCCTTCTGTGTTCAGAGAAGGAAGAGCCTCCAGCTAAAGTACTCATTTGACACTTTCTTGGTGAGATTTATCATTTTATAGGCAGTGAATACTTATTTATGTATATTGATTTGATTTATACTACATTATAACTTACTACTTTGGATTTAGATATTTGATATTCTAAAATTATGCTTGATCTTATAGAGCCTTTTTTTTCATCTTTGATCTGTTTTGACTTGTCTGGGAATGATATAATGGTAAAATGTGCTTCTACTGAAAATCATGATGGTAGTATTATTGATTTAGTAAAGATTAATTGTGTTAAGACAAAGATCAATGCATGGTTGATTGAGGACCAACCGTTTGAAATGAAGATTCAGCACTTAGTTACACAAGGGATTATACTAGATGAGGTTATCCATTAGAAGAAGTGCATCAAAAAATTGATGATATGGAATGGGATAATTACCCAAAAAGACTTGTCAACAAGTGCCAGTGAGTGGTCAAGAAGTTGATGTTATCAAATGGGATTATTAACCAGAAAGACTTGTCAACAAGTGCAAATGAGTGGTCAAGAAGTTCTTAAGAGCGTTTACAAAGAAGTAGGATTGCTCTCTTGCAAGTGTGCATAGTGCTTAGGTACACTCCGACGTTGAGCTTCTCAAACACATAATTAGTTGTCATTTTTCTCCTCAATTTGTTGGGATGATAGTGAACAAGCCAAAAACTATTCAACAAGTATTTGAGATGCCTAGCCTTGATTTTGTAAGTAAGAAGAAACCATAGGTCCACTTATTATCAACTGAATAGTTTTATCAAATTGTTTCAGGTGGTTGCAGCAATAGCGAGAGGAGACATTCCTATCTCTGTTAATCAAGTGTTAGGTGCTAGTCAACTTCTTGCGATGGTGAAGGACATGGGAGGCATTAGACCGATTACTATTGGAGAAATCTTTGTGTATTTGGTCAGTCGTACCATTGTCCTTTAGCATCATTCTCACTTTTGACAACACTTTAGTCCACATCAGTTTGGAGTAGCTACACTTGGAGGATGTGAGGCTATATCTCTAAGCTTTAGGGCACTCCTAGATATCCATCTAGAGTGGGTTGTCCTATAGGTGGATGTTGAGAATACCCTTAATAGTGTCTCACAAGCATCCATCTTTAGAGAGCTTAGGGAGGCTGGTGGATTCTTGGCGAGTCTTATTCCTTTTGTGTCGTCTTTTTATGGCTCTTTTGCTTCCCTTTACTAGTAGCACAATTGTTCATAGGAAGATATCACCATCTTGGAGTCAATTGTTGGTACATGTCAGGGATATCCTTTATGGGGACCCTTATTTGCCATGGCTCACTTTGGAGTTCTCCTTTCTACTACTTTGGCCATGCCAGGTTGTGTATTTCCCTCCTTGGCAGATGATACACACATCGTGGGCCTTATAGATCAGATTAGGCAGGCCTTTGACCACTTGATTACCAAGTTACATCTAGTAAGCTTGAGAGTCAAGGTTCAAAGTGCAAGGCATTGTCCCCTTTAGGTATCCCTCCCCACCTTGAGCTTCCAGAGGAGTGTATCACATCTATAGATGGACTGTGTGTTCTTGGAGTGCCAGTAGGATCCAAAGATTTTGTCACATGCTTCTTAGACGCTACCCTTGCGGCGGGTGTTCTCCACGTGGATGACCTTTTGTTACTAAGAAATCCGCATGTGGCATTTGGTTTACTCTCCTCTAGTATTGCTCGTCATCCGACTTATCTCATTCGTACAATTCACCACTCCTTGTCCTTCTTATCACATTTAAGAGCCTTTGATAGGAGGATTATAGGAGTCTTTGGTGATATTTTAGACGAAGGACATTTGAGTGTGTGACAATGGATTTGGCACCTAGATAAACGGCTTTGCTGATCTCATGTGGAGGGGTTGGCTTATTATCTATGGAGGAGATGACACCTATAGCATTTTTGGGTACTTGGGCTCTCTCAACACCCTTACTTTCCTCTCATTTTGTGGTTGTTGATAGGTCGGTTTTGGAGACTTATGTGACAGAGATAGAGGAGGGATCCATTTCTCTCTAGATGTTATTACAACAAACGAGAGATAGTCTATCCCCATGAGCACAAGAGGAATTTCCATCCTTTGCTTCACTATCATCAAATTGGACTAGAGGTTTACAATATTCCTTGATGGAGCGACAGTATGAGCATATGCTACATTCTCTCTTAGTTGACTCGTCCATTCCTTAGGCTACTAGAGCACGTCTTTGCTCTTGCTCCAACAAGGGTGCAAGCTCTTGGATCCTAGCTCAACCGTGCATTAGGGCATTTTGACTCGCACCAACTACTTTCTCTACAGCGATGAGGTTTCACTTAGGTTTGGTCCACACATCTACATCTTCATTACTCACTTGTGAGTGTGGTTTTACACTAGATGCAACAATGGTCCATATGATACGATGTCATTTTGGAGGACACAAGATAACAACCCATGATGCTATTAGGGACATAATGTTTGTTATGGCACAAGAGAGTGGGTACTTGGTTTGGAAGGAGCATTGTATGCTTTGTAGACAACATGTGTTAGGGCAGACTTATACTTTGGCCCAAGATGATCAGGTGATAGTTGCGGATGTCGTGGTTATGGACCCTATGCGGGATATAATTTTGGAGGGAGTGATTACCAATCCTCTTGGATGGGCGGCGAGTGCAACAACAGGTTGTATGGTCTCCAAGTATAGGGGCATGCATGAGGTCACCTCTTTGTTCCTCTAGCCTTGGAGTTATATGAAGTGATGGACATTGCATTTGACACATTTGTCAAGGAGTGCACAAGAGCTTATCATGTTAGGCGCTAGGGGGTACCACTCTCACTCTCATACTTTGTAGTATATTTTAGACAATGTGTGTCCATTGCTCTATAAAAGGGCAGTGGCTGGTGCAATCCATAGGAGAGCAATCACACTAGGTGCTGCTTCTTTGGATACACCAATTGTTTGCGGACCGTACTACTTGCATAGCTCGGATATCTTAGGTTCAGTAGGGCAGATTTCTCGTATAACTCTCTTGTGGCTTAGCCCCATTTTACCTTTTTTGTCATTCCCTTGTGCGGGGTTGATGGGGTCTTCCAATCCTTCATGTTTTCTACGTAGTAGCCCTTTTAAAAATACTTGGATATACTTACTTGTGTATACTCAGTCAATTGGAGCTTGAGCCATTGATTTGGAATGAGAAAATGGATGGGGTCTTCCCATCCTTCATGTTTTCTACCTAGTAGCCCTTTTATAAATACTTGGATTACTTACTTGGGTATACTCAGTCAATTGGAGCTTGAGCCATTGATTTGGAATGAGAACATGGCTTTTATGGCTTACAGCAAACAAAACAATCTCCAACACAAACAAATAAACACAACAATGTCTAACCAAATAACCATAAAGGTCTCTAGGTGTGCACAATGAAGCGATAGTATATTCCGTTCAGCTTCCATTCACTGGCGATAATAGTCACAAACAAATAAGCATAATAATCTCCAATGCTGCATAATGAACTTTCTACCCATTCTACCTCTTTTCTCTCCCTTGTAGTACTGCATAATGAATTTTCTACCCATTCTATAATCCCAATTCTACCTCCTTTGTTTCTTCCTTGTAGTACGGCTTGATTGATCTTCCCATCCTTCTTGTGTTCTATGAGGTTGGCTTTTCCATAATGAACTTTTACCTTATATTTCATTTATCTGGATTTTTTTCAATTTTCTCTCATAAAATGGACCACACTTAATTTGCCTCAATTTTCTCTCTGAAGTGGGCGTAAATACTCCATTTAATCTCGATGCCCTTTTTGCAGCCATTCTCCTGCTTGACCTCTACACCCGTCTCGTCCCATTACTTGCGTATATTCGACCTGGGTGCAGTTATCTCGATTTTCTATTTAAATGTATCTCAGTTTTATTCTTAATTTTATTCAATCTAGATTACCTACCATCGATCCCAATTCCCTTTTGCAACTGCAATGATCTCCATTCTCTGGGTGCACGTCTTGTTTTCCTATCTAATTTCTACACAATTTTCTATTTAAAGTGTTTCTTAATTTCATTCAATCTAGATTACCATCAATCTCGATATCCCTTGGAATTGATCTCAATTTCCCTTTATGGTCTACTATCGATATCAATTCCCCTTTGTTGCCTATTCGATTTCAATTTCCCTGTGCAGCCGCATCGATCTCTACTTCCTTTGCAGCTGCTCTACCGCTTGACTCCTGTAACTGTCCTCCCGGTAGTATTTGTGGAAATCTGCAATGCACTAATCTGCAATACCTTCCCACTAAAAATCCCGGCTCTCCTCAATGTGTCTCGTTCTTGTGAAACTCGCAGACTAGCTTGTCAAGTAAAAGGATCTTGCATAGCGGACCGCGTGGTTTTAATAAAATGTCATCTCACGTCAAATGTACGCAATTCGTTTTGAGATCAATCTCATGCTTTGCAAGTAAATGCTATACGGTAGCTCTGACACATTACCGTCACCATATTTGGCTTCAAAGGAGAATTTCGTATGAGGATCCGCATGATGACTTCGTACTAGAATGAACGTACACATTGTGCGTTCGGAGCACGTCATACGCCTCATGAGAACGAGAACTTCAGGTACTACTGACCTCTCCACTCCTCATCACCTCGCAGCACGGACCTTGAATTTCAAGTAGCTGCTCGCATGAGCCTGAGCTCATGCGAGCAGCCACTTGAAATTACAGGTCTCCTACCCCGTTCCTTACTCTGCTCAGCGACCCTTCAGTAGTCCATAATTCATCTACGTGCAAAGATTCGTGAGGAGATTCATCAAAGTGACGACTCGGAGTAAAGGTCCGCCGTCTCTCCACTCATCCAGATTCCAGGATACTCACGCGTGTGAAAAACGCCTGTACCGAACCTCGGCCTCTTCAATGTCTCCACTTGAAGCACTTACACCAGTTCGGTCCGGAGCTAAGGCAGTAAGAGATTGAAGATGTCCATCCAGGAGTGGGCAGATGTCAGCATTTCACCCTTCCGTTCTTGCGACAAGTTCAGTAGCCAATATAAAAGTCGGTCTTTCCCTCCCTTCCATCTGACCGACCTAGCCTCAAGCATTTGTTCGAAATGGAGCAGGACTTGCCATGTTTGTGACAGGAGCAGGCCTGAGATCGAGACCGATATATCCCCTCTTCGTCGCGACACGATAGTGCTCACTCGGCGTTAGGGACTAGGAAGATTACAAGTAGATAGGTCTCCGAAGCCGTCGAGGATCAACTCGTTGCGGTACCCTCCCCACCTGTGATTTGCTATCTTCACCTTCACTGAGGGCAGACCCTTGCATCTAGGTGCCGTTCATGGACCTCGATGCCTAAGGGTAGATAGAGTAGCTTGTAACTTATGTGTACTGGGTCTCCTGTAATAGTTGCCTCAGTATTTGATAGATACCTAATCAAATCGGAGTCCATGGCTGAAAGGATCCTCACGATGAACCGAAATGCACGGTGCATAGAGGGAACGAAAGTCTAATGTGTCAACTTTCCTCGAAAGTAAAGAAGTCTAACCTGCAGATACTTCCGATCAACATGAAGACTGCGCGAATGTGCGTCTTATTGGCATTGTTGCTGTCAGTGCACGCAGCATTCGAGGACGACTCAATGTCTGGTGCTCCAGATAGTGAAATTTGCCGGAGAAGCTCCTTAAGGAAGGCAGATGGGAAACAATACCTGGAGTCCGGACCCGGCACCTGCAGCACCACGCAGATGGGGGAAATCCCATCTAAAGATCACATTACCTCTACCTTGATTCTCGAACCTCAAAATGGTGCTTGTATTCCAGCTGGACCACCATTTGAAGTGGTTGTCAAGGTAATGAATTTGGACACAGGGTTCTTCAGTGATGCGGCGACAGAGTACTTCACGTTCTCTCAACAGCTCAACAAGGAAGGAATAATTAAAGGCCACGCCCACATCGTAATTCAGAAGCTGCGCGGGAAGGATTCGGTTCCCCCTGCTACTGACTTCGATTATTTCAAGGGATTGAACCAGGTCGCTGAGGGTGATGGGAGGCTTTACGCTTCCGTTGATAATGGTCTAACCCCTGGAAAGTACCGACTCTGCACCACAGCTGCCTCTTTAAGTCAGAATAGCCTTGTCATGCCAGTCGCTCAGCGTGGTCCCGTGGACGACTGCGTTAGATTTACAGTAAGATAGTGGGCATCGCTAGTTTCGATTGTGCCTTGCCCGATGCAATTTAATCTACATGTCTTGACCAGTAGCTCCGTAAATTAAGGTATCCTTCCGACAGGCCTTGTACACGTGAATTTGTTATGTATCTAAGATCTGTGATATATCGAAGAACACATCTGCGAAAATATAGAACATCTGTGATATTTCGAACAACACATCTGTGATACTTCGAATAAAGAACACTATCGGTGATATTTCGAACGACAAGCTTCTTTACATGGGAATCTGTACAACTGCGAGGACCGTGAGGTTGGTAAACCTATGCTCACGTGAAATGGAGTATTCAGTTTAAACAAAATCTGCATGGAAATGTTAAACCTCGCATTCATCTGAATACTCAATCGAGTCTTACAGTGACCTACTGAAAAATAAATCAGTAGGTCACTTTCAGTGATTCTGGCTCTGATGTTTCCAACCACGTATTTCTCTACGCGGAAATCTGTATCAATGCTGAAACAACTCGATCTTAGTAAACTTGTATCCATGTGCAAATTGAAGTATTGCTACGACGGCCCTCACAAAAATTTTAAACATCGTTCCGACGGACAGTAAATGCCAATTTTAAACCAAGTCCCTACTATTGCGACTTTAATGTTCCCAACGACACTGTCTACACGGAAATTGTATCTCTGCTGAAATTGCTGAAGATAGTAAACCTGTATACATGTGCAAAATGAAAGATTGCCCCGACAGCCTCCACTTGAAAATTTAAATCTCGCCAACATCTAGAAATTCAATCGAAGTTTCGAATAACATTGCAAGCGCTGGTTTGTACCATGAAATAAATTGTAAAATTGAACAAAATCTCTTTTAAATTTACTTTTAAATTTAAAGAATGTGGCCAAATTCCATGTGTGATTTTCGCCCTCGGTGAAAGGAATATAGCGAATCATGGAAAGTGTGAAACAACGTTCATAATTAACACTACGATAAAATTTCGAAAAAATCCAAATCGACGAAGAAAAGCTGTGAAATCACGTCCCCTCTGCTACGTCGAAAACATGTGTTCTTCATCCTCGGTGAAAGGACTATAGCGGATGATGGAACGTTTAATTCAACGTTCATAGTTACCACTGCGACAGAAATACGATGAAATGCAAATCGACGAAGAAAGACAGTGTAACCACATCCCCTCGCTACGTCGAAAAAACTCTACACTAATCTTAGGACAAATGACCATGGAACAAGTTCCAAGGAGGGCAGAATGTGTAGAGCTGAAAAGCTGAAATTGTAGCAATCTGGCCTTTTCCGCCCCCACAATAGATAAGACCTTTTCACAACTTCGCGAACGCGAAGCACGTCAACACACTTAATATACCAATGAACATGCTTCCATGAAATGATTTAAAATTATCACGTGGTTGAAAGGTAAGTACTGAAATCCTCCAATACCTGACCTGATCGAATAAACTTTACATATGGGCCCGCCATTGTTTACAATGCACAAACTTTTATTTGTCTGCTAGACAAATCTTCTATTCAGTTTGCTAAATTTCGATCTTAAATTCTGCTCGAGAAATGTGAACGCAACAGAACGTCTTAGGACAAGTAAATTGTTACTAACTGAGTTGCAGAACACAAGCTAGTTGCAAAACAATAGATCCCTTAAACGGGAGGGGGAAAGACAGGGAATGTGAGCCGCAATAAATTTACCTCTATTGAAGCTTTTGTATTGTTCTGTCTCGAAATCGATAGAATGAGAACTGAGTCCTCCTGAATCCTTCCTTTCCATTACTGTATATACTTGTCGCTCCAGATCGAACTCAGATAGAAAACATGCTCACTTAATACAATAAACAGTTCGTCGGCGACAACTTGCTATCCTCTCAATAGTACTACACATCACCGGTTAGAGAAGCAGCAAAACAGACAAAGTAAAATCGGGTCGAGAAACTCTGTATCTTGAGTTAGTGGCAAGAACAGCAATCTTGCCAATTAAAGTTCCAGATGCCTCAAGATGGTAAATTCGCTTACCAACGAAGTTACTTGAACCTTAGTTGATGAAGCTGTCGCTCTCTTAATGCTTGCCATGAGTAGGAATATGCAAAAACAAATGGATAAGTATAAGTTTATAAGTATAACAAATGTATAAGTAAGATATAATGCCACGAATAAACCCGCGTAACTGGTGTTTTCATAATCTATGTCGACACCCGATGGATGAATTGGAACATCTAGCTAAAGGTCATCCGCAAATCCTATGTCCAGTTGTTGCTACAAGAGAACTCTCGGTTGTATCCACGAGAGAATAGCCGGTCCAGGTGTTCACCACAAAGCAACCTGCAGGAAGAGTAGAACGCTATACTTCACTCAACCCCCATCTTATGACTTGCATTTCAAATTACTCCATCTACAGTATTTCCCCAGCGGCAGATGTTCTCTCTTTTCACGAGTGAGAAAGACTACTCGCATAGCTGGGAGGAGACTCCTTTCAACAAGTAAAATTCCTTATATACCAGATCGATATGATATAATATTCATAGGGCCTGTACATGACGGGGCTGCCTTCAATCAGCATAAATGTAACCTGGGACTCCTGATATGGAGGAATCTCTCGTGTATTAAGCCATGGAACTTCTCGTAAAGCACTGGCAAAAGAGTTCATTGCTGTGGCAGGAAAGTTTTAAGGCTTCTCAACATGTACAAGACTTACGGATGCCCTGAGGTTCCGGGTTGAGCTCACTCTGGGAATAGGTTTGAATTAAAGGTTCTGTTAAAAGCAATTTCAGGAAGGAACATCTGTAATCTGTGAAAGATCCAGAGCCCATGATACCCTCACATTCCTCGTCCTTAGTGTCAGCAATCCTTCCAATGCATAAGCGTGGTTTTCACTCCTGTCTGTGACGATTCTTCGATTTAAAGCATATAAAGATGTCTTGAGGACGTTTAATCTTCTATCACTACCAACAGAAATCGCAAAACTATCAATAAATCTGGATTCTAAACTAGACAACTCTAACAGAAGGTCAAAGAACTTCCGATAGTTACGTATTCTGATTTCGACACAAGAACGAAGGCAAAGTTGTAGGTCTGGGCCGAGGACCAGTCTTCTTCTCACTGGTTTATATGGATTAGCTCCGAGGAACCAATTCTCTATCCGATTTGGATGCAAGTTAGCTGACAACTTTTCTTGAGAACGGTTGTTGCTCTACTCGTTTCCATTTCCAGACAAACTCGAGAGTGCACGATTCTTCCATCACAAACAAGTGATCTTTCAGGTGAGTTGCAACTGTAGTTGGGATGAAATGTCTGAACTGCTCTGTAGGTAGAAATTTCGGAGTAGTGACGGATATGGAGGAAACTCGTCCCCTGTGATATGTGCGTAGAAATAAGCTGATCTCAGGACTGAGATTGAAACTGTCATCAAGCAAGGCACGGCAGAAGATATGCAAAAACTTACCTGGGGACTATCAACTGACTGCTATCATTCCAGTTCGTGTTTCCCTGTCTTTCTGGCCTCTGCCGACATGTAGCGCCTGTTCAAATCGAGGGGAAGAAGTTCAGGAACCTTCATTGATTCAGATACACCTACGTTGTTTAGAAACTCTGCCCACTTGTGCAAGGTGTAAAATGAAGGCTTGGATTATCGTCAAGTCAACCCACCTTGTCATTGTGTGCTCAAATTCGACTCTGTTAGCTCTCTGGCGTTCAAAGCTTAAAGGTATACCTCCCACCTTCTAGTCCGACGTGCTGCTTCCGAAGTACCACCACACAATGCCAGAACTCTTTGATTGGCAATGCCAAAGCATATCGCTGTACTACCCTTGTAAATAACCATACCAGAATTTTCAGGTCCCGATGTAATCGACAATGCATATAAGCTAGAATCTCCGTTTTGCACATTGAGGTTTTTGACTTGCCTCGGGAGTCAATGATGCTTTGAAGACTACAGCATGATAAAACTGCACAAGAAGTTGTTTCTGCATGAATGGTAGATAGGAGCACTTTTGACAGCCGATCATCGTTCTATCCAAGGTCACTTTGGTTCGTGTGACTTTGTTGCCCACAGTCTTTCTAATGATGGTACTGGTACTAGTAGTAGCAGCACAGTGCTGAGATATAATAAGCAAGCAGAAAAAGTTGTTCTTAATAATCAGTGCCACCCATAACTTCACTAGGTTGCACCATCCCCCAGCTGGAGCTGTCACCTTTGGCAAGTGGTGCTGTAAGTTGTTTCATGCAGAGCTTGAGAGTAGTACACGATTAGGATACGAAACCTCGTGGCCCTATAGGATTAGCGTTCCAGAAGAGCTGGGAACGAGTCTGCATTTATTCGCTCTCGCCCATGACATGCCCTACTCACACGCATTAGTTCTCTGAGGGTTTGGACAGAGTTCGCAAGTTGCAAATAAGTTAGGGATAAGGTGTAAAGTGCGCTCTGCACACAAAGCAATGTGCACCTAATCGATGAGACTTTCTCCAATGACATGCTCTAGTAACCACTTGACATGAAATCCACTTGGTATGAACAGGTCCTGTAAAGAGGTATCCTGGGGTCCCAATATACAAGACAGAGAAGTTCGGTAATGAATACGTGAAAGCAGTATAACAGAGTACCTACGAAAACTTATTCCTACTTTTGCCACTTGCAGGAGAATGGTTTACGTGAAAGTGCACGCATAGTCATGCACCACGGTTTTTAAGCTGGAGGATGCACATGGCTGTACTGCGATGCACAACAGGCTCCGTCTTCCGTAATAGGAGAGTGGGCTTATAGAGCAAACAATCATACGATCATACGTCCTATCAGCTCTCCGAAGAATCTCCAAACCATCAGTAGGTCCCACTCGAGCGTGAGTCCTTTATCGATAGTGACACTCATGATGTATCCACCTTAGCACAACTGATGTTTCACTCAATCGATGTTCGTATCTTTGTGGACGTGGTAGACGTCAGAGACGACGATTCTTGTTCTTTTCCGTAGTTGATTGCTTTTGCTTAACACCTTTGGAGTCTTACAGGGAACAGCTGCTTCAGAGATTTAAAGATCGATGAAAGAAATGCTCCAGCCCAACCCAGCACAGCTCTGGAGTCTGGACTGGGCTCCCTTTTGTGGTGTAACACTATGCACTGATCGAGAAAGACAAAAACTTATGTCCAACTTATCAAACTCTTCGTATTCCGCGCTTTGCTTCCCACAACGACTGTTCTCCTGAGATTCTCTAACTGGTTTCTGATCGCTTTATGATAACCAATTCCAACGTAAGAACTCGCTCACCTCATCCACTTTCTGGACGGAGATGTACCTGTACCGTATTGCTGAGGCCAGCTACGGAATCGGCAGCTTTTACCATAGAGACGGAGCTCCGCGCGACACTTGTACGCTGCGATCTGCTATCTGGAAAAGACGAGTCTTTGACCCTCACCAAGTGGGTTCGGTTCCTGAAACCTCGACAGGCTGCGCAGAAACCTCCAATGCTTCTTTTCAGCGTGCTACAGCAAAATTGCATCAGCGTGAAGGGTCTTCTCATTAGGGTGGCATTTAGCAATTCATCGCTCATTTTGTTGGTTCAATTCCAGTGTATAATTGGTTATTTTTGCTACGCTGTCCGTTGGTGTTTCTATACTGTTCCAACCATGCGTTTTTACCTGGTCCAGTTTCAAAGTAAAGTTGTACACATTTCCATGTATTAGGCTCAAGGTCATCATGATCTCTGTAGTCATTACAGACGGGAGTCCTATCTTTTACTCCCTTGACTTACTCTTTGTTCCTTTCATCTTCCAGTATTGCCTCAGTGTGGCGCCGTCTATCCAATCACTGCAGGTGGTGTGGTGCGGTGGCCAATTTCAATCCGGACAAAGAGGGGGCCAAAACTGAAGTACTAAATCTTGTTGTCATCGAGTCACGTTGTTGGAAGGCCAACTCTAGATAACTCTCTTGCATCCACCCAATCTATCTCGGGAACCTTATCGAAGTCTCTTCAAGAGCAGATTACTGGACGAAAGAGAACGAGAAACAACTAAAAGACTTACGGTTGAAGTTACCTACTTTACACGAATCCATCGTTTCCGCCAAGAACCTTTTAGCTGCTTGGCAAGACACGGACATGTTTTACTATGATCTCGTATACATACTCCAGTATGTAACATCACTCCTTTTGTCTCGTCATATTCTTATATCACTTGTCTGATCACTAGCTTATGGCAACAGAGTTTAGATATTCTATGGGAATGCTATGTAAATTGGCACTATCACTTCAGGTATTATTTCCGTCGTCCCTGTTACCATCAAGATGTCCGCAACCCGCTTATAGTGATATCCAAAGTTACATCGAGCAAAACCTTTCACATTTACTACTGGTTTCGTTCAGTTTGGACATGCGTGTTGAGCAATTTTAGTGAGAAGACAGAAATTTGAGTGGATGACTTGGATGAACGAAGATGGAAAAGTTTGCAGATATTCAGACTTACTATCACAATCCATACTCTCTATTATTGAACATGATTGCTTCCTTTGAGCAATCTGAATAAAATACAACGAGGGATCGATTATAGTATTGCGTCTGTTCGATCATGTCTAAGAGAATTTATCACACAAGTATTGTTGGGCGTTGATTCTTCGACGATCTCCGATGCACTTGCATGAGTTCCTACTGAATTCCTATTGAAACTTGTATGCATTGGACGGACCTTTCAAGATTATTTTTACAAACAAGTTATTTTTGGACTGGGCATGGTCTTTGATACGCGAAAAACTGTAAACCGGGCTATATAGTTTAACCGTCTCTTTTACAAACGCTATGATGTGTACTGATAGATATGGAACTTCTCATTTTAAAATTGGCCAGGTTCTTCTTAATGACGTTACCATTATGTGGAGTTGCATAAGTGCAAAATCTACTGGAGGGAAGTCTGAAGCAACCCCCAAGGCCGCTTCCCGATGTTTAGAGTGAGACGTAACAATGGGGGGTTTCAATGCTAAGTTTTCGGACAGTCGTCGACTTCCGTAAGGGAATTTTTGGGTGCTCGACGACGGAATTCCGTTAAGTTTCTATGAGTATTTTAAATCGGGACGGTAAAAGTTTTAGGTTATAGAACTCCCTGCATTTTCTGTCAACATTTGTTAATAGGGAAATCTCATATCCACTCGTCTGATTTATATCTTTAGTGCTTCAGACATGTTTGATTCCCACTACCATGTGTTAGGAAATTTATCAGATATATTTCATTTCAATTTAAACATTCATTTCAATTTAAAAATTGAAACCCTTGGGTTATGATTATGCATAAAAAGTTGTACAGATTTCTGCTAAATTCCACATAGAGGCATAAAACTTAGGAATTGAAACCCCCAATGTGTTCAAGGATTTATTGTGGCAACTTTTGGTTCGGCTGGTTCTTGTACTTTTTCATAGTTTGAAAGCCACGTTGTATATCAACGAACATATGGTGGACAAATGATGAACAGATAAAGATAGAATATCACGATGTTTATTTGTTTATTGATAAATTTAGGAATAATTTAAAAAGTAATGAAAAATATACATAAAAACTATTTAAATAGATTATTAATTGAAATTTAAATAATTATATATAATTAAAATTTTAATAAATATTATAAAGAACTCAAATATATTTCTAATAAATAATCATATCATTAGAGCGAGCCTAAATAGTTAATTTTTATTTGAATCAATCATACTTAATACTACTTCGAGGCTTCAGCCGCAATTTGCTCCACCGGGTCGTCCTTTCGTGGATATGGCCACCCCATCCGTTTCTCCAATTGTGTCCGCATGGGGTTTCTTTTCTTTCATTAAATCAATATTTTCATTAGAAACATTCACTTTTAAAAATTCATGTAAAATTTGGAGGGGCGTTTGATGAGCATGTATCGGTTTAGATTCTCCAACTGCTGACTATCTTCAATTGTTTTATCACTGAGAACTTACATTATTATCATTGATTGATATTACGTAAAATATCGTGTTAAACATGTAACCATGAAATTTATATTATGCATGCAAAATCTTATCGGCATGCATCAATAGTGTTAAGGAAAAGGATGCACCAGGAAGGAAGGTATCCTAAAAGAACTCTAGTGTCAGTACATGGTTACTCTCGAAAACTCTACAAATTTACGTTTTGAAATATGTGCTTGTGGCCCTAAGGGAACAGAATTTACTTGGACAAACATTTCTACCTGTATCCGATTTTGCTTTTTCCAATACAAGACACGCAGTTCTCAAATCTACAACAATTAGAGAAGTAGCTTTTAGAGAAAGTCGACTGTAGTACTCAAACACGACTCCACGGAGGTATGCAGATTCCAACTTTCCGCCTCAGAGATGCTTCCATGTCGGACGGTAACTTCGCAGCAATTTACGGCTGCTTGGAAGTTGGTTTGCGGGCAGCTTCGGGGTTGGTACTCGGGCTTTGACTCTGCCCCTTGCACAGTTCCTCTGGGTTTGATGCCTGCTTTTGTTTGTTCACTGTATTTCTGGTGCTTTTCTGGCTGTTTCTCATGTAGTGGAGGAGTACATATTTTTGATTCAACTAATTCGAGACTACTGGTCTATGAGCAGGGAGGCACTTGACAACACGATATTGGCGGCCGCAGACGAAAGCTGCCTTTTCTGCCCAAGTGCCGTCCCTAGATTGCCGGCTTCTCTAGATTGCCGGCCGTGCCTGCCGCTAGAATCTACCAGAAAGTGCTCACCAGTTTCTAACTTTCTCCCACATCGCTGCTCTATGCTGCAATGGACTCGGATCGAATGCTTAGATTCGGTGGTTTCAAGCACACAAGAAAAAGCAGTTAAAGCGTAAAGATCTGTGTCTACACAAGCTCTAAACACAGCAGATACAGTCCGGAAGCTGACTTCAAGCTCTTTGAGTAACTCTGTTGACGCCTATCCTTCCCCGGACGCAGCTTTCGTATTGTACTCTGCATCGAAGTTCAGTCCTCATATTATAATCTCCAGACACTTTCCCCCGTCAGCTTTAGACTCACTTAAACAAAGAAACAATCAACTGAAACAACTACTTCTTCCATATGGAACGGACAAACAGGAGCATATTCTCTTTGCCTTAGAGCGTCCAAATGCTCACCTACAGTATTGATACGAGGCAGAAGTTGATACGATTATGTCATAGCGAACTGTGACGGACTCCTAAATACGAGGAGCCCTGGGGATTGGTACAAAGAACAAGCCTGAGTTAGCAAACTCTGAAGCTTAACTCTTGAAGTTGAACTTAATATTTAGCAACAGAAAAAGGCGACCGCGTAGGAAAAATGAAGGATGGGAAGACCCCATCAAGCCTTACAAGGGACAGACAAAAAAGGTAACATGGGGCTAAGCCCCAATAAAGGATGGGAAGACCCCATCAAGCCTTACAAGGGAGAGACAAAAAAGGTAACATGGGGCTAAGCCCCAATAGAGTCTGTATGAGAAATCTGCCCTACCGCACCTAAGATATCCGAGCTATGCAAATCGTACGGTCTACACACAACTGGAGCATCCGAAGAGACATCACCTAATGGATTGCTCTCCTATGGATTGCACCAGCCACTGCCCTCTGTAGAGCAATGGACACACGCTATCTAAAGTAAGCTACAAAGTATGAGAGTGAGAGTGGTACCCCCTGACGCCTAACATGATAAGCTCTCGCGCACTCCCTGACAAATGTGTCAAATGCCGTGTCCATCTCTCCATATACCTCCAAGGCTAGAGGAACAAAGAGGTGACCTCGTTGCATACCCCTATACTTGGAGACCTTGCGACCTGCTGCTGCACTCGCCGCCCATCCAGGGAGATGGGTAATCACTCCCTCCGAAACTGTATCCCGCATACGGTCCGTGACCACGACATCCGCTACTGTCACCTGATCATCTCGGACCAAGTATAAGTCTGCCCTGACACGTGTCGTCTGCAACGCATACGAACGCTCCCTCCAAGCTAAGTATCCACTCTCTTGTGCCATAGCAAACACTATGTCTCTGATGGCATCATGTGTAGTTATCCTCTGTCCTTGCAAAGGACACCGTGTCATGTGGACCGCCGCTGCATCTAGTGTAGAACCACACTCACAAGTGAGTAGTGAAGATGCAGATGGGTGGACCAAACCTAGGTGAAACCTCATCGCTGTAGAGAAAGTAGCCGGTGCGAGTCGGAAAGCCCTAATGCATGGTCGAGCTAGGATCCACGAGCATGCACCCTTGCCAGAGCAAGAGCGTAGACGTGCTCTAGTAGCCTGAGGAATGGACAAGTCAACTAAGAGAGAATGTAGCGTATGCTCACATTGTCGCTCCATCAAGGAAGACTGTAGACCTCTAGTCCAATCTGACGATAGTGAAGAAAACGATGGAAAACACTCTCGTGCTCGTGGGGATAGACTATCTCTCGTCTGCCGCAATAACACTTGGAGAGAAAAGGATCCTCCCTCCACCTCTGTCACATAAGTCTCCAAAAACGGCCTATTAGCAACCACAAAATGAGAGGCAAGTAGGGGTGTTGAGAGAGCCAAACTACCCAAAAATGCTATAGGTGTCATCTCCTCCATAGAAAGCAAGCCAACCCCACCACATGAGATCGGTAGAGCTGTCTGTCTATGTGCCAAATCCCCTATCACACACTCAAAAGTCCCTGGTCCAATAATATCACCAAAGACTCCCATAATCCTCCTATCAAATGCTCTCAGACGTGATAGAAAAGATGGTGAGGAGGAACTATACGGATGAGGTAGGATGGTCGACGAGCAATACTGGAAGAGAGTATACCAAATGCCACCTGCGGATCTCCTAGTAATGGAAGGTCATCCACATGGAGAACATCCTCTGCAAGGGCAGCATCCAAGAAGCGTGTGGTGAAATCCTCCGATCCTACTGGCACTCCAAGAACACGAAGTCCATATGTGGATGTGATACACCCCTTTGGAAGCTCAAGGTGGGGAGAGATATCTAAAGGGGACCATGCCCTACACTTTGACACCTTGACTCTCAAGCCTACTAGATATAGCTTGGTAGTCAAGTAGTCAAAGGCCTGCCTAATCTGATCTACAGGGCCTAGGATGTGTGTATCATCTGCCAAGGAGGGAAATACACAACTTGGCATGGCCAAAGTAGTAGATAGGAGAGCTCTAAAGTGAGCCATGGCAAATAAGGGCCCCCCCAAAGGATCTCCCTGTCATGTACCAACTGTTGACTCCAAGACGGTGACTCCCTCCTGTGAACCACCATGCTGGTAGTAAAGGGAAGCCTGAGAGCCATAAAAAGACCACACAAAAGGAATGAGACTCGCCAAGGATCCACCAGCCTCCCTAAGCTCTCTAAAGATGGATGCACGCGAGACGCTATTAAAAGCATTCTCAACATCCACCTGTAGGACGACCCACTCAGGATGGATATCTAGGAGTGCTCTAATGCCTAGAGATATAGCCTCACATCCTCCAGGTGTAGTTACTCCAAACTGATGTGGACTAAGGTGTTGTCGAAAGTGAGAACAATGCTGAAGAACAATGGTGCGACTGACCAAACGCAAAAAGATCTCTCCAATAGCAATCGGTCTAATGCCTCCCGTGTCCTTCTCAATCACGAGAAGTCGACTAGCACCTAAGACCCGACTAACAAACATAGGAATGTCTCCTCTTGCTACTACTGCAGCCACCTGAAACAACTCGGTAAAACCACTAGAAGGATCATCTGCCTGGAAGCAATCTCTAAGGTGCTCATAAACCATCCCTGACAAGCCTCCTGAGGAAAGGCGAGGGGCAGTGCACAATGCTTGTGCAAATAGCGACCTATCAAGACATAAAGGCTGCTCAGGCTGATAATCTAAGACCTCTAGTGGTAGTCCCTCTATTGCTATAGGATGCAATGAGCGTAGGGAAGAGATGGTCTCATCAGTAGGACTTGCTATAGACAAAGGGTGTAGCGCTCGTGCTTCTCTACTAAACTCTCCTGCCTGACCCAATGTCCTACATCGTTGTAATCGAGTGGAATCTATGGTATCATGTGGCAATGTCTGTCTCCTAAATCGTGTAGCCCTAATAAACTCCTCCTGAAGCGCTGCCCAATCCCCTGCTCAGAATCGACAAAATCTAGCAGCCACCTCTCTATGCCCCGCGTGTCTTCCTCTAGCATAACAAAGACACCATCGAGGGAGTAGGAGGAATAGGAACCACGCTAACTCGTCCAAGGGATCACGTGCAAAACGATCCAGTGGTAGGCGAAAAGCCTATCTAGCCTCATCATGAAGTGTGCGGGGTAGTCTATGGAATAGACGTGGACATGGAAAACTAGTCTCAAATAACCCCAAAATGCAACCCGCTTGAGAAGCTAACCACTCCCACGACTCGATCGGTATCCTTGGAACGATCAACGAAGGTATAGAAGAAGCGTGTGTAATCTCGAGTGTCACTGCTGTCGATGTGGTCGCTCGTCTCACGTGGGCATCCCAAGTGGTCCAATCATAATCCTTGTGCATCCTTCCCACATGGGTCTTTACCCCTTGTGAGGTAAAGCGTCGGTGACACACCGGGCATGGTGTATCCCGACCTGCTCTAGGCGACCCCACATGGGAAAGTGTAGTCATGGCTAACACAAGAATAATGATAGTAACATATGATACTCCTCTCCATGTCTCCCCATATCTGTAAAACCACAACCCTTCACCTTCCAATTCACATAAGAAAATAATCTTTCCAAACCCTAAAATCTATAAACTCTCATAACTTTCAATTTCTATCTCCAAAATTTTCAAATTAAATTCACATGAAACTTAATCATGAAAATAGAAATGAAAATTCACAACCCATCATTCTCGAAGTATAATGATCATTCTCAACCCTAAAAAAACTAAAAATTTTCGTAACTTTCTATTTCATTTTCCATAGTTTTCAATCTAGATACCCATGGAACCGAAATTAAAAAACGAAGAGAATAGATTATTCACTCGAAGAGAATAGATTATTCACTCGAATGGTACATGCTAGAGAGCACTCAGAAATTATCAAAATTGTCTCACGTCTCTCCCTCTCCTCGCCCGTCTCCACACTCTCCCGCAGCTCCCCCCAGACCCTTAACGCATATCAGACGTAACTGAGATTTGACAAAATGAAGTCCACGGTCATAGGGTGTGCGCTTCTGGCTCTGCTTGTCACAGTCCATTGTGCCTTCAGAGATAATGCGCTTTCAGGGAAGCCGAGTGGAAGGTGTGTGTGCAAAGCGACTTACGCAGTGCAGACGGTACTCAACAACCGGACCAAGGGCCATGCAGTAGAACTCAGCTCGGAGAGATCCCTACCAGGGATCACATGACATCCACTCTCATTTTAGGGCTGAAGAGTGGTGCGACTATCAAACGTGGTAAGACATTCGAAACAGATGAATTGGAAACCGGATTCTTCAATAACCTGGACAACCAACACATTACTCTTTCTCCCAGCAGCGGAACAATGAGGGCATCAATCAAGGGCCACGCTCAAGTTGTGATCCAAAAGCTTCGTAGCAATAACTCACCCCCAGATGCGACTGAGTTCGAGTTCCTCAAAGGACTCATTCAGCCAGATGAAGGATATGGCAAATTGTTTTAATCCGTGGAGGGACGTTTATTGCGCGGAAGATATAGACTCTGCACCATAGTTTCTTCGTTCTCTCACAGTGGCCTCGTAATACCAATTGCCCAACGAGGTCCGCAAGATGACTGCATCCGATTCAACGTCGAATAAACGTCCCGTAAAGATGAGGCTTGTCTTAACTAACTGTCTCAAAGTTCGAACTTTTATCACCGCTCTTATGAATTAGATCACATTGTTCTTCCTTCACGAAATTCGGCAATTGCTCAATTCTGCCAAGGCTCTAGCTGTAATTTATTATTGCTACAAGCATTCAGCAGTTACAACCAGAGGATCCACCTCTGATTACACGCCCCATTGATCATATGAGGGTTGAAAATAAGCACTCCACACTATATTCCGTTACCTTAACAACCCGTCGAGACTACCTGTTATATGTATAGTTAAAGTCAGAGTTATAGAACTATAAATTAGAGAGTAAGAGTGCATGTATTTCAACTTCTTTGCCACAAGTTTCATCTCTGAATCAGAAAATTTGACCGAAGTATTGATTCTCTTTAAATACACGCAATTACGAACGATTTGAATCTATAATCCCCGCAAGCAGACCTTGTCATATGAGATAGAGTCGAAGATCAAGATTTTGGGACTGCAACCAGGCAATATGGTGACACGTGCAGGGCAGATCTTGTATCTCGTCGTTCCTGGTGTATAGGGTAATGGCTTGCCAAATATCGAGTTGTGATATGGTTTTACAGATACGTGAAATTTGAACTTTTAGGTTTTAAGTTCAAATTATTGAGAAGCAATCGTGCAATTCGATGAGGTGCTTACACGTAAAAGAGATAGATAAGGACAGCATCTTTTATCTGTTGGGCCTTGGGCAGGTGTATATGATACTCGCTTGCCAAATACAGTGATAAGGTCAGTAGATATGTAGTATTGCAGATTTAGCTCGACCAAAAAGTGTTTTGACTGGTCTTACATGGTCCATCAGAGCGAGCCCAGGACATGCTCTTGTCTATGTTTACAAAGATCCGAGTTCTTGAACTTGACACCTGGGGGCAAACTCCCTACCATAATCCACTTATATACTGAGAATGCGGTTTTCACACGCGGTCGCGTTTTTCTCTAGTGAAAAAGCATGTTTGTCGTGCGAGGACTATAACAGTTCTATAAATGTGATTCATCCTTTTCTATCTGCGTGGTCTTTTTTCTTTCCTCATGCATTGATGATCTGGGAAGTTAAAGAACTTATTGAATATGATCAAATAAACTGAAAGGATATTATCCACCGTATTTTATCTTGAATATTCTTAATAAGATAGAAATTCTTTCCACTTGGTTTAATTTACCTCTTGGGAATTGTACCTATAGGCAAGGGTACAATATACAATATACAATGATATACAACCTATCACTTTGAATTACTCTATTCCTGCATACTCTAGCTTAAAAAACTAAATTTAGAAACATAAAATTTTGGTTTCTTCTGTTTGAATTTCCAAGGTTGCCTCTTTCTCTTACAACGTTGTAATTCTTCTAACTAGTAAGAAATACGAACATAAGAGGCAGAGACTAACTTAAATATCATAATTGATTAGCGTATTTTAATGAAGAAGACCATTTCATGTTCTCTCGCTTTATCCAGTTATAGTGTACATTAAAATTATATCATTTTATTGACATATACTTTTCAGAATATGCTGATACCCAAAGCAAAGTTTAATAGCTAGACGATAAAATAATACCAAATATTGGAGAAGATATGCCTTATATGCTTCCCATTGTTCTTCTTGTACATTTATTGATGCTTTTTCTAGATTCGTATCTCTCAAGAATTCTTAAATAAATAAATATATCACTAGTTTGATATGTTATGCAATTGAAGACATATCACAATCTGCGTTTACACTTCAATATGCACTATCATCACATTTGCATGCCTCATCCAACTTCATGTCTTAAGTGGATCTATAATCAGTAGTCCATCCTGATAGCTAATTTCTAGTTTTGAAATGCTGTAATTTTATTTACTGAAATCGAATAATAATTTAGAGTTTTCTATAGTAAGCTTGACTTAATCTGCATTTTCATTTGTACTATAAAGCCACTCAAAATAAATCTAACTATTTAATAATAACATTATAAAAATTCAAAGAATAATAGCTGAATTATCAATCGCATGCTTCCTCAGATTAGGAATGAGATAAATCAACATGTGAATCAAAAGCAAAGCCCCATTATTTATACCCGGGATGAATACAAGCTTACTTCCTAGTAAAGTAAACTATTGACTTTCTAACCAAGTTTAGTTCCTGTTAAAGTTAATCAATCCTTATGAAGGTTCCTCAACACCCCGCACAAGTCTATGAAAAGGTTCTCTAGTATAGTATCTTACTACCCTATTCAAGCCCTACGGATGTTCCTAGATACCTTTATATATTGCTTCATGAAACTTATAACACAAGTCTACAAAAAGGTTCTCAAAGTATAGTTCTCAAGTATCTTACTAGCCTACTGAAGCCATATGAATATTTCTAGGCACCTTTTAAATATTCCTTCATGAAACTTCCTATGTACTTTCAAGAGCATAAAAGTTTAAAGTAACTTCCATAATAAAATTCTATGAAAATCATAATAATAAATTTTTTTAATATAATAAAAATTCATTTGAAATTTCAGAAAAAAATACATTATTATACTAGTTTATATACATAATTCCTAATTTGTACATGCACTCATGTGCATCAAGTATATGCAACACAATACAATGAATATTAAGATGCTTTCTTATACACACAACACATTTATTATAAAATGACATAAAACACACTTTGCATGTACACTGCAATGCATATTAGCCTTCTATCTTACATGAATATACATTATATATATATATATATATATATATATATATATATATATATATATATATATATATATATGCTCAAGTATTCTATGCATAAATAGGTACATATTACCATGCTACCTTATACATGCAAATGGCTCAATATGCATAGCATCTTGTATGCATAATGCAATATGTATCAATATATTGCAAAAGGTGTCTTATAATTTTCAAAGATACTTTTCATTTTGCACATATAAAATATCCAATGTAGTTGAAACTATCATTCATTCCATTGGTTTTATTGACGACCTATACATACAAGAAGTAGAGATAAAGAAAAAATTATTAGCAAGAAAATAATATGCATAAATTATATTAATCTACTAATAACATTGACATATTATTTTTATGTTATAGGCGTATTTTATGCAAATATGCATTGTTACACAACATACATTTCTATCAACTATAGAAACACAACTCATATAAGAAGTCACATACAAACTCTAAAGTGCCACAATCCTTTGTTCACCATAACCAAGAGCTCAAAGGCTCAACATAGAACAAGTGAGATCTCTAAAGTTGCACTTCAAAGGTATAGCCCTTGGGATGGCCAGGGAATCAAGCCTAATGGCAAGTCAACAACTGATGGTATTGAGGATGCAAACCAAAACTCTAATGGTGCAACCAGAAAATTTAATGTTGTAGATAGCCACAACCAAGTGACCCATGAGTAGCTATAGATAAAACTATGGCTCCCAAGATCCTCACTCCAACATCTTAGAAAACTTACTTAGACATTAAAAATGTCATGGTAGCAATTGTGCAAATATACATCACTACATAACATATATTGTTATCAACATCATACATTATAGAAGCACAACTCATATAAGAGGTTCCAAAGTTCCACAATCATCTCCCTAATTGGCAACTAGGTCCCACTAACAAAGATAGCCATCTACTACAAGTATGTGATATACCCTATGGTGGGTAAAGATCAAAAGTCCATGTTCTATGAAGCTCTATTGTTAGTTGCTTGTCTACAATCTATTCCACATGAGGGGTAAACTAGTTAAGGTGTTAAGTACATCAAGGACATAACCAATGCCCTTGAGGAACCACCATGAGGGGAGGAGTCAAACATGCCATATGTCATCCTCTCAAATAGCTATCACATACCAATATAATAGTATCTCCACCAATGGAGCCACATAACATACACCGCAAGCCTACATGTACAACTGCCAAGTTTGGGTCCATTGGGCTATCAATGTTTGGGAGGTGGCATGGCATACAATTGTGCACATATTTCTTCCAAACAATACCATCTTGTCCAACATGAGGACTCTAGAATGCAAAACCTCACATTACCTCTCCCAAGGACTTGTACACTAATTAGTCAACACCTCAACTAGTGCACCAAAATGACTAAGAACCCGTCCAAGAACAAGTAAGTTGTCCCTTCATTGAACTTATCAAGAAGTGCTACCAACTCAATACAATTACTCCACCATAACCAAAATGTACTAATGATATCCCGTAGTCATGATGATAAAGGTCTAGCAAAGTCCAAACTCCAAACTCCAAACTCCAATAGTAACCCAACTCCATGATTGGTAGTGGATGTAATTGTGGCATAGAAGCATTGAATGATACTATAACTCAATCAAAAACCATACATCTAGCAATAAACTATTGTGCATCAGTCAGCATGTTGTGCCACCAATAATGACTCTAAAGTAAACTCTATATTTTCTTTCCTCCAAAATGTCCTAATTCCTCATGAACATGGCATAACAATTGTGGTCTTTGAGATGGAAGGAGTACTAATCACACTCTTCCATCCTCCCATACCAAAGAAGATGCTTGCACTCCTATCTAAACCACTTGGATTGCTGAAGGACATGGTCTCTCTCCTTGGTATTAAATATGTCACCCACAATACTAGTGCAAAGAAAGTCCATCACCAAAATATCATCATGAATATCTTGTTGACCCATACCAATATTTCCACTCTCTAGATTAGAGACCTCAATAACTCCTCATGTTTTTATTGAGAGAGATAACACCAAAATCCTATTTAACATACAAAAAAATGCATATGCATGCCAACTTGGCACCATCTCCTCATCTATCTCACCATGCCAACATGATCATGTTTGATCATATTGGCTGATACATAGATTTCTACTTAACCCATCTGCAACACCGTTCACCATTCCAAGTCTATAAAAAAGTATGAAATCATGTTCTTGTAAAATCAAAGCCCATCATGCAAGCTTCATTGAAAGCTTATTGGACTCCATCAACCACTTCAATGGTTGGGTTGATGATTAGTGTGAGAGTCAAGGGTTCTCAAACAAGAGATATCAGGAGTGTGCTAGTGTCTACACAATTGCTAAGCACTCCTTCTCATATGAACTATACTTGGCCACCACTAAATTGTTGGAACAACTAGCTTATGCCACTACAAACTCCTTTCCTTCATCATCTTATTAGGTGAGCACTACTCTAAGCACAAATTTACTCCAATTAGTATGAACATAAAATATACTTCCTTTGATCAGTCTCCTAAGGGGAAGAAAAAAGGCGACCGCGTAGGAAAAATGAAGGATGGGAAGACCCCATCAAGCCGTACAAGGGAGAGACAAAAAAGGTAACATGGGGCTAAGCCCCAATAGAGTCTGTATGAGAAATCTGCCCTACCGCACCTAAGATATCCAAGCTATGCAAGTCGTACGGTCTACACACAACTGGAGCATCCAAAGAAACATCACCTAATGTGATTGCTTTCCTATGGATTGCACCAGCCACTGCCCTCTGTAGAGCAATGGATACACGCTGTCTAAAGTAAGCTACAAAGTATGAGAGTGAGAGTGGTACCCCCTGCCGCCTAACATGATAGTCTCCTAAGGGTAGGAAAGGATGTCAACTTCTCCTTGACCTCCACAAAAGCTCTCTCTTGCTCATCTCTCCAACACAAATCATATATAAGCTTGGTCACTTTTGTCAAGGTCTTGGCAATTACAGTAAAACCTCTCACATACTGGTGATAAAAGTTTGCCAATATAAGGAATTCTTGCACTCCTACTCACATCTATAGGTCAATATGAGCAATAACCTCCACCTTGGTCTACTTAACACCAAGTTTGCCAAGATAGATAGTGACTCAAATACTTAACTTACTCTTGGAAGAATTTCACTTTCCAAGATATAATTTTAATCCATGAGATCTTATATCTCAAACACCTCCAACAAATCTATCTCATGCTTCTCTGAAGTAGTATAATAGACCAAAATGTTATCAATATAACATTGAGAAAAATCAAATCCTGCTTGGATCATGTCTAAGACTCTTTAGAATTCAATAAGAGCATCTATAACCCAAATGGTAAGAACACTCACTAATACATTACATCCTTATTATGAGAATGAATTGTCCAAAATGATATTTTGGACTTGTCTTCCTCCTTGATTGGTAACTAATGATATCTTGCTTGAAGATCCAATGTACTAAAGATCTTTGTATGCCCAATTGCATCAAAGATATCTTCATATAAATACTAAGGAGCAAAATAGAAGAATGCAAGGGTCCAACTTGAAAATGCTCATAAATTGCAACAAATGAATAATTATTATGTATGTTCTTTGGGAGAGATTAGTGTTCACAAGTGATAAAAAAAGGAATGCACTTTCAATCTTGAGTCCCTCTACTTATCAAACCACATATCCAAATAGAAAGTAATATTTGAAATGCTCAAGTGTGGGAAACTCTAAATGCCTAGCATGGACTTGGGCTATGGTATTTATAGCAAAGAAATACATAGCTCTTGAGAAGCTTTCAAAAACATCATTTCACAAAGCCATCATTTGGAGTGCAAGCTATGCTACTTGAGAAGCTACCAAGGAAGTTTCCTTCTAGCAATCACCTACTTAGCATACAAGCTTAAATACTTGTTAACTTAATGTACAAGTTACCCAATCCTTAGAAGGTACCTAGAAGCTTTTCATTTTGAAACTTCATAGATGCTTCTAGCATATTCTTAGCATTTATATGTTATGCTTAATTTACCGCATTTTGCTATATGTAGTTGATTCTACTAACTCTTTTGCTAACTCCATATTATTACATATTTTCTTGTTGCTAGTTGATGATGTACTCATTTCCATGGACTCTTCAAACTATTGGATAGCCTCTTGTGCATTTTGGACATGAGAATAGGGCTCTCAGGTGGCATCATGAAGAAGGTACACTTTTCAAAGGATCTTATACTTAGCGTGTTGTTAGTAGCCACGTTGGATGTCTAGGCATGCAAGTATGCTATCAACCTTGTATTCTTGATGATCATTAATAGAGATTAGAGTAAGAGGTTTAATACGAGCAGGGAAAGAATGTCCCATTTGGCAACAATAGAAGCAACCACCATTTTGGCACAGCCGCTCTCAATCTGCCACACCAAGCGGTCTCTATTGGATGGCATCAATTTCCATTGGTGTTGGCTTGTCCATCCATGCTTGGCATATTTATAGGTTTCATGGAGGTCTAGGTCATGACCAATGTGTGGTAAACAAGGAGTCAAAGCACTCAGCTATTTGCATGGCTTCTTCTAGATGCTTGGGTTTACGTATTGTTACTTTCAATTTGGTACTTGATTTCAAGCTCCTCACAAACTGATCCAAAACTTCACCTTCTTGTGTGTTTGGAATAAGTATCACGGTGTTTTGGAATTAAAAAATGTAACTTCTCATTGAAAAAATCTGACTCAATTCTACCAATCAATCTTGTGTAGAATTTATGACTTGGAATTGCCTAATGATTGCACTCTTGGAGTCTTTCCATGTCAAAATTGGAGCAACAAATTGCCATTGAGTTTGCTTCATCCATAATTGCTATCATATTTTTTCCACTCCATCTAATTGACTTGAAGCTAAGAGGATTTTTCTCTAACCATCTAGGATATTTGTGGCTTTAAAATAATATTCATGATCAAATACAAAGTTATTATTACATTCAATAGATTCTTGCCTTCAAAGACCTTTGATTTTGGGAATCAAACTTTATCTTCTCCTTCTCAAAATGCTACTCTTTCCAATTGCTCTTACTGTTGCCCATTATGATCTCTTTTTCCAACAATAGATTAAGATCTTTAGTTTGTTGTTGCATAGGAATGATAAATTTGGCCATCGTTGCCATGACTATTACTTTATCAATTATGTACTTACAATTATCTAGGTTAACATGTAGATGCAACATGTACAAAGCTCTCTATAAGTTACAATTGGAAGAATCAATGGTTCATTGGACAAGGTAGCTACATGTAGAAAACCTTGGCCAAAGTAAGAAGTGATGAATTATTTGAAATGATATTGTGGTAACACATTGATAAAGAAATCATTATGGTTTGGCAAAGATTGATTTGATGGTCATAGATTCCATCCATCTCATACCCTAATACCATGTAAAAGACTAAGGAAAGAAATAAGAGAATGGAATATCAAAATGGAAAGTCACATCAGAAATGCTCAAGTGAGTGAAACTCCCGATGCTTAGCATGAGCTTGAAATTTTCATATACGCTAGGACATGCATGCTTGGCTGTCCAAAAATCATCAAATGAATAGTTCCATGGATCTAGATCCTACAACCCCAACAAGGAATGATTGTAGGGTCTTATGGTAATCTCTAATTATTGATATCATTAATAACTCAAGATATAGGTAGGCCAAGTGTGCCATGTAATGTAGAGAGATTCATCTAGTAGTCTCATCTCTCTCTACATATAAGTATGTCTAAACCCATATGGTTGCCTACAATACCACAACTAGTCTATCCTACCAAAAAAATACAATAAGCATACTACTTCTATTCGATATTGCCAAGCAATAGGTGTTGTCTTCAAAGGTGATAAGGTAACAACCTCTAGAGGATCATCATCAAATTGGTACACTAGTGGTACAAAGCTCTATTTCAAGCTTGCACCAACCCATTTGCATGATGTTATAACTCGTCAAAACTCCACAATGGTATATCCAAGGTGGATAGAACAACCCATTCATACTCCAAATCCAAGTGATCTCTTCTAATATCCAAGTATCCTTTGCATGGGTATTCCCCTCAAGTAACTTACTAGGCCAAGTAACAAAACCAGTAAATGCTTAGACTAATGCCATGGTTCTTATTTGTAGTAAGCCAAGACCACTACTAAAACATATAGGTAGGTAACATGCATGTCCTTCACTTGACTACCAACTTGACTTATAGGAAGTGGTCTCCAAACAATAGTCAATATTTAAACCCATAGGGTTTAACACTACTCCACCAACTAACACAACATATGACTACTATTGTTGCCATAGCATGTGCTCTCATAGTAGAACTATCAATTACATGATTGGATTGAATCTAGATAATGAGCTCCTCATATGTAATGTATTATGTGGAACCATCCCCTAGAAATGTTTGGATCTAAAATGGATACCTCTCTACATCAATCTTCTATAGCTCAAGATCAAGAATTACAACCTTCCCTAACATAAGAGGTTGAGCATCATAGTCTAATAAGACACTCTATGGTGTATAGACCTTCCTTAAAGGTCAAACCAAAATAAAAATATCCCTCAGGTTGTTGAATAAGACAACCCTAAGTCTAAATTGAGTTTTCTCAAATGTAGGTCTAGCAAGTAACTGAGTTGTTGCTTGCCACCAGCCATTAGTAGTTGAATAAATCCCATGTTCCTCAACCAAACTAGCTCTACCATCAACCACCTCCGCACTAGAAGAAAGAATTACACCATCCCTACTCTCATAATGGATGGCAATTAGTTAGAACACTAGAGTTGGATCAACTCCCAATAGAAACATTGGTTTAGAATAACAAGGAGCACATAATCAATTGAGCCACCTCCAACATTGTGCATCAATTAGTATTTGATCCATCTTGCACTTCATTACTTCCTACCACACTTGCATTGGGACATCTAGAAACCATGGATATTGTTTATAGTGCATCAAGAAGTGTGAAAGACTAAGGAAGCCTGACTTATCTACCATCCTCTCCTCCTTTTGTGTCCAAATCCACTTATGCTCCTCTAGGCTCAAAAGCACATATTTCACTCCAGTCACTACAATAGATGCATCTACTTGTGTTGATCTGCAATTGAAGTCAAGGACATCTCTATTAGCAACATAAGAATTAAAAGCCTCAATACCTAAATCTGAGTTCCTTTGAGCTATAGCCATGCTGGCCAATCTCTACTCCAACTACTCAATTTGAGTAGCCATGGTTGTGTGAGAAGTAAGGGTGAGTATTGCATCACTACTAGGTGCAAGTCCTCTACCATCATCACCACCACCTCATCTTCCATGACATGTGACTACTCAACCTCTTACCATAATAGCCCTACCATGCCGTAACTTTGGGTGCAAGTCAAAACATTGATCACTAGTGTGACCAAATCTATGGCAATGGTCACATTGCCTTTGGGTTGGCTGAGGTGATCTAGAGGTATCATGCTCACTATCTTGGGTGCACTCCCTCTTGTGGTGAGACCCATCACAATTCTAACAAGCAATACAACCACTCGTTGGCTATTGTTGACCAACAAATGAGTGTAGGGTCTAGGTGCACTATGTCTTCTACTTGCTCTATAAGATTAAAGTTATCCACTCTACCCTCAAAAAACAGTATGATATGTTGCACTTTGATATACTTTAGAAGAAGTAACTATTATGGATGAGGTCTCTCTACCAAATCTAAACATCACTACTCTCTCCTCTACCATGTTGAGCTCAATATGCTCTACCAAACCAAAGATTATTGTCAAAGTCACCAAGGTAGCTTATAATAATATATCATGTACTTTACATAATAGCTCCAATCTAATATCCCATACCAAAATTGTATAGTTTATGTCCTGATAATTCCCTCAGTGAAATTGATAAATCATGTCATGTGAGTGTATACCTCATGTAGGCTCTCTCCAACCTTTTTCTAGAACTCTTGCAAACTCTTCAACTTGTCAATCCGGACTCCTTGGTATTTTTGCCTCAAGCACTAGAAGAACTCCACCATGGAGTAAACCCCAATACTCCACCACCTTCTACAAATTTACCACCACTTGTAGTATCACCATTTCCAACTAGGGCTCCACCACTAGATACACCAACATTACTAGAAATAAAAGTTGTGAGTATTGCTTGTCGGCCTCTTGAAGCCAAGCATGAAGTAATAGAAATGTAGTTTGGAGACCAATATTGTCTCCACATGTCAATCTCCTCCATGTGTGCTTCCTTAACTCATAGTAGTTGTCCATAGATAAACACTCCATGTGTTGGAACAACCCCTTCTATACCATGAAGGATGTGAATAAGTCAAGTTCCCCTCTATTGAAAATCACACTAGCAATTAAACTCTTAGATGATATCATCCAACTCAATCGTACCAATTATACTAAATTAAATCTTGGAGCTTTTGGAAGCCCCATAAATCTTGTCCATATCCCACAACAATGATGTGGACACAAATGTTGTGAATTCTCAACTAGGTCAACACTTGTGTCAAACTTAACACTAGAATCAATCTCCTCCTTTATTAGGACTTGAGATACCAATTGATATTGTGTGACACTCCTTGTAAACCCATTGTGTACTATTCCAAAATCCCCCATGGAATCTCCAAAAAACTCCACGTAATAATACAACCCAAACACCATGATCATAATGACCAAGTGCTACCACCAAGTACTCCTAAGATTTGAACACCACCTACTAATGTCAAGTTCCTCTAACCATGGCAACTATACTATGGGAAAGTGGAACATGCAATCTACCATCATAACACACATTCTTACAATTTACAAGTTGTCACTCCTTGCCTCATCAAAGAGAAACATAGATAATTTAGACTTTTCATCACTCCAACCTCACTATTAAGAGCACACAGGAGCACCAATGCTTCAACAAACATGGTGCAAAAATAAGAAGTTGAGAATAAAGGAAGACCAATTATAGAAATCCATCTCACAATCCAATCATATTGTTTTATCACCATTTGGCATTTAGACATAACAAGAGCATCTATCCACTCCTATGCTATCATGATCATCAAGGATAAAATTATAAGCTACATAAGTATAGATATGAGTCCACTTATATCTAGAACAAGAAGTAATAGCAGACCAATTGGCAAAGGAGCTAATTCATGAACTAAAGATCTAGAGTTCAAACTTTATTACGCACAATAATCAATGAGTGGGCTGATTTTGACTAAATTGGTTAGTCTCAAGCCAACAACTAACTCATCTTCCAACTCTCTCTTTAGATCTAATCAATCTCCATCAAATCCAACTTAACTCAAGCAACCACCAACTCTCTCCTTAGATCTGATCAATCTACATCAAATCTGACTTGACTCAAGAAACTACCAATTTTCTCTCCATATTTGGTCAATATTTTCCATATTTGACCCAAACTCAAGAATTTAGGAGAGTCAACTCTCTCTCTCTCTAGATCTGGTCAATCTCTATCAAATCTAATCTAACTCAAGCAACCATCAACTTTCTCTCCAAATTTGGTCAATCCTTGCAAAATTTGGATCTTAATTCAAGCAAGTTCTACCAACTTTGACCCAAAATCAAGGATTTGGGAGAGTATGCACTTCCAAATTGGCATGTTAAACTCCTTTCCATACAAAACTGACATCAAATGTGACCAATTTCTATACTCTACCTCCAATTCAAAAGATTGAGATCTACAAATCCTTAATCAAAGGGAATGGGTTCTCAAATCTGACCTCAATTTTGTGCATGGTCATGCCCTGAGCAAATATCTCCAATTCAACTTTCCCACTCTCAAAACAACTCTCCAACCTACAAAATTTGACATATTACCTTAATTTCAAGAAATTTGTGCAATGCTTTTGCACATCATCCACTTAATTGACAACTCATTTGTAAAATCTACAATCCACTCCATTAAATCAAAATCAAAATTGTACAACAACAATCAAAAGGTACCATTGACTACAATAAACTCAATAGCCCTTTAGTGCATAATCCACTCAATTGAAATCAAAATCAAAATTGAGCAACAATAATTGAAGTTCCCACAGAGGTTAGGATTTAGACTTAGGGTGACTTCTTTGTGTAATAACCCATATTGGAGCATATTTAATTTCTTTAATTGCAAGTCTAGCTAAAACAAGTTAGAAGATAGAATCTACTTGTTCCACAACCTATGAAATTAGACATATGACCTTAATTTGAAGAAGTTTGTGCAACGCTTTTGCACACCATCCACTCAGTTGACCACTTGTTTGTAAAATTTACAATAAACTCAATAACGCTTCCATGCAAAATCCACTCCATTAAATCAAAATCAAAATCAAATAACAATGATCAAAGGTACTATTGACTACAATAAACTCAATAACGCTTCCATGCACGATCTACTCAACTGAAACCAATATCAAAATTGAGCAACAACAATTAAAGGTCCCATTGAGTTGATGATTTAGGGTTAAAGGTGACTTCTTTATGTAATAAACCATATTGGAGCATATTTAATTTCTTTAATTTCAAGTCTAGCTAAAAAAAAGTAAGATAGAATCTATTGGTTGTTTTATTAGAATTTTGACTTGTATTACTCTTTTAGATTCATCATTTTGATGTTGTGTACCATTGGAGAATTAAAGTGTTGTTTATAATCTAAGTAGAGCAAGAGAGAATGTAGACAAACATGGAATTTTCTAAGCTATATTCAAACTTAATGCCATATTCCTAGAATTGCTCCATCCAATCATGATGTTTGCTCATGCATACATAGCATATAACAATAACTTATGTTATATACACATGATTACTAGGCTGACCAAAAGATGATACTACTAAATTTAGGTAGTAAATATTGTGATAGTGAATAGCTTACACAAAAGATACACTTTCTATATTATATCAACATAAACCATAAATAACCATACATATCATGATTAAATTAGTTTAACTTTAAAGATGACAATTTTCTTGAGATGAAAAGAATTGGATCCAAACTATATGAAAAAGATATGTGTAGCATTACAAACAACAAGTAAGAAGAAGCCTATGTTTCAAAATTAACTAAACAAGATAACTTAAGAGCATATCTTTGTATGATTAAATGTGCTAATACTAAGTTCTTGAGTTCATCAAAAGAAGCTTGTTTGTGATCTTTACTCTTTCATCTAGATACTTTTAATTGAAATATTGTAACATAAAAAGGTAAGAAGTTACCTTCTTATGTTACAATATTTCAAAGTAGATATTTTATTACAATAAATCAAAATATGAATATTTTGATGTATCCTAATAGAATATCTACTTTCATCAAAGTTGTAAAACCTTACCAACATGAGCACAATTCTATTTTTTTGCCTTGCTATAGATGATCATATCATCAAGAAATAACATAATATAACTATTTAGCAACCCATTGAGTAGCTAGATGCCACTAAGCCATAAACACCACACAATCACAACCCATTGAGTAGCTAGATGCTTCTAATCCATAAACACCACACAAGCATAAGTGACGCCAAAGGAAGGAACATTCATACATATTTCCACATCTTATACAAATAATTACCTTAGACCTCTCTTTTTATAAGGTGAAGATTTACTTATACAAACCATAAGATCTAACTTTGTGAAGAATTTACACAACTCAATCTATCCAACAATCATTTTTTCAATACAAGGATTGAATATTATTCAATTTTTTTGATATATAAAATCATAAAGAAATTAACTCATTATCTATCTTTACAACAAACAAGAGATATATTCCTTAACTTAGGGAATATATTTTTTCTCTATGATAATGAACTATGCTTGATAAATTCCATCTCCACAAGATTCATTAAATTCTCCTAAAATTCTTCAACTTCTTTGGATATAAGTTATATATATACAATTGTCTCCTAACAAGTATATTAGTAAGGAGAAAGTCTATTATAAATATCATATCTTGTTCAGAAGGTGAACCTTTGGGCAGCTCATACGCAAACATAGGTACAAAATCTTGCGTAATATAATCTAGCGTCTTTGATTTGGATGTCTTCTTCCCTTCTTCATAAAATCCAATTTATAATTTGATTCAAACAATAGATAGTCCTAGATCAAATAATTAACACTAGCTCCCTTGTACAGCTGGTCCAAAATCAACTTTGCTGATGTTTTATTTCCCTTATCAAGAGTTTTAATGAGTGATGTTTTCATTAGAAGTGCTAGATGTTCTAAATAAAAAAATATTAAATTGTATAGTCGTTTGAATCTCTTATTTTCCTAATCAGTTTGAGCATAATGATTCTAGAACAAAAAAGCCATAGACTGATATCATAGTGCAAAGGTGCAATTATGAACCTCATATACTTTATATATTCTTGTCAAACCTTCAGAAGTATTGGATGAAGAGTTAAGTGTGGATTCTCTCCTTCAATCTATCATCATGAGGAAACTACTTTATACATATGCAATAGAAGTATTAATTTCCCTTGTAAATTGCATCAATAAAAAAATTATTGGTACAATCATAATCTACCAATAACTTACAAGAATGATTTTGGATCAAACAAACAAAGATTTAATGATTTATGATTGTTGATATCTCAACCTTATTAGACTATGTCTATCCTAATAAAATTTTCAATTTGTATTAGAGTTCAATATTTTCCTTATAAATTTAACTTTGGTATATTAAGCTTGTGCAATTAGTTGAGTTGTCAAATGTGATCTTGGCAATCTGCAATGTGATGTCCAAGTTATTGAAATATAAACATCATTTTACCATATCTATGCCTTAGCAATACTAGTAGCTAATCTGCAGTGGATGACATCAATCTCAAGCATGACTTGTTGATGCCATTGAAGTAGAATGATTAAAGACATAAGAGATTAGAACTTCTCAATCATCTACATGGCTTCTTTTGGTATCTTTTTTTCCTTTATGACTATCTTTATCTTTGTACAAGATTGCAGCTCAAAGATAACATACTTTGATTTAAAGGATTCCTCCTATTCATAGCTTTTAAAAAACTTATAAGAGTTTTGAAATCATATGATATATCTCTTTGCCATACTAATACAATTCATTTTTGAGATAATACTATATTTTATTTGCTATTCTGATGGCTTAGGATCTTGGATTAGGATCTTGGATTTCCCTTTAAGTCTTGCAAATAAGATTTTTTTTCCCTTTAAGTCTTGCATATTAGATTTTAATACCAAAATAGAATTGTATTTACTCCAAAGATACATATATCAAGAATTTTTTATATTTTTTAGCAAATAGATATCTAGTAATGCATGTCTTATATATTTAATTTTACCAATAATAATGCTCTAAATAAATAAAAGAAACCTCTATTCCTCTAATAATTGTCCTATCATCAAATAGTTTGAGCTTTGAAAATTTAATTTGAAATTTGTTATAGTAGATTACAATGTTCTCTTATAATTTTGTTGTGCATGGGATTAAAGCCATTAAAGAGACATGCTTAATTTCTTGTTGTATCACCTAAATCACAAGGACATAAAAATTGCCATTGACTTCACTATCAAAAAAATAAAATTCAACTTGTTTATCAAAATTATATAATATGTGTCTACCATTAAAAATGGTTATGATAATTGGAAGTATAAAAAGGTGTATTTAAATAAAATATAAGATTCAACCAAGTTTGATCAAGACCAAATATTACAAAGAGTGAAAGTGGTACTTAATCATAACCCAAATGAAAAAATCCTAATGACTCAAAAGTGGTTGTTCAAGAAGGCCATAGACATCTATACAAATATAGATAGCTAAAATCCAAGGAAAGAAATAACAAGGATACAAGAGATAAAGTAGACCAAGAATTGAATAGAACGTACTTTAAATACAACGGTGGCCTAGAGGTCATGTAAGAAGCCAGATGTTAATTTCCTAGCCAAGTAATCTTCCAAACAAAGTTATTTAATTGCTAAGAAAGTGACTTAAACCTCTCCTGCCTTAAATCTTCAAGAAGATTCTTGAGTATCTTACTAGAATACTCAATCTTTATAAAATTTTACTCAACATCTTATGGTCCAGTCAATTGGGAGGTCTTGAGTACTTTACTTGACTATTCAATCTTTATGAAAATTCTTAACTACCTTCTAAATATGTTGTTGTTAAACATACATATAAGGCACTCTAGTGAAAAGTCCTCTTAAATTCTTAAGTAGTTTGATAGTAAATTATTAAGGTAATTTGATATACTATTACAATATCAATGAATGAATGTCTTCTCAGAGATGAAGGACTGAAATCAATAGGAAGAAAAAAAAAAGAAACCAAGATAATCTACAAAAAATTCAATGTTTGAAACTTCTTAATAAACTTTAAAACAAGCAAGCATATATCTTTCTAAGTTACTTTTAGATTCAAATGATGTTGAATATGAATGTTTAATTTTATCAATGGTTTGGACTAGAAAATTTCAAATAGAAATTAAGTAGTTTACAAATCACTGGATATTACTTATTATTTATTAGATAAGATAGAATCTATGCATGATATACATTGTAAAGAATATCATCTTTATATGTAGGTCCATGTATATAAAAAGGCTTATTATATGCACAAATTATTTAGAAGCTAAAGTTCTAAGTGATTGTATAGGTTGGTTGCTTAGTTTGCTTCTTTATAGTAGAAAAGTGGAATATATATATATATATATAGATATTAACGCTGAGCACAAATTATACTTTGTTTGTCTCTTTAAGTATGTCATGACAACATTGAAATATCACTTTGACTAAAGTAGAAGTTTTATCTTATCTTAAATCATATCTTTTGATTTATATTAGTTTTGATAACTATGTTGTTAACATATCATCTTAGAAATATTTTTCTTTTAACTTATAAAATAATTTCATTGATGATTTTTGTGTTATTATAATATCTTTATATTAAAATGGAGAGTTTTTTTTTTGTTTGTGCTATTATAATGGGTCTTCAAAATGAAAAATATAGTATAAAATCTTGCATAAGTTTATTCGAGGTCAACTAATGGATGCCCATGCAATGCATGGATTATTGTTTTTTATTAGTTCTTGTGAATTGGCAATAAAATTTTTTTATGATAAATATAGTGAATTTTTTTATAATAAACTAAAATAAAAATATTTAAGATCTTGAACTTACCTAGTTTATAAATTACCATTTAACATCATGAATAAATAAATTTTTATTTTACTAATATGATGTTATATCTACTAAACTATCAATCTCAATGGTAGAACAAATCAAGATAGTACTATTAGGAGGATATGTCTTTTATTTCATAGTCATTTGTATCTATTTTCCTTTTATTATTTAAAATAATGAATTTATAATGAAATATAGATTTTAATATTCATGTTCCAAATTGAGAAAATGAATGTTTTATGAATTTATGCATATTTAGCATTTATTGATTCTAGAGTTCATGTTATAACCTTATGATAAATTTATGTAATGCTTACCATGTAGACTCTTTTCAATAACTATATATGTAGAATAATTATTAATATTATTATGTAGTATTAAAATTTCAAGATGTGCTAAGTTTAATTTTTTTATTTTCCTTATCATATAAATGTATAGTTATTTATCAATTAGCTAAAAAATTTATAAGGATAAAATTTATTTGTATTTTTTAAAATGGTTTCTATGATATAGTTATAAATTTTAATTCTTCGTAACTTGAAATAACAAGCATACATAAGAAGACTATAAAAATAAATTATTAATAATGAAAGAGGTGTAATTCCAAAATATTTTTTATCCAATAATATAATATATGAGAATCATATTTTATTCTTGAGATTTTAATAAATGTACTCAGATCTTGATTTGGGGTTTATTATGCATTATATGGTTCTGATTCTCTAGATGCTATTATTTTTTAAACTACTATATTTGTGTGTGTGTGTGTGTATATATATACCCACTTGCAGACTGATACCTGATTTCATACCTTTCAATGTAGGTCATGGTGGTGTTCGTATTGATTATACATTTGAAACAAATTTTTACATCAATAATGATTAAACTCAGAATATTCACTCTAAGTTTAGCAATTGGATCAAGCCCATCAATATATATATATATATATATATATATATAGCTTTACTTGATACAAATAGAAATTATTTGAGATAATAAACTAAATTTCATCAATATATAATATCCAAAAAAATTTCATTTTTATTATGTATAAATATAAAATTTATCTGTGAAAATATAATAAAATTATTATCGTAGCTAGATCTAAAGCTCCAAATCTTAACTTAGCTTTCTCATTAATTTTTCAAAAGCTACTTGAAGAGATGTTTTGTCAGAAACTATTGTTTCCAAAATATAGTAAATCAAAATTTTACATAAAGACTATAAAAATAAATCAAGAATTATAGTTATACCATATTTATTTCAATATCTTGATAGGTTCTTGAATTTGATGCAAAATCTTTACTTGAGATGGATTATACTCTATCTTATCCACAATTATTATGGTTTATTGATTTTTGGTATGGACAAGTAATAAATTAAGGTACTGGAATTAGGTACTGAAATAGGTGTGCTAAAGCATCTTTTTCTCATCCTTTTCTATCAATGTACTCAACTCATCAACTTATCTCTCATGACCCTAGTATTATATTGTTTACTTATAATTTAGGCACTTGGATACACATGCAATGCATGAGCTAGAGTATTTTATGCAACTTGGGAGATTATACTCATAAATTTTAGAAAATAATACTTCTTATATTTTCAATAATCTTTTATACATATAAATCATTCAAATATCTATTAGAATAAAAGATATATATACTTGATGAGTCAACTAGGTTATTGTGTTCTATTTAATCTCATTAACATGAAAATCTCTATAATATAGTCAGGAAAGTTATATTTATTTTAAGTGTTATGAACAAAACCAATTAACTGTCAGAGAAATATCTTTCATTTATTACTGTAATATATTTGAACATCTAGATATATAAAAATCGTTATGTTTTGTAAATTAGAATAATAAGACTTACATAAGGAAGGTAAAAGAAGGATTATGTCAAAAGAAATTTTTTTATAAGCTTAGATTATAAGCTTGATATATTTTATTGGAGAGAAGTTTTTAGTTTCAATTGAGTTAATAAATTAGATGAGGTAGGTCCACTCCACGAGGCACCAACCAACTTCTTTCACTCCCACATCTTAACGAAATATTTAGATCGCCCTGAAGTTCAATTGATTTGAGTTTACAAATATCCTTACGAAAGAGAATTCATATCAAATAAAATATTAAAACAAATAGACGAAGGGGACAAAGGGGAGACAGCGTTATTGAACGCCCGTGTGAATGTACCTTCAATCCGTTTTAATCTATTTTACGAGTTTATTGAACATCGAGTTGCTTCAAAACTGATTTTCCCAACTCCAAACTATGCGATTTCATTTATCATGTAATTTTACCATGTATCAGAGGCGATGGATTCATAGGAATGTCCACTCTACCCCTTGGGCTGTCCGCAGACATGATCTTTCCCTAATAATATAATAACGATTATTTTGTTGATAAAGTACACTTTCAAAGTATAAATTCATCACCAAATTTTCTTGAGTACTACCTATTGTTTGGAAATCACAAACATATTACTACCCATATTGGAATTTGATGTTCTGTGGCTTCTCCTCATCATAGCGTAAACACCGAATATTTTTAATATGATAAAATATGTGGAATATTTTATACCGCAAATATTTTGAGATATAATTACTATATATAAAACATATGTAGTGCAAATTATAAGTTAAAATCGAATCAACCGGGGTAGTCATCTAGATGTTTAGGAAAGTGAGATCAATGACTAAAATAAGTAAACTTTTACCTGGTTTAAATTTTATGCATTTACCATAGACGTATATAGTTCATTCATCGTGTGACCAGGCCAAACGTATGCAGAGGAACACAAGTGAAAGATACACAGATTATGACCAATTAGAGGCGACCCCATAAATCCGCAATATTACCTGGTGGTCCTAATATATGACTACTTAATTCCGGAGAGTGATAATTTTAATTATTATCATTTCAGAGATACATATCTATTTTAATTTCAGATATGCTTCTTCTAACAGCCCTCTTATATCCTCTTATATCCAGAGCTACAAGTTGTGGTTCATAGAAGGCAAATTATACTACACAAAGAGCGAACTTCCTTTAAGTCGCACATCTGCATGCATGGGACATTCCCGCTCACGTATGAGTATCAAACAAATCTTTCTAGAGATCTTTTAAAACTCATTCGAACTGTACTGTAAAGTTGCGAAGTCCTATCGGTGCTGCAAGAAAGTTTAGTTCACGAGGACTCTTAAGATTCTTCGTGGACAAGAAGTAAAGAAACTATCCTTTCAAAACCAAAAGATGAGAGGCCCATCCGAGATCTTCTCAAGGACCCATACTTTATCTTGATTCTTACTTTCAGTATTTGACATGACTCTTCGTACTATAAAAAGTCACTACCGTGCTTGTGGTAGTACGGTAGACGTGAAGGACATTTGCCGTAAAAGAGAAGAAAAGTTTCAAGACGGAGAAACGACGACGAACCAAAGCGGTGGGGCCAAGCGAAACAGATAAATGTGGAAAAGACAAACAGCAAGAATTTGGGGTGAGATATTACGAAGGAATGTGAAAGGACATTAGGGGGCCCCCCGATGCCCATGAGCGATCGAGAGGGGGCGAACGTACGATTTAAAAGGAGATACATTGGAAAGAAAGAAACTGGAGGAAAGATATGTGATAGATAGATGTGATAGAGAGAGAGCACAACTCAATGAAAAGGGAAAGATCTGTGGTATCTTTGTGTAGATAGGTTGAATTGAACTTCTTTTTCTTTTCAGTTACCATCCATGCCCAGCTGCTCTGCCTTTATCACCAACTTCCTGTGTGCCGCAAATCCGTCATCTGCATCATATTGCGTTCCCTACTTTATGCCACGATCCTCTACCGATATGTACATTCCACGTGCGCCTGCAGCTATACTATTTTCGACCTGTATAGTCTGCGGGAAACCGGGATCGATTGTCGAATACTCCTATCTGGTTTCCGTTTTCAGCTCGTTGTATATGTCATCAACCTGATCCATTATCCATATTATATAACGGCATTGATGTCTTGACCTGCGTGGCGACAGGTGCAGTCGCCTTGGAGAATCATTTAGGGAAACTTGAATTCTGAAATTTGGTACTTACACTTAACTTAATACATAGCGTTCCCAAAGGAAAAGAGGACAAGGTACAAACCCGAGCAGAAGGAAAGAGGAGCGCAAGCCAAACAATCCCAATAGACCAAAGACAACGACAGACACTAGGGCCCAAAGGACCCAAAGGAACAAAAAATAGCTCCACAATAACAAGCACCAAAGAACACACTGAAGGAGCGGTCTACTCTTGACAGGTGCAGTAGAGGTCCTCCAATGTGTGGAAGGAGGACCCTAGCCATGCTAGCTGTGCCAACTGCAGCTGCCCCGCAATGAAGACCCAAAGCCTAAGGGTGTTGCAAGGCGCCTGAAATGAGTTGACAATAATGGGATGTGACCATGGTTAAGAGACTACCAATGCCCTTTCCTCTGGAAAGAACCTCGTGTTGGATCCCTGAGGAGACCATCAAAATGGTGATGTAAGTACCCAAAAATATCAATTGTAAGAGGGACAAAGACATCCAAGGATAGCTGAGGCATGTAATTGTCATCCTTGCCCTAGAGGCAATGGTCGTTGCTTCTCCCACTTGTATGCCCACCCAAGTCAAGGACTCCGCTCGCAAAGGGTTCACCACCACCATGTCATGCAAGGTGCGGCGACCATCCATGATAATAACTATAGCCACTCGCAATTGATGGATAGGTGGTCATGGTAAACCCAACCATCGCTCAACTTGAACTTGAGCCCGTGTAGCTCATAAGATCTGAGCGATTTTATCACAAAGTGCATCATGGATTTTGGTGAGCTCCCCACCTACTACACATTGTAGAAAGCGTATCTTGTAGGAGGAAAGGCTCTAGAGCCTTTCCCCTTACAAGATAGGATCCTAGTTGTGTCAAGTAGAGGCACATTAATGAGTATGCTAGTAAGTGTGAGAGTGTGCATACACTCACTAAGATATGCTTGGAGCTTCATAAAGTCTAGAGATATAAGGTAATAAACTCAGGGAATGACTTAATGGAACCCAAATTCAGAAGTTAAGTCCATACATAACACAAACATCCAGCTAGTTCTATATGTGTCCTATGGAAACTCACACCATTGAGTGTCTAGATTGATACTTCTCAAGTCATCAACATCTAGGAGTGTAATTGTCGTGCTCAAGATTTATCTTTGCAAAAAAAAAGATAAGGTATCAACAAGAGGACAAGGCCAAAGAAAGCACCTTTTCTCTATATCTATATAGGGTAGAAGTGAAGGCATCTTAACCATGATTCAATGGGTTTGGTATCATAATAAGCGATGGTGTGCCTCAATATTGCCACAAGGTTGTATTGGTTCCCACGTAGCCATGGCTTTTTATGTTATTTTAGTTTGATGATCTCTAGTAGTCAGTGTCAACTGACTTTCTGGCAAAAATTTCACAATATATACATATGCAAGTCTTTCATATATAAATTTTTGATGGAAGAATATTTTTCATGTCACTTTGTCACACCCATGCATGTGTACCATGGGTTAGGGTTTATTGATTTTGTCACATGTATACAGATTTGTAAATGATTATAGTTAGAGTAACTTGTTTGTTATCAAGTCCAAAATAATAGTAGAGGATAATATATATTTATACAAGTTATGGTTTGAAACAATCAAGTGATAATAGTGGATATTGTGGTTATAGATTCTACACATATGTAGTTTTGGAGGGGATGATGATGGATCCTCTAGAAAGGCAGTTAATAAAACCACAATAGCCAAATTTTTCAAGTATAAAATTATATCTCTAAGTATTAGGGTATACAATGAGGCATCTCTTAGTTCCTCTAGCATTGGAGTTATCAAGATTTATATATTTGATACATTTTTCAAGGATTGCAAGTACTAACCATATTAAAAGACAAAGATGTTACTTTGAATTTTCTATTTCATGATATAATCTAGATATCATGTGTCTATTGCTCTATAGAGAGCATTGATTGGTGCAATCAATATGGGAGAAAACACATTAAGGGAGGCTTCTTTTGATATTACAATGTCATGCAGATTGACTAGCTTACATAACTATGACATCCTAGGTCCACGAGGATACATTTCTCATTCCAATCCTATTGGATTTTAGTTCCATCTTACTTATCCTTGTACAGCCTGATGAGGTCTTCCCTTTGTCTTGTTACCCTATGTATGGATTTCTATTCATTAGGGTCTTCATTGGGGGTATCAAGTCCTCATACATATGACATAAAATGAATAAGACTATAAAAATAATAATGAATAAGTCCAAAATAGAGGTAAACTATTAGGGTATGTAGATTTCTCAACTTTCAACTGTAATTCAATACAAATTTATTTTAGATTAATATGAATATCTTAATTCTGAATTTAAGGAAGATGAAACTATGAAGAATCATCTTCAAATATTCAAAGTGATCTAACTTGACCTCGCCACCAATAGAGTTTAGCTTGATGAGAAGAAGGTAGTTATCAAAATTGTACATACTCTTCTAAAATTTTTTTTTATGTCATTTTCTATATTAGACACTCATTGTGGAAAGCTTTTATAGAGTGTGTGTGCTCAAAGCTTCAAAGAAGTTTAATGTGAAGTTTAATGTGAATCTCAAAAGTAGAGTCAAGATGAAGTTCTTTTATCCTTCAACAATGAATTTTTAATTTAGAACTCCATTCACCGATGGGAAATTCCTTTTTTATTCCAAATCAGAAAATTTCAAGGAGAAAATAATTATTTCTAATTATAAAAAGCCAATAAATTAGGAGATTAGGAATTTTGAGAAGGTATTATTCAATAAAATATGTACCACTAGAGTAACAAGGAAGTTTCAATCAACTTCCAGATATCATAATTATCAAAGGAGTTGCAATCTACTGAGAAAAAATAATCATAAATTGTTGGAGTTTATATCACTATCACCAAATATGATTGGATTTTTTATTCCAAAGTAAGCAATCACATAAATGGAATTCAAAAAATAGAATTGAATTTTGGTTGGTAAATTAGAATAAGAGACTCCTCATTATTTTTTCAATGGGAGAAACTACAAAATATAAGTATTTGGAGAGTGCAAAGTATAATCAATTCTTATGTCAAGAAGAGGAAATATATTATCAGCAGTTGGTGTAAATAATGCATTACAAGTGCCTAAACTCAAGATAAATATGATATCCAATTTTAAAATTTAAGGAGAATGATTGAATGTTTATTTCAATAGTGTAAAGTATTGTGGAAATTTGATGGCTCAATAATCATGCATGGAGTTAAGAAGGCTTTCATATATTAAGCAATGACTTTTTAGAGGATAGATATTTTTATTGAAATTGATAAGTATATTTAAGATATGCCAAGGATTATGCAATTTATAATGTTTCTATACATACTTGTACAAAATACTTGGACATAAAACAAACAAGATTTCTCAATAACAACATGGTGGAATAAATATGAAGATGACTCAATTTGATAATAATATATTTTGTGAAGTTATGTACAAGGAGAACAACATAGAGAAGCTTTTGGTCATAAATCAATTTCCAAAAGGAGAGAATTTTTTTTTCAACCTACTACACACAAATATGGCCCTATGAGAACATGAATTAATGAAAGATCTCAGTATTGTAAACCTTATAAATAACAAGTCAAAGAAAGTAAGTATATATATTCTTAAATAAAAAATGAAGCTCTTGGCAAGTTCAAAGAATTCAAGGTTTACGCATATAATATGAATATGTGTGAAATCAAGATATTGAGAAGAGATTGTGATAGTGCATACATCAATAAAGTATTCTCAGATTTTGAAGACAAGAAGAAATAAAGTTATAACTATTAGCAATAACATCACTTAGGCAAAATGAAATGGCTGAAAGGATGAATAGGACCCTTGAAGAGAAAGCACATATAATGCTAAAGGAGAATATATTTTTTCAAAAGGTGTTCAGGTTGAAGCAATTAATAAAATAGGCCATGTGAGAAATATGAGGCACGCAGTATGATGATCAATCAAAGCCTTGTCACACAAGACCTGAAACTCCCTCAAGAACTCTATACCTTGATTAGTCAAAACTTCAACTGGTGCACCAAAATGATTGAGAACCTGATCAAGGAATGAGTAAGCCGTCCCTTTACTAGACTTGTCAAGAAGTGCCACCAACTCAATCTACTTGGAGAAGTGCTCCACCATCACCAAAAAGTATCGATGATGTCTCACAGTCAACGGTAAAGGTCCAACAAAGTCCAACCTCCAGCGGTAACCCAATCCCATGATAGGTAATGGGTGCAACTGTGACGTATGAGCATTGAATGATGCTCTAACTCGGTCACAAACTACACATCTTGCAACAAATTGTTGTACATTGGTTTGCATACCGTGCCACCAATAATGACTTTGGAGTACGTTATATGTACACTTTACTCCAAAATGTCCTAGCTCCTAATGAGCATGACAAACCAACTGTGGTCTTGAGATGGAAATGGTACTATTTTCACTCTACCATCCTCCCATAAAAAAAGAAGGTGTCTGCCCTCCAATTTGAACCGCTTGGCTCACTAAAGAAGATGGTCTTTCTTATTGGCTCCAATTGTACCATCCACAACATAGTGCAAAGATAGTCCATCACTAAGACATCATCATGAATGTCTTGTTGAATTGTACCACTATCTCCATTCTTTGGATCTGTGACCTCAATAACTCCTCCTATATGTGCTGAGAGAGATACTACCAAAGTCTCAAGAAATATACAGAGAAAGGCAGATGCATGCCAGCCTAGTACCATCTTCTCATTTGTCTTACCATGCCAACGTACTCCAATCTGATCCTACTGGCTGGGACATGGGTTTCTTCTCAACCCATCTCCATCATGATTCACCACTCCAAGTTTGTGAATAACCATGAAATCATACTCCTCTAAAATCAAAGCCCATTGTGTAAGCTTCCTTGAAAGCTTGTCAAGCTCCATCAACCACTTCATGGTTGATGGTCAACGATGAGAGTAAAGGTTGCCAAATAGGTGACATTGGAAATGTGCTACTCACAATCCTGCTACCAAGCACTCTCCCCCATATGACTATACTTTGCCTTTGCTAATGTGTTGGAGCGACTAGCATTGACCACCACAAACTCCTTCTCCTCATCATCATGTTGGGTGAACACTACTCCAAGCCCCAACATACTCCAATCAATGTGAACATGAAATTAGCTTTCCTCTGTTGGTCTCCTTAAAATAAGAGCAGATGTCAACCTCTCCTTGAGCTCTAAAGCTCTCTCTTGCTCATCTCTCTAACACCACTCCTATGTAAGCTTGGTCAGCTTCATCAAGGCCTTGGCAATAGCACTAAATCCTCTAACATAGTGGCGATAGAATTTTTCCAACCCCAAGAATGCTCACACTTTGCTTACATCCGTAGGCCAAGGAATACATGCAATAGTCTCCACCTTGGTCTATTGAACACCAAGTCCTTTGGGGTAGATAGTGTAACCCAAATACTCAACCTGCTTGTGGAAGAACCTACACTTCCCAAGATGTAATTTGAGTCCATGAGATCTCAACCTCTCAAACACCTTCAACAACTATCTCTCATGCTCCTCCACAATAGTGCTATAGATCAAAATATCATCAATATAGCACAAAGCAAAATCCAATCTAGCTAGGATCCTGTCCATGACCCTCTGGAACTCAACAAGAGTGTTCTTTAACCAAAAGGTAAGAACTTCCACTAATATAACACGTCCTTACCGTGAGGATCAATAGCCCAAAATGTTGTCTTGGACTTATCTTCCTCCTTTGATTGGCAATTGATGATATCATGCTCAAAGATCCAAAGTACTAAAGACCTTTGCATGCCCAATTGTATCAAAGATCTCCTCTGGTGTAGGCATGGCATACCGATCAGCCCTAGTCTATCGGTTGATAGGATAGTAATCTCCACACATCCACCTATCTATGTAGTTTCCATGCATATCCTTCTTGGCTGGCATCACTATTGTTGATACATACTCTTCATGTGATATCTCCACCAAACCAACCTCAAAAAGGTCACTATTCTGGCTCTAAATCAATGCTCGCTCCATGTCACTATATTGAAAGGGACTTCAAAAATTTGGTGTATTGCTAGTCAACTCAATCCGTATACCAAGTCCCTTTAGAGCACCAAGATCCTTCAATACTCATGTAGCTTCTCAAGAACCTCCAAATGCTCCGTCTTTCCTCTCCCGTAAACTTGGGTCCAAGACATGGCTCCCAAGTATCCTCTATAACTATCATAGGAGTAGAAGACATACTAATTGGATGCTACATTGGACCCTTGGGAGCAGTAGTGTCATGCTCCCAACCACTAGAGGTCCCAACCTTAGTATGAAACTCCCTCCGATCTGGCTACAAGCTCCATACATCTTCTCGCTACATCCCAAGTAGACCAAGGGTCTAATCCAAGTAGACCACGTTCATCTAGATGGACTCCAACAAGACCACTTTCCCTAGTAGCCATTTGCTACGTCCTAAGAATACCATGCCCACACAGTCCATCACTCCCAACATGTGCCTGAATCGTCTAAATAGGTATAGGGCTCACAAGTGTCAGAGTGGTGAAGCCTATCAAGCACATCTTATGCTACTTTGCCAAGCCAAGGCTCACAATCCCGTTCAAACAATCCAAGCTTGCTACACCAACTACTCTACATGTTGTTGCAATGCCTCCTTTGAACTCCACAATGGAACATCCAAGATAGATGGAACAATCCTACTTGTACTCCAAATCCGAGTGATCTCCTCTAGTACTGGAGTATCCTCTTTATGGGTGTTCCTCTCCAATAAGTCACCAAGCCAAGTAATAGAACCACTAAAAGCTAAAATTGAAGCCGCTATGGTCCCAAGCTGTAGGGAGCCAAGACTACCACTACTGAAGCGTACTAGTAGCCAACATACTTGTCCCTCACCAGACCACCAACCTGGTCTTTAGGAGGTTGTCTCCTCCCAATAGTCAAAACTGAAACCCATGGAGTATAACACTGCTCTCCCAACTAACACATCATATGACTCAACTATGGTCGCAATGGCCTAAGCTCTCACCATAAAGCTATCAGTCGGATGACTGGGCTGAATCTGAACAACCAACTCTCTACATGTGTGTACTATATAGAACCACCACATGGAGATGTTTGGATCTAGAATGGATACCTCTCCACATTGGTCTTTTGTAACTCTAGACAATTGAAGCCTTCCCCAACATAAAGGACTACGCACCAAAGTCAAGTAAGACCCTCATGTGGTGTATAGACCTTCCTTGAAGGTCCCACCAAACAAAAAATCCCTCTCTAGTTATCCAACAAGACAACCCTAGTGTAAACCGCACTTGCTCAAAGGTTGGTCTAGTTGGTAATTCCACTAATCTTACCGTTGCTGCCTACCACAAACCACTAGTTGCTGAGCGAATCCCATGCTCCTCAACCAAGTCAACTCCACTATCAACCACCTCTGCTTTAGTAGGGACCACATCATCCCTACTCTCACAAAGTGTGGCAGCCAATTGGAACACTAAGGTTGGGTCAACTCCCAATGTACACATGTCACTGGCTAAAAATAAAGGATATCACATAATCAGCTAAGCCACCTCCAACATCATGCTAGACTTAGTATGTGTAGTAGCAGGTGGCTGGCTAGTAGGTAGTCCATCATGCACCCCATTGCCACCTACTACACCTATACTAGGACTTCTAAGAGCCATGGATGATGTCTGTAGGGCCTCAGAGAGCATGAAAGATTGGGGAAGCCTGACCTATCTACTAGCCTCTCCTTTCTATAGGTCCAACTCCATTGATGCTCCTCTAGGCTCCAAAGCACGTACCGCACTCCTAGTCACTATGGAAGATGCATCCACATGTGCTACTCCGCACATGAAATCCAAGGAGTCTCTATCACCTGCATATGAGGTAGAAGCCTCAGCACCCAAACTTGATCTCCTCTGAGCTATGGCCATGTTAGCCAATCTCTGCTCCAACTGCTCAATGCGAGTAGCCATGGCTGTAACAAAATTAAGAGCATGTATTGCACATCTACTAGGTGTGGATCCTCTATCACCACATCTACCACCTTGTCCTCCATGACCTAGAGCTCCTCTATTACTTGTCATAGCAGCCTTACCACTTCGTAACTCCGGGTGTAGGTCAAAGCACTGGTCATTAGTATGACCAAATCTATGGCAATGCTCACACTATATCTATGTTGGTTGTGATGCACCAGAGGTCTTAGGTCCACTGCCCTAAGCGCACTCTCTCTTGTGATGAGATCCACCACAAGTCCAAAAAGCCACACCACCACTCATTGGTTGTTATTAATCAAAAAATGAAGGTAAGGGTCTAGCTACTTTAGGCCCTCCACTTGCTCTATAGGATCTGGGTTGTCCATCCTATCCTCAAAAACCAACATGGCATGGTGCACTCTGCTGCACTCTGGAAGAAGTAATTGTTGTGGATGAGGTCTCCTTACCAAATCCAGATGTCATCACTCTCTCCTCCACCATGTTGAGCTCAATATGCTCAGCCAAACCAAAGACCACTGCCAAAGTAGGTGAAGTAGCCTGTAATAATGTAACATCACATACTCTATGTCGCAACTCCTTGTCCAATATCCCATACCAAAACTGGACTGCTTGGGTCTCAATAGCTCCTTGAGTAAAACTGATCAACCGTCTCATGCAAATGTATGCCTTGCATATTCTCTCTCTAGCGTTCTGTTGGAACTCTTGCAGGCTCCTCAGCTTGTCAGTCCGCACTCCTTGGTAGTTTTGCTTCAAACATTAGAAGAACTCCACCATGGGGTTAAACGCCGATACTACACCACCTCCTATAGAAGTACCTCCACTCGTAATATCACCATATCCAAGAGATCCACCAACACTATTAGAGCTAGAACTTGTGAGTACAGTTGATCTATTCATAGAAACTAACCCGAAAGGAGATGTAAAGGAGTAAAGGAGATATAGTTTGGAGACCAATACTATCTCCATAGCTCAATCTCCTCCAAGTGAGCTCTCTTGAACTCATGGTAGTCATCCATTGGTGGACCCTCCAAATACTGAAACAACCACTTCTATGCCATGAAGGGTGTGAACAAAGTCGAGTTCCACATCTACTGCAGATCACACCAACTATCAAACTCATGGATGAAGTCATCCAACTCAATGGTACCCACTATACCAGAGTAACACCTAGGGCCTTTAGAGGCCCCATAGATCTCGTCCACGCCCCCACAACAAAGATGCAGATACAATGAGTGCACTCTCAACTGAATTAGCTCTTGTGTCAAACTCCAACTTAGAGTCACTCTCCTCCCTCCTTGGGACATGAAATACATGTTGATACTAAGCACCATTCCAAGTAAACCCACTATATATTGCAATGTTATCTCCTCCAAAATCCCCAAAGAACTCCGTCATGACAAAGTAACCAAGAATTATAATCCGTAACTGTAACCTCCGCAAGTACCCCACCAAGTGCCAACACCACCAACTAAATATCACATACTAATGTAGCTCTAATTATGACAACTACTCTAGGGGAAAGGGCAACCTGCAACCTATCATCACAACATGCACTCTCATGGCCTGCATGCCATCACTTCTTGTCTCATTGGAGAGAAACACAAGTAGTTTGACTAGTCATCACTCCAGCCTCACTAATGAGAGCACACTAGGGCACCAACGTTCTAAATTCACAACACCTCACATAAACACGGTGCACAAACAAGAAACAAAGAATTGTTTGGGGGAGGGGGGTTTCCCAATCACAAGAATGCTAAAAAAAACACTCCATCTCATAAATCAACACCGGATTGACTCTGCCACCATTTTTCATTTGACATGATCAGAGTACCTATCTACTTTTTGAATTACGAGTATCATCGAGAATAGGATCAAAGTTCTTCCCGCCAAAATCTGACATAAATCCTTCACAAAAATTTGACATAAATCCCTAAAAATAGTTGACCACCAAATCCTCCACTAACTCTTCACTTGAGCCAAATTGGAAAAATAGGTTTCATCCTATCTCTAATTCAAAAGAGTGGGTTCCCAACTCCACTTTCAATTTCACTTTTTGAACTCAATTTGCACCAGATTGGTCTTGTCGCACCTAAGCTCAAAATCACAACTACTGCTTGAAATTGACTCTCTTTGGCTCCAAATTTGGCCCGCGCTTCCGCACAAAATCACTCCCAAGGAAATCAAAACTATGATCAAGGTACCACAATCCACCGGGCTTGGAGATACCACCATCACCCTTTGTTCATGCACTTGATTTCCCCCTGACTCTCACTTCTCTACTGTAATCAGTTCAATTACACAACTTGAATCACACTAAATCAGATCAGTACTTGATATGTCACTCAATAATCTGCCAACAACTGGGCCTTGATTATAGTCAAGCCACACCCATTCTAGCTAAGAGACTCCATGTGACACTCACTGGCTTTCTGTCCACTCTAGCTAGGAACTCGAAGGCTCAACAATAGAGAAGTGAGCTCTTTGGAGCTACACTCCCAAGGTATAGTCTTGATTTTGACCTAGGTCTCACACCAACGGTCCCGGTGATGGCACACCTAACAATGTGAATGGTGCAAATGATAGTGGGCCCCACCATGTAGTCAGTACCTAAAATACAAAATCTGACCATAGAAAGTAGTCTATGAGTAATTGTCAAAATACCTCTAACTACTATAACTACTACTCTAGTGTTCGAGCAATCTAGATGCAAAGCTACAAATGGCATTACACCTCTCCTATGAGATGAACCTCATGACGTTTCATTAAGCATTGCATCAAAGTGGTGATGAAAATGCCTAAAAATCTCCATTGTTAGAGGAACTGAGGCAGTGGAGGCAAGAGACACTGCCAATGATATTTCTTTCCTCAAGCTACAATGGTCATTGTTGGTCTTTCTTGTAAGAGTTCACCAGAATATTTTATTCCTCAATCCTTATTAATTATTTACAATTAGTACTTTGATAAATTACAAATTAATTACATAAAACATATGCTTTTTCTTTGGTAGATTTCCTTTGAGAATATTTGTGACCATATATCTTTTGCAAAGCAATACTCTAGGATATTATTGCATACTATACACAAATCAGGGTTAAATTTCCATATGCTTTGTTCTTTGTGCATTTTCATCAAAGCAAAACATGCTTTGTTATCCATTTCAATAGACTTTTCTTACACTCATAAGAAGTTATTAATTCAGAAATTAACTTTTGAATGGAAATAACCTCTTTAGTTGCTTAATTGAGAACTATAAATTCAGCCTTTACATGGAGGATTGTGATCAAATGTTTCTTGCTCATCCAACTTATAGCCACTCTCCCTAAAGTAAATACATAGTCTGAAGTCTATTTACTTTGATGTGTATGTCCACCAAAGTAAGCATCAAGTATCTCACCAAAGAAATCTGCAAATTCCATTTTACGTGAGTGCAAAGTACACTATGTATTTTGAAATATTTTCTAACTCCCTTTAATACCAACTAGTGCACCTCCCAAGATTTTACAAAAGCATGTTTAGAAGGCCTATGGCATAAAAAGATTAAGCCTTGTACATTAGTTAAATGTATAAGAGTTATGAGAAAATGAATATATGGTCATTTTTTCTTTCTCAACTTTAGTTAAAGGGTACAATTCCTCATTGATATGTTAAAAAAACTCTACTAAAGTGGTTATTCGACATGCGCTTTCCAAAATGAACTTCTCCATTATTTTCTACTAAACATCATATGCTTGAGATAAAGAGATAGTCTTTGTAACTCAATTCCTAGTTATCAAAATAGAGAGGAAATATTTACCTTCCCTTGAACCACTCACCTCAAATGTAACATTTAACTTCTCCTTCAATCATTATGATATTTGCCATTTTTTGGAGAAAATTAGAATATCATCTATATATTTTGAACTGATCTATGTATAGTGTAATTTTTTTAGAAATAAATTCCATGATTAGAAACTCCACAGAAGTCCAAAATCAAGTTATCAATCCAAATTACCATACCAAGCTCTTGGCGCTTACGTTATCCATATATAGATTTCTTGAAAACTAATTAGTTCTCTTACTAGCTGATAGCTTTGCCACATAGCTTGAATGAATGTGCCAGGTAAGTCCTGCCCAGTTTAGGATATTGGAATCAAAAAGAAGAATTTAGTATTTGAATTTTTAGGGTTTAGGGTAAGTAAGAAGTACTATATCAGAATCACAAAAATAAGACCAGTTTGCACAACTAGAACTTGAGATCTTTCACGTGAGACCTTTTCAGACTAAATGTGGTGAGAAACCTATGAGGAATTGGTTATAATAGAATTAGTTTAGCCTATTAGTAACATAAAGATGGTCGTTGCTTGTGTGTTTCTTCCTTGAGATATTTACTCTGAAAGCATGCTTCATATCCATTGAAGTACTTCACAATTTTTCATATTTCTTTGTTGTTAAATCCTTATCATAAAAAAATTGACCATTGGAGATAAAGTCTCTTTAAAATCAATACCTGCTACTTGGTTTTATGCTTTGGTTACAAATCTAGTGTTGAGACATTCAATTTTTCCCATTGAATCCTTTGTGATTCTAAATATCCGCTTCCAAAGGCACTTCTCCTATGATAAACCTATTACTATCCATGATTTATTCTTCAATATAGAATTAAACTCAAAATCCATCACTGCCCGAGACATTTTAATATGCTCATCCTCAAAAGCCTTTGCAAATGTCAGAATTTAGTTTACTTGTACAACACTTTTGAATAGTATATATTAATCATTTAATCTTATTGAAGATCCTTTTTTCCTTTTGTTTGCTAGAGGCTTATCTTTTCTCTTTGAGATGGACCTCTTTTATCATGTTTCATATTTTCTCTCCATAATGTGTGTCTTCAAATAGGTAAAATAATCCTTGGAGGAATCTCTTAAACTGAAGACCTTGATAAGATTCATTTTAGCAGATCTGGTCTCAAAACAATAAGAGTTCTTGCTCTCTATAATCTTGCCATTCTGAACTTGATAGCCTTTCTAATAATTGAAGCTCCTCAATAAAAACCACATCTCTTGCTCTAATGGATCTATTAGTAAGTGGATTAGATAGATTATAAGCCTTTTCTCTATGGAGTATTGAATAAAAGTACATTTCCTATTTTTATTAGTAAACTTTGCATGTTTTTCTTTTTTTATCCACACATGAAAATCACTTCCAAAAACTCTTTAGATAAGAAGTATTGGGCTTATTCATGCTCCATGCCACTTGTGGTGTTTTCCTAGAATTATACCTACCTCTCAAGATCACCCTGAGGCAAATGGCTTAGCAGAGAGAGTGGTTTAGAAAATGAAGAGAGGATTGCAAAAGTATGGTTTGTAGAAATGCCACTTGGGAGATCGGAATCTCTAGTTACCTTGGTTGGCCATGTGCTATCAGTTCACTTGGCAAGCCTCCTTAACACCCTTCTCTCCTTACTTTCTACTCTAGGGACAAGATCCAGATTTACCTACAACCATTCATTGAGATGTTATTGTAGTGTTGGACTTGGATGATCCAGATGTATGGATGAGTGCATGTTCTTAGCAAGCAAAGATCTTTTGGAGAGTGATGCCTATGGCCTTTGAAAACTTGTCAATTGCTCAACATAGGGATACCTTATGCTATGCTATCATATGAGGAGGAGGTTATAGACCCTCAATCTGTCAATTTCATCTAGGTGACTATGTATATCTACAGTAGACAACCCCAATGACACTTGATGTTTCTACATGCTGCATTATCTTGAAAGTGCATGAGAATTTTCCATCTGGAGTCCTTATGTTGGAAGGCCATGATGGTGTTGTTTGGAAAGATCATGTGTGCAATTGTGTGCCATGCCACCTTCCAAACATTGATAGTACTATGGAACCAAGCTTGGCACTTGTGCATGTAGGCTTGCGGTGTATGTTATGCGGCTCTTTTGGTGGAGATGCTACTATGTTAGTGTGTGATAGCTGTTTGAGAGGATGGCATATGTCATGTATGACTCCTCTCCTCACGATGGTTCCTCCAGGACAATGGTTATGTCCTAGATGTACTTGACCTATAGCTAGTTCATCCTTTATATAGTATAGATTGTAGACATGTGACTAACGATGGGGCTTGATCTTTTGCACACCATAGGATATACCATATACTTGGAGTAGATGACTATCTAGAGTTAGAGGGACCTAACCGCCAACTAGGGGGCGATTGTGGTACTTTAGAGTCCATGTATGACTTATGTGTGAGTTGTGCTTCTATAGTGTGTGATGCTGACATCAATGTATGTTGTGTAACAATGTGTATATGCACGACAATTGTCACGCCATTTGTAGCTTCATATCTAGATTGCTCAGACATTGGAGTAGCGGTGATAGTAGTTAGAGGTATTTTGACAGTTACTCATAGACTACTTTCCAATGGTCAGATTTGTGTTTTGGGTATTGACTACATGGTGAGGCCCACCGTCACTTGCACCGTCAGGTGTGCCATCAGCGGGGATAGTTGGTGTGAGATCTAGGTCAAAATCAGGAATATACCCTAGGAGTGTAGCTCTAGAGAGCTCACTTCTCTGTTGTTGAACCTTCAAGTTCCTGGTTAGAGTGGACAGAAAGTCGACGAGCGTCACATGGAGTCTCTTAGTTAGAGTGGGTGTAGCTTGACTGTAATTAGGGCCCAGTTGTTGGCAGATTATTGAGTGACAGATCAAGTACTAATCTGATTGAGTGTGATTTGAGTTGTGTAACCAAAATTATTATTGTGGTACTTTAGAGTCCATGTATGACTTATGTGTGAGTTGTGTTTCTATAGTGTGTGATGTTGATAGCTATGTATGTTATGTAGCGATGGGTATATGCACGACAGAGAGGCAATGGCTGTCTCCCAGGCCATACTCACCTCCCACCATTTATCACACTTTAGCATTCTCAGGCCTAGGGGTTGCATAGACTCGCAGCAATAGTAAGAGCACCCACCAAGTCTAGGGCACTCCCCTCTCATTTTCCAATATACCATTAGAGGACCAGATTTCTATGACACTATCTGTCAGTAGTTTTCTAGTTGCTTTTCGACTGTTTGCTTGGTAGCGTCCCCTTGGTTTGGCTTGGGGGTCTTGGTTATCTTGCTTCATTTTCTGATCCATGCGTGTCATTCAGCATTGTGTTCGGTATCCCTCTTGCATTCTTTGGTGCTTTGTATTCTTTCTCTCTTTCCTTAGGATATATATTTGTGTGTTTCTCCAGTTTATCTAGAGTAACGGATGAAGGAGGATAGCATAGCAACTTATCAATATTCAATCCTAAAAAGATGAGAAAAGATCATAATCAGTCCTCGGGACTGATCTAGGATCTGAGCATTGATGAGGGAACACTCCCGGATTTTTGAACATGAGCTAAAACTCAAGTTCATTAAGTAAAAATGTATTTCGTATGTACTAGTTGGATGGAAAGATATACCCGAGTGGGTGCTCTTGACTCTTAGTGTGTTGATTATGTTGATTTATAAGGGTCATTGCTTTCTATCAAAATAACTGAGCTTCGAGTTCTTGTTAACTTATGACATTGCATTTTAGCACGGGGAAGCAATACTTGTCAGAAGCAAAGCCCATCAAGAATATTTTTGTCAAATGGGAAGCTTATGACGGATGCGTAGAAACTATCTATTAATTGTGTATTCTACGACATTAGGAACAGAACTGTTGTCCTGGCAAAGACAGCTTTCAACCAAATTGTCGATATATTTGTGCCTCGTCGCAAGTCCTGTCCTCGATGAAGCTGATCGATTGCAGTCATTTTTCGTCAAGGAGGTTTGATGCGCAACATGCACCAGTAGATATTTCGCTTGCATGCACGACTTGATTGATAAAGAATTATTTTCTACAATCAGCCAGCCACTTAATTAGTCAAATCTGACAACCCCATTTTCAGACATAGTGCTTGGCAAGTTGCAGCAGTTCTTGATAATACATGTACAGGAATCGATATGACCTAAGAAAATCCATTAATGAACATGCTTGAATGAAGTAAAAGATGCCCCTTTCAAAGCTGAGACTAAGTGTTAGAAATGGGATGTCTATCAAAGAAAGGGCCATGCTAACGAGGATGATAACAGGTGTCGACTGTCAGATGATCAGCTACGACCTCATTAGCCTTCATTCCCCACCTCGATGGTCTCAAAGATTCCTGCATTTGGGTAAATCAACCTATTCATGAGGAGCATGACACTTTCTTCCACTTGCGAAATGGATCAAAAAGTCGTAACTTAAAGCTGAACTGACTTTGTTCTCCCCAGGAAGTTGTTGTCTGAAACTAGGGCTGATACACTAAGTATGCATATTGTTAAAATACAACTCCATTTTATTAAGCATCTGCTTTCCGTGGCGTTATGGAATTCGTGTCGTGATGTCCAGATTGTGCAAGAAACAAGTTTGAATTTATGTAATTCTTCGAGATCGATCTGATTGTCTGTCTCAGGGATTAACTTTAGCAAATTGGATTTTATCTTGCTTACTATCACGTCTCTCTCACTCACGTTTTGCATACTCCGTCTAGGAGAAGTTCCAGCTGGAAACCCCAACTTGTTCGACTGAAGGACTCTCATAGGAAGAGAATTCCCGCAGACAAAGCGAGTATCAATCTAAAGGCAAATCCATTTAGGGATGTTATCTTCCTTTTGCTCTTGCTGCCTCTCAATCATGAGAACCCAGGTTTTATCCAAGTTTTTGACGTTTGCACTGCATGTTCAGTTCCTTTGTTTTGTAGCTTGTTCGAGTATGAGTAAGGTGAGCAAGGACGATATGATCCACAGAATCAACTGCCAGCTTTGCAAAAAAGTTTGATTTGCAGGGTGAACTTTGGACCGTAGTCAAAATTTTCGGGCACGGGTAATAGTTTGTTGAGGAAGTCTTGCAAGAATCCAGAACCAAGAGTTCTGGAAGTCCTGCCTCTGGAAAGAGACTATCCCTGCCCTCAGCTGGTAGCTAGGATCAAGTGAGGACTTGATTCCAAAAACAAGGTAATGTCCAATTCTCAAGTGAAAAGCCTGCCCAGCAACCCCAGCCACGCACAGTTTTAACGGATTTGAAAAATCGTGCAATCGGTGAAAGTGGGTCCGTCTTTGTCTGCCAGGAACCTGGCTTTTGCAGAACTGACGTAAGAGAGCAGGTGTCCCGACCTCCGGCTCGCGTCGCCTCCTCGCACCTCGTTATGGAAGTTGGCCCAAGAAATTCAGTCTCTACTTTGAAATACCTAAGGAAGGAACTGATACTTCATCTTTTCTTCAAGTCAACTTAGCTTTTGCTGCTAGCTCGAGCTACTCTATATATCTTTTTCTTTCTCTCCGTCCGTCTACTGTCGGGAGGAGCATCGCAGAGTTGACGTTGTAGAGGTTACGTCACCGTCTTCTCCTATCATCCCATGGTGTCTAAATCATCACCACTTTGCAATGTGGTCATCATTACCACTAGAAGAGCAACTGGTCCAGTCTTACTTCCATTGTATAAACTCAGTCGTATGTCATTAGATGGAGCCCAAAACTCATGTAATGTTTTTGCTGCTCCAGAAACGATTTTCTACCCTGGGAGTTCCAGAGTGAGAGACGAATAGCAGTAGAGACACACATATCTCAACCTGCGTCGTTCGCATACAACACGCGCAAATCTAGTCAACTCTGCTGGAAAGGAATGGAATCCAAGGTCATTGGCTCAAAGCGAAGGATGAGCTGTACAGTGACGAGAGCGTTATGTACAAGCAAGGTATGTCTGCACTCTTGGTTTGGGTGAAACTACTTCAAAGTTATGGATCTCAAACTTTAAGAAATTTCAAAAGGGTTAACCCACATATAGTGACTCAGAATACTTGCAAATGGGCAGACGGCGTACGAGATAGAGTTTAAACGTAGCATGCTCCCAAAGTGAGGAAGTCCTCAAGTCTTTGCAATCGAACTCGAAGAAATGGTTAATTTTGTCTCCTGGACCCTCTATATAGCTAGTAGATGTAAATGTCTCTAATGGAGACGAGAATCGGCTAAGCCGAAGGAAAGGGTATCTCCAGTATACCAGGTATTCTCCAGAGAATTGTTTTAGATGCCAAGCTTCAGATACGCTAGAGTACTTCCTGTTTTACTTTTAACTTACAAAAAATAAAATCTACAAGACCTACTCTTATGCTTTGGAGTTTGGAGTTCAAATGCACATGAGCCATTGCAAAATAATATCACGAAGGAAATGATCTTCAACTCCAAGGCTCAATTAAGACGCAAAGAACAGAGTTGCCCGAATTGATGTAGTTTAGAGAATCATGTAACAGGAAATTAAACCGTTCCCGGACTGGACACGAAAGGATCATTTCCATGAGTTGACGTCGGTTTGGAACTGCATGGAGATGCTGAAGAAAGAAACTGCGTCTGACCCAGAGGCGGATCATTGGACTTAATCCGAGGAGAATGGCGAGACTTGATTGATCAGACCAAGTGAAAGCCATGGAGTGGAGTTGAGCAATCAGAATATTGCACTAGATTTGATTCTTTGATTCACCATCACAAACACACTGACGTCAGGTCAGGGGCAGCTGGAGCTGCCCCTGACCTGACCTTCGGCGCTCGAGCTGCTGCAGCGTGCTTGCGGTGTAGCATCAACCCACGAGAATAAGCCGCCAGTATGTAGGCAGTAACCCAACATTATTCAGGATTTCAATTCGTGGAGGATTCGTCATCCTGCCCGCCTCCAATAGTTTACAGCGAGAGCTCCATGTCTCCAATTTGTTCCTTATTCAGCCCCGGAGTGACTCCGAACGAGTTCGATTGTGAAACGGCACGTGTTTTGAAGTTTGATCTAAAGCCTTCCTGCACCTGAGATGCACCTAGGGTCAAAGTTGCTTCTGCTTAACGGTATCTTCACATTGCTGCTGGTAGGTAATCTGAAGTTGATTCAGGAAGCAACTCTCCTACGGCACACAAATTTTAGTAATAGCAAAGGACAGACCTCTGCATAATCTGCCTGCAGGTGAAACTACATATAGGAGCCATCAATACGAGTTTTACATTGTAAAAGTGTCCAAGTGGATTTGCTGAGCAGACAAGAATGTCCCTAGATATAGATTCGGAGCCAATAACAAGAAGAAGGAGTGAAACATTGCATGGATCGCCCTGGCAAAATTATGTTTTTTTCTATCCGCAGTGGTTTGACGGGAAGCTGAATTCAGGTAGCTCTACCCAACATGCCTCAAACCCTGTGCGTAGCAGTTGCCAATGATTGGCACAGTACTTTCCACTTTGATTGCAAGACCGCTGCGATACCCGGGACCAGCGTTGACGGATGAAAACTAGCATTCACCTCGAACGACAGAAATTTGAAGCACGAGGGGAGCAACTTGATGAGTCTGGTTTACCGGGTACTTTGCGTTATCTCCGAAACACCCGGTTCAAGTAGCCCAACTTGAATACAGAGTCGTATTTAACTGTTGCATGGATCATTGAGGAAAAAACTTAGGGCATGAAAATTACAACGCCCATTCCGGCTAAGAAATTAGCGATTAGCAATTAGCAATTAGCAGTCAAAGCCGAGGTCGAAATTGCAGAAGCCAATTTTTAGAGAGACAGAGAAGGAGATTGATTTTCATTTTAAAATTTTTGATTTTGAGAGGAGAGAATGGTCACATGAAAATGATTGTTCAATTTCCAGTTAGTATATTTCAGCAATGTCTGATGGCCATGGAAGGAAACCGAAAAGAGTGGATAAGTAAAGCAGAGAACATGCACAGGTAGTGTCCTGCCCCTGCATCTCGCTCATATACATCTCTGTCGAAGGGAACCCGTAGAATCTGCTTTCCAGTGTGCCATATGAAAAACTTGGGCACTTTAGGAATAGCCCTCCTTACCTTATCCATGATAACTCATACTCTGAGGTGGTTCAGAAGGAAGGTAGGTTGTACAGTTCCTTCCTTCCGATTCAAAGTTACGGGAGAAGGCCATACATTTTGATGTCTCCTTGTTCCATGCAGCTTTTAACGAAGAATTTGTCGAGTAACGCAAAGTGATGTCTTTGACTGGAACAGCAAAGCAGCGAATTTACCCCCTGATGGGATTGGGCGACCCCCGCTTTTTACAGTTGGAGGTAGCAGAGCATTCTTGAACACAAAGCATCTGCGAGCCTGGCAAGTGGTGGTAGACCCGGGAATGAAAACACACCACGTAACCACGACCCTCAGTATAGTGCACAGGTCTTCGAAATCTCACTATTAACAATTTCGTGACTCAACCTCCGTCCCCCAATCACTCCGTTCTCCTTTCCTGCAAAGAAATGACCAACAGATTTGCATCACTCCACTCCATTGATGTAGTGAACCCCTTCGTTCTTCTAACCCCACCGGCCCCAAACTCCAATGATCTCAGCAGCCACAAGGCGAGAGAGAGAAAGACAAGACAATTCTTTCTTTATCCACGTTCTCAGCAGGCAAGTACTCTCCTCGTCTCCCCAGTCCTCCCAAGGTCCTCGTGGCGGTCCGGCCCTCTGTGGACTCATTCCTTGACCTCCAACGTGTAGCTTCGACAATGGCAGCATCCCTCCCTCCACGCGCCGAACCTAATGATGTTCGTTAACGCGGTTAAGCCATATCTGTTACCACCTGGAACATGGATTTTGCGTCTCATCGGGGAACGTGGCACAAATTAGCGCTCGCGGGTCAGCACAGGGAGGCTCTTACTCGCTAGCTCACGACATTGAGTGCACTAACTTCCGAGTTAAATCTCGAAAATTAAAACTCTCTGAGTGTGATTGATCACCTAATCCGCTTCCCGTTTGCTTAGCTCTACCCCATCTACACGAGCTTATAGCTTAGCTAAGCCTAGACTGGGCTCCCGGTTGCTTCGTTAGCTGCTGCTCCTCCTCCTGCTACTACTACTACTGCTTGAATTTGATTTGAGTTTCCTACTTCATTCAAACTGCACATGTAGAATGGGGGGACGAGTGGAGTGGCCTTCACGTTAATTCGATACAAGATGCAATCTATTTCTATTAAGTTTCAGTTTGTTTTTATGTCAGCCTGTGACGTAAGGATGATATTCGATAGAACCCATCTGGGTACATATAAGGCCGATCTTCAGTGATCATCACCCTGAAGAAGATCGAGAGTGAGTAGTATCGCAGTCATAGCGGCCAGTCAGTTTCTGGTGTAGGATTCGGGTGCGTTTGTAAAGGACATTGATCCTTTTCAATATCTGCGAGTGTGGAAAGAGATCAAGGTCAGATTCGAGTGTGTGAGTGACTACATTCAACGAGCTAGAAAGGACTAGGACGACTTAACCTGCTATAGAAGAAGCTTAGAGGTGAGTTAGTTAACGTTAGTTCCAGCAGGAACGTGGTGATAATTTCTCTTAGTGGGTCGTGTCTGTGCTCGAGGATACGAAATCGTAACTTGATCGATCGATCGCAAAGAGGTATAAGACAATCTGGCTCTAGCTACAATTTGTCGAAGCTGTACCTACTGTAACTGTCGTGACTCATGCACAATATTATACTCGTGTCTATACGATCAGCAGATCATTTCTCCGCAGTTTCAGCAAACCCCCACATAAAAAGTGGGAAAAGATTTCGAACGTCAATAACGTAGTCCCCCGGGGCAGTAACTATGTAAATTGGATTGTAGCTCACGAGTTAACATTCCTGTGACAGCGCTTAAAGCTACGGTTCGAGTGAAGTACCGTCCACAATGGGGGACAATATTCTGGACGACGCCGAGTCTGCAGCACCAAATGCGACTCTGCAGCATCCTAGCTCCGCTGGAGATAATCGTAAGTGGAATAGAACGACGCAGCAGGTGCCAATGCAGACCCTGCACGAGGGTAGCGCGAGCATGGGGCAATGGAATAGCCTCGGTGCACCAGATTTCTTGAATTATGCGCCGACTCTCGCTGATGTTTCGGGGCTTCAAACGATCGAGTGCTCGTCGGAGAATCAAGCTCCTCGTCCACCTCCACCTCGGTTCGTGAATCCCTCTCCGCATAATTCCGTTGGTGACGAAATTGTTTCGGAGCTCCAGACTATTCAAGGCTTCTCGAACTGGAGTCCAGGTGCTACTGGGAATCCAGGGAGTGGTGGAGCTTGGACTTTCGGTGGTTTGCATCAGAGTGGTAGTGCTGCAGCTGCAGAGGAGAGCACGGCCAGCGATGCACGCAACTCGGCACGGAGAGTGGGGAGAGCCGATTCTATGAGTTCTTACAGCTCGGCGGACTCCACATCCGATCTTCAAGCTCCTGTGCCTGGCGAAGGTATTCTACTACTCAGCAAGCGTCTCGCCTCCCGTCCTTCTCCGTTCATGAAGTACGTAGTTTAAACGAAATTGTACCCGAATGCACATCCATCAGATAATTATTAGGTTTCTAACGAGTAAAATCAGAGCAGCATTGGTGCGATCTAGAAAGGTTTGAAATGGAATCAGGTACAACCACGTTTCAAGTGAATTTGCGTAACATGGATTGAACTCCGACCAACATGTGGTTGAAGCTTTACTTCGGGTCCAAGTTCAGTCTCAAAGTTCAAATCTGAATACAGGACATGTAACAGTGTAATAGCCCGAGACTGAACTCGAGATGAGGAAGTACAGTACCTCGGAGGTTCCGTGGCTAGTTTGCATGAAAGGTTCAGTGACACAAGGTGCGCATGCGTCTAACGCTGCTAGAATCATTACAAAGGTGAAAGTCTACAGAAAGTGGTAAGTAACACTGAGTCATCTCGACCGCAAAGGCAAGTAACCCTGAGCTAAGCTTCTAGAATATAGACGGAAAGGATCTCGAGGTAGGTAGGGACCTCTAAGTGCAAGTAAGCGCTGAGGGTTCATGATCAGATTGTATTCATGAAAATTTGTTCAATAATTTTATTCATGTTCGTGCAAGTTCGCTGCTGTTGCGGTACTAGGATTTGCACAGAAACATGTGGCGTCGGTACTCAGAGGTAAGAAAGAGACGATTATTGACGGTATAGCACATTGTTGATAAATATTCAGTATACTGGGGTATGACGGACATTCCTTCGTTCTGTTTAGTGCTGGAAATCTTACCAAGATCCGGTCGTTGGCTGTAGTGGGAGAAGAAGGAAGATAAGCTCAAGAACGCTGCTTCGATCGCGAAATTGACATACAAAGATCATGGAGCTTGAAATTTGTGAATTAATTAGCGCTCTTGACTTGCGTCTTTGCAGACGACAAATATCCTACAGTCGAAGAATCCAGTGCATCGGGTGTTAGTGCTGCCAAAAGGAAGCGATATCGAGGGGTGCGCCAGAGGGCTTGGGGCAAATGGGCTGCTGAAATCCGTCACCCGAAGAAAGCAACGCGTGTCTGGCTCGGAACGTATGATACACCCGAGGAAGCTGCTCGAGCTTATGACAAGGCCGCAATTGACTTCAGAGGTCAGCGTGCCAAGTTGAATTTCCCGGATTCTGTCGGACCTTCTCCTGGTTCGGCAGCTGCGGCACAGGCTGCAAATTTACCGAGACGAATTCCTTCAGTATCTTCTTCGGACGCTCGAAAAGATTCCAGCAGTCCACCGATGCCCAAATCAATTCCGCCTCCAGCACCAACCTCCCTTGCGCAGAAACTGCCCATTTCAAATTCCGCCCCGGCTGAAGCTTCTGTTATAGCGCCAGTCCCGCAACAGCAGCAGATGGCTCCTCAAATTGCTCACTCATCCGAATTTTCTATGAATTCGGATGTGTGGGCGCAAAAGCGCAGCGAGTTCGGAGGAGGGAGTCAGCAAATTTGGCCTTCTATGAGCTTGGATGGCAACCTCGGATGGCAAGGAGGGGAGGTTCCATCCATGGCGACAAGCAGCTGGAGGTCCTTGGCTGAAGAAGCAAATTTGGAGAATTCGCTTCCCGTTTCAATCCGGGATGGCATGCAATCGCAGTGGCAAATGCAACCACAGTCTATGTCCCGTGATCATCATGGGACTCTTCAAGGGCAGCAGCAATCTACAGATAATTCCAACATCGACACGAGATTTCAGGACCTCACGGTGCAAGCTGATGCACCATTGGAGCAAAGACCAAGTACAGCTGCGGATATGTCGGTCGACCTAGAAAGTTTCATCGATCAAGCAGTCCAGAACTCAGGTGTCGCTCTGCCTACAGTCCATACAAGCTCTTACATGACAGCGGATCAAGATTTCAGTTCAGATTTCTTTTGGGGCTATGACTAATTTTGCCACCAACCACATTCGCGAAATTAATCGCAGTTTCTACTCTCAGATATAGGTTTCTGCCTCGGCAGCTATTCTGTTTTTGAACTTAAAAACTTAAAAATTATTTGCATGTGGGAATAAGGCAGCTGATGCAATGTTGGCTAGCACATGCATATAAGTAAACTTGCAAGGGTTTACTGCTTTGTTTGCTAATTGGTCACTCACGCATCTGGTGTCATTCATCAGTACGTAGTTGATGCACAATTGCTCCTGAGGTTTGTGAGTACTCTTTTCCGAGAGGATTCGAATGGTTTAAAGAGCTACATCTGTACTGTAACCCAGCTTTTCGAATTCTTTCAGCCTTAAATGCAATGACTATTCTCCGCATGAATGACTTGCAGATTGATGAATTGGTCCACAGTTTCAAAGTGAAGGATGGAATCTCGGAGACACGAATTCTGTTTTGATATACATAAGTTGTATTCTGCAATCTCGATTTACCTTATTGATTGTCTCCTTATTAGTTATGATTGAAGTTCAACCGAAGGTAGATCAACCTCTCATCAGCTTAATTTATTTCGCTTATAAACCATAACATTCTTTATCGATCGAAATTGTATATCTTCTCTGCATCAGATTGGAAATCTGGTCATGGGTGGTGGATGCTTGCACAAGAATGGGATTTTAATCAGTTCGGGTGTCGAAGTGAAATCTGTCCGTCACGAATTATCGAAAATTCTGCTCCATGGAATCGAGATTGCGAAGCATGTGGATTTGTAGGACTAGATTAATTCCTGACTCTGGGATTCGACAGTTCTCAATACGTTCTCAATTCTCTGATTGCACCTCCACACTACCTCGGATGTGACAGCTCCCAGTTCGAGGGATGAAGGCACTAGTGTATTAGAGCTCGGAGTTTCCGAGTTCAGACTCCTGCGGATAGTGTACAGACATCGAAAACAATACTCTTCTGGGGGAGATTACCTACCCCATTCGTCGGCCCCCGCTCCAGATATTATATCTTGTTTGAATCGATCGGCTGCCTCGATCGTAAGGCTAGATGTAGAGAACTATTCTGCCAGTTCCTTTAACGTCTGGTCTTGTTCAAACATCTCCTGCTTCTGATCAGATCGTGATTTGTAAGCAAACAACTGGCAGGTTCATGGCTATCTAACAAATGTTGGCTCCTCATTGGTCCGGATTCTACTTTAAGTTTCACCTTCTGATCATTTGCTTTTACATCTTGAAAATCTAAAAACCGTCAGATGAGTTATTCCAAATAACGGTTCTTTTGGTAATAACAGCTCAACGATACCAGTCTCCTCCCTCCCCGGACCTGCTGGGCCCAATATGCATGCACATTGGAACTGCTGTTATGACCAGCTCAGGTTCCAGTACATGATAACAGACTGTATCTCTTGCATGGCAATAGCAAGTATGCAGATTACATGATATGAGGTTATGAAGTGGTAATAGGTAGTGATTTCCTCAAAATTAGCACGGTAGTAGTCACTTCACCATAATGTAAAGCCCTCGATTGTGGGAGGAGCGGCACGACGAGACAAACTTTTGATGATCAATCTACAGGTCCCACCACATCACGACATAACCAGTTAACTTGGTTAAGACAGTGCGTTAGCAGTTAACTTGGTTAATACAACTAGAACCATACTGTGCAGTAACTTTTGGGTGAAATTGATTATGACAATGTTGCACGTAACTGAATGTGTCCCGGAATTCCCGATTCGCACGCCAAATGGAAGCGGTACGACTGCCTTCGGAATCTTTGCAACGCCATGCACTCGAACAACTTTGGTGTACAAATAACTGCAGGTTATTGATAGTACTCACATACAGTATATCCAAAGCCGAGGTCACACCGTTTTTTGTTGCCCGAATGCTCTGTAGTTTACCCTACAATAGTAAATAGGACGGTGAGCAAAATTCATCGTACTGTTCAGAAGGTAGTCGCTGAACTTAATACCAATGTCTCCCTGTCATATGTAATTTGGGCTTGAATATTATGTACCGATATGTAAGTCGATGCTGTAATTCGAATCAAAGCGAGCTCGACGCCATTCTCTCGCAATCAAATATCGGTAAGGTTTACCAAAATGACAGCGCCAATCTGATAATAAATTCTGGTTATGCTTTTAGATCTGTCCTCAGTTGTTAAACACAGCTCCTGGCTTTTCTTACGACGTCTGCTCCATGGTACAGGATAGATTCCACTTTGAGGTTATCTGGCCCAACTGAGGCTTAAAGCATGGAAGTTGGGATGAAAGTAAATCCGCTCCACGTGAGCAGAGTTTTTATCACCAAGCACAACTTGACCGTGCAATGACAATACGTACTAGTCGTACCCACGAGGGGTATTCCTTTTCAGGGGCACATTGTATGTGTTTCTGGAATGTCAAACACCTCACCTTTTTGTCCATTCAAACCCGTTAGGTCCGGCAATATGATAACGTTCGGATGCTTCACTGATATAGATACTGAATTGGACACTTGAGCTCCGCATTGAACAGCAATTGATTCCCTAATCACGACGAGGCCAAGTGTGGGTTTGAACATGAGTGGAGATGGCAGTGACGTATAGTCTTCGTCAGTGTCAGTGACGTAGTATTTTAACCTTACAATCGCATGAAAAGAGTCCATATCCACCAAATTGCAAGTGGGCACTAAATTCGGCTCATGAGAGTCTGATATCCGCAAGCTCATGACTTCGAGGGAAGTGGGATATATGATGTCGTACCTGTGAATTGTTTGTATAAATGTTATTGAAACGTCTCGTAATCTGTTCTCAGGTCGAGAAGAGTTTCGATCACCAACTTGCAAGTAGGCAATAAATTCCGCCGGGCAGAGCCTCATGTCCGCACACTTATGTGCATGCATCCGAAGGGTATGGTGATTCTCAGGTCTTGACCTGTTAGTAGTTTCTCGAAGGGACTCGTAAAACTGTCTTCAGACCGAGGAGGATTTACATCGGCCAATTTTGGAGTAGGCAACAGGTCCTCTTCAAGGAAATGGAAGCAATATTGATTGTATATGTATGCGTACTTTCTAGCAATTACCGTAATTGCAAATAGTCTTCGGATATCACTTGTAATTGCAGTGTCACATTTTGGATCTTTAAAACTCAAGCTTCATGTCCATGTATGCATGAAGTCTTTCAATCGGAGCCAACCCTTCAGTAGTTTCATCCTTCTTTAAAGCATCTGTGATGATCAGCGATCCTTCTGTCACCTTGGTGTCAAGTCTGAATCAAACTACGAATCGAAGGGTTGTCAGTTAATGTGGTGAATATCTGCATGATGCATATGTACTGCCAATGGAGTCCTCGAGGCCTATGTACTGCAAAGTAGAAATTCCATATTTGAAACTCCAAGACTTCGTGAGTACTGTCCACAGCGAGACTAGCATGTTTGTTGCAGAATTAGTTTCAAATGCGATCGACTTCGGTATCAAACTGCAGCAGAATCTTCATGACTCTGTTTCACGTCCTCCGAGTGTGATGACGATATACTGCTAACATTTCATTGCCTCCGACATTGTCAAAAAGCTATCTACGATAAATAACTTCCACCCAGAAGCAACCGATAAACTACGCGCTGGATATAGAATTGTCGTGAGCTGAGTACAAAGCTCACAATATCTTCATTCAAACTTATGCCATATGATCAGTTTTACTTCCTGGTACGGATGCGAGCATGCAGCTAGTTCTATTTGAAGAAAGCTGATGTTTGCAATACAACACTGTGACACCAAATTCGAATCTCATGATCAAGCGATGATGTAAATCCGGTGGATCTTTAGTTAGCTAGAGCATCGATCATGGATCAGATTAAAGGACACGACAGTTTCAATCTCCATACTCAAGCGATGACAAATCCAATGGGTTTCATTAGCTAGATCATCGATCATCGATCATGGATCGGATCAAAGAATAGGCGTAGGTGTACAATGAGCAATATCTTCATAGTTCTAGCATGAGGATCTCCGCAAGAATGGGGCGCAATATAGTAATGGAGTCAGAGAATTACAACTCTTTGTCTCTAAGAAAATTGAGAATCCGCATCAAACCATGAAATTAACTCCATATGTTTCGGATGCTGTTGAGAGGTAGGCATCGAGATTCGAAGTACTCTGCGTGCACTCTATATGAGGAGCACAAACGATCTCAATCGTGTTGGATATCGAGTCTGATGGCGTTAGACTAATTATTCTTAGTAGCTATCAAGCATTGACAACGTGACAGTTCGTACGGATCTCTCCAGCTGGGACAGAGCCGATACCGACCTTGCTCAATTTCTCCATCGGAAGTCCGAAGAGAAGAAGGGAGTGTGGAAGTCGGTAGCGCTAAGCTCGGTGGCAACTAGATGAGAACCTGAGGTTAAGCGTGGCACCTGATGTGAAAAAGCCCTTCTTATTATGGACGTTGATGAAGTACTTGCTATCAGAAGTGTTGTTACCCTTAATCGGATCCATCGGAATCACGTTACTGGCAGCTTCCAATGGGTACTGGTTTTTCAATTGCACAGCATAGACGCTGTCAAAAGTTGGATCCACGCCATTCGGACCGCTGGAGTTGTACAGACGACCTTGGAGTCCAAAGTGATCGGTTCCAAGAGTTTAAGTGAGACAAGGCTGGATGAAGAATCTCCGAGCTGATGGTCGCCACGGAGATCTAAACGTAGTGCAGAACTTGAAGAAAGTAGATCATACTTGAAGTGAGTTTATCTGGTCTTCATGGTTGCTTCTCAGAAAAGTTGCTACTGATGGATTCTCTGCTGTCGAACCGGGATTTCTTTCACTAGAAAAGATCATCAGTAGACTGCGGGGGACCACGTACCTGAGGGTACAACCATGTCCTTTTATGTAAAACCCTTTGATGCAAATGGGGTTACAAAGCATAACTGGCGAAAAGAGAGGGGGATTTCTGAGTAGTTTCCTTTGCTTTGGACACCAATCCGTCCCTGCCACCAGAAGAAAGTCTCCAGCTGGAACCTTCGATCTGCAGAATAGCCCAAGACTTAAAGACGAGCTTGTATCGCCTTCTTGATAACAGCAAGTTGAATGCTTGACATTTTCACCAACCACTAAACATACTGCCGAAAAGTAGATGTACAATGAGAGATGAAAATTGGAGCTAATGCCCCGATGCATTTGGAAGCTTTAAGTGAGGGAAAGCGAACTTTAAATTTCATATGTGCGAGTAAATGGAAGTCTTTACCGCCTCAACGGCATCTCTGGAGGCATGAGCTACAGTATTAGCACAAGAAACTGTATCGGGGCAGAGTGCTTCCACTGCAGCTTCAGCAGCATCGATCACCTCGTGGCCCCTAACGGGATTAGCGTTTCCAATGCCATCTTTCTCGGGCTTGTTTCGTAGCTGTAGAATCCAGAAGAATGGAAGCATCGCAACTCTGGTAAAGGGATAAAGCAATCTTTCAGTAGGATTAAGCAAAAGAATCTACCAATGATGTCCGGAGATGCAGATGTATACATCTATTCGTTATTGAGTGGCAAGTCCTGACCTATTCGTGATAAGATGAAAGATCTTAGTATCTTGTATTTGTCCAGCGTAGAAAAAAATCATTCAACTTTTATTCTGTCTATTTGGAAACTTTTTACGTTCTCATAGAGAAAGTCACTGTCAGAAGTACCACATTTCCTGTCAGAAGAAAAGTTGTAGGTAAAACAAGCATTCATAGCTACGACGTTCTGGAACATAGCTTAATCGTGACAAAACAATCGTGGACATTGCAGCCTAAGAAGTGCTGCAGGCATTCCTTTGTCTGCTGCACTTGAGTCAAGGGCTACATCTTGTACGATTTTTCTACCTCCTGGGCATTGCTTGGAATAAAAGTGAACCAATGAAGCCACTGATGAATATGTCTGTACAAGTGTGCTAAGTATCAAGACCTGGGCCAAAAGCCTCACCGTCGTCTGAAGGGAACTTTCTATGATGAAGTCCAATGGATAGCGTGATGTATGTGCTTTTCCGAAAACTTTCTGGTGTGATGTCTATGCCTCTGTCTCTTTTCACAAGAAGATAGTGTGAGGTCTCAATCAGACAAGCTACAATCTATATCTTTCGCAGCTGAGCTTTCTTTAAACTGTAGAGCAAGAGATTTGATCCGTTAATTCGCCTGCACGCAACGGACGAATGTTTCAAGGACTGCAAACACGGATCAGCAAAGCTGAAAATCCCCACTTAGAGATACGCCTCGAAATGTTGCTGACCTGCAGCATGGTGGTACACATTTGTTCCTTGAATCCACTCATGTGGGGTCTTATTATCAAATAAATGACATGAGTTCGTAACTCGCGGGAAGCTTTAAGATATGTCTGATTTAGCTAAAGGATCCACCAAATGATTCTTTTCAGCTGTGAACCTCAAAAGCCGGAAAGTCATCCTTTCAGTTCCTCCCTGTTCAAATAGTGCAATTTGGGCAGAATAATTTTAGAGTATACTGCCCTGGAATGATGCTACACTGTTAGAAAATACAGTCCCAAGGACCTCTCGCAATAGCACATCATAAAGCCCATTAAACATCTTCAGAGGACTAACAAGAAATAACGTGGTTCACTCCCTGTCTCGGAAGCTACCTCCACGGGCTGAAACTCACACCAGCCTTCGAACCTTTATTCCATTGCACATATGTATATATATACAAACACGGGGATAGTCCCTCTGTCATCCGTCTAAACTCCTGAATATAGACCTGCGTGACTTCATGAATATTGACCACTCAAGATATCTAGTCACTTTAATACTCAACCTTAGAAGTGACTGAATATATATCCGCATGATACAGTAAGGAGTTTACATCAGTCAAGTTTTGCTCTTGCTCTTGATCAGACAAGTCACTTATAGCAAGCCAAACATAACAAACTCCACCTTTTGCTTGTATCCACCTTATCATCCCAAAGAGCAACATTGAACGTTGAGCAAGTTCATGCATAACTTGAACTTCTCAACAGGAACAGGTTTAGTCAACATATCAGCTGCGTTTACCTCTGTGCCAATCTTTTGCCAATTGATTTCACCATTTGTCACAGCTTCCCTGATAAAATGATGTCTCACATCAATATGCTTTGTCCTTGAATGATATACTTGATTCTTTGCCAAGTGAATAGCGCTTTGGCTATCACAAAAGAGTGTGGACTTCATATTAGGGAGTCCTATATCCTTGGCTAATCTTTGTAGCCATATTGCCTCTTTGGCAGCCTCAGTTGTTGCCATACTCTGTAGTAGAAAGAGCAACAGTAGATTGGAGAGTAGACTTCCAACTTACTGCACCACCAACAAGTGTAAAAAAAAATCTGGTTGTAGACCTTCTCTTATCCAAGTCTCCAGCAAAATCAAAATCTACATACCCTATAATTCCTCCTTCTTGTTCCTTCTCCACATCAAAGGTAATGCCAATATTTATAGTCCCTTTCAAGTAAAGAAGTATCCACTTCACAACTTCCCAATGTTGTTTCCCCGGATTTGCCATGTATCTACTCACCATGCTCACAGCATATGAGATGTCTGGTCTAGTGCAGACCATAGCATACATTAAGCTCCCAACAGCACTAGCATAAGGAATATTGGACATTACTTTTCTCTCCTCCTCATTTGATGGACATTGCTCCAATGATATCCTAAAATGACTTGCCATTGGAGTGTTCACTGGTTTTGCTTTCTCCATGCCAAACCGAGCAAGTAATTTTTCCAAATATCTCCTTTGAGATATCCATAACTTTCACTTGCTCCTGTCCCGATGGATTTCAATCCCAAGTACACTCTTTGAAGAACCCAAGTCCCTCATATCAAAATCCTTACCAAGTTGTGCTTTCAATTTCTCCACCTCAACCATATCCTTTGCAGCAATCAGCATATCATCCACATATAGTACCAAGATGATTAAATCAAACACTCTAGGTCCATGTAGCTTCTTGAGGTACACACAACAATCTGATTCACTTCTGTTATATCCTTGCTTAACATAAAAGCATCAAATTTCATGTATTAAAGTCTTGGACTTTGCTTTAGTCCATATAAAGACTTTTGTAACCTGCAAACCAGGTTCTGGTTCCTTGGTACCACAAAACCTTCAGGTTGATGCATGTATATCCTCCTCCAATTCTCCATGTAAAAAAGCAGTTGTAACATCTAGTTGCTCCAACTCCAAGTTATGCAATGCAACTATTTCCAATAGTGCACGAATTGAAGAGATTTTTACCACTAGTGAAAATATCTCATTGAAGTCAATACCTTCTTTTTGGCTATAACCCTTTGCTACAAGCCTTGCTTTGTATCTATCTCCACCTGATTTTGGAAGTCCTTCCTTCCTCCGGAATATCCATCTGCAACCAATTGCCTTCTTTCCCATAGGCAATTTTTCAAGTCTCCAAGTTTGGTTCTTGGCCAAAGACTTCATCTCCTCTTCCATTGCACAATGCCACTTTTGACATTCTTGATCTTGCATTGCCTCTTCATATGAAGAAGGCTCACCATTCTCCGCAAGAAGAGCATAAGCTACAAATGAATCATCAAATCTCTTTGGAGGTCTTCTATCGCTATTTGGAAACCTACGTTCATGAATCACTTCTGGGCTTTGCTCTTCTAATGGTTCACTTGGTAGATCTACATGAGGTGACATGTCTTCATTTCCAAGATCAATATCTATCTTAACAAAATCTGACTGAATTTGTTTTCTCTTTTCTTTTGCTATAGTAATAGTCTTCATTGTACTAGTCTCATCAAAAACTATATCCCTACTCACAACAAGACAACACCTTTCTGGATCCCACAATCTATATCCCTTTGTATCTTTCTCATATCACAAGAATATACATTTTCTAGATTTGGGATCTAACTTTGTCCTTTGTTCTTGTTGAATATGAACATAAGCTATGCATCCAAATACTCTAAGTGAAGAGTAATCAACATGCCTACCTGTCCATTTTTCCATAGGTGTCTTACACTCAATAGCAGTAGAGGGAGAAATGTTTACCTAATGACAAGCCGTATTTATAGCTTCTGCCCAAAAACTCTTCTCCAATCCGGGCGTTGCTTAACATACTTCTTGCTTTCTCCAAGAGTGTACTATTTATCCGCTCTGCCACACCATTTTGTTGAGGAGTACCGGGTATGGTAAAGTGATGGATTAACCCTTCACTCTTACAATATCTATCTCTCAGAGGTGTGACCCATAGTTTTGGTGCAGATTCCTCATTCATAACATTGTATAGCACTTCATCAGCAAGGTTCAACCTAATAGTGCTAATAGCTCTGAGATCTGCATCTTCATCTTCCCCGTCCTCATCACTTTTGTCCTCCTTTTTCTTCTTTAGTGCTCTATGCAGTCCTTGCTGGACAAGGTCCTTCATCTTCAGTTGCCTAAGTCCAAAATTGTTTTTCATATCAAACTTCTCCACTGCAAATTTAGCATTTGATATGGATATCACCCCTGCCATTGCTTTGCTGTGGACTTGCTTCTGGACCCACTTCCCTGCACCCTCAGATCTCAAGACCTCAGATCTCACATTCTCTCTTCAGTCAGGAGTACAGTGACATGAGGATTTAAATTTATTTCGTCGTATTTTGTGAACAGTGGAAAATGAGGAACACAGAACCAGTAGTGCGTGATCCCCAAGTGTTTATTCCCGTAGTGATGATGAATGTTGAACAAGTTTCTGCGCAGGGGCCTTATTCTGCGCTTATAACTGAAATTCTTCTTGTGTTCAGCTGTGGTTTCTACATTCATCCTCCTCAAAGTTGCTCCACGATCGAATCCTATAAACAATTTTGGGTCCAAAAGATCGGACGAGTACCAATTGAGTACGAGGCGATATCCTGACCACAACTCTCCTGCCTGATGATATACTTGTCCTGACTCTGCTAACGAAAGTAATTTGATAACCTATTGCAGAACTCTTGCTTTCAGCTTCTGCCTGATCTTGACCTCCTCGACTGCAGTTTTTGTAGAGGACTCAACCTGTCCACAACTATGCTTCCCGGTGATCATTTTCTTCTCATGACTAGGACCCCATGAATTGTGTGATGATAGCCCTGTTGCATAGGGTATCTCGGCGCCCCACATTTCACAATGTCTCTAGATCTCCGCTAGTCACATTAATAGCTCAAGGTAGTAAGGTCAACTCCCCTTTAAAGGTTGGCCATTTGGACATGTTATGTTCTCATTCTCTTTCCGACCATCATGCGGCACCAATAGTCTGCAGACTTCAATAGACTCCACGTTTAAAGCTTCAGCAGAGTAAATTTTCAGTTCGTTTGGGCCCTTTCGGCTCATTCCAGCCCATTTCTAATCCTGCTACGGCAGAATAGTAGTTCGAACTTCGGCAAGGTATACCTTGCAGAAATTCGTACAGTGAAATCTTCTATCAACCAGTCTCCATATCGTGCATTGCTTGCTGAAAATAGTGCTACTAACATTCTCAGAATCATGTCCTTCCAGATGGTCCAGGATTGTCATTCATACATGTCGTTAGCAAGCTCGGCTGTGTAAGTGTATTCCATGATCACCAGAAGCCCCTTGACCACGGGGGAACCTTGTCACCTTTTGTGACTGTGGAGAGTTCTTATGTCAGGTTTACCTGTTAAGGATCGCAGTTCTTGATTCTGTACAAGTAGGCAAGTGAATGTGCCACTGGCAATTTACAAACGATTCAAAGTCCTGACTGATTTCGATACGTGATCGAGACTACAAAGTTTCATGTCCCATGCTTTCTTTGGCTAGTCGCAGTGCATGTAGTGATTGATCGCGATACCACAGACGAGGATGTCGCCAACTTTGGACTTTGGCGCTGGTTGTATAATCCATAGGTGGTCGATGATCAACCGGAAACATGAAGAAATGTCAATCGGATCTACGGTAGATCAAAACTTTTGGACATTTTCTTCTTCGACACTGTCCACAAGCCCACAGCTCGGACGCAGGCTGTGAGTGGTAGCGGGCGTATCGTCGGTGTTGGGCCAGATAAACACCAATTGATTTGAGAAACGTGTGAACTTGGTTGTCCAGAACAGAACACGTTACTTGTCAAGAATTTCAATCCAGAGATACTCACACAAACAATAGCAGGGAACATACCCCATTAAACATCTAGGGACATCGGGATATAACAACGTGGTTTCCTTCCTGTCCCGAAAATTATATCAAACCGTGTCACGCTCAATCTTTAATAACGCAACACTCATCTCTATATATATATATAGAGAGATAGAGAGAGAGGGATAGTCAATCGTCACGCTTGAATATACCACTGACTGTGTCTCATCAATATTGTCTTCCCGCATACTCTCGACCGAGTACCATATTGACACCCTGACCTAAGGCATGTTCCACTCCTGGTTGCTTCTGTTGTCAACGTCACCACTCGGTCGGAGCTCGAGTAACAAGACATATTTAACCATCTTCACTTTGGCTTGTTTTCTACCTAGTCAATATAATCTCTGAACATATTCAGCTATATTGTCCCAATGAGTAACATAACTGTTGAGCAAGTTCATACATAACTTTAACTTCTCAATAATAAACGGTTAACACATCAATTGCATGAACCTCATAAACTATCTTTTATAAATTAATCTCCTTGATAAAACGATGTCTCACATCAATACGCATTATCTCATAATGTTATACTTGATTGTTGGCCAAATGAATAGCACAATGGCTGTCACAATAAAGTAAGAACTTCAATTTTGGGAGTCCTACATTCTTGGCTAATCTTTGTAGCCATATTGTCTCTTTAACAACCTCAGTTGTTGTCACCATATTGCAATGAGTGTATCTCAAAAAGAGCTCCCAACCTCTTGATCCCCTAAACTCTTATCTGATCTTTTTTCCTATATCTACCAAGAATTCTCTTTTCATTTCTCCACTCTAGAAGTTTCACCAACTGTTGTATTGTGTGTTTTTCTCATTGGGAACATACTAGGTACCTAGCTATGGAATCTATAGATAGAGAGGTTGAATCATAATCTATCAAGAGTGGTTAATTGAGCTTGTAATCCCAATATTGGGTAATCAAGGGTAACCTAACCTGCCCCCACAACAAGCACTCTTGATTGTTGGTCATCACTTCTAGTATCACCAAGGAGAAATTTCTAGGTGTGTTTTTTATTTCTCCTTGATGATGTTGGAATTGATGATCATCAACCAAGAGTGCATGTTATGATGGCAAGGTAGGTTGCACTTTTTAACTTATTGAGAAGGAAATTTGGGAAGTAGTGTAGAAATACCTCATGGTTGGGATTATAAGTAGGGTTAACCATTCTTGATAGATTTAGACTCAACCTCCTTATGTATAGACTCTATAGCAAGACATCTGGTGTGTTCCCATGAGAATAACGCATGGTACATAATTGGTGAACTTGAAGTGAAACTTCTATGGTAGAGAATAAAAAATGAGGTAATTGATGGATGTGGAAAGGAGATCAAACATGATTTTAGGGGATCAAAGTGTTGGAGGATCTTTTGAGACACCTTCATTGTAGTTTGATCCTACCATAGTATGTAGATGTTTCAAGCATTTGCTCTTTGTTTGCAACAACAAAAAGTTAGAGAATATAAGGAAACATTGGCTACTAAAGTCTTGCAATTTGTTGTATGAATGTTGTACCAATTTGATGGTAAGAATATCTAAAAATCTGAATTATTATTCCAAGGAAATAAAGCTAAATTTTTTTTTGAATGATAGATGATACATACATTTAAGCTTATGATTATTTTGAAGTTTTGAGCATATGTAAAAGAGGTAATTCAAGCTTGTAGAATTAAGTTGGGAGAAATTCTCTCTTCACCTTAAAAAGGAGTGCTTCTTGGAGGATATGGATAGGGTGACTAAGAATTAATTCATGGATTTGGTAAACAACCTTGCAAAGGGGTTGAGTGCAATTGAGCTATTTTGAGAATTTGAAAGACAATTTTTGCAATTACCTTGAATAAAAAATGAACATTTGAGAGTGATAAGTGGAGTTGTTCCTGAAATCAGCTTGCAATCAGCTTGCAATCAGCTATAAAAAGAGTTGGAGGTCATTTTAGAAATGGATCAAAGGATAGCAGATTGATAACTAAGTGGAAGAAAATCACAAAAGTTGTGAATATTCTTGCCAAGCAAGAATAATCTAGAAGAAAATAGTTATAAGACTAGAAGCAAAAAAACCAATGATCAAAAGGGCTCTAAGGCAACCACCAATATCTATTGCCATTACACCTATTAATCCTAACTCTATTATTGCAACCACAATTAAAAAAAACCATTATAGATGAATTGGTGAAAGGAATGAGAGACTTATAAATCAAGCTAGCAAGATTGAAGGAGAAAAGAAGCATTTTTAAAAACAAACCAATGACAAAGTAAAGACATGTGTAGAGTTGTATTTGATTCAACTATATTGAATACACTAAAAAGAAATTTGGGGACTTTGTTTACACAAAGAACAGTTCTTAAGAGGATTTGAAGGTTATATTGAGACACAAGGCAAATTTTGAAAATCAATTTTGAGAAAGGAAGGATGCAAAAAATGTCTGAGGACTACTTCTCACAACATGCTACAACATAAGTAGATGCCACTACTTATGGAGTGGAGGTAGTAGAAGACAGAGAGGAGAAATTTATAAGCATGTAATCCCACAATTTAGCTAATTGCTTGGTTGAATACTTCTTTGCCTCCAAAGCATGTATTTTTGACTTCAGCTCTTGCAGTTTCGAGTGATGAGCCTAAGCCAAACCAACCATTTCTACTTGAGCTTTCAAGTGATTTGTGGTATCTTCTACTACTATGATCACTCATGTTTGTTTTGCATCCAGTGCACCCCAAGTGGACTACAATTCCATATCCACTTCTTGCCTGACTTGCATACAGAGGACCTGCTCACATTCTTTGTGGTTATTAACAATTGTGGTCAACTCCTCAACACGCACATGGGCTTTTTCAACATCCATATTGAGGATCTACTTTTCCTTGGTTCTCTATAGATAGAGAACCTTTATTTCTTGCTTAAGGGATCCTACTTCCTCATCCCTAACATCAATTGCTACTCGTTCTTCTTCTTCATCTCCTTCATCTCCTCCATATGATGCTTGGATGGTTTGTAAGTTTGAAACCAATTGGGTGACCTGCTGTTATGATCCTTATATCTACTTCTTCATTAGGGCCATTTTTTCCTCCTTCTTGCATAGCTTCCCTTCTTGGTCAGCCTTGTAGTCCACAAATGCTTTTTCCCTCTAGGTTGTACTCACCTTCATCACTGTGAGCTTGGCCTTGACTTGGTGCGGCTCCACTTGGTATTGCTCCAGCGTGGCATCACTATCCTTCTTCCACAACTTGTAGTTTGTGGACAAGGCATTTGTTGGGGATCTATACAGATTTACTATTCCTCTTTTGATAATCTTCAACTACATTTATTGAGATCAACCCTGCGCAAGAAGGAAAACATATCAGAAGGAAAAACATCTCAAGATAGAGAAAGGAGAGAAAATGTACTCACACACATCAATAGGTGCACAAGAATTAACGTGGTTCAGAGTCACTTGCTCCTACATCTAAGGCAATATAGATTTAGGATTTTACTCCCTCTCAATACAGATTACAAAGATCATTTGGAAGCTCTGCTCCAACCAACTCTTCCCTTGTCCAAACTATTCCTGTGTTATCTTGATCTGCCCTTCCCTTGATTATCTCTTGCTTGTCTGATTAAAAAATCAGACCTCACCTAACCAGCCTCATGCAAATCAAAGTTACAAAAAAGTTCCACTGAATTTTTTCACAAGCGCACCTCTATTCCACTTGCAAAGAACCTCACTCTATGTGTCACAAGGTTTTCTTCTATTATTGCACACACACAAAAGAACAAGAAGAAGCACACTCAAAGTATCAACCCAACATCTTGGATTGTCAAATACCTGTCTTAGCCTTGGACAAGAAATCTCATGGTGATTTGAGCCACGGATCTCAACAACATAGATGGGATAAATTGGATGCATCAAGCTCCACATCCTAACAACTCTCCCACTTGGAGACTAAAACTTCTTGATTATACATATTTAAAAGAAAAGATAGTAAAATTCCAATGCTTGATCTACATACTCGGTGCAACCTTACTATATATTTATCATTGGAGGCCAATTGATGTTATATATAGCCTTAACTTCTTAGAAGTGACAATCTTTATCAACATATCATCAGAGCTCTTGGCACCTTGAATCTTTTCAAGTGACAAACTACCATCTTCAAGTAAATCCCACATGAAATGATATCTCAATTGTATGTGTTTTGTTCTAGCATAAAACGTTAGATTCTTTGCTAAGTGAATGACACTTTGACTATCTAAGAATAAAACACTACAATTCTACACTTTTCTTAGCTCCTTCATAAGGTTTTGTAACCAAATCATCTCCTTACTAGCTTTTGGAATTGCACCATATTCTGCCTCTATTGTGGACAAAGCAACAACCTTTTGCAACTATGAGAACTAACTCATTGGTGTCCCACCTATGGTATAAATATACCTTGTGTTGCTTTTTCTAGTATCTATATCACCTCCCAGTTCTGCATCCAAGAAACCTTGTAGAGTATGGTTACCTCTATTGTAACACAAACCTATATCTTTGGTACCTTTATCTTTATCTCAAAATCCATTGTACAACCTCCCAATGTTGTCTTCTTGGATTGGCCATGTGTCTGTTCACAAGTTCCACTGCATGAGCAATATCTGGTCTATTGTATGTCATTGCATACATGAGGCTGCTTATATCTGAAGCATAAAGTACCTTTGACATATCCTTAAGCTCTTCATCATCCTTGGGTGATTGTTCCTTTGATAGCTTAAAGTGACTGCCAAAGGTGTCTTCATAGGACTTGCATATGTCATGTTAAACCTTTCCAGCACTTCTCCAATGTAGCTACCTTGAGAGAGCTTCAGCATTCCAGCCACCATGTCCCTTTCAATCTTCAGCCCAGGTATTTGCTTTGTTGCACCCATGTCTTTCATTACAAACTCTCTTGATAATTCTTTCTTCCACCTCTCAACCTCTAATATGTTAGGTCCAACTATCAACATGCCATCAACATACAGAAGTAAGATGATAAAACTATTATCAAGAGACTTGATATAACAATGACAATCCTCTTCACATCTTGTAAATCTATTACTGATCATGAACTTGTCAAATTTCTTGTACCATAATCTTGGTGCATATTTTTGACCATTTTGGCTTTTTTTGCAACTTGCATACCAAGCTCTCCTTGCCAAGGACCGCAAAGCCAATAGGTTGTTGCATATAGATGTCTTTATCAATCTCACCATGTAGTAAAGCAATAGTCACATCCATCTACTCCAAATATAAGTTTTCTACCACCACTTTACTTAGAACCACTCTAATTGTTGAGTGCTTGACCACTGGTGAAAAAATCTTAATGTAATCAATCCCCTCCTTTTGCTAGAATCCTTTCACAACTAACCTTACCTTGTACCATCTACTACCATTGTGTTCTTCTTTTACCTTATAGACCCACTTGTTATATAGTGCCTTCTTGCCTTTTGGTAGTAAGCTGAGCTCCCAAGTTTGATTCTTATCCAAAGACCTCATCTTGTCCTTCATGGCAAGCTCCCACTTCATCAATTCCTCACTTTGCACGGCTTCTTCAAAACATTCAAGTTCACCTCCACTTGTCAACAAGTAATGTAGAGAGAAGGAATACCTCGCTGGTGGTCTTGTAAGTCTCCTCAACTGCGGTGCACATGGTTGAGGTTGTGGCAGAGTAGTTTGTGAGCTTTCAAGCTTTCCTTGAACCTGTATGATAACATCATCTTTTGTTATCTCTTGTAGCTCAACCTGATTGTTTTCTTTGCTTTGCTTTTCTAAGCAATCAAAATCCAGAGTGTTTCTATCCTTGTATAGGAGACACTCGTTGAATATCATATCTTTGCTTATGATGATTTTCTTGCTCTCTACATCCCAAAACTTGTACCTGAAGTCATCTACACCATATTCAATACAGAAACACGTCCTAGATTTTGTGTCTAACTTGTCTCTTTTCTCTATGTTGACATGCATGTAAGAGACACACCCAAAGACTCTCAAGTGCAACAAAATCATTGGTTTTCCATTCCACTCCTCTTCAGGCAGCTTATGGTCTAAGGGAACTGATGGACCCCTATTGATCAAGTATGTTGCAATTTTTGTTGCTTCAACCCAAAACACCTTGGGGAAACCAACATGGATCCTCATGCTATTAGCTCTTTCATTCAAAGTTTGATTCATGCGCTCAACCACTCTATTTTGTTATGATGTGCTTGGTAAGGTCTTCTCCATTTTGATTCCATGTACTGCACAAAATTCCATGAACTCACTATTGTCATACTCACCACCACTGTTAGATCTTAATTGCTTTAGCTTTGCACCAGACTCATTTTTGACCAAGCTTTTCCACTTCTTGAAAGTGGCAAATACCTTTGATTTGCACTTCAAGAAATAAACCCAAACCTTCCTGGTTGAGTCATCTATGAAGGTGATATAAAATTGTGAACCCCCAAGAGATGCAAATGGAGAAGGACAACCACACATCTGTGTGTACAAGCTCTAGCTTCCCTGTTCTAGGTGCTCTTCCACCCTTCAAGAAATTGACCTTTTTCTGCTTCCCAAATATGCAATCTTCACAAAAACCTACATCAATGGTTTTCAAATTTGGTAGCTTGTCCTTCTTTATTATCACCTTCATGCCTCTCTCACTCATATGTCCAAGCTTGCAATGCCAAAGATTACTAATTGATACTATGTTTGCAAGTGCCACCATGTCCTTGGTGTTGTTGCTGATGTAGAGAGTCCCAAGCTTGTTCCCCATGCATCCACCATAAGGCCTTTGGTGATTTTCCATGAACCGTCTACAAAGGTTGTCACATACCTTTCATTGTCAAGTTGCTCAATTGAGATTAGATTCCTCTTCAAGCCTAGAACATGCCTAACATTTTTCAGTTTCCACATAGACTGATCAAGAATTTTAATATAAACATCACCTCTCCCCACAATATCCAAAGGTTCATCATCTGCAAGATAAACCTTGCCAAAATCACCAGCAATGTAATTCAACATACACTCCTTTTGTGAGGTAGAGTGAAAATAAGCTCCTGAATCAAGAATCCATTACTCCATAGGACTGTATGCACTAAGAATCAAAACATCATTGACTTCCTATGCAATTGCATTCACTGAGTCCTCATTCTACTCCTTGCTTGGATTCTTCTTTATGAGCCAACAATTCTCTCTTGTGTGCCCCTTCTTACCACAATGCAAACATCCATCACCTTTTGACCTGGACTTGCTTCTCCTCTTGGACTTGGATCTACTTTGATTGTCACTACAATGCATAGTTCTTCCTCTATTTTCAAGGGTATTCAAGGCAAATCTAGAGTTTGTGCTCGACTCTCTCCTTCTAATATCTTCATTGAGTATCAAATTTTGAATCTCCTCAAACCTCAATTTGTTTGACCCACAAGAACTGCTTTTGGCTGTCATAATTGCACTCTAGCTTTTAGGTAAAGAAGACAAGAGAATTAAAGCACACACTTCATCCTCAAAACTTATTTCCACTGAACTTAATTGGCTTGTGATCGTGTTGAACTCATTAATATGATCTATGACAAAGTGACCTTCATTCATCTTCAAGTTGAAAAGACAACACATCAAGTACACCTTGTTAAAAGCTGATGGTCTTTCACACATATAAGACAAAGCTTTTAGTAGACCTGATGTAGTCTTCTCCTCTAGAACATTGAATGCCATATTTCTAGTTAGTATGAGTCGAACAACTCCCAAATCTTATTGATCCATCAAATCCTAGTCTTCCTGTAACATGAGCTTTGGTTTCATACCTTTGAGAGGTACATGAAGTTTTTCTGATACAAGTAGTCCTCTATTTGCATTTTTTAGAAACCAAAGTCCTTACCATCAAATTTGTTTATCCTGACCTTTCCTTCCTCTTCTACCATTGCTCTCACTTTTTTCCTTTAACCTATTGTTTTGTTACTAGTTGTTGGGGATCAATACAGATTTACTATTCCTCTTCTTGTAGTCTTTAGCTACATATATTGGTACACAAGAAGGAAAAACATATCAGAAGGAAAACCATCTCGGAATAGAGAGAAAATGTACTCACACACATCAATAGGTGCACAAGAATTGACATGGTTTAGAGTCACTTGCTCCTACATCCACAACAACACAGATTAAGGATTTTACTCCCTCTCAATACAGATTACAAAGATCATTTGGAAGCTCTGCCCCGACCAACACTTTCCCTACCCAAACTGTTCATGTGTTTATCTTGATCCGCCCTTCTCTTGATTATCTCTTGCTTGTCTGATCAAAAAATCAGACCTCACCTAACCAGCCTCATGCAAATCAAAGTTACAAAAAAGTTACATTGAATCTTTTTCACAGGTGCACCTCAATTCAGCTTGCAAAAAACCTCACTCTACGAGTTGTAGGGTTTTCCTCTACTGTTGCACACACATGGAAGAACAATAAGAAGCACACTCAAAGTATCAATTCGACATCCTGGATTGTCAAACACCTGTCTCAGCCCTTGACAAAAAATCTCATGGATGATCTGAACCATAGATCTCAACATCATAGATGGGATAAATCAAATGGATCAGGCTCCACATCCTAACAGCATTGTGCTCTCCTTTTGTTCTTTGAAGCTCCAAATCCTTGCATGCTAGAGTAGCCTCCAATTCTTGAACTTGTGATGGTTTGGAACTCAAGATCATCTCCCTTCCTATCATCCTTTTTCTGGTCTTGCTTGGTGGGGTTTGATCATGGGGACAACTTCTTCCTTCCAAACCATGAGCTCTCCTCCCAATGGCGTGAGTTCTTGAGTCCCTCTAGTTTAGCTGTTGCTCCTAGAATTGGAAATGCCCTTTAATTGCAGCGAGTTGAGTTTCCAAGTGTGCAATATTGGCATGAGCCTTGGTCAACTTGTTCTCTTCTCCTAACTTCTCTTAGACAACCTTTTAAATTTGATCGTGTAGAAACTCTATCAAGCATTTGTAGTTTATCATGGCTGGGTTGATCTCCCAATAAGTAAGCAATAGGTCCTCCATGGCCTTTAGCATTGGCCCTAGCATGTGAATAAGCTAGGTCAAAAAGGGTGGGTAATTCATAGGGTAGATTAATTTTGGTTCCACATAGGCCAATGGGCTTGAATTGGATCTAGCCTCCTCTTGTTGCGTTGTTGGGGCCACTTCCCCTTCTTGTAGGTGATCATGAACAAGTGATGTGACCACCATGGTGTCTTCTACCTCCAATATTGTTGGAAAACTTGTTGCTCCCCTCTCCTCCTCTGGTTTCCCACTAACCAACACTTTAGTAGTTGCCACAATCTTAGCAACAATTGTTAAAGCTGAAATTATTTCATCCAAGTCCAATGACAATTATTTTCTTGGACCCTTATTCTTTTCTTCACTCAAGAACCTCACTCCACGTGATTGTGATGGTGATTTTTGAACAATCTCAAGCACAAGTTCTTGGGGTGGAGTTTCCACCCATTGTACTACTAAAGGCAGGGTAGTCAAAACCCGCACTGGCTCACTACCCAATCTTGGTGTCAAAGGAGGGGTCTTCTTTACCTACAATTGGGATATCTGGATGTTCTCTTCCTTGTCCACCATGGTCTTCTCTTCTTCTTTGGTAGCAAGTTGGTCTAGTACTCCTAACTTCACCATGACCATGAGGGTGGATTTTACCTCCATATCCTGCTCCATCTCACCTCCTTTGGTTTTGGAAGACACGTGTATTTTGGGAGAAAGAAGTCTCCCGCTTTGGAGGCACTACTCTCACAACTAGTGAAAATTTCTTCTTCACACTTACTTGGTGTTCTTCTACAAAAAGAGTTCCTTGTGAGGTAGCCAAGGCACAAGATGTTGTTGGGGGAAAAAGTATCCATCCATATTCCAACCACTTGAGAGTAGAGAGCAATTCAATGGGAGAGGCAATAAGAATGTGTGGCACTTTTTCCACAACAGAAACGCTCAAGTAGGATCTTCATAGCTTGAGAGAAAAATAGAGCGCAATATGGAGTTCAATCATTAGTGGTTATCATTGAATAAAGGAGAAGTGGGACTCAAGACCCTACCCCATGGGTTGCTTCCCATTTCTTTGAGATTCACGGTTCCAACTTCACTTAGCACCACCAACTAGGCATCATAAACCAAGGAGTGAAGGAAAGAGGTACCATAGGAAGACTCTCTTGGATTGACTTCCGCTCCTTCCTTAGTTTGAGGAGATACGGTGATGCCATCATTGTTAGTGGGTCTTTTTCTCAAACTCTTTGTTGAAGAACTTGAGTTTGGAGTTCCTACATGATTGGGAAGTCAACTACCATATTGGTATTCTTTTAGAAGACCCACTACAGATCCACCTATAGAAGAGGAGGAAGAAGATACCTTTCCAAGTGGTGCGTTGGTGATTGGGACTTGTTTGACACTACTTCTAGCTAGCCCATGTCCACCACCTCAAATCCTCACATCAATATGGAAAATCACACCCCCTTCACAAGGCAAAAATATTGAAGTTTAAATGGAAAGATGTTGAAGAAGATCCCAATACATTCATGAGAAAGTTCAAATCTATATTGGGGGACAACAAGGAAGATGACAATGCAGACCAACTTCAAATATTCCCTAGTGTACTTTAGAAAGAAGCATGGAATTGGTACACACATGTTAACCATGATCCGGTGAATGTGCAAGACTAGCTAATAGTTTGAGAACTACTCCTAGACCAATTCTAAGAATTGGACTATGAAGCTAATGTCTTCACTACTCTCAATAGTTTGGAGCAAAAGAAAAATGAAAAGTTGAGAGATTATATGGAGAGATTTTTCACAACTTTGTTAAGTCAAGTTCCCAAGAAGGGAGTCACCTTAGGATACTTGGATGCACAAGTAGTGGCATGGTTCCTAGGAGGATTGCCTATGGAGCTCCAAGTATTTGCAAAGAAACAAGGGCATGATACATTGGATTGGCTTGTCCGGTCTGCAGAACTATGTGAATCAGCCAAGATGAACCTTGTAAGGAGATCACACCCAAGTTGCAGCTCAAGAACACTACCAAAGAAAATGGCCAAGTTACCACCTTCAATTTCTTTCAATACCTCCAGCATCTTAGTCATCCTTCACAAGAGATGAATGGGAGAGAAGAAGAGAAAAGCAAGGCATCTAGAAGCCCAAGGCAGACTCAAAAGACCCTATGCAGTTGGGAACCATGTTATAGGAACTCATCAAGGAGTTTTTTGACTTCAAGGTACAAATGCTTGGTGCAATGGAGAGGAGAGGAGAGGAGAAAGTTCTCTTCATATACTCAACCTACTGTCTAGTGTATGACATGCAAAAAGCCAGGACATGCTAATCATTCTTCTTCTTTTGTGCATCAAATGAGTGGTTACAAGAGTGGGAGAAACAAGAGTATTATATAGAAGAGATGATCAAGTCTTTACAATCAAGGAAGTACCTCCAACACTCCCTCTGCCAACTCTTGCCGCTATTGCTTGATATGCCCTCATTGAGTATCTTGCAATGAACCACCACAAAAAGCTTTTCCCCCAATTGTTGTGTGTTATAATTGTGGAGTGTCAGGTCATTGGGCATCAAGTTTTTTAGAGCCTGGACAACCATCCCCATACAACTTGTTTTGTGACAACTACAAGGCCCTAGGGCATACAAAGATAACTTGTCCTGAGCCTTCTATACCCCAACCTCTAGTAAGGTTTGTATTGTGAGTTGTCCTATCTCTCACTCAAGATGAACCTTTGATGGCTATAAAGGTAGCACACCATGAGTAAGAAGGCAAGGACTTCATCACACTTCTCCAAGGGTAGAACTTCAAGGTACCTCCAAGACTCAATACATTGCTCACTATTGAACTCAATGAGAGAAAGATACTTGTAAATGAAAGAATGATTAGTCCTCCTCACCTCTACCTTATATACTTGTGAAAAAGTGACACTCCAAAGTTACTAATTATTAGAATAACTCAATTACTAGGCTAAAAGTCAAATAAAGTTAAAATGTCTAAAGGAATATCAAAGCACACAGGAATAATCCCATGGGTAGGTGGTCTTATCCTCACCTACCAACTAAGTCAAGGATTCCTTCACATGAGCTATCCTTGGACTATAGAAAAATCTGCATCACCAAGGCTTGTGGGCCCAAGAGTTTATAACACTTTCCTCAAAAGTCAAATAACTAGCAATATTGCCAAGTCAATACACAAGAAGACAAAACAATGATGTTCACTCTTTTTCCTTCCTCTAGAATAATGTCACCTTAATTTTAGCTAGGACTAACTCTAGTTAATGATAACTAATGTCAAAGCTTAGTTAAACTACATATAAAAATTATTTCTCCACTACATAAAAAACCAAACTCAATATCCTTATATGTCATACATGCATCAAAGGGTGTTACATTTAGCCTCGTACTAAGATTTCACTTCATTCTTGGAGTGAAGGTTCCTTTACCTTCTATTATACAACTTCAACTTATCATGGTTAAATTCTATCAAAGTGTCTTCCTCCCAACTCCTTGATATCACATGCACAAGGTTTGATTGGTTTTCTACCAAGCCATTGGAGTTTGGCTTATAGGAGGTAGTCACTCTATGTGTGATAAAGAAATATTGTAGCATGGCTATAGTGATACTTCCCACAAACTCTCCTCCTCTATCACAAACTAACTCCAAAGGGCACCCAAACCTAGAGGTGATGCATTCATACATAAATCTACCAACTTCATCCTCATTTTTGTCTCTCAATGGTCTAGCCTCAACCCACTTGGTAAGGTAATGAGTAATTACTACAATGTGCCAATTGTTCCTTGGGGTTCTATTGAGAGGACCTATAAATTCAATTCTCCACTTCTTAAAAGGTTCTAACAATGGAATTGATCTAAGAGGTGGAGTAGAGGTAGACTTCCTAGCAAAAGCTTAACAAACATTACAGGTCTTGAAATAATCAAGACATTCCTTAAAAGTTCTCCTCCAATTGTAACCTACATCTAGAATCTTGAAAGCAATCATCTTTCCTACAAAGTGGCTCTCACATACCAACCCATCATGAAACTCCTTCATGAGTAAGATAGACTCCTCCTTACTCATTGCTCTTTGAAGTAGACCATCTGCCCCTTGATGGAAAAATATTTCTCCACCATTGTGTAAGGTCTTGATCTTGCAACAAGGGCCTTCCTCTCTCTAGCATGCATCCCATGATGATAGTTACCTCTTGTAATAAAGTCCACAATCTCCTTGTACTCCTTTGGAACCCCTTGAGTGAATTAGATTATCATGAGCTCCTCATTTGAGAATGAATGGTCCACTAGCTCATCTCCATCATGATCATAGGCCTTAGATAACAAATCAGCATTTTCATATTTCTTTCTTGGGCTATCTTCAATGGTGTAAACATACTTAGACAAGAGTATCATCCACCTTGCTAACATGTCTTCCACATTAGGCTTGTTAAATATGTACTTAAAAGCTTTGTGATACATGAAAATGGTGGCCTTCCCTCCAATCAAGTAGTGTTGAAACTTCTTGAGACCAAAAATCACTACCAACCCTTCCCTTTTCATGACTAGTAGTCATGAAAAGTTTTCCTTTGTTGAGACCATTTGTTTACTAGCATAAGCTATTGGACGATCATGCACATCTTTGTCTAATTTATCAAGAGTGCATCCTATAGTTACATTGGAAGCATCAATGTAAAGGATGAAAGGCTTACTTCAATTAAGTTTCGCAAGAATTGGAGCCAGAACAAGGGATTGCTTGAGTTCTTCAGAAGATTTAAGAGCCTCCTTGTCCTCCAAAATTACTATGTATTCTCAATCCTTCTTCATAAATGGTCAATGCATAAACCTTATTGGAAAATGAGAAGATGAATCTAATATAGTACCCAATTATCCCCAAGAATTGGCATAACTTTGTCAAGCTTGAAGGGAATAGAAGCTTTAAGATTTTCTTCATCTTTTAGGATCCATTGTTATTCCATCCTTGGAAATGATGTCTCAAAACTGGACTTTCTTCACAACCAAAGATGCACTTCTATGAGTTGAGTGATGCATTTGTTTCATCCAAGCCTTGCAAAACTATGATCAAGTGCTCAAAGTGCTCCTCCTTGCTCCCATAGACAAAAAAGTCATTAATGAAATCTCTCACAAATTTCTCAATGAAAAGTTCAAACACCTTGTTCATAAACTTTTGAAATGTGCCCAAGCATTACAAAGCCCAAAAGGCTTGACCTTGAAAATTTAAGTGCTCCAAGGTATGGTGAATTGTTGATGCTCTAGTGCAATCTTGGTTTGGTTATAGCCATTATAACCATCTCCAAAATTGTACCTCTCATGACCCTCAACTTCCTCCAAGATCTCAACAATGAATGGAAAGGGATAGTAGTCCTTCTTAGTAACAACATTGAGCTTCTTGTAATCAACACATACCCAAAGCTTGACATCCTTTTTCTTCACAATCATAATTGGAGACACCCATTCCAATTTCTCCATCTCAAAAATAAACTCAACTTCCTTGAGCTTATCAATCTCTTCCTTCATAACCAAAGCTATTGGTGGGCTGATGTGACATTTATTTTGGTTAACTGGTCTTGCATATGACTCCACATTTAACCGGTGCTCCTCCAAGGTGACTTCCTTGATATCCTTGTAACTAAAAGTAAACCCATGGATAAACTTGCAGAAAATCTCCTCAAATCTTACCTTCTCCTCCTTGGTAACATTTGGACCATACTTGAGGGTAGATATTCTCCTCTCTATATTCTCTAGTGTGAATGATGATTTATTATTGTCCTTCAAAATCTTTGGCTTAGGCACAAAGTCCATTGCACACAAGGGATGCACATCTAGATCAGATTTAGAGTCATCTCCCTCTGATGAGGTCTCTTCTTCCATGCACTAAACCCTAAAATTTAGGTGTCCATACCTGAAGCTCCTTCTTTTGAATCTAACTCCCAATAATCAGAAGATGGTGTATCTAAATATCAAATATGGTTGGTATTGGTTATTGGAACTATAACCCAATGGTTTGATGGCCCAATTCTCAAATATCCTTTGTGCCATTGATCAATTGTTCAAGTTGCTCTCAACCATGACCTCCCCAGTAAAAAACCATAACTTTCACCCTTCAAAACTTGGAAAGTGATGAGATTTTGAACTTCCATAACTGATACTACCACTAGTCAAACTTGTTGCTTGCTTGCTATGCTCACTACAAATGTTGAAGGTATAAAGGGTATCATACTCAAGTTTTTCATCAACTTCTTTGACATGGCATTCATGGAAAATCCTCCATCAACAAGTGCATCATTGATGTTGTGACCATTCATCCTTCTATCAATCTTGGAGGCATATTCACAAGCCTCCCATGGTGTTCATTTTGCATCCACCACCATGATTTACCTTGGAGCCTTTTTTTTCTTTTTTTTCTTTTTTCTCTTGCTCCTTGTAGAACTCAAATCACCTCTAAGTTTCTTCTTCAAGATAGGATTTAAAGCAATCAGTTGACCAAAACTGATGTTGGCGTTATGGATACCAACATCCTTCAACACATTGTAACTCCATTGTTGCTTTGAGATCAAAAAATCATCCATCCCTAACTTCTTCCTTGGAGTCTTTGTTGATGGTTTTGAACTAGTAGTATGAGTACTCCTTGTGGGCATTGGACTATCCTTGCTAAGAGTGAATTCTTGAGGAGATTGTATATCATCTGCAAAATGTGCTCTCTTCTTTTCTTGTGCCAAAAGCTCCAAATTAAGACCTTTGAAGTTTGAGTATTCTACGTTCTCATACTTGCTCTCCACCACATCTATAGATGCTATCCCCTTATCTCTATTTTCCATAGGAGGTACTTGAGCTTCATCACCTCCTTCCTTCTCTCTATTTGCTCCCTCATAACCCCCTTCTTCCATGGTACATGGAATTTGAGCAATTCCTTAGGATGTGACCTCTACCTCCACAACCAAAAAAATTGCTATCATTGAAATTGCTAATTGGTTGGCCTCCTCTATATGGATAGTTTCCATAACATATAGGCCTTCTCCCAACATTTTGGTCCACTTCTCTCTTCTCCTATAGTTGCACTACATTGATCTTGAGATCTGCAAGTTGCTTTGTGATAGTTTGAAGGGGATCTTTTGGCGGAGGTGCAAGAACAAGAGCAACTAGTACTTGAGGTGCCACTCATAGACGGATGGAGACATTTCTTGATATAATGATCATTAAACTCACTTTAAGCAAAATCCTTAGCACAAGCAACCATTCAAAAGGATCAACAATGATTATAGACATTGGGAGCAACTAGTATCATTGTGCACCACAAATTCACTCTCTTTGTACACTAGGGCTTTGGAGATTTTTAAGGTTAGATTATCTTCATTATTTTGATTTATTTCAAGAGCTAAAACAAGGATCTTTACAAGTGAGAATGGTTATGGATATTTTGCTTACCACATTTACTTATATATTGTAGATAAAGTCTAAAACATTGGATCTTCATAGAAGTGCAATAGTGGTAAGAGCACCCATAATATCCATACACACTACCACCATCTTTTACTCCTAGAAGACCTTTGGCATAAGTATAATAGTGGGTTATTTTGCTTGTGTATCCTTGATGGTTAGTCTTGGTACTATCTTGTAGCTAAAGCCTTTCCTTTTTCCTTGGGCCTTGTGTTTGTTCTTTTTTTTGGACACTTCTCAACGCATTGTATTCCTTTTTCTCTTTTCCTTAGGGTTTATTATTTTGTCCTTTTCTTTTTCTTTTTTAGTTTATTTATTTGGGTATATCTTCCATCATTATAATAAGTTAACATTGTCTATTTCAAACATTGGAAAAATGGAAAAATCTCGACCCAATTAGTATATTGTTTTATATTTTCAAACTCAAAAGTGGTGTCAATCTTAGCCACCAATAAAATTCATCTGATAAAATTTGGGGGCATAAAACATAAAAATCTATTTATAATTATAGCTCATAAATTCACAAATTAAACCTGAATGTTATGGTCAATTTCTCATCTTTCATGATAAATGTAGACAACACCAATGACTTAAGGTCAAGGAAATGCAAAGGCTCAAGATTGTACAACTACCTAGTAAAATTGGCCACAAAAGCTGCACAATACATAATATCCAACTGCCAAAAACCTACAAGCCATACACAGCCATCAAGGTGTCTTTCATAAAGCCAAACCAAATAGATATCCTTTTTACCCAAAAGCTTTGATTTGCCAAGATGTTCTAACTTGTAAAGAATAGTTTGGCAAACAAAAAAAAAAGACAAAGTGCATACTTAGTCTTTATTTTCACTAGGTAGAACCAAGAGGATCAATGAGTTTTTATAGTCTCTCACCCTACCTCCAAAGCATTATCATCCTTGTCATTCCTTGGTGTTAGGTCAAGTACGTGAACGTAGACAAGCAACTATGCAATATCATCCTCTAGATTAGCTCCCTTCTCATTTGATACTTTATTTCTCTTACAAAGCCTCCATCCACCCACCAATTATGACATTTCTTCTTTCCTCCATGACTATCATTTTGATGAAAAGCTATAGCTTATAGAGTCCTTCTTTGCTTATGCTGTTCTTTCTTGATGGGTGGGTTATAAGATTATCTCTCATCAAACACTCAAATTCTAATCTCCCTCTTCTCTTTTCTTTTTTTTACATATTACCTTGTATCTAGTGACCCTTATTACTACTTGTTTGTTTTGTACACCCCATCTCCTTACTCTTTCAAAGGATAAATTTGATGTTTTCTCTATTTCTATTTGGGATGTTTTCCTACATTTAGTCTCACGTTCTATTTGTTTATAGATTTGAAATTCTTTTATCCCTTTTGTCTCAACATCAATTTTCCATGGCTACTCTAGAAGGTTGCAAAATATTTATTGAACTTGTTACCATTTGAGCTTCCTTGGACATCCATCTCAATTGGGTGATTTTCCAAGTTGATATCTCAAATACTTTCAATATTATTTCTTGTTTGGCTTTATTGTGTGGTCTTTGCTCAACTATTGATTAGATTGTCTTCCTTATCCTATTTGTACATACTTTCTATGGCACAAAGAAAACTTTTTTTATAGTCACCATACTACCACAAGGGAGTTCAAAAATTGACATCTATTGAGTGCACATGCCAAGGTGATCTCCTAAGGAGACCTTTATTTTCCATAGCTCACTTCACAACTTTGTATGCGGTTATAATTGCTTTTCAATCATATCTCTTCCTATCACTTTACAATCATACACATATCTTGAGCCCTTTGGAAGCTATAGTTCAAGCCTTGTTTTCACATTTATCTAAAGACCTCAAGTTTACAAGTCCAAACTCATAATTACAAGGTTTGAAGTAGCAGTTTTCACTTCCTTAGACTTCCCACCAAGGTTCTAATTATCAATTAAACGGTTGAGGGTTTTTGGCTCTCTTTTAGGGGAAGATGCTTTTTGTAGCTCATTTTTCTCATATATTTTGGTTGAGTCTACAACCCATGCTCATTTACTACCTTTATTGGGGAACATAGAGTTGACCTATTCCATTCTAACAAGATTTTATTTCCGTAAGCCTCCAATTTAGCACATACTTACCTACCCATAGATATACTCCTACACCATCTACATACTTTTGATGTTGCCATAGGCCAAACTTTCTCCACTCAATTAAAGTCATGTATGCTCACACAAATATCACATAAATGGTCTAGACTATAAATAGCTCTTCCCATAATCATGGGAGGATGTGGTCACATATTGCATGAAGCTATTGCACTAATAGCTTATTTAGGAGCATGTGGTTGTAGTGTTGCATTTGCTAGCAGAAGGGATCTAATGATACTCCTACTAATAGATAGGTTCTTATGGTATAAATGTATTTTTCTGTTGAGACCTATCATGATATTGGATTCAAGTACCTATGATTTCCAACCATATGTTTGTTTGGCTCATCACTTATTACCAAGCCCTACACATATAGTAGTCTTTGCATTTACTAGCTTTGTATTACTAGACTCTATGAAGATTCAAGTGGATTTTAATGAGCATATGCACACATCCTTACTAGCATATTCATTGATATGCCTTTACTTAATAGAGCTAGGATTCTCTCTTGCATGCGGAAAGGCTCCAAAGCTTGACTCCATGCCTCTCCATTGATTGAGGACTTTTTCTTCACGTTTGAAATATTTACTATGGCACTCTGCTTGTATTTGGGCTTACCATATCCAACACTTCTAGTGCTATCAGACCAATGTGCTTGTGGATTTCTATATGACATATGGTAATACATCTTACAATGTCCTCTAGGAGAAGAGCATACTAGAGTTCATGATACTCTCCAAGATATAGTGGCACAAATCATAGGTTATACAGTCTTAGGTATAGATTGAGTGGTGGTTGGATTGACTCAACCACTTCCTTTGCATGTAAGAGCAGATATAGTCACTTATGGATGGTCAATATACATTATTTGATGTGGTGGTTGCAAACCTCCTACAAGTAGAGTCATTAGCACAACCCAGCATTCAAGCTAGAACAATAGCGCTCATTGCCAACAAAGGGAAAGAGGACCATTGTGCACCATGGCTATCCTTGGATTCCTTTATTTCTTTGATGATAGAGATTTTGATGTATCTTCATCACCAATTCAATGGTCTCCTTCAAAGAGTACACATAAGATTCCAGGTAGATGAGATGAGTTTTAGCTATCTCTCCAACAATACTCACCTCATACTTCAAACACAAGTTTCATTGTAAACAAGAGGAGTTTTGCCTATCTCTCCGACCATGGGTATTGGCTATGTATTTCCAATTTTCAAAATAAAATAAAATACGTTATATAAATATTCTAAATAATAAATATAATGAAGCAAGCGACTTCACACTAAATTTAATTTTGATCCTTTCACGGATCTTTTCCTAGGATGAGTGTCGGTTTCTGCAAATACTAGACAAACGCACGCACCTTCGATACAAAAAGAATCTAGACTTTGAGCTTTTCACCTAGAGAATGGGAGAGGCCCCGCTGCTGGCTCCACTTGACGAAGACCGGGACAGGACCCTAAGCTCATGGTGAGACTTTCGACCGAATTTCAGAGACCAATACAACAACGAAACGATAGTCTCGCGTGTTAACAGACTTTCTTTGCAGCTTCGCTTGTGAAACTTGCCAGACGGGGACCAGTGAACGAGTGAGTATTTAGGGAGGAATCTAAGCTCCCGGGAAGGTTATCGATCCGGTGTATTGTCCATGATTATTTTGTTGCTGCACTCGGAAGAACTCACTGAATAATTAATAGATTACCATCTCTCTTGTACCGAGAAGTGGGGTATCATTGAAAACCATTGACCACCGTGAAGGATATAGCTGTTTTTTGTCTATATGCTCTAAGTATCGCGGAGATGGAAAATTGAGCTATATTTGAACACATTTTCTCATTCTAAGAGTCAGCCATTTGACTCCGACTGCAAAGTGTAGCGTAAAGCATTGACCGCCGCTAAAGGATATACCGTGTTCTTGTCTTTATCCTCTAGGTGTCGCGGTGCAGATTGAAATTAAGCTATATTTAAACACATTTTCTCATTTTAAGAGTCAGCCATATGATTCTGACTGCAAAGTGAAGCCTAAATCCATCAGTACCTTGCCTTTACTTTGCCCGAGTTCCTTGGCTGACCCGTCAACACTCAAAATGAGCGTTCCATGAATCAATGGCGTCCAGGATTATAATCAACAATGGAATGTTGACCGCCGAAGATTTCTCTGCAGTATAACTCTCGTTTCTGTCAAATGTCAAATTTGGATCTCGTCAATCGAGCCACTACTGTCAAGTACTCGAAAGGCACTACTGTACGTGATATTGTACGTGATGTCTTCGACTCGTCATGACGAATAAAGTACAGGAGGCGAGAATTTCAGATGTCTTGTGACTGTAACGTGGATGCGAGTCACCGACGGTAAAATCGGCATATGAATGAGGCTGGGTTGGCAACTGCGCTTCTATTGTACTGACAGTTTTTGCAATTGGGATTGTATGGGGAATAATTTTCTTGTTTGCTTCTTCTGACACCTGAAGTCGTGTTCACATCAATTGCAAGAACTCCCGCTTCTGACTTTGTGGGATGGAAAATTTGCTGTTCTATGCATGAGATGCTGTCCTGATCAGAATTTGAATTCCCGCGCTGATTTTTGATACTCTAAGCAACTGTCTGCATGATCCATGGACACATTTGTTCAGAGATGAACTTAACAGTACTCCAACTTTGGCATTTACACTAACCGGCACCCCAAGTTTGCGGAGAGATTGAACAATATCCTTACCTTGCTATGGGCAGTTTATTGTCTAGTTGATGATAATAATGTTGATGATAATAATGGCAATTATATCTCACATGTGTACTAAATAAATTGAACTAGACTTATTAAAAGGTTTAATTAATCAATATAGTATGGAATATAAAATATTTTTTATAAAAAATTATGTTAGTACTTTTTCAATTTCCTACAAATTATCAGAATTAAATATTTGATCTAAATTGAATTTTCTACTTAAAAGAAATCATTTTGGAACTGCTTAGTTTTATCAAAATTTAATACATTTTGAATCATGTGGAAACTGCTTAGTTTTATCTGTAAAGCCTCGTAAAGACTTCACATGAAAACCCTAGAATATCCAAAAATCCGGATGAAATCTGTAGAGTTCAAAATGGAATCTCTAGACTTTGAAATTGAACTTTGGAATTCCAAGATGAAGTAAGATGCTTTTCTTAAAAAAAATTCAGTGTTTAAGTGTATACAAATTCTTCAAAAAAATTGGAAGTGAAGGGTAATCCAACGAATCTTCCCAAGAGCAACATCTCTCAAATGTTCAAGGAATTCCTTTAAAAGGAATTCTTTTAAAAATATTGACTATCATCCAAGAAGTCAAGAACAAGAGAGAGAGAAAGGACTAATGTGTAGAAAAAATGAAGGATGTGAAGACCCCATCAAGCCTAACAAGGGAGAGATGAAAATGGTAAAATAGGGCTAAGCCCCAATAGAGTCTATATGAGAAATTTATCAGAGCTATGTAAGTCATGTGGTCTTCAAACAACGGGAGCATCCGAAGGAGCATCACCTAGTGTAATTGCTCTCCTATGGATTGCACCAGCCACTGCCCTCTATAGAGCAATGGACACATGCTATCTAAAATATGCTACAAAGTATGAGAGTGAGAGTGAGAGTGGTACCCTTGGCACCTAACATGATAAGCTCTCACGCCCTCCCCAACAAACTTGTTGAACGTCGTGTCCATAGCTCCATATAACTCCAAGGCTAGAGGAACAATGAGGTGGCTGAATGTAGTGTATGCTCACAATGTCGCTCCATCAAGGAAGACTGTAAACCTCTAGTCCAATCGAATGATAGTGAAGCAAAAGATAGAAATTCCTCTCATGCCCATGGGGATAGACTATCTCTTGTCTGCCGCAATAACATTTGGAGAGAAAAGGATCCCCCCTCCACCTCTGTCACATAAGTCTCCAAGACCATCCTATCAACAACCACAAAAGTAGGGGTGTTGAGAGAGCACAATGACCCAAAAATGTTATAGGTGCAGTCTCCTCCATAGATAGCAAGCCAACCCCTCCACACGAGATTGGCAAAGTTGTTTGTTTACATGCCAAATCCCTTGTCACACACTCAAATGTCCTTGGTCCAACAATATCACCAAGACTCCCATAATCCTCCTTTCAAAGGCTCTCAGATGTGAGAGGGAGGACAAGGAGGGAAGAATTGTACAGATGGCTTTCACCACGTCAAGGCATGGTCGACGAGCTATACTAGAGGAGAGTATATCAAATGACACTTGCAGATCTCCTAGTAACAAAAGGTCATCCACATGGAGAACATCCTTTGAAAGGGCAGCATCTAAGAAGTGTGTGACCAAATCCTTAGATCTTATTGGCATTACAAGAACATGTAGTTCATCTATAGATGTGATACACCCCTCTAGAAGCTCAAGGTGGGGAGGAATACCTAAAAGGGACCATGCTCTACACTTTGACACCTTGACTCTCAAGCCTACTAGATGTAGCTTGGTAGTCAAGTGGTCAAAGGCCTGCCTAATTTGATCTATAGGGCCCACAATGTATGTATCATCTGCTAAGGAGGGAAATACACAACTTTGCATCGCCAAAGTAGTAGATAGGAGAGCTCTAAAGTGAGCCATGGCCAATAAGGGTCCCCTTAAAGGATCTCCTTGATGTGTACCCACAATTGATTCCAAGATAGTGACTCCCTCCTATGAACCACCGTGTTGGTAGTATAGAGTGTCATGAAAAGACTGCACAAAAGGAATAAGACTTGCCAAGGATCTACCAGCCTCCCTAAGCTCTCTAAAGATGGATACCGATGAGATGCTATTAAAAGCATTCTCAACATCCTCTTGTAGGATGACCCACTCTGGATGGATATCTAGGAGTGCCCTATAGCCTCACATCCTCCAAGTGTAGCTACTCCAAACTAATGTGGACTGAGGTGCTATTGAAAGTGAGAATGATGTTGAAGGACAATGGTATGATTGACCAAACGCAAAAAGATTTCTCCAATAGCAATCAGTCTAATGCCTTCGTGTCCTTCTCCATCACGAGAAGTTGACTAGTACCTAACACCGACTAACAGACATAGGAATGTCTCCTCTTGCCACTCCTACAACCACATGAAACAACTCGGTAAAACCACTAGAAGGATCATTGGCTTGAAAGCAATCTCTAAGGTGCTCATAAACCATCCCTGACAAGCCTCTTGAAGAAAGGCGAGGGACAATGCACAATGCTTGTGCAAAAATTGACCTATCAAGACATAAAGGCTACTCATGTTGATGATGTAAGACCTCTAGTGGGAGTCCCTCTACTGCTATAGGATGTAGTGAGCGTAGAGAAGAGATAGTCTCATCAATAGGACTTGCCATAGACAAAAGGTGTAGCGCTTTTGTTGCTCTACTAAACTCTCCCGCTTGACCTAATGTCCTACACCATTGTAATAGAGTGGATTCTGTGGTATCTTGTGGTGAAACCTATCTCCTAAAACATGTAGCCCTAACATACTCCTCCTGAAGGGCCACCCACTCCTTTGCTCAAAATTGACAAAATCTAGCAGCCACTTCTCTATGTGCACGGTGTGTCACCTATGCTTAACTTTGCAAGGGGTAAAGTCCTTCCCACATGGGTCTTTACCCCTTACAAAGTGAAGCATTGGTGACACACCGTGCATGGTGTGTCCCAAGCCGCTCTAAGCGGCCACACATGGGGAGGTGTAGCCATGGCTACCACAAGAATAACGATAGTAACACATGATGCTCCTCTCCATATCTCCCCATACTTGCAAAACCACAACTCCTCAGATACCTGCAAAACCATAACTCTTCACATCCAAACTCACATAAGAAAATACAATCTCTCTAAATCCTAAAATCTATAAGCTCTCATAACTTTCAATTTCCATCTCCAAAATTTTCAAACTAAGTTCCTATGGAGCTTAATCATGAAAACCAAGAGGTTAGAAATTAAAATTCCCAACCCATCACTCTCAATGTGTAATGATCACTCTAAACTCTAAAAAACCTAAATATCATTATAACCTTCTACTCAATTCTACATAGTCTTCAATCTAGGTACCAATGGAACCTAAAATAAAAAATGAATAGATCTACTATTCACTCAAGTTCTATATGAAAGAGAGGACTCACAAAGCATAGATCTTTCCTCTCATATTTCTCCCTCTCCTCTCCAGTCTCCACACTCTTGCAAACGCCCCAAAGTGTCTCATGTCAAGAACAACTAGATATACTTCCACAATAACCCTTCTAAAAGGTTTGGCATAACTTCTTGGAAATAATCAATATCTCTCACTTTTCAAGTGAATTCTTGGATTTCCATAAGATGAAGTTAAAGTTTTGGAAGTGCATCTTATAACAATAGAACACAGAGCATTGTAAAAAAATACTCAACCTCAAATTCCTTGGTGGAAAATTGAGATTTTAAATTGTAAATGTATTAAACTTCCCACTTTTTTCACCTCATTCTCCATTGTATATTTGTTTCTTGAATGGAGATTCTAAACACACTTAATCTTAGAGTTATTCTCTAAGCACTTAAAATAAAAATAGAAGCTTCTGATATCAAAAAATAAAATTTTTATATCAAAAATTTTTTTTCAAATATAAAGTACTCTTCTAATTTGATATGAGGTTATATTAGTTCTACTTTGGAATGGATTTTATTAATTATAATATAGAATCAAAATTTATGAACCACTACTCTAATGGCTATTCCAAAGAGAAAGGTCAAGTTGTATCAACAATTCATAGCTTTCAAAGCTTATATACTTGTAAATGAAGCTAATGTTTTTACTACCTTATTAACCTAGGTATTGAATAAATTTGGTAATGAGTTATGAATAGAAGTATTTAGTTTCAAAATGTAATGGACATACGTGTTGTCTTCTTATGTCCTACACTGAAACTATATAAGAGATAAAAGAAGGTGGTACTTCTTCCAAATCAACCATAGAAGAAATACTATTTTTTAGAATTTCACTATAAAAGTAAATAAAGATGAATTACAATCTAATATGTCAAGTTTTCTCTTCCTCATTATTGTTATTATGAGGATTAACAAAAAAAAGTCTTGTTGTTTTCAATTTTGATAATAATATAGATTGACTAAACCCAAATTAGTCTAAGGAGTATTGTTAAGTCTTTTTACCAAATGAATATGCAATTAAGCTTAAGTACCAAAAATATTAGGCTAAGGAGTACTATTAAGTCTTTTTACCAAATAAATATGCAATCAAATTTAAGTACCAAAAATATTAGGCAAAGGAGTATTGTTAAGTCTTTTACCAAATGAATATGCAATTAAGTTTAAGTACCAAAGTTATTGTATGGTTAAGATTATTGATTATTTTTATGCATTTACCTATGGATCCATCTTAGAAAAGAATGCAATGTTAGCACAATCTTTTCCAAAATTGCTAGATGACACTCTTTTCCATGTTTACATAGCTTTTTCTAGTCTTGTGAGAATTTTTGCATTGATGTGTCACCAAATTTTAAATTGACCATAATCTACAACTGCTAAAAATTTTGAGATCAAAAAATTTAATATGTTGATAGTAGAGAATTACTTTGATCATCAAATTCTAAATGTTTAATGATATAGCATGTTTTATTGTCATATTAAAAATTTGATATTTGATATTTGAAACCCAAACATTGACATCAAACATCCAAAATACACATAAGGACATAGTCAATACCAATCTATTAGTTGTTATTCCATTTCCAATTCACCTCAAGCTTTTTTTCACTTTTCTCCTTTTAGAATTGCTACGTAATCCTACAACAAATGACCCAAGGTGCACATTGAGGTTTATGTCACAATCTTCATTTTTCTTGTTTTTCTATCCTGAAAAGTTCTTGTTTAAGTGGTATACACATTTGATAGATTTTCTATTTACCAAATATCCATTAAAATTTATGTTATATTATACAAGCATAATCTATTGGTAGAGTAAAAAAATGATATCTTTTGTAGATTTGAGGTATTGATGTTTTATTACTACTTAAGACCTCTTCAATAACTATGTTCAGTTATGCATGAACATTGTTTAAGAAGAAAGTTTTTTATTTTCATAGCCTAGTAAAGTACTACTAATTTTATTTCTTATTCTAGTAAAATAAAAATGCATTCTTTGAAGTATTATTAGAGCATAATAATAACAGGAATAAATGGAAGTTACGATATGTATGTATCCTTTGTTGCATGCACAACTTTCCTTTTGTTGATATCAATGAGGTGGATGCTAATTGTTAGGTGGATACCTGGATATCACTTCAAAGATCCTTGCTAAGGTTTTTGTTTGAGAATCAAGGACCAAAGTTGTCTTCCACATTTGACATACAATGATTCAACTTCTAGCAAATATGATCTTTGATTATAAAAACATGCTCAAACAATTTTAAGGAAACTGCCAAAGGAATAGCAAGTTGAAGTAGCCTAACCTTCCATGGCTATTTAGAAAACCAAGGCAGCATGAGCATTGAGCAAGAGTTGCCTATTATTGAAAAAGTATTCTACTATCCAATATATGCAATTGTATGCCATTGATGAGCTAAAACTCAAATAAAAGATTAATTTTAATGTAAAACAAGCTCATGTAGATCCATGAGTGATAGGCTCATCCAAGGCTATGCAAACGAAGGGAAGGCACATAGTAGAAAAAATGCACATAAGCAAATTTAAGCACTTTGATTGATCAATAAATAGACCAACATATTGGACATTCCACTCTTCCTTATTATATTGGTACAATCACCAATTCTCCTAGGAGAGTAATAAATCTCCTAGTCTTTGTACACTTTCAATCTCATTTACATTGAATATGTAAGGTATAGTGATTATCTTAACTCAAGGAGATAAGAGATTCAAATTCTAAGACGTAAGGATTTTACTATCTAAATTATTTTATGTATTTTGGTTTATAATAAAAATTTCATCTTGGATTTCTTTATCATATTATGACTACTTTTTATCTTGAGATTTAATTTTTTTTTATTTTATTCAATCTATTACTATGAAAAAAAATATTGTATATAGTGCAACAAGCAAGTGCTTTTATACACAACTCTTACATACACATAATGGCACTTCTATAAAGATTTTAAAAACCAGAGAACATAGAATAATATATCTTTGAGAAAACCACTTATGGCATCAATGCTTATACCATTTGAGGAAACTCTTATGCTCTTTATTTTTGGTACATATAGTCATTGTGTTTTTGATAAATTCTTTTAAGTAATCAAATAGATGACCCAAGATTCCTTTGTATAAAAGAACTTTCAAGATTACCTTACAAGGAGTTCTATAATAATCCAAATTGCTTGAAACAATTGATAAAAAATACATATAGGACATTCTACTTCAAAAAATCCAACATTTATTATCCAACATGGCTTATCTTTGTAGATAGCTATACAAAGATAAGCCAATACAATGAACCTTCTTCTACTGGTCATATAATGCCTATAATGCACCCAATAGGTAGAAATTCCACATGGATACAAACTAAAACATCAAAAAACCTTTTGAGCATAACCTAGGAAATTGTGGTATATCTTGAAAGGTGAAACTTAAGGACTCCACTTGTAGAGTTGACATGAGTATAGTTGCAAGACACAAACAATCTATTCTAGCCTTTTTAGCTAATTCAGTGTATCATTCCATGAACTTATCTACCAACATCTCTTCATTGGATGGTGGTTATTATCTTCTTTTTGGAGAATTTTGGCATTTGAGTTACTAAAATCTTCTATAAGATACTTCAATAAATACCTAAGAAGATTATAATAAAATATTTTGATTGTAACTAAGGATTGAGTAGGATATTATAGTACTTAATATACTTTTTGGGTTGTAAGTATTGAAGAAAAATCATAGTAACTTAGCTAGGAAATTAACAATTAACTTTCCAAAAAGTAGGTAGTACTACTCTATCTCTAATATTTGGAGTACTTTTTCTTTTTCTTTTGGTCCACCTTTTGTGTTCTATCCTTAACTTTTTTAGATTTTGGTCTTTTGTATTGGTATCATTGCAAGAATGGGATAGATAGAGTTTATAGTTATCATGAATACCCATCTCCAAATCATCAAAAATTGTATTTATGTGATATTTTAAGTGCTATTATCAATATTTTATGATGTCTTATTTTTAAATTTTCTTAGATATTATCCAAGGGTGCAGTTGATCTTTGAGTATTTAATGTGTTTTCAAGCTTTAACCAATGGTCATTACATTCCATGTACATATTGCAATCAAACTCATCAAATTTGTAAGTAATGATGTCAAACCCGACTAAGTGATGAAGAGAAGAATAATTTTTAACAACTCAAGGACATGGTCTCAACTCTTCCCATCCTACAACGATATGATCCCAATTACTTTTTGTTTATTTCAATGCTTCTAACTTTACAGCTAGAAAATTGTTGACAATAAGACTCCGGATAAGGTTTCCGTCCAACAACTTTTGCCTTGAGTAGATTAAATTCCAACAAAAGATTATTTTTATTGCAATATGAACCATTATCAATAGTGTATATTACAAAAATTTTAGTGGTATAAATTTTGAATAAGCCTTTGATAATAGTTATGCTAATATTACAACAACAAAAAAATTGGAACAAATAAAGAACAAATGTTATTTTTGAGTATGGCAGCTCCAACTATACAACATCAAGTTGGAATATAAACTTTGGAAATTATTGCACTGCTCTACATGCAATTTCTTTTTGCACAAGCTACAAGAAACTTCTAAAACATTTCCAATATCATTATACTCAAACTAAAGGAGGAATAAGTGTGATAATGAACCAAATGTATAAGGAGATCCTATTTTCCAACTTATCTCAACCTAGCTTGCAAGAAAAGATAATGATCATAATTTTTCCATTAAGCCTTGATTACCAAAATAATGAAATCAGGTATATATAGTTTTATTCTTTTTTTGGTTTCATTGCAAGAAGCATATGATCTTTCCATCTTAATTCATCTTAGAATAAATGAGATTACCCATGTCCTTCAACTCTTATAGCATCAGTCAAACATGGCTTAAAATTTTTATGCATTTTTTTTGTTCTTGTGAAAGTTACCAAATAAACAAGGCTTCAAATCTTAAAAAATTAATCTAGTATCCTTCAATTATTGAAAATCTTCATCTCATGTTATGAGCATGTGAGCTTGGATCTCTTTGTGTTTCCCTTGTCATTCTCAAGGGTATATTATAATTTTGTATTTGTGGATAAATTGAGTGAGAAATTCCACATAGTTCCTATAATTGATACAGTAGATTTATCTTAAATTTCCAGGCTTTACTTTGACTTTTGTATCTTCTTTTGTATTTGATTCCAACTCCCTACTACATAAGCAAGTCAAGATTTTAAGCACCAAATTGACCATATCTATAGCTTATTACCTATAATAACAATAGCTAGACATATTATCTAGAGGTGAAAATTGACTTGATAACATCTAGAAGGATGTTATGTATGATAGACTAGGTAGATCAGATAGAGATTTCACCAAAAGAGGACTTTCACTAAATAGTGCATGAGTCAAAAACACCTTGAAAACTTCAAAACCAATTTTGGAGGCCTAAATGGATGAATTAGATCTCAAAAATGCAATGATCATCTCCCCTATTGTTTATCTTGTCAAGAGCTTTCCAACAACAACTCACCCATGCAATTCTGAGCTTCCTACTTGAGGATTCCCTAAAAATTCCCTCCGATTAAACTTATCTGACCAACCAAATAGGACAAGAACCAACTTGTCACCCATCCATACAACTAATCTAAGGGTGGAGCTCATTGACATGTCACCAACCCATGTATTTGATCCAAGGGTGGAGCTTCCTTTGAGTGCAACTCCTTTGCTACATAATAAAGGCAAGGTGCTCCTTTGGTGCATCAAAGTATTGAAAGTTGAAGTGTTGTGTTTCTTATTTTGTATTTTTCTTGGGAGTTCTCCTACCTTTGAAACATTACAATGGTATCAAAGCTTGGGTTTCAATCAACAAGAGTGGATCACCCCTCTTTGAGGAACATGGACTAAGATTGAATAATTTTGAGGGGAGAAACCGTATTGCAATCAATAGATTAGGAGTGTTTTAGAGAGAGAGGATGTAATAGAGGCTCTTGGAGGACAATTTCTTACATCTCACTTTTTATCTTGAATCTATTCCATATAAAAATTATATATATACAACATGAGCAAGTGAGAGTATATCTCATTTACCATTTTGGAGTAAAGTTCATGGATATATGGATGAATTTACCAATCCTGATGATTATAGCAATGGTGATATACAATATAGAGTGGGATTTGACAGTTTACATTTTTTTATGATGCAATAGATCTGATTATACCCAATCCTCTTCCTTTCAACACTCAAGTAGAAATCTATTATGTGATTAGACCAAAAGTGATGTTTAGTGATTTTCAAATCCACAATTTGGTAAGCAATATTATCAATGAGTGATAGCCTCTGAAGTCCCAATAGTTTGTGCTCCTCCCAAGTGATCATATTAACCCTCTATTGAAGTATGAAGTAACAATTGAGCATTTATTGTGTGTAAAAACTCATGGATCCGTAGTTGCAAGATCTGATGCAAGGAATGCAAGGGATGTTGAATGAGTTTTGGGAAATCAAAATGACCATGGGGGCATTGCAAAGTCAAGTACGTACCTTCAAGAACAACCAAGCAATGCAAGAAGGAGAACCTAGTACCAACAGCCAAAGTACTTGGAGAGTTACTCATCCCAATGACAACGACCATGGTCAACAATGAAGCCACATTGTTAATATGGATGAAGAATGCATGCAAAATTGAGCCTTATAAGGGATAACATTACATGGGAGTAGGGAAAGTTTGATTTCAAGAATGAATCAATACTTTTAATTATCTGCAATTGAGATCATTCATCATTCCAAAGGCGTGTTTGCATGTGATAAAGCCCTCATATGGTATAGTGCTTGGGACGATCAATGTTAGCAAGAGGAAGAGTGGTCACTTGGATGGCTATGCAAGAAGGGCTGCTAAAGAATTTCTAATCTGTGGACTTCATGTAGATGGCCCAAACCTGACTATGGAAGTTGAAGTAGAAGAATAAAGTACTAGAGTATGTATAGGCATTTCTTGATCCACAAGTTGCAATAACCAATGTGAGTCCAGTAGAAGCTCTAGACAATTTCATATGAGGATTAAAAGAGCAAATTCACCAAGAAGTCATGGTACAAAATCCTCATACTATTTTTTAAGCCATTGCCTATGCTTAGAGAATAGCAGTTTAGAGCCATTGCTTATGCTTAGAGAATAGCCTATGCTTGGAGGAGGTGAAGTGGTAGTCTTGATTCAACATTATCTAGCTAAAACATTGCACTTTGGTGAGACAATTCCTATAGAATTGTGCAACATTTGGTTCTTAGACCAAGGAGCACAACCACTCTAAGGAGCAAGGACGGGTTGAAGAAAGGAGAGATTGAGTCCCACAAGGAGAAGGGACTCAAGAAAAAAAATTGTGTTGTTACAATTGCGACTTATTTGGGTACATAGCCATCAATTTGTATGCTCATCTTCCTAGAGGCCCTTGGCCTCCATACAAGCAATATTTGACCAACATGGAGAATGAATTAAAGAAGAGGATACAAAAATCACATTGGAAAATGAAGATTGCCAATAAATGTATCTTGTAGCCTTATGAACTCAATGCAAAAGAGAAAAATTATAAGGAAGGAAGAGGATGAGTACTCAAAGGTTGAGGAAGATAAACTTATAATTGATTGTCTTACATGGAGTCTTAGAAGGCAATCAAATGAGAGAATTGATAGACCTTGGAGTAACAAAGAATTTCTTGTCTTACTCTATTGCAATAAGGTTAGGGATGGGTCTAAAGAACGATCAAAATGAAGAAGTAGAATTACATAATGTTCAAATAGAGAGGATTGAGTTGTTACCTAGGGAAGTAGCACTCTCTATAAAAGAGTATCAAGAAGCAATTGAGTGGCAAGTGATACTATTAGCTCATTACTATGCTATCTTAGGCATGTCATGGATGGAGCATTACAATCCCATATTCAATTAGAGAAAGAAAGTAAAGAGAACTTGTCAATGGAAGATCATTGGGGTTAAAGAAAGATCACACAAGAATCAACTCTTTATGTTATATAGACAACAACTATATGTAAGATAGATAGATGTTTCATGGGTCTAATAAGAGAAATATAAAGTGCATAATTCAATGGAAAAATTCTTGAGAAATTGAAAGATGTGATTAATGAGTTTCAAGATGCCTTCCCAAATGACTCACCCTCAAGATAACCACCAAAAAGGAGAGTAGATCATAAAATTGAGATACTTCCTGAGAAGACATCTCCTTGTAGGGCCCATATTGACTACCATCTCATGAGTTGGAGGAGTGTAAGGCTCAAATTAAGGATATGTTGCAAAAAAGTTTATCCAACCTACCATATCATCATATGTGGCTATTGTCTTGTTGGTGAAGAAGAAAGATGGTACAATGCACATGTGCATTGACTATTGGGGCCAAAATCAACAAATAGTGAAGAACTCTATATGGATGACATGTTTGATCAACTCAATGGGGCAAAATACTCCATCAAACTTGATCTATGGAGCAGTTATAACCAAATCATGATTGTGGAAGAAGATGTATACAAAATTGCCTTTCAAACAAGGTATGGTCACTTTGAGTACTCGATGATGCTATTTGGTTGCATTGACGTACTAGCCTCGTTCATGAGTTTGATGAAGGATATATTTTTTCCATACTTGGATAATTTGTTATCATTTTCTTGAATGACATCTTAGTCTACAATAGGACAATGATAGAGCACAAGCAACATTTTTAAGAAGTCTTTTAGATTCTATGAAAAAATTAGTTGTATGCCAAAATCTCAAACTACAAGTTTGGCAAGTCTAAAGTAGACTATTTGGGGCATAGAGTAAGTGCAAAAGGTATCCAAAGTGATAAAAAATAAAATAAAGATCATCTAAAAATGGGGTGCTCTAAAAGATCAGACTCAACTCAAAAGTTTCTAGGGATTGATACAGTTCTATCATCAATTTATTAAGGACTTCTCCAAGGCCACACAACTCCTAATAGCATTACTTGGCAAGGAGAAGAAGTGGATGTGGAGAATAACTCAAGAATTGGCCTTTCAAGAATTAAAAATGCATTATTATATGCCCTAATCTTGAAATGGAATGACCTAAAATATCCAATCAAGTTGGCTATAGATGCATCAAGCATAGCAGTAAGAGCAATCCTACAACAAGAATGGCATGATGGATTGCACCTTGTTGCATGTTTCTCTCAAAATTTATTATTGATAGGACACAACTATCACACCACCAAACAAGAAGATTTGGCCATTATCTTTGCAACCAAGCATTGGAAGCACTATCTTGGCAAGAAAACATTTGTAGTGGAGATAGATCACAAACCTCTAGTCTACCTTAAGACACAAAAAGATCTATCTCATCTACAAATTTGGTGAGTAGAGAGGAGACAATGGTTCAACATGTGATCACATATGTAGAAAGCAAGAACCAGCTTGAAGATGCATTCACCCAAATGCCTATGGCAAACAATCTGGTGGTAGGGGTCAAGATGAACCCAGAATTCTGGCCAAGGATTCTTCTTGCTACAAAAATGGACCCACAAATTGTAGGAGCTTGATCATACAAAGGCATCACAAATACCCAAGGACTCACCTTTTTTGATTACAAGGTGTCCAAATACCACAGACATAAGAACCACCATCCTAGTGGAATGTCATGATTCTACCATTTCATGTCACATTGGAGTGGACAAGACCTTAGATGCAATCAAACGCCTTTACTATTGGCCCAAGATGAGCAAAAATGTGATGGAATATGTTCAAAGCTTCCTACTTTTTCAAAAAAAATAAAGCTCTTAATCAAGCTCCCACATGACTCTTTCAACCCCTCTTTACTCCTACACAACCTTGGGAACAAGTAAGCATGGATCTAGTTTGTGAATTGCCCAAGATCACCTTAGGGTTTGACTCTATCATAGTCTTTTTCTACCAACTCATCAAAATGATTCATGTGCATCCTACCACTAAGGACAAGATTAATCCACAATTAGCTCAATTGTATTTAGATGTAATCTTCTCTCACCATGGCCTATCTTGAGTGCTCATCCCCAATAGAGGCATCCAATTCACTAGTTTGTTTTGGAGAACACTCTTTGGCATCTTCAAAATCAAATTTGCCATGTCCATGGCCTACCATCCATAGACCAATGGACAAATAGAGCAGGCTAATTGCACTATTGAGTGCATGCTTAGAGCCTTCTCTTTAGATGAGCAAGAGAGGTGGGACACCTTACTTCCACTAGTGGAATTTGCCTACAATAATTTAGTGAATGCATCCACACAGGTCACACCATTCTCTCTCATGTATGGATAGCATCCTTTCACACCTTCATGCTTGATGAAGATCAGACTAGTGGCTACCAAGGTTGACATTGTCAACACTTTTGTTTTGAGAATCCAATAGGTTGTTAAGAACTCCAAGCACAGGTTGTAGATCGCCCAAAATTGACATAATCAATATGTAAATGCACATTGCTGAATGAATATTTAGATGCACATTCTTATAGTTCAATGTTGGGGATCAATTCTAGTTTTCCACAACCAATGTCATGTTAGTTGGCCCTCATAAGCTCAAACCTTGTTTTATTGAACCTTTTCCCATCCTTCATTGAATTGGCTCAATAGCCTAATCACCTCGAGCTACTACCATACCAGAAGATCCCTCCAATGTTCCATGTTTCCTTATTATGCATATATGCACCCCAACCACCCTACTTCCTTCCATACAAGAAATTTGACCTTGTCTAACACTCATTGATGGCATAGAGGAATATGAAGTTGAGTGTATTCTCCAAAAATGAATTTGTGGTACCCACCATCAGTGTGGGGAGTATCTTATACATTAGAAAGGGTACCCATTGTATGAGGCAACATGGGAAGCAACAGCCAACTTGACCCAGGCACCGGTGTTAGTGCAATCTTTTGTGCAATAGCTTTGCAATGAGGACGTTGCATCTTAAAAGGAGGGAGGTTTGTAATACCAATAGCTAAACATATTATCTAGAGGTGAAAATTGGTTTGGTAATATATGGAAGGATTTTAGATTTGATGAACTAGATATAGATCAGATAGAGAGGTCACCAAAAGAGTACTTCCACTAATAGTGCAGGAGCCAAAAACATCTTGAAACTTCAAAGTCAATTTTGGAGGCCCAAACGGATGAATTAGGCCTCAAATAATGAAGACTTATTCCTCCTTTGAAGATAAAGGCTTTCCTTTTTCCTCCATAATTTTTCTTGTCAAGAGCTTTCCAATGGTACCTCATCCCTATGATTTTGAGCTTCTTATAGGAAGATTCTCTAAATAGTCCCTCTAATTAAACTTGTTTGCCCAACCAGATAGGACAAAAGCCAACATATCATCCATCAATAAAACTAATCTAAGGATGGAGCTTGCTACATGTCATCAATCCATGTATTTGATTCAATGGTGGAGCTTACTTTGAAATAAAACTCTTTGTTATATAATAAAAACAAGGTGCTCCTATGGGGCATAAGAGTATTTAGGGCTAAAGTATTGTGTTTCTTCACTCGTGTTTCTCTTTGGGGTTCTCCTGTCCTTGGAACATTACATCACCCCACATATATGGTCAGACTAAATAAACCAATCATCTTTAAGAAGATTGTTTGCATAATTTGAATATATTTCACAATAGTATAGGCCAGACTACTCTGAATTGCAAACTTTGCATACAACAACTCTAAGCAAACAAGAACTAAATTCTCTCACTTATGTATAGATTATGGTGATGACCTCTTAATTCCTTGCAACTTGTTCAATTCCAATGTTATAATGTTAATAGTAATTCTTTTATTCCATAATATTTTCCTTATAAGAAGCCAAAGCTCAATTACTTATCACCTAAAAGTACCATTAGATGATATTATAATACAATATATAATATTGGAATACATAACATTGTGACCTATCTTTTTAATTAGTAATAAAGTTATGATCTCTTGTCATAACCTTCCCTTAATCCTTTATACTCAAAGTATAAATTTTCTTCAATTTGGATTGTTCACATCTCTTTTCTCTTGTAGTTTATCAATATGATCTTTCAATCATATTTACTTTAATCTTATCTTCTATATATCCAAGTTGGAACCTTTCATTTTCATTCAATCAATCTTTAATTCTTAAGTAAATTTCTTCCACTTGAAATCACCTTTGAGTACAAAGAAGTAGAAAGCTTATTGAAAGATTGCCAAGAATATGGTTAATTATAGCTTGCACTAATTTATGGATTAAAACATTATTTGGAAAGGCTTTCCAATATAATATGGCCTTAAATATCTTTACCATGCTCAAGATGCAATCAAAGATTTTAAAACAAATAAATATGATAACATATTTTCAACTAGGAAAAATACTTGTTAATATAGCAATTTACCATTTTACTTGCTAGAATCTTGTGAACTAATGTACTCAAAATGTTTAGAAAATCCTTTAGAAAATACCTAAGAAGTTTCATAAGGGAATTTACCAATGAATCTTCTTATGGATTGAGTAGGCTAGTAAACTATTTTTGAACCTTCCTTGGCTACAAGTTATTGAGTAACCTTCCTAGGAATATAGTAACTTGGTTAGGAAGTTAATGCCTAATTTCACTAAGAAGTAGGCTTATACTTGCCTAAAATATAGAAAATGGACTTTGTAAGATATCTTTGGCATTTGGAACACTTTCTATTCTTGATTCCTTCTCTTATATCTTCTCCCACTTGTTCTCCTAGATTCTAACCTTCTATAAATGCTATATATTGAGGTAAGGGATCTCCAAAGGTGGACATATTCAGTCCTTTTTTGTGCTCCTTAGCTTACAACTTATTCATTCCACAATATATCCTCTTTTCAAGTCACCAAACCTTTCCTCAGTTCTCCTCTCCCAAGTCCTTTTGTTGTACCTAAAAGTTGCTACAACTACTATACTTATTTTTCCAAAGATAGTCATATTCCTTTGCCAGGGCCTAAGCATCAATTACCTATTTGTGTTGGTAAGAGCATCTCATTAATATTTTTTCAATCATTATCAATTGGTATTGCAAGAATAGAATAGATGGCATGAGGAGTAGTCAACCACTATATCTTCTTCGTCTACAAAATGCTTAGCCCTACTAGATGATGTACCTTGTTAGTTTTGGACCACTCTATGCCTATCTTCTCTCACAACTGCCATTAGAGTGCAACAACCTCTATTCATCTCAAGACAACCTTCCAAAAATCTATGTCGGACATGATAACATGATAACACAAAGTTTGTAAAGAAGCAATACGCCACCACTTAAAGAAATGTTGAAAGAAGTTTCTTCTCTCTATGTTATCCCAAACCACGGTGTGCTCATTTAGCCGGCACATCTCTTCTTAAGTTCAAAACAAGGGACGTGAGGTTTGGTTAGAGAACAACCAAGTAATGTACTCTTTTATCCCGTATGTAGCTGGATCTTGGCTATTGTCTCACCTACTACACCTGCGCGCATGACATTGTAAGAGAGCTTTTCGAGTTTCTCTTTCTTCCCAAGTCTCGGGGACGATTGTGTACTATTTAGAACGATTAGCATACGAAGACAATTTCTGTAATGTGTTCGAATCTGCTCACTAATTCTATAATATCCCGTGCAGTTTAGGCGGGCCAACGCAGTTTCATGGCGGAATAACAGTACCTTTATAGTTCTTTGATCACAAACTACGTGTTTTAAGAGCAAGTATTAGAACACTTCACGAATTTGTAACGAGAGGCCCACCCAGGCAGTCTTTGCCGGGAGGCGGCCATCATGCAAATCTCTCACAATCCAGGTATGTACATGGAACATGAACCAACTCTTGGTGGAAGCTACTATATCTCCGGGTCAAGATTCTACCTCGGCACATCAAGTCACAGTGGAGCTGAGACTCGTAAGGACTAGTATATAATAACGTCTGCTTGAGTAGCACCATAGCATTATGTTCAGCTCAAAAACTAGTTACAACTCAGCAGAACATTCTCTTCTGCATTTTCTAGAGTGTTGATAGAATGGCCGGCGTACTACTGGAGATGCTGCTGGTCAGTCTTGGCTGCACTGGTCTCGCCAGAATGAGTCGAGTTAGCAATGGAAAATCAGTTGTGCCGAGAATTCTCCAGGGTCCTGTGACAACAGGGATTGACAAGATTGGTAGGGTTGCTCAAAGGGAATGGGATGAAGGGAAGGAGATATGGCTGGACTACAATATGTTATCGATGGAAAGAGAGACTACGAGCAGGGAAGATCACCGCGGGGAGCTACACAACGAGGGACGTAAGCTGCTACAAAAGCTGAATATGGACGGGTTGGTATCAATATCCCTTCTCCCGAACTACTTCTAAAATCTAAACGAATTGACGCTGGGATGTAGATAGTGTAAACACGTTCAGATGCTTTTCCGAATATAAAAGGACGAGTAATCTGATAAGTTTAAAGCGTCCATTAGTACAAATTTAGCGCAAAAAGAATTCAGATTCTGGAATCTGCCATCACCGACTAGTAGAAGGCGACCGCGAAGAAAAAACGAAGAATGGGAAGACCCCATCAAGCCGTACAAGGGAGAGGAAAAAAAAGGTAAAATGGGGCTAAGCCCCAACAGAGTCTATATGAGAAATCTGCACTATCGCACCTAAGATATCCGAATATATATATGGAACGACTCATGAATGGGTTATGATAGATTGACGTGCTCTTAGATTGGGTCTGACAATCTTCCTGTCATTGCCAACAAAAGGTGTCCACCATATACCACTTTACACGCTTACAGCGACAGAGAAAGTCCTGTCACTAGTTTGAAAATACTCCATTCTTTCTGGCCTTTAGTTATCCTCGGTCTTTTTCATATCATTGAACTCTTTAATGTGTTTACAGGGTAAGCTTGCTTGAGTTGAAAATGGCGATAAGCGGAGACCCGCTGAGAGCTCCGGCAGCTGGGATGTGACAGACGTTACTGGTTTCTGCTCTTAAAATGGGATAGCCTGCAATGCGACTGGGTATCAATCAACTTATCAGGCAAACAGTTGACGGGTATGATGAGTTCCTCGATTGGGAAACTCACCTTTCTCTCCGAGTTGGACCTCGCGCACAACAACTTCAACCCATTCCTTTCACCTTAGGCCTCTGTCAGTGTCGATCTGAGCAATAATCTGCTCACGGGTGTTATACTCCCGAGCATAGGGGTTGTAAGGAGCTTGACGACACTGCGGCTGCGACGCAACGTGGGTCTGGTACGCGAGATTCATGTGAGATAGGACTCTGCACAAATCTGCCGACGATGAACATAGGGGCTGGCAATTTTTCTGGAGTAATTCCGGACTCTTTAGACAACTGATCAAAGTTGGTCAATTTGTCCATTCAGTCAAATCCCAAACTCGGTGGCTCCATCCCAGAAGCTCTGGGTTCACTTCATAATGTCCAGACTCTTGAGCTACAGGGTAACAACTTGACTGGGCAGATCCTTGCTGCGATTGGGGAGCTTACAAAACTGGAAGTCATTTCTCTCGGAGGAAATCTGCTTGAAGGTCCAGTTCCTCTTGATTTGGACAGCTTGTCCAACTTGAGAGTCTTGAATCTCAGCAACAATGGACTGTCAGGAAGCCTTCCTCCATCCGCTAGCGGTACATGGCCCCAGTTGGAAATTCTGGATCTAGGAGAGAACAGATTCAAAAGGTCCATCGACACTATCGTTGGAAATTTGAAAAAGCTCCGAAGAAATTGAAGCTTACTGGAGGAATTCCAGAGGAGCTTGCGAACTTGAAGAATCTTCAGTTTTGGATTTGTCTTCGAACGAGCTGGAGAGAGGGATACCAAAATTCCTGGAAAGTTTACCTCGTCTGGAGTTACTCTACTCAAGAGACAATCCTCTAAACGGAAACATTCCAGACGAGCTGGGACGCTTGACGGATCTAGAGAAGCTAGATTTGTCAAACTGCGCTCTTTCTGGTGAATTACCGCCTGCTCTGGGAAAGTTGAGGAACTTGACAGACCTGATTCTACCAAACAACAACCTCAACGGCAACATTCCATTGGAAATGAGGCGACGTTCTCGGCTTAGAAAGCTGAATTTGGGTACAAACTCATTAGGTGGAGAAATTCCAGAAGACGTCGTTCGTGGCTGGGTTGTTCTGGAATTCATTTACATTGACAGCAACCAGTTCGACGGAACCATTCCCGAATTTTTCGGATCACTAACTGTTTGGAAGCATTTACTTGGGTCGGACTATGCGCTCAGGAAGCATACCAATGAGCTTCGAAAATATGAGGAACTTGACAATCCTTAGCTTAAACTTGACAATCCTTAGCTTAAACGACAACAAAAGTCTCAACGGTTCGATCGATCTACAACTCTCTGGTCTCTCCAATCTTCAAGTTCTGAACGTAGGAGGTTCTTCCTTTGGTGGGAGACTGTCTGAGGAGACAGTAGGTTCATGGATCAACCTCCACGAACATTTCCTGAACGACAACAAATTTACTGGACCCATTCCGAGGTCTTTGGGAGGTTTGGGTTCCTTGATGTACATCTTTTTAGAGATTAACAAGTTCAACGGAAGTATACCTGAGGAGCTCGGGAATCTGAGAATATGAAGGCCATGAGATTGAACAACAACAAGCTGAGTGGAAGAATACCGCGAGAGCTCGGAAGCATGACAAGCTTGCAGTACTTGGATCTGCATGTCAATGAGATAACCGGGGAGCTACCAGTGGAGTTAGGTCTACTCGCAAACCTCATAGGAATTAGTCTACACACTAACAGAATCTCTGGGAAGATTCCAACGTCCTTGTCAAACTGCACCGAACTAAATACTCTGAATTTTGGAGCAAACAGATTCACAGGCCCCATACCAGTGCAATTGACCAACTTGACAAACCTGGAGTTTCTTCACTCGGATAGCAATCAGCTGACGGGAACTATACCAGGAAAGCTAGGTCTTTTGTCTAGTTTGAAGGCAATCTGGCTCTGCAAGAAGAACCTCACGGGAAATATTCCCACCAGCATAACCAGTGGCAAAAACCTTACGGGTCTGAGACGCAACAGTAACAAATTAAGCGGCGACCTCGATGTCGATTTCCGGGAGTTCCCTTTGCTCCAGCGCTTGTCACTTGCTTCCAATGATTTCCATGGAATTGTACCCGAGTTCTTGAGCTATTGCCCGATGTTGGAGGTGCTGGATGTCAGTCACAATGACTTGATGGGAGTTTTGCCACATTTTACCACCAACTTTTCCTCCTTGCGAGTGTTGAGCTTCAAGGACAACAGGCTACATGGGCCGATCCCAGGTTGGATATGGGGACTCGAGAAGCTTCAGGTGTTGGATCTTTCAATGAACAGTTTCACAGGAGAGCTTCCCACTCGATATGATTCACTTTATGGCATGAGAGAATTCTCTAACGATTCGGCTTCACTAGCTTCCAAGCATACTCTCTATGACATGGTCACGGCCAAGGGCAATGAACAGGCCGTTTTCTACATCCTTCAAGCACTCACTGCCATTGACTTATCAGAAAACCAATTTACCGGCCAGATCTCTAGTCAACTAGGGAGTCTATTTGGGTTGCAAAATTTGAAGCTATCATACAATCTCCTCGAAGGCACTATACCCTTCCGGTCTAGGCGACCTAAGTATGTTAGAATCCTTAGACCTGTCAAAACAAGAAGTTGACGGAGCCAATTCCTCCAGTTCTTGCCAACTTAGATTCTCTTGGAACCTTCAATGTTCATGAGAACAACTTGACTGGCAGTATTCCCTTCGGTGGCGACAGATTTGTGAACTCTTCTTTCGTAGGAAATCCCTATCTCTGCGGGTCTCCGCTCTCAAGACAATGCTCCGACTCTGCTAAACCTTCAAAATCTCACGAGACTTCCTCGAGCAGCGGGTATGCGTTTCTAGACTTAATATATCTTCCCAGTTGCTCATTGGACTTGTGATTGGCTCATTCGGAGTGTGGGTCCTGCTACACTCTTCTCGTAGAGCGTTATATCATATTGATAGACTAGCACTTAGTTCTTTAAGGTTGTCTGAGAGGAAAATTCCTGCTGAGAAAGAGAATCCTGCTTACTCCGAGTTCACGGAGAGGGTGAGAGACTACTTCAATAGAGACCGATTGTCAAGAGCCACTGGGAATTCCCGAGCCAAATCTTGACGTTCCTAGATAAGTTCTAAAAATGAGTGGCAGTAGCCGTGGTATCAACCCAGAATATACAGTTGTAAATCATGTAGTTAAATAGTTGTCACCTGGGTAATAGGAACATGGGGCTTAGCCCCATGTTACCTTTTTTGTCTCTCCCTTGTACGGCTTGATGGGGGTCTTCCCATCCTTCATTTTTCCTGCGCGGTCGCCTTTTACCGGTTATAGGAAAATCGAGCGTGTTTGCAGATTTCTGAACAAACGTTCAAGTATTGAGTAACCGGAGCCCGTATCTCCGCGAATAGAACAAAGAAATGTAAACACGAACTGTTTCGTTCAAGCTATGATTTCGGTAACAAGTCGAGGACAAAGCTAAGCTACTGCACTTCCCTAATTGCATTTTGTGCTTCTTGAGAGGGCTGAAGAGTGCCTGCCTTGCCGTCCAGTTCGATGGTACTAAGTATTAACGTCTGCCACAACAAGACATCATATGTAGACCCAAGAGCCAACTCCTGTACAACGCTGATACAACGATTTGCGGTTACTGGTGTCCTTCGTGCTTGATAAAGTCGGTGGTCGAGGATACGGTCCATGCATTCCCTCCCAGAGGTCACTTGGACAAAGTAGCACGGATTCCGAACCTCTTTTCTTTTCAATCAGGCTTGATGTCAGATGCACATTGGCAGTCCGTGTGTATATCCATCATTTCGGATTCTACTTGAATCGGCGCCTTTGATTTCTCAGATATCCATCAATATAGCCCCAAGTTGTGATCGTGCCGGCGTGCACAGAGATTGATGCTGCCTCTTAGACTTTATAATGTACAAAGAAACAGACCGGAAAGGATGAGACAAGATTGAATGGAGAGGATGAAGCAGGAGAAACAAATCCCAGTCATGATGAATCAGATGTTACTCCATCGGACAAGGTGTACCTGAAAACTGAAAATTCTAGTGCTGGGTATCACAGATATTTGTTGCCTGCTCTAAGCGGCCCTTTGTGACTTGCCCTTAGGGATCGCCTTCTTCTCATCTACTATCTTTTTTCTTTGTTTTAGAAGTTCTACGCCAGCCTTCTTCTTTCCAATACCCATCTGTAGAAGCAAGAAGTGAAAGAGGATGCTTAGTTCATGTCTCCAGAAGATTTTCAGATCCTTGGTTAAATGTCTTACTTGTAAAGGAGGGCAATCGTGATGATTTATCCAGAGAGTCGTCTACAGTCCGCAACAACATGCTAAACAGAAGACAGCATCATGCACAGGTATTGTGTCTACTTTACTCCACTCGACAAAACACAATCCATATTTCAGTAGAAGCATCCTTACCTGCATAGCCTCGTACAACTTTCGAGTCTTCTTGGGCATCATCATGTGAGCAAGAGCGGCTGTGTCATCTTCTCCACCAGTCGACGACACAACTTGCGGTCTTGCTTCATCTGCATCATCTGACATGGTGTTCTTGTCCTCTTGCTCCTGCAAGGTAGAGGAATATGGAACTCCTGCGATCTCTTTCAGTAGCTCTTCATTGTAACTCCTTTCCGCAGCAGTAGCCTGCACACGTGAGCAAGTCACACCCAAGCCCTTAACATCAATCTTTCAAAGTAGTCGTTCATTTTTTTTCTAATGTATCCATAAGGGGCTATACAAGCTCAACGGCAAGCGTCCAAGCTTCCAAGCTTCCAAGCTTGCAAGCTTCCAATAAGCTTGCACTGATGGTACTTCTGAACTTTAGGTTTTGCCGCAATCTGATATAGCTAGAGGTTAGTAAGCATGACATGAATAAAATCCACGGAATGATCCAGACGCTCTTAGGGAAGACTTCAACCTTTTCGGCTATCTCAGTTGCATACCTACATGCCTTTAATTGACGACCTGGCGATCACATTACCTCTTGTTCTTTTGCGGCAGCTTCTGCGGCTTCAGATCGACGAACTGCAGCTGCTTCCTCGGATCTATTAACGTCGTCCATCTCTTCCTCAGCTCCGGGTAGCGGAAGAACGTGTTGAGCAGACGCCGCTTGCAACCTCTTTATAGTTTCTCCATACTCCGGAATATACCCTTCGACCTCGTTATCCACGAAAGGTGACAGATGAGGGGGAGGTACTCTGCAAAATGATTGCAACAGACATAAGTAACTGGGAGTAATTTCCTGTTACCTGTAAACACTATGACGTTCAACAGTTTAGTTGGACCACTTAATCGTGAAACAACCCAAACTATGTCGATGCGAAAATTCTTTCTGAACGGTTGCTAAAGAAATCAACCTTGGGCGAGATGCAACAGCTTTGCTGGAATTTAAACTATAGTTGAGCCATTCAAGGTGGATGTTCAGTTGATGCGGAAGTGGACATACCTTCCTAGTACGTAGCTATCTGTGGGGAAAAGAATGCGGGCATTGCAGCAATCATATACCCACTGAGGTTGCACGTAATCTCTGGACAAGAACATGTGACCCTGGGTTGGCCTGTCAACAATCTGAAATAAACATGAAAATAGCATAAGTTTCGCCCGAAACCATCTGTCAAGTGGAGATCTTTAGGCTCCTGTTATACTTGAGTACTCAAGCACGACATGGTAGACCACGAATATATCCTGAAGAGCATCTGAAGAAGTGCCAACCTGATGAGTAATGCTTTCATCAGACTCCGCAATTGGCGCACCATCACCGTCCCAAGATACCGTCCCGCCGAAAGCACGAATCGTGAATAGAAGGGAGTCCCTAGGAACCTGTACAAAAGAAATTCAAATCAATTATGTCCAACAAGTAGTAAACCTGAGGAGCGGACTGAGTAAGCCATGAAGCCACCTCTTATGGAGATAAGAGGTGGCTTTAACTCAATTCCAAACGATTCCGACAATCAGATGCATCATAGAGGAAAATTACCTCTCGAGCAAGGAAGATTTTCAAATCCTTAAACAGTGTTTTACATTTAATTGTCTCTTCGTCTTCTTGCTCCGCTGTCCCCTCGGAATTGACCACCTCCATCAACTCTTCCACTCCTGCAGTGGCTTGTTCTAGGCGGGGATCTATATTTGGGGGGTAGTTGAGACCAAGTGCGTGATAAAGCTTGAAGTTAACAAATCCAACTAATGTCTGCAAACAATCAGCAGGAATAAGTTTAAGGGTGAAAGTTGAGCTGACACAAGTAACTCAAAGGTCAATGGAAGTGAGAACAGTAAAGAAGAGCTACCGAGGTGTCCTGTCATCCGCAAAGTGCGGAGGACCTAAAGATTGACCAGGATGAAGCCGTGCTTACCTCGTAAAACTCCACGAAAGTGAGCATGACGCGAAAGTCAACATCATTTGGGAGAACTTGACTCAAAACATGGGGAGTGAGCCATGTGATCTTCTGTCCAGTGACCTCGGCCTGTATGGAACGTTTTGAAGGCAAGATGAGCGTTAACAAATGTTCCACATTGCTCAAAATAAAAGGCAGTGTTGGAGCATGAAATTCGAAATGAGGCTTTGTATGCTTTTTCCATACTCTCTCATCATATCTCACCTGATAGTAAATACCCTTCACGGAGACAAAAGTTTTACGCAGGGAATGAGTTCGCGTGATGTAGGCTTGCCACTCCAGACTCAATCTTCGAAATCACAAATGCACGAAGATACATTAGAATGAGGCTAAAACTTTCAGACAGAGATAGTCAAGACAATTCTCATCCAACAGGTGAAAGAGAATTGGAAATCAGGAAACCCAACGTGGAAACTGGAGGTTTTGTTGATTGGGTACCTCCGTGCAACTTGAACGCGTTCCACTGGTATTTTGTGAATATTGTCCGCAGGTAGGGTGGCAAAGAGATGGAGCATAGTCAGAGGATCGTCCATGTCGCGAAGAGCGTCGATAAACGAAGGATACCTACAATGTCACATGGTGAGCACGTGGTTTTAAGGCCTTGCAACTTCAACCAACCCGTAGGAATGTAGGAACATACTGCATCACTTCCACAGTGTATGGGTCGAGGCGGACAGAGATAAAGAAAATGACAGCCACTGCCAGACGACTTTTGATGAGAGAGACCCATTAAGGATCGTAGCGGTGGTCCAAACGGCGGAATTTACCTTTCCTTCACGAGGTGGTCGAGACTGTAAGCGGGTCGCAACCTGTCGAAACGATTAGCCAATTCCTTGTTCTTCTTGGCTCTTGCCTTTTTTATCTTCCTCTCGTAGGCTTTGAGCTCCCTGCCAATAACAGCAACAAAATAAGGATGGTCATTGATCTCCAGACTTGCACCTTGTTGCCGCAAACAGTTGTTGCAGTTAAAGCCCGAATAGGTCCAGAAATTGAGCAATTATGAACATAATCGTACCTGCCCTTCTCCAACAAAGGTTCATGCGTCAGGAACTTGATGTCCTTGACATGATAATAAGTCTTATTATGGCCCTCGAACTTCTTCTTCGGCTCACGGGGATGGATACCCTTCAAAATACACAACCGCCTGTAGATAAAGATGTCACAGATCCTACAATTAGCTCTCCACCATCTGCAATCTAAAAGCCCGAGATGAAGATTAAGAAACATAGTAATAAGGGGTTGTTAGGCACCTGAATTCCGGTAGTTTGATCTGTAGACTAGTTAGGGCTTTATTACGTGTTGTATACTTCGCAGCATTCCCTTCCTTCCTCTTTCCCTGTGCACAAAGCAACTTCTTCCATCAGCCACGTCCTTCGAAAATTATATTTTCCGCCTTCCCTTCGCCTCTCGACTCAACAACTAATTAACACCATTGCTTTCACATGTCTCTCTTTTGGCTACTGCACAAACCAACTTCTTCCATCAGGCCACTTCCTTCGAGAATCTTGATTTTCGGCCTGACCTCGGTCTCTTAGCTTAACATCTAATTAACACCAATATTTCACAATGTCTCTCTTCCAGCTACTGTACATCGCATGAACGCTCATCCCTCAACCCTGATCACAAAATTTTGCAGGAAACGAAATAAACGGCAGAACCGGCACTGACCGGCGGCCTGTATTGTTTAGACTTCTGTTGCTTGGAGAGCTTATTCTTCGATGGCTTCACCATTGCTACTCAAGCCTACGGCGGATATTACTACCGAATCAGAATTTCCTGTGAATTTCGAATCGATGGCTAATTGAACACCGAATTTTGGCTCTAGGGGGCAGTCAGTGACCTCCAACCACAGCACAACTCTATCGCCGAGAAGTGTGCGTGGAAAGACCGAGCACTCAACTCTCAGGGGCTTAAGACTCGTTAGGGTTTAACGTGAACTGTAGGCAATTCCAACGGCGACGGGCCATTGTGACGGTATTTACCGTCATTCAACGGCAACTGCCGTTGCGATACAGTACTCATAAAACCGAAAAGACATTCTGTCCGGAGAGCCAAATACTGAGATGAGAACCTGTGATATATTTTATATTTCTAGAGACAGTTCCGGTCATTAATCGCGGCTGTTAGTAAAGTTCTCTCGCCCCAGTTGATCATGCCACGTCAACCTAGTCAGCGAAGGAGTTCTCAGAGCAATTACAGTTGATTTTCGGGTAATTTTGTTGACCTTTCAAAATTGCTTCCCACGTGTATCCCAGAAGTGGTCAAGAACAAGGTCTCCACTGTCCACCATGGCTGAAGAAACGACAATATACAAGAGCATTAACATGTGTTTCCTCAAATTCCGGGCAATGCGTGGATACACAGGAAAGTCCATTCCCGCGTATTCGCGCATTCACCGCGGTTTAGTCACGAGGAGGAGAATTAGATATCTTCACCAATAATGAACTTTTCTACTATTATAGTGTCCACTGGACAGTCCATTGGACGGCACGAGGATAACGGCCGTTGGGGTAAACTGGTTTCACTGCAGGTTCCATTCTTCAGTATGGAGAGAACCTTAGGGCTTCGATAGACGAGGAGGACGGGGGATTGGGAATTTCTCGACGCTGGGGGTTGGGACTCTCAAGGCTGGAAAGTTTTGTCGCCAATAAGAGGGGGTTGCCGAATTTGGAAGCGTTTAGGTGATGGTGTGAAGCTATGGCGAACCGAACGGACCCCACCGCTCGCAGCGTCCACGGGACTAATCCGCAGAACCTTGTGGAGAAGATTTTGCGGTCGAAAATCTACCAGAACACTTACTGGAAGGAGCAATGTTTTGGGCTTACTGGTAAGGAGTGATGTCTCGCTACATTCTTTCTCCTTTGGAGCTGTTGTTCTAACGTTTTCTACTCAATGGTGGTCTTAGTGTGTGATTTGGATGTCAGCATCTGGGTCACGTTACTTTGAACGATTATGAGAGGGCAAGAAAGTTTTTCTGAACCTTGATTTTTTCTCTGGGTTTAAATCTTCATCCGCTCTGCCAGTATCTGGATGCAATTAGGCAATGACTGTTTGCGTTGTGCTGGTACGAATTTGCAGCCGAAACTTTGGTCGACAAGGCCATGGAACTGGACCACTTTGGTGGCACCTTTGGGGGCAACAGGAAGGCTACACCTTTCATGTGCTTAATTCTGAAAATGCTTCAGATACAACCCGAGAAGGAGATCGTCGTAGAGTTTATTAAGAACGAGGATTACAAGTACGTATGCTGACCCTCATGTAATTCTCCTTTGCAATGGCTCATGTGCGTCACTTGGTGCAGATAACAATTGGTACTTTTTGTTTCGGACTTATTTGGATGGTTGCTAACAACAAGGTGACCGTTGGATAATAGAAGCATCAACTATCATGTTTGTCTTGCTGATCGGTGATGACCATCCTGTATTGCGCAGATATGTGCGAATTCTGGGTGCTTTCTATTTGCGATTAGTTGGTAAGCCCACCGATGTCTACCACTACTTGGAACCTCTGTACAACGACTATCGGAAGCTGCGTCGTAAGAATGCTGATGGAAGTAAGTTGATATCAGCTCAAATTTTGCTTTACTAATATCTAAATAAATGTATTGAAGTATAAGCATTGGATTACAAGTCGAAATAAAATTTGTTTGATCTTTCTGAATTTGCTTGGTGCAACTTGCCAAAAGTTTAAGCAACTTCAGGCAAGCAGGTAGTGCGGAATGTTTGCCCGTTTACACATCAACAAGCCGCATCTTGCCTTGATTCTCTATTGTGTTTTCTCCCGGAATGTAATAGAGTTTTCTGAGCAGCTTAATTATTCTGCCCGTCTACATCTTGGACGCAACCATCGGAGTGGAGACCCGTGTGGAGATGTAACTTAATTCTGGTGATATAGCAGGCTTTTCGCTGGACCATGTGGACGAGTTCATCGACGAGCTACTGACAAAGGATTACAGCTGCGACATTGCTTTACCTCGTGTTCCTAAGAGGTACTAGAGCCTGCAATTCAAATCTTTTTTCGATCAGTCTGTACTCATCGCTAACAACGTTTGCTGCAACTTTGCCTATCAACGTGAATCATTAATCTGGTTGGTATGTCTGTCATTTTTAGGTGGACACTCGAGGGCAGTGGCACACTTGAACCCCGAAGGAGTGCCCTTGAAGATGATTTTGAAGAGGAGGAGGAAAAGGAAGAGGAAGAACCCGCTGCTGGAGCAGTAGAGCAAGCCGATTATGAGAAAGTAAGAACATAATACCGAGCCTGGCAGTGTAGGAAATATTGTCATTTGGACCTCCTTATTCTCTCACCCCTCCCTCAGTTTCTTGTGTGCTAACTTCAAGGTTTAACATTTACTCATTACAGGAACGGAGGAGGAGCAGAAGTCCGCTGAAGGAAAGAGAGAGGGAGAAAGAAAGAGATCGGGATAGATATCGTGACTATAGGTACGTACCTCATGTATTTGTGCTGATTCTGGAGCATTACCTTTGATTCAAGCATCCTTCTTGTCACGTTCGTCAGTTTAAAATCTCCCAGCTAGTGAAGGTTGATCCCGTTGTGTTCTATGGCTGAAGCATCATGTGAACCCGTTCTGTCGATACTGCGTGTTCTAGACTGAGTTTGTGGTGCGGATCCTTCTTGGATACACTTCCTGTCTCGGATATGAACTGTAGATGAAAATCATTAATGTTCTGTGTTAGTATTAAAGAATGCCTGGATTATGTCAAATTTATCAAACCTCTCGTCATTTTGTATTTCAGAGACCGGGACAGAGATCGAGACAGAGACAGAGACAGAGATAGAGATAGAGAGCGAGACAGAGATCGTGATAGGGACAGGGATCGGGATAGGGATTATTACAGAGAACGGGAACGGGATAAAGACCGTGATCTGCACAGAGAAAGAGACAGAGAAAAGGAAAGAGATTACTACAGACGAGACAGGGACCGAGACCGCGATAGATATAGAGATCGAGACAGGAGGAGAACCTCTCGAAGTCGAAGCAGAAGTAGAGATAGAAGAGATAGGGATCGAGATCAGCGATCTGTTTCGCCTGTTGATCGGAAGAAGAGACACCGCACACCAAGCCCTGCTCCTACCCGCAGGAGACGAGGAGATGATGATGGTCCCCTGGAGGAAGGTGAACATAGAGTGGGTAATGACGTGGATAAGAGAAAGAAGAAGAAGAAAGATAAGGATAACGAGAAGGAGAAGAAGGAACCGGTTACAGATGGTACAGATCACCCGGACCCTGAAATTGCAGAGGCAAACCGAGTGCGTGCCGCTCTGGGTTTGAAGCCCCTCCGGGTTTAGAGGTATTCAGGCCAAAATTAGAGAACTCTCAAGTTAAGTGGCATGGTCGTTATTCTGAGTTACAGCTTCGTGGCGGATTGGTTTGTAAAATTTTGCCTTGTGAATATCGAAAAGAGGATACTAGTAAGCAAGTGTTTTTCTTTTCACTTTCAGCTATGTACAGTGTTACTCATTTCAGTTCACCGAAACAAATGTATCTAGGTTTGGTTCGATTTTAGTGTAATGCATGCAAGTTCTGCCTGTTGGGCGTCTGTTTCCAGTGGATGCATACTCCCTACCCCTTCGTTGAATCAGCTTGCTTTAATTTTAAAAGCTGGCTATCCATTCTGTTCACTGACCTCAGATAAGAAAATAATTCTCTTCCAGAATGACTCAGAGCGCAAATAAAATATATGTGTCTTTTGGCTGGGCGGAGCGCAATTAAAAAAGATATTGGAATCGGATTACTAGAAGTTTGGCCTTAGTGGTACATAACAAGGATGTCCGCATCTGAGGTATCGGAAAAACTTCTAAGATTTATCCACTATTGAGACGGTGGACACTGGGTTCGGATACACACATATCACCGGTAACTTGCTGGGTCTTGTGGATTGCATTGCTAGGTTTTCATGCTTCTAATTTGTCTTCGTTCCCGGTTAACTGAGTCCCGTGATACACTGATGGACATTGTGTGACCAGTTTTACTTAAGATGGTGTCCATCGTTCTTGATCGGCATTGGTGTATTTAGTTAGGGCAATTTGTTTGTCATAGTTTCGCGCTTGGTTGGATTTGTCCTGTTGGTTTTGGATTTTCATATCTTACGGCGACTAGGTACTATGGACTATCGTATATTGGAGCAAATTAGGGAAGCAGACTTATCGTATGCTACTCATTTGTTTCATATTCAGCTTACGCCTTTTCACCACAAGCAATGCTCCTGTGAAACCACACATGTGATGGTACTCAGGTTTTAGAAGTGGATACCTGAATGTAAGTTGCTCCATATTTTCCTCTTGTACGCTTCCTTCTCGCTCTTGTCAGGGATCGACTAGATGGGAGGTCAAGCGTTGAAAACGCCATATTTATTATCGTTGTGCTCATGACAGGTGCATGAACCGCCGACGTCCGGTAACTAACTTACCTTTCGACGCTTTCTAGGAAAAGAGTCAATCGACAGACCCGATGTCGTGAAGAAAATGTAGTTCAAGAATAATGCTCAACTGTTGACGTGGACCTACCCTTTTATATCTCTGAGACCATTTCCAGAACCATGACTGAAATCTGTCGAACATTTCTACCTGCACTCCTGTATTTAGGGTGGAGCACCAACAATGTCACACGCAGCTCGGAAATGGTTTAAAACTTGCAAGTAAAATACTGCTTTTCTCTTTGACTGATCGTGTATAAATATATCCTATCGTTACACGTTTAAAGTTTACCTCCCCGACCATGACCGATAACTGTTCACCGCAATTATTAGGCTGGCGAATCAACATAGCTAGGAAATCAACATGGCTCGGAAATCCTTTGAATTTGCGAGTAAAGCACTCTTTTTTCTGCAGTCGTTCATAAGTCCCGTTCTGGACTTCTGAAGAACGAATCTGAGCAGTATCTGGGTCACAACTATGTCCTTCACGACAAGCAGACAGAAGGAAATTGTTTAGGAAAGTAGAAACACGTCACCCGGATACAAGAGGACCAGCCTTGTCTGACTTTCGCTGCTGATTAAAGCCAGGGACTGGCCTTGTTACAGCCATTCAGCACAGTAGATATCGACTTTTAGATAATTCCGACTGTTCGAAACCACAAAAGGTTCGGAATGTACGTAATGGACAAGACCTGTCAGTAACTGAAGTCAGCTTTGCGAGTTATTTTCGTGCATCCAGTCTAGTTTTTCTAGCCTCCACCCAAACAGGGTATCATTTTCGCAAATCGATATCAGTGAGAGCATATCAAAGATTGTCTTCGTCACGAGCAACATGTCGTACAAGGGATTCTCGGAATAGTTGAGGGGATTTCTTCTGCAGGTTTTATAAAGACCAACTTCTCCAAACAGTCCCTCTTGGCTGCGTTGACAACATGTATATCCCAACTGCAGTCAATCCTCCACTGCCCCGGTTTATGTTTCCTTCACAACTGGTTCAACCAAGTCGGAGGATGATTGGGACTCAAATTTACTTTCTCTGTTCAAGGTCTCCGGACAGAGCAAAGCAGGTTTCTTCCGATGGCAATTAGGTCGTCTAACTGAACTGCTTCTCTAAGTTTGGTGTTGGTTCTACAGTATTCGCAGTAGAAATGTTCTGTTCATCCTTACACGTGGGGAACCTTTAGGAACCAGGGAATACACATTATGTCGTCATCTTTGAGAAACTGTTTGTAGCCCTTTTCATACAAGTACTGCTCCAGGAGACACCATCACGGCCAAGTGCGGGTTATTGGCTGGCTCCTTCAAATTTTACAAATGGACTAGCACCAGCAAAGAATCAGGAAAAGCTTTGTCCTCTAACTCCCCAACTCGAAGTGCTTACCTTACTATGAATTAATTCCCTTCATCGGCAGTTTGAACAATGTACACCATATCTGCATTCTCACTGGAAGCACTAAAAAGCGAACTGGCCGTCCAAACGTTCCAACAGGACCATTAACCTAATTCTTGGTTTACTGAGCCAAATGCAGGTAATACAAACCAAGTCCCTGAACAGTTCATGAGCAGATGATGAGACAAACGATGTGAATCATCAGCTTCACGTAACGCTGTGAGGCATACTACAACCAATTACATCCAGGTCCATAGTTTGGAACCATCTAACTCGAGAGACCATCCTGTATGTCAGTATTTTCTATCGTCAACAGGCTCTGAGATAATCGCTATTTCTACTCGGAAAGATCGATCAGTAGCAGTATCAGTGCTCATAAGCGGGCTCCAAGGAGCAACGAGCTCTCTTGACTCCTTTCTCTTTCAAGCCACAGAATCTAGTACCAACCAGGAGACAAGGTTCCTCCAACCCATTAGCCCCTTGATTCATCAAATCAACGAGGAAGGATGTGCTGATTACCAACAGTGTCATAATTATCACTTCCTACAGAAAATAAATACACCTTTTACTGTGGATTTTCCTCCTTTTCTTTGCGAGGATGGAAACGAGCCCTTTAGTGATCAAGATCACCCTCATCTCTCAAGAGAAACCGGGGTTGAGGTGAGAAACGCTAACCTCGGAACGAACGAGAAACAAACTGCACTGCTGAGTTTGAACCAAAACTGCTACACTCCTTCTGACACCCTCCCCAGAAAGCCATGGTTACTAACTCCCATCCCAGCCTTTCATGCATTCCAACACATGCCCAGTCCTTGATCATCGGCCTCACGTGATTGAGTTGAGGGACTACAGGATTTCATAGCTCGAACAGATCTGTCGAGGAACCTCAAACATTTCCTAATTTCCTGATTATGTGAGATCCATCGACTTCGATTAGACTTTGCAACAGATTTTCGCGATTTCCTTATTTCGGGGTTTATACTTTAATTTATACACCCCAAAATATTCACATGTTTCTTTTTCGATGAACTTCCCCAGGCGACGAGTTCCCAAGACGAGCCCCTAACAAAGCATGTAACTATTTGCCTGCAAGGAACGAAAGCGACGCACGTAAGATAAACCGATAGTAGCTGTTGGCCCAAAGAGAAGTAGGGGGTTTACAAGACGATGACTGCAGTGAAACTAGTAAAATGATGGGAAGACCCATCAAGTTATATAAATACTCGATGAAAAGATAAGACGGGTTAGAGTTGAGAAACATAGTGATGAGAATTTTGTCAGACTTTACTTACTTGATGGGGTGTTACCATCCTTCGTGGTTTCTGCGCGGCGCTCGCCTTTTCTATCTTTACTTAAAATATAAGAATTTTAAACTATTTTATTTACTACGATAAGAAAATAAAAAATTATTATCTAGATTCATTGTTCTTGTATGGATTATACATATAATTATCATCTATAGTGTGATACTATACTAGGTTCCAGAAAAGAGCACTTTCACCTTTCTGTTTACTTTACATAGTTACATTCTATGTAAACTAAATAGAAAAGTGAAAATGGTATTTCTTGTAACCTAGTTTAGTAAGTTTTCAAAAAAATTTATATTCAAATTTATATTTTCAAATAAATTTCTTGAGATTAACTCAAATTAGCCTTTATTTTTTACTTCCTTTTACAGGTACTACTCTTCTTCATCATGTTAATATGGACAAATAACCTCTGTTGGTTTTTTCTTTTGTGATTACACCCATGCCTTGGTCCTAAGTTACAAATGAAGTGCATAAAGCCTACCAAATACTATTTGGTAGAAAATAATTCAATGTCAAAGGAAGAAAGAAATCACTTATTATATATTTTATACTTGGAGACTCAGGCTGCTACCACTCCATTGGGGTGTGAGACCATCAACTACAACATTTTTTATTAATATTTGATTATCTTGGATTATATACAAAGTTTGCTATAAATCATATCATTTATAAAGTATGTTATTGTTCTCTCCATGTGAGATATCCACTCTCATGCCTTTATAACATCTATCATTTGGCCTTCCAAGAGGCAATGAAGATCCTTGAGGAATCTAAAATAATAACACACCACAAGCAAGTGATAGAGATGCAAATGGGTGGACCGACAGAGGTGGAATTTCAATGAGAAATTACCAATGTAAATCCAAATGTACTAATGTATATTTGAGCTTGGATTCAAGAACGTGTAAACTGCTTAAGCAAGAACAAAGAAGTATCCTAATAATACAAAGAATGGATTGACCACCTAGGAGAAAATGTGAACTTACTGAATTGGTTAGTCATCAAGGAAGACTACAAACTGTTTATCAAACCAAAAGGCCAATAACTTTAAGAATGAAGATATATAGATATTTAAGAGTGTTTTAAAACCAATAGATACTTACCAATAGCAACTGCAAATTGATATGGAAAAAGATATTATTAGAAATGAGAATAATATTAAAGTACATTGGTACGCTAAACAAGTTGCAATAACTTCTTAATAATGATCAACTCTAATGCATTTTTAGTCGTGATATATTATAAGAAGTAAAATTTCATTTAGCACCTAACTAATAAATACAAGAATCTCCTACTAGCTAAAGTTGCAACCACTTAAAAAAAACCTTTTAAAACAAGTAAGGAGATCATCGTCTTTGAAATAATCTCTAAACCAAACCTAAAAATCACTTTGAGTAGAAGTCAAAGAACTCTATGAAGATATAATAATTCACTTTATTATACTACATGACCTTCAATGATACTATTGCGAAAGGATATAATATGCATAAATAGAAAATTGTCTTGTCAATAAGACTAGTTATAGACAAAGGGTGTAAGGCTAGTGAAACTTTGCTATAACTACCCAAGATATTACAAAATTTTGATTGAGTAAAATTTATAATATATTGTGACTTAAATATATTTTGTAATCTGAATAGATTCTTCTTGTAATGTAACTTGAGCACCAACTCAAAATTTCTAAGATTCAATAGTTACCTCTTCGTGCATATCCTTTATTATAATACAGATCATATCAAGAGTAGGAGCATAAGAAACATTTTAGCTTGTCCATTTTATCAAATTCCGATCAATTAATTGACAAAGAACAAATTTATGTAGCCTTTGGAGTGCACAAAGAAAATTCAAGACAAGTCTCAAATAAACCCAAATTATACCATGCCAAGACTACTAACTGTTGGCACACTTAATTGGTATATTAATAATAATCAACAAAAGGATCAACGTAAACATATACAATATTAGATATCATTAATTTTAATTATTATAATATTAGATATTAGATCATTATGCTGTTACATACCAAGTGTTCCAATCATAATCCTTATTTGTCTTTCTCTCGTGAGATTTACTCCTACTTGTATACCAAGTGTTCCAATCATAATCCTTATTTGTCTTTCTCTCATGAGATTTACTCCTACTTGTGTCAACCTTTTAGTTTTGATGACATATTGGTTTGTCTCGTACTCAAGCCGATACCAACGGTAAATGAAATTATAGCTCACACAAAGAGAGCAATAATGAGACAAAGCCATTACTTTGTATCTCTCATACTTGCATGCATACTAACACCTTCAAAGAAACATATATATAAAAAATAACTTTTAGAACCTTCAAACGGTGGTAACTTCCATCTCACAATCTCTATTTTCAAACTTTACCCCAGCAAATAAAGAAACCAAGTAATTAAAATAAAAGACATAATCCATCATTCCCATACAAAACCTCAAAAGATCTAAATAGATTCATATTTTCAATAAATTTTAATTTTAATTTTCTATATACATATATATCAATATGATATGGATATCTCCTTCTTCTCATCTCTCCGCTCTTCCTGTCTCTTTTTCCATCTGTCTTCAGATTGGATATTTCTTGCTTGTGGTCAAAGTATAGGGTTCCTCAACCTCTGTACATAATTGTAATATTCTATGTACATTATCATTCATACCGTTAAAAGTTACTACCTTATCCGTTGGACTCTAAATTTGACCTAGATCAAGAATGGTTTTGTCTTAAGTTTTCTTCTCGCTACCCTAGAGAACCCTTAAGAGATGTTGTAAATGGCTGCGAAAATCTGAAAATATTATCTAAAAGGCGTCTTGCGTATGATTATGAAACGATCGTATGTATCTAGAGTTGCATGACAGTGACTCAGCTGAGAGCACACTTTGATATGACATTGTGATAGTATATGTCCGAGGACATTCAGGCCGCCCATCAACCAACGAGATAAGAATGAGATATTTTGTATACACACTAATCATTCAAATTTTTACTCTTCAAATTACTAAAGTATAATACGTTATCATATATTTGCATAAGAACATGTGGATGGACTGGCTCCACTTTTCTAATTCCCTGTGTCTTTGTCCATAAAGATGATGGGCAGGCATATTCTTAAAAAATCTTTGGAAGCAATTAAAACGTGAGAAAGAAAATCTCTTCAATTGTTATCGTCCCCTACATATTAATGAAGACTTACGCCACATTCTTTTCCTCTAGATCACATCCCATTTCCTCAACAGTCTTCGTTCAAACGTTTTCATATCTCGTCCCCATACAAATTTAGTTCACGTGCAAATCTTTGGGCGTAAACAGAAAGCACATACCAAACTAACTTTGTGGATGAGATGAACGGGACCATGATGTTCCCTTCTCCTTTTGTTGCTCTTTCGCGAGCTCAAGTAAGAAAGAAGACTTGCTTCATGCCTTAAGACTTGCGCTAGTCAAGAAGAAGAGTACTCCAGAATCAAGTCCAAACCACTGCAGTGTCGGCTTGACCACAACTGAATCAATTTTCACCTTATTCCCGGCCTCGGCTTCACCACATATGTAAGAGATATTCCAATGAAGTAGTGAAACATTGGTAGCGACTTGCACATCCTCAAACTCCAGAGAAACTTCGTCCATAACTCAAATAGCTGTCCATGATCAACATCGGAATGCATCACTTTCTCCGCTTCGTAGCTTACCCGCATGACGAAAGCGACATATGCGAAAGTTTGGGAATATGAAGTTTCAGACATTACAGATCAAGGATGCAGAGGACTGTCTCACTGGCTTTGCTTTCCATCTCATGCTGACAACCACAATGGGAGTTTGGTGTTTTGGTATATCAGTGGAAACAATTAACAACGAAATGTTATTGTATTTTACGTTACTAAAAGAGGGACAAGTTTCGACAAAAAAGAGTAAGGTATTTCATACCATCCTCATAGCTGGGAGTTTGGTAGATCTAGCGAGTAAGTTTTGGTGGCGGGGCAAAGCTCCTCCCATCAAACACGCTAGACTTGCATCAACAGTTGGACATTGTCACGTCACTATCTGTACTCTTGTGCATATAATATTCTTTCAGGCATTTATCTTCAAGTCTAAGGCAGGATCTCCATGCTTAGGCCCACCGGAATTTGCATGAAAGTACGGTCCAACGTAACAGCTTTATAAAAAGCAAGAGCCTTAGATAGACATAAAACCGAAAGCCTATCTATTTGGTTATTACCTCCCCCCCAGAAATGTGGACGTATCCAAAGATTGATCAACTGTTCGCTTCATTATTACTCCTTGGACATATAGATAGAGCCACAGATAAATCAATAGTAGCACAACTGGTGTTATAAACACTCACTTCTATGATATATATGATTGGCTCTTCCCGATACTTACGAATTCCATAAGTTGCAATGCCATGAGAAACATCAACCCCATGTTGTCGACTATATCTGCCCACTTTGGAACCGTTTAATTTCACATTTTCGAGTCATGTGTGGATGTACAGCAAAAATACCTCGACACACATAAAATTAACAACGAATAGGGGAAAACTCAATCAAACGAACAGGGAAATTGGAAAACCCATGGAAGCGAACAAAAATAAGACCTAAAAGATAAATTTGGTTAAACCTCATTTTATATCTATGTAAATTGCCATTGTCTAGTGTAGTGGGGGTTTAGCGCCACTACACTGCCAGCATCATCTGCGTATCTGCGTATAAGGGCGTATATGCTTAAGACAAATCCAAGGACGGAACTATTGGATCCTCCTGAGATCAAAGGTGCAAAACTGCTGGCCTTACTGGTTCACGGTGAACGCGCCCCATTTTGATAAAAGAAGAAATATCCTCAAGGGATCTCTCATGGACCATCACCCAAAGATTGTTGCGGTGTTGCATACAACCGGCCCTAACAAGTACCCATCGTCTCCAGCAGGATTTCTGTTTTTTATGGATGGATATCTATATGCATTAAACCAGTAAATACTAGGTGATACTTGGTTGTGATAACTTGTGATAGCTTGCATTTTCTCCAAAAGAATATTCTTTGAGACAGTGGAATAGAAGTTGAGCTCAATTAAAGGACCAAGACAAACTTCAAACACCAGCACCTATTTAACCATTAGACAGTGTATCTGAATTCTCTTGGATAGAAGACTAAGACGTTCACTTAAGACTGAAATCTAAAACGTTTGAAGCCTTTCAAAAGTGAAGTAGTCCAGGTCAAATGACAAATAAGATAAGAGACAAATTAATTTTGAAGTGGATCACAAAGTTAGTTCTGGATTTTATTCTGTGGAATCCAAATCCTTACTAAGTGTCACATTCTGAAATTAGATAAAATTAAATTAAAATTAAATTTAAATTAGATAAATTATTCAAGATGTACTAGTTCAAAATAATTTGGATAACTTGAAGGCTGATTTCCATCCACTAAAGATTCAAGATGTTTAGTGCATGGTTTGCAAAGTACTCCGGGTAAGGAGGAAAAGTTACGGAGATCAAAACAAAAGATATTGTAATTAGGTTAGATCAATAGAAGGTGACCGGGTAGAACAACATTAGATTGGAAGACCCCATCAAGCTGTACAAGGGAGAGAAAAAACATGTAACATGAGGCTAAAACAGGTAACATGAGGCTAAGTCCCAATAGAGTCTAAATGAGAAATCTGCCCTACCACACCTAAGATATCCAAGCTATGCAAGTTGTACGTTCTACACACAACTGGAGCATCCAAAGAAACATCACCTAATGTGATTGATATCCTATGGATTGCACCAGCCACTGCCCTCTGTATGGCAATGGACACACGCTGTCTAAAATATGCTACAAAGTATGAGAGTGAGAGTGGTACACCCTGACGCCTAACATGATAAGCTCTCGTGCACTCCCTAACAAATGTGTCGAATTCTGTGTCCATTGCTCCATATAACTCCAAGGCTAGAGGAACAAAGAGGTGACCTCGCTGCATGCCCCTATACTTGGAGACCTTGCGACCTATTGCTGCACTTGCCGCCCATCCAAGGGGATGGGTAATCACTCCCTCCAAAATTTTATCCCACGTAGGGTCTATAACAATGACATCCGCTACTATCACCTGATCATCTCGGACCAAGTGTAAGTCTGCACTGACTCATGTCGTCTGCAAAGCATACAAAAGCTCCCTCCAAGCCAAGTATCCACTCTCTCATGCCATAGCAAACACTATGTCTCTAATGGCATCATGGGTGGCTATCCTCTGTCCTCCAAAAGGACACCGTGTAATGTGGACCGCTGCTGCATCTAGTGTAGAACCACACTCACAAGTGAGTAATGAAGATCTAGGTTAGATCTAGGTTAGATTAGGTTAGATCTAGGATTTGTTTTTGGCTCTACTTATTTGGAGACCAAATCCGCATGGAGGTTTTGGGTCTACACTACACCTTCCATTTCCACTTTGCAGATGTGGAGTTCAAGTGTTTGTTGAAAAGTTACTTTTACATCAAGGTTAAATAAATATTGTTCCAAGCATGGTAACCCAACAAATGCTAATAGGTGCTTGTTTAGCTAAACGATTGTTTTTTTAATGTTCTTACTCAAAGTAAAGCTCATCAAGATCCCTTGGAGCTTGATGAATTAAAAATTATGTACTTATTCTATTTATAAAATTTGTCTAATGTAATTTGATTATGGTATAATCTATGTCTAAGATAGTAATTTAATATAACAAAAAAATGCATATCCACATTAAGGATCTGTATATAGAATTTACTATTATCATATACTATCCAATTTATCTTTTATATAAATATAAGAAGTATGATATGTTAATATATTTGAATCTTTGTGATTTTAATTAATTTTGTACATAGATTTTCTTTTAATGAATATAATTTTAAAATGTTCATTAGAATATGTGTTTGATCTTATATATTTCTATTTCTATTTCTTTATTTATGGACATGAGAGCAGAAGCGATACCGAGGGATCGAGAACTCAATAAGTGCAGATGAAATGTAAGCTTGATATAGTTATTTCTTTATCAATAGCAATTTACTATTATCATATACTATCCAATTTATCTTTTATATAAATATAAGAAGTATGATATGTTAATATATTTGAATCTTTGTGATTTTAATTAATTTTGTACATAGATTTTCTTTTAATGAATATAATTTTAAAATGTTCATTAGAATATGTGTTTGATCTTATATATTTCTATTTCTATTTCTTTATTTATGGACATGAGAGCAGAAGCGATACCGAGGGATCGAGAACTCAATAAGTGCAGATGAAATGTAAGCTTGATATAGTTATTTCTTTATCAATAGCAATAGATAATTGATATACATCATGTAATCAATAAATGTTAAAAAAATCATGTATCAAAATAGATGACATCATAGTAATTAAAGATCAACCATCAAAAATTGACAGAGTAAGTGAACTCAAATTGGAAGATCAAGTAGAAATCATGTGTAAGAAGCATGAAACCAATAAACAAATGTGGGGTGGAATGAAGTGGAAGAAGAATGGATGTTATCTTGGTTGAGATGGAGCAATAAGTGAGAGGACTGGATAGAGTATCATAGCAAGCGCTATGGACACTTGAGTCTTGATGCACTAAAAATTTGAAAGAAGCAAAAGATATCCATAGTAAACCTCTACAAAAACACATCCAATTTCATTAGTGCCAAGGTAGTTGAGAAGGTATTAATACCTCTCATACCAACTTTTTGCTCAAAAAATCATGGGTGCCAAGGCAAACTTGGTTGTTTCATTAAGTGTAGCTCAAAAGGAGTAAGAATGTTGCCAAAAGGACAAGCTTAGAATCATATGGTGACATGTGGACCAGAGATAGCAAGTTGTAATACTCTGAGGATAAGAGAAGAGAGAAAACACAGATTTCACACTCAATCCTCCGATGCCCTAAAGGAGCACCTTCTCTTTATTATATAGACAAAGAGGATCTCCTCCAAGGAAGCTCCACCATAGGATTGGGCCCATAGATAGGTGACATGTTAGCAAGCTCCACCCTTGAATTACTTACTTGGATGTCTGACATGTTGGTCGTGGTCCTATCTGGTTGGTCAAACAAACTTTGGCTAGAGGGAATCTTTTAGGACATCTTCTTGTAGGAATCTCAGAATCAAGTGGGTGAGGTATAGTTGGAAAGCTCTCGATGAGACAAAGAAGGGGGAGGTAAAGCCAGAATTTCTTTGGTTGGGGGGAGGGCATCTACACATTTTTGAGGCCTAATTCATCCGTTTAGGCTTCCAAAATTGCCTTCAAAATTTCAGGCATATTTTGGTTCCTAATCTATTAGTAGAAGTCCCCTTTTGGTGATAACTCTTTTTGATCTATTTAGTCCATCATGTGTAACATCCTTCTAAATGTTACCAAACCAATTTTCACTTTTAAATCATATGTCTAGCTATTAGTTCTAAGGTTTTCAAGTCTATTTTGGTTTTTGCCCTAATAGTAGAAGTACTCTTTTGGTGATACTCCTATCTGATCTATTTTTTCCATCATGTATAACATCATTCCAAATATTACCAAACCAAATTTCACATCTTGATCATATAGCTAGCTCTTGGTATTACACAAGTAGAACCTATTGTGAATTGTTAGCAACTTGAGAGAAAGATTAGCAAAAATATAAAGAATAGAGAATAAAAATAAATTTGATGAGCAATAGAAGAGAAGTAATCAAGATGTACTTGGTGAAGCACTGAAAGAAAAACAAAGATTAGTAGAGACTTAACCATAACATGGCATAAATATTCAATGAAGCAATTCAAGAGAAGAAGCTTGATAAGAATGAAAGGGGTGAAACTTAATCAAACATAGATGCAAGTGCAAGGGTGAGTAGCTCAAAAGGGTGAAAATTAAGAAGGAAAAAGAGCCAAAAGTAACATAATCAAAAACAAAAATGACAAGGGAGTGTGAGTGAAAGAAAGGGAATCAATCTAAGCCTTGGAAGAAGTGAAGGATTTTATAAGTTGGGCCCAAGTGTCAAAATGCCAACAATATTTTACCATTTGTATGTATATAGATAATCTGACCATTACTGCAAGGTGTGAAAGAGTGTGTTGCAACCAAATGTATGAGTCACAAAGATGGTCAGTGTAAAAGATTGAGGAGATAAATAAGAGAATGGAAAGTCACATTGGAAAGACTTAAGTGAAGGAGACTCCAAATGCCTAGCATGAGCTTTGGCCTTGGTATTTATAGGCCACTTAGGTACAAGGTTCTCAAGAAATTCCTAGAAGCTTCTTACCCCAAAGCTTCTTAGATGCTTCTACAATATTCTTATCATTTATAGGTTATGCTAGTTCTACCTAATTTTTGCCATATGTAGTTGATTCTACAAACTCCTTAGCTTCTACTAACTCCATTACATATTCTCCCAATGCTAGTTGGTGATATCCTAGTCACCATGGACTCTTCAAACTTGTGGATAGTTGCTTGCTCATTTTAGAGATGTGAATGGGGCTTCCATATGGCATTGTGAAGAGTGTACTCTCTCTAAATGATTTTATACTAAATTTGTTGTTGGTGGCCATGTTGGATGTCTTGACATGCAAGTATATTATCAACCTCATATTCTTCATGATCATTAATAGAGATTGGAGGAGATTTTCAATCTCATATTATTCACAATCATTAATAAAGATTGAAAGAGGTTGGATATGGGTAGGGAAAGAAGATGGGTTAGAAACAAAGGGTTTTAACTTAGAGATATAGATTATAGAGTGGATCTTCATGTGACTAAGAAGAGCAAGTTTGTAAGAAATAGGAGAAATGACCTAAACTTGGGTATCAAGAGGAGAAGGAATGTTACTAGAGGAGAGTATAACCTTATCACGTATCTAAAAGGTGAGATCATGACAATGTTGATCAATATATTGTTTTTGTTAATTTTGAGCAACAAAGATATGAGACTGTAATACCAAGAGCTAGCCATATGATCTAGATGTGAAATTTGGTTTGGTCACATCTAGAATTATGTTATACATGATGGTCAAAATAGATCAGATAGAAGTATCACCAAAAGAGTACTTCTACTAATAGAGTAGAAATTGAAATAGACTTGAGAACCTTAGAACCAATAGCTAGACATATGATTTAAAGGTGAGAATTGGTTTGGTAACATCTGAAAGGATGTTACACATGATATGACTAAATAGATAAGAAAGAAGTATCACCAAAAGGGGACTTCTACTAATAGAGTAGGAACCAAAATATACTTGAAATCTTTGAAGGTAATTTCAGAGGCCTAAACGAATGAATTAGGCCTCGAACATGTGAAACTCCACCCCAATGAAGGAAAGGTTGGACTTCCTTCTCCCCTAGTTTGTCTTTTCAAGAGCGTACCTTACGTGATTCTAAGACTCCTACAAGAAGATTCCCTAAAAGATTCCCTCTATTCAAAGCTTGTTTGACCAACCAGATAGGACCTAGACCAACATGTCACCCATCCAAATAAGTAATCCAAAGGTAGAGCTTGCTGACATGTCACCTATCTATGTGCCTGATCCTATGGTGGAGCTTCCTTGGAGGAGATCCTCTTTGTCTATATAATAAAGAGAAGGTGCTCTTTTGGGGCACCAAATGTTGAGTGTGTAATCTGTGTTTAGAGATTTTGTGGTTAGGAATTTTGGTGAGGAGTCTTATCAAAGAGTGATAGCTTTTGAGGTCCCAATGGTAGTTTAGATAGTTCGTGTGCCTTCTTGAGTGATCATATTGACTCTGTATTGAAGTAGACATTAGCAATTAAGTGTTGCAGGAACCATGGATCCGCAATTGCAAGAGCTGGTGCAAGGGATGCAAGGGATGTTGAATGAATTTTGAGAGATAAAGATGACCATGGAGACATTACAAAGTCAAGTGCAAATCCTCAAGAACAATCAAGCCATGCAAGAAGAAGAGCCATCTCAAAACCCAGTACTTGCAATTGAAGTACTTGGAGAGGCACTTATGCCTACAAACCCTATCAATGATGAAGCCACATTGCTACTCCGGATGAAGAAGACCTGAAACATTGAGCCTTACAAGGGGCAGTGTATGATGGGAGTAGTGGAAAATTGGATCTCAAGAATGAATCAATATTTTCAATTGTTCTCAACAAAGATCACGGAGCATGTTGCAAGTGTGTTTGCATGTGGGTACTTGACCAATAAATCCTTCACATGGTATGATGCTTGGGAACAATCCATGTTGACAAAGAGAAGGGAGGTCACATGGACAGCAATGAAAGAAGGATTGCTAAAGAATTTCCAGTCGGTGGATTTTGTGTAGATGGCTCAAACTTGACTATGGGGATTGAGACAAAAGAACACGTACAAGAGTATGTGGAGGCATTTTTGGATCTACAAGTTCCAATAACTAACATGAGTCCAGTAGAGGCTCTTGATAATTTCAAACAAGGGTTAAAGGAGCAGATTTGCCAAGAAGTCATGGTGCAAAACCCTCACATGGTATTTGAAGCCATTGCTTGTGCATAAAGAATAGCAAGAGCATTGGGTGGATGTGAAGGAGTAGTTCCACCTCAACATTATCGAGCAGAAATGTCACACATGGGTGGACCAGTACCGATGGAATTGGGCAACCTTTGATTTTGAGATCGAGGAGCACGACCGCTTCAAGGGGAGCATGGACGTGTAGAAGAATGAAGAGATGGAGTCCCACAAGGAGAAGGAACTTGAGGAGAACAACACCGTTGTTACAATTGTGGCCATATTGGGCACATATCTACCAATTGTCGTACTTGTTTCCCTAGAGGCCCTCGGCCTTTGTATAGGCAATCTTTGAACAACATAGAGAGGCGCATTGAAGAGGAGGAGGTGGAAATCACTTTGGAAAACAAAGATTGCTAGTAAATATACCTCGCAGCCTTATTGGCTCAATAAGGAAATAGAGAAGTGAGGGAAGGAAGAAGAGTAATGCACAAAGATCCCAAAAGGCAACCTCACAATTGATTGTCGTGAATGGAGTCCTAGAAGGCAATCAAGTGAGAGTATCAATCAATCCAAGAGCAATAGAGAATTTCTTATCTCCATGGACAAATTCCTGAGAAATTGAAGGCTATGGTGGATGAATTTCAAGATGTTTTTCTTGATGATCTACCCTCAGGATTACCACCAAAAAGGAGAGTAGATCATAAAATTGAGACACTCTTGGTGAAGACACCTCCTTGTGAGGCCCCATATTGCCTATCACCTCATGAGTTGGAGAGTGTAAGATTCAAATTGAGGAGATGTTGCCAAAGGGGTTCATCCAACCTAACATATCACCATATGGGGCTCTCGTCTTGTTTGTGAAGAAGAAAGATGGTACAATGCGCATGTACATTGACTATCGAGGTCTCAATCAGCAAACAATGAAGAAAAAAACCCCCTCGCATGGATGACATATTTGATCAACTCCATGGAGCAAGATACTTCACCAAATTGGACTTGCGGAGCAATTACAATCAAATCTAAATTGTAGAGGAGGATGTGTACAAAATTGCCTTTCGAACCAAGTATGGCCACTTTGAGTATCTTGTGATGCCTTTTTGTCTCACCAATGCACCTGCCACTTTCATGAGTCTAATGAATGACATATTTCATCCATACTTGGATAAGTCTGTTATCGTCTTCTTGGATAATATCTTAATATACAATAGCATGATGATGGAACACAAACAACATCTACAAGAGGTCCTCTAGATTCTAAGACAAAATTGATTGTACACCAAAATCTCCAAGTGCAAGTTTGGCAAGGCTGAAGTAGACTAGTTGGGGCATAGAGTAAGTGCAGAGGGCATTCAAGTATTGATGGATAAAATAGAGGTCATTCAAAAATGGCATGCCCCAAAAGATCAGACTCAACTCAAGAGCTTCTTGGGGTTGACGAGATTCTATCATAGATTTGTCAAGGACTTCTCCAAGGTTGCATAGCCTTTAACAACTCTACTTGGCAAGGGGAAGAAGTGGACATGGAGAACTGCACAAGAGTTGGCCTTTCAAGAATTGAAAGTCGCCTTGCTACATGCACCAATCTTGAAGTGGTATGACCCAAAACGCCCAATCAAGTTGGCTATAGATGCATCAAGCGTAGCAATAGAAGCAGTCCTACAAAAAGAGTGGCATGACGGATGGCATCTAATTGCATATTTCTCTCAAAAGTTGTTACTTGCAGAGCGCAACTACCACACCAAAAAATGAGAAGAGCAAGTCATTGTTCTGGCAACCAAGCATTTGAAGCACTATCTGGGCAAGAAGGCATTTGTAGTAGAGACAAACCACAAAGCTCTAGTCTACCTCGAGACGCAAAAGGATCTATCTCGTCGCTAGATTTGGTGGGCAAGGTGGTGACAACGCTTCAAAATGTCAATCACCTACATGGAAGGTAAGAAGCAACTTGCAGATGCATTCACCCGCATGCCAATGGCAAACAACTTGGTGGCAATGGTTAAGATTAACCTTGAATTCTGGCCAAAGATTTTGGCTGCTACAAAAACTGATCTATAGATTGTAGAAGTGCAATCATCCAAAGGTGTCACCAACACCCAAGGACTCACCTTTCATGATGGTAGATTATGGATCCCAAATATCCTAGAATTACGCACCACCATTCTAGCAAAATGTCATGATTTGGCCATTGTAGGTCATGTCGGAGTGGACAAGACCTTGGATGCAATCCAACACCATTACTATTGGCCCAAGATGAGCAATGACATGATGGACTATGTGCATAGCTGCCTACTTTGTCAAAAGAACAAAGCTTCTAATCAAGTTCATGCACGGCTCCTTCAACTTCTCCCCATGCCTACCCAACATTGGGAACAAGTGAGTATGGATCTCGTATGTGAATTACCCAAGACCACCTCAGGGTTTGACTCCATCGTGGTCTTTGTGGATTGGCTCAGCAAAATGATTCATGTATGCCCTACCACCAAGGATGTGACCGATCCACAACTAGCTCAATTATACTTAGATGCAGTCTTCTCTCACCATGGCTTGTCTAGAGTACTTATCACCGATAGAGGCACTCAATTCACTAGTTTGTTTTGGTGAACACTCTTTGGTTTCTTCAAAACCAAGTTGTCCATGTCCATAGCTTACCACCCACAAACAGATAGCCAAATAGAGCAGGCTAATTGCATGATTGAAGACATGATACGCGGCTTCACCTTAGAAGAGCAAGAGAGGTGGGACACCCTACTCTCGTTGGTGGAATTTGCTTACAACAATTTAGTGAATGCATCCATCTAGTTCACTTTGTTCTTCCTCATGTATGGTGAACATCCCTTCACACCTTCTAGCTTGATGAAGATCCGTCCAATGGCTACCAAGGTCGATGCAGTCAACACATTTGTTTCTAGAATCCAACATGGTGTGGAGAGCGCCAAGCACAGATTATAGATTGCACAAAATCAACAGAAGTAGTATATTGATGCACACCGTAAGCACATGGAGTTCAATGTTGGGGATCAAGTGTGTCTATCGACAACCAACCTCACATTAGTTAGATTGCGTAAACTCAGACCTCATTCTATTGGATCTTTCTCAATTCTTTGTTGTGTCGACACGGTGGCCTATCGCCTTGAGCTACCACCACACATGAAGATCCATCCAATGTTCCATGTTTCCCTACTATGCAGATATGCTCCCCGATCAGGCCAGGGTCATTCCTCACAAGACATTTGACCTTGTGCGACACTCATTGATGGCATAGAGGAATATGAAATGGAGCGTATTCTCCAAAAATGCATGCGTGGTACTCGCCATCCGTGGGTGGACTATCAAGTACAATGAAAAGGTTACCCCCTCTATGAAGCAACATGGGAGCCCGTTGCCCATTTGACACATGCACCGGTGTTGGTGCAAGCATTTGAGCAACAATTGCACAACGAGGATGTTGCGTCTTAAAAGGAGAGAGGTCTATAATACCAAGAGCTAGCCATATGATCTAGATGTGAAATTTGGTTTGGTAACATCTAGAATGATGTTATACATGATGGTCAAAATAGATCAAATAGAAGTATCACCAAACGAGTACTTCTACAAATAGAGTAGAAACCAAAATAGACTTGAGAACCTTAGAACCAATAGCTAGACATATGATTTAAAGGTGAGAATTGGTTTGGTAACATCCGGAAGGATGTTACACATGATGTACTAAACAGGTCAGAAAGAGGTATCACCAAAAGGGGACTTCTACTAATAGAGTAGGAACCAAAATATGCATGAAATCTTTGAAGGCAATTTTGGAGGCCTAAACAGATGAATTAGGCCTTGAAAATGTGCAGATTCCCCCACCCAAAATGGAAGAAAGGTTGGCCTTCCCTCTCCCCTGGTTTGTCTCGTCAAGAGCTTTCCAACGGTACCTTATGTAATTCTGAGACTCCTATAGGAAGACTCCCTAAAAGATTCCCTCCTATCAAAGCTTGTTTGGCCAACCAGATAGGACCTAGACCAACATGTCACACATCCAAGTAAGTAATCCAAGGGTGGAGCTTGCTGAAATGTCACCTATCTGTGTGCCTTATCCTATGGTGGAGCTTCCTTGGAGGAGATCCTCTTTGTCTATATAATAAAGAGAAGGTGCTCCTTTGGGGCACCGAATGTTGAGTGTGTAATCTGTGTTTTCTCTTTTCTCTTGTCCTTGGAGTATTAAAGAGACTTGGCTTTGTGTAAGGACTTAGATAATGTGGACAAGAAGGTGGAAGTATGAGGGACATGAGATGGTAGTGGAGTAAGAAGAGAATTTGGAACAAGTGATATTGCCCATAATTAAGAAAGAAATGAGAGAATTTGATACTTGTCTTCTTGGAATTATTGTAAGCAACCTCAATAGCCATAAGACAAGTATATATAATACCATTAGCTAGACAAATTATCTAGAGGTGGAAATTGGTTTGGTAATATCTTTAAGGATGTTATATATGATGGTCTAAATAGATCAGATAAAGGTGTCACCAAAAGAGTACTTTCACTAATATGACAAAGACTAAAAACACCTTGAAAAATTTAGAGTCAATTTTGGATGCCTAAATACAAAAAATAAGGCCTCAAAAAATAAAGTAGTCCTTTACCTTGTTTTTCTTGTCAAGATATTTCTAACAGTATCTCATCCATGCTATTTTGAGCTTTCTACAAGTAGATTTTCCAACCTTTTTCTTTGGGAAATCAACCAAATAGGACAAGGATCAACATGTCACCAATCCATATAGCTAATCTAAGGGTAGAGCTAGTTGATATGTCACCAATCCATATACTTACTCCAAGGGTATAGCTCCTTTTGTGAGTTTCCTCTTTGCTATATAATAAAGATAAGGTGTTCCTTTGGGGCATCAAAATATTGAGGAATAAAACCTTGTATTTCTCTTGAGGTTTCTATTATCCTTAGAACATTCTAGTATCCTAATTGGTATGATGAAAATTGACAAAGGCATCTAGTGTATCTTGCAAGGTGTAATTTTCTTGCTCTATTTTCCCATTAGTTTGGGAATAATAGGTGGTTAAAAAGGCAAGCTTTGTACCAAGTAGCTTAAAAGTGCTTGCCAAAATTTATTGGTGAATTAGGGATCATGATCAAAGATGAGAACATTTGGCATCTCATGATGTTTGAAGATTGTATCAAAGTAGATCTAGGCTAACATTGGAGCATCAACTATATCCAAAATTGAGGCCAAGTAGATGTACTTGTTGAGCTTATCAATAAATACAACAATTTTTGTATGGCCTTGGTCTGTCCTTAGCAAGATATAATGAGATTTGAGCTCACGTGTTCCCATAGGGTAGAGTGAATTTTGAGTGGTTGGAGGAGTCCACTTGGTTTTTGGTTGTTGGTCTTGTTGCATTGGCAATTCTCACAAGAACGTACAAACTCTCAAACCTTGCGTGCCATGTTGGGCCACCATCATTGTTGTTGTAGGGTACTCAAGGTTTTCTTGACATCTAAGTGACCAGCAATTGGTAAGTCATTTGCTTCTTGAAGTTGTACAAGTTATAGGTGTTATAGAGGTGGAAAATAGACTATATTCTTGCAAAATAGAAGGCTATCCTTGAATAGAAAGGTGTTTTATGCCCTGTCATATGCTAAAAAATGACTTTGCACAAGATGAAAGGAAGGATAATGTTGTAGAGAAATCTTGAACTCTATATCTACCTTGGAATCAATTAATGCCATGGTGATTGTTTTTATTAGGAGAGATTTAGGAAGGATCTTCAGATCAGGTTGTTATGACATGGAATTTTTAAGGTTTTTATTCTAGTTTAATATCAAATAATTGTAGTTTTTCTTCCCATTAATGATGCCAACTCTTCATGTGCTCCAAATATAAATTTAGCAACAAGTGTTTTTGATCAGTTCACATGATCACTTGTTTCCCCAAGTGGTAATTTCACCATACCTTTGTTACATATATATATATATATATATATATATATATATATATAAATAAAGGAATAATTTCTTTGTGCTCCATTGAATCATCAAGATACAAAGGCAATGAGATGCAATCCATTTGAAAATTTGCATTGCAACATGGCTCTAATTGCAAAATGAGAAGTATCAAAATCAACCACATAAGTAGTTGAGGATCATATGGTTGGATGATAGATAGTGAAGACACCATATCCTTTAGTTTCTTGAATGCTTCTCTTTGCTTGGTTTTCTACTTGAAGTTTTTTGTTTTTTCTAAGAGATTAGTCAATGTTTGTTATTTTCCAAGGATAAGAGACCATAAGAGAAACACAAACTTCACACAATCTTTCAATGCCCCAAAGGAGCACCTTGATTGTATTATATACCAAGGGGGACTTCTCCGCAAGAAGCCCCACCCTTGAATCAGATACATGGATTGGTGACATATCAATGAGCTCTACCCTTAGATTAGTTGCATGCATGTGTGACATGTCAGTTCTGATCCTATCTGGTTGGTCAAACCATCTTTCACCAAGGGGAATCTTTAAAGAATCTTCATGTAGGAATTTCCAAATTGTGTGAGTGAGGTACTCTTGGAAAGCTCTTGATGAGGCAAGCTTGGGGGAGAGAATGTCCTTCATTTCAGGCCAAGGGGGGGAATTTGCACATACTTGAAGCCTAATTCATCTCGTTTAGGCCCCCAAAATTGACTCTAAAGTTTTCAGGCTATTCTTGGCTCTTGCCATATTAGTAGAAGTACTCTCTTGGTGATGCCTCTATCTAATCTACTTAGTCCATTTTCTATAACTTCCTCCCACATGTTACCAATCCATTTCACCTTTAGATCATATTTCTAGCTATTGGTAGTACATTTTCAAGTTATTTTTGGCTCTTGCTCTATAAGTAGAAGTGCTCTATGCCACTTCTATCTGATTTGCCTAGCATGTCATACCTAACATCCTTCTGAATGTTACCAAGTCAATTTTCACCTCTAGATAATATATCTAGCTATTGGTATTACAATGGTGCAGCCACATGAGCAAAATAGTGGATGAACCATTGGTAAAAAATTGCCAATCCATTAAATGCCCAAACATTTGTGGCATCTTTAAGAGTAGGCCAATTGCTAATGGATTTGATTTTCTCCTCTTTTATCTTGGTTCCTTCAATGAGACCTATTGACCCAAGAAGGTAACTTCTTTCTACCAGAAGGCACACTTGGACTTTTTGTAATAGAACTTCCATTGGCATAGTAATCTTAATGTATAAGTTTCCAAATATATGGCTTCTTCTATATGCTTGGGTTTTTGTATTTTTAAATCTAATTTTGTGTGTTATCACAAGCTTCTCAAAAACTGATCCAAATCTTCACCTTCTTGTATATATGAAATCAACATCATTGGTGTTTTGGAATTGAGAAATGTAACTTCTCATTGAACTCATCTCCCTCAATTCCACCAATCAATCTCTTATAACATTTTAGTTTGGGATTGCCTAATGACCACACTCTTGAAGTCTTCTCATGTCAAAATTATTGCAACAAATTACCATTGAGTTTGCTCTACTTGGAATGGTCATATTAGTTTCATTGCTCTATCCAGTTGACTCAAAGCTAGTTTTAGAGGTTTAGTCTTTGATCATCTAAGAGATTTTGTAATATTCTAAGGATAGAAAAACACAATAGAGAAAACAAAAATTCCACACTCAAACTATGATGCCCCAAAGGAGCACCTTCTTTTTATTATATAGCCAAAGAGGATCTCCTCCAAGAAAGTTCCACCATAGTATTAGGTACATGGATAGGTGACCTTTCAATGAGCTCCACCCTTAGATTACTTGCTTGGATAGGTGACATGTCAGTCCTAGTCCCATCTGGTTGGTCAAATAGGCTTTGGCCAGAGGGAATGTTCTTGTAGGAATCTTAGAATCATATGGGTGAGGCACTATTGGAAAGCTCTTGATGAGAAAACCTAGGAGGAGGAAAGGCTAGCCTTTCCTTTGTTCAGGTGGGGGATTTGTGCACATTTTTTAGGCCTAATTCATCTGTTTAGGCCTCCAAAATCTAAAGTTTAGGCCTATTTTGGCTTCTGCACTATTAGTAGAAATGCTCTTTTGGTGATACCTCTATTTGATCTAATTTCTCTATTGTGTATAACATCCTTCCAAATGTCACCACCCCAAGTTTCACCTCTAGATCGTATGCATAGCTATTGATTCTAAATTTTCTAAGCATGTTTTGGTTTTTGGCCTATTAGTAGAAGTAGTCATTTGGTGATATCTCTATCTGATCTACTTAGTCCATCATGTATAACATCCTTCTATATGTTACCAAACCAAATGTAATCTCTAGATCATATGTCTAGCTATTGGTATTACAAATTTTTGGCTTCAAATTAACATTCACAATTAAACACAAAATTCTTTGTTCCACTTGATAGATTCTTGCATTCAAGACCCTTGGTTTTGGGAATCAAACATTATCTTCTCTAAATCAAAACAATCTTCTACTTCTCAAAATTTTGCTCTCTCCCATTGCTCTAGTCATTGCCTATCATGATCTCTGTCTTCCAACAATTGACTAAGATGCTCAATTTGTTGATGCATAACAATGATAACTTTGGGCATGACCATCATGACTACTACTTTATCAACTATCTACTTGCAATTATCTAGGTTCATACATAGATGCAACACGCCCATTGCTCTCCATAAGTTACAATCAAAATGATTAATGATTCATTGGGCAAGGTGATCATATTCAAAAAATCTTGGCCAAAGTAAGAAGAGATGAATTGCTAGAAATGGTACTTTTGATAGCACACAATATAAAAATCCAAATGGTTTGGAGAAGACTGATTTGGTGGTCCATAGATTCCATCCATCTATTTTTGCTCTAATGCCAAAATAAAATACTTCAGAGAGAAATAGGAGAATTGAAGATCTGAATGGAAACTCGTATTGAAAACACTTAAGTGAGGGAAATTTTGAATGCCTAGCATGAGCTTTAGCCTTGGTATTTATAAGCCACTTAAATACAAAGTTCCCAAGAAGCTTCCATTGAAGCTTCCTTCCTAAAGTCATTTTCCTTGGAAGGCAAGCTAAGCTAGTTGTTTACTTGGCATGTAAGTTAAGCTAAATTATATCAACTTGGTGTACAAGTTGCTCTATCCTTGGAAGGTCCTTAGAAGCTTATCATTGCAAAGCTTCCTATATGCTTCTAGGGTATTCTACCACAAAGCTTCCTAGATGCCTCTAGCATATTCTTAACATTTGTAGCTTATGTTAGTTCTAACTTATTTTTGCTAGTTGATTCTACTAGCTCCTAAGCTTCTATTAACTATTTTCCTAACTCCATATTATTATATTCAGAGCCACCATGTATATAATGCAAAGTGTTTAATAACTCTTAAGCACTATTGCTACTTTGTGAAGGGACTAAACTCTAACTATTGTAAGGATGCAAGTGTAAATACATGAGCTCCTGCCTTGTTGAGAGAACCAAGTTTCTAAGGTCTCTATAGATACTAAGTCCATGATAATCATGGATGTCTTATTCTCTTTGTAAAATTGAGAGAAACTTCCTACTAATGAGATGAATAAGGTAGTTTTCAAAGATAAAGTTGTCAATAAGTTTCTTACATGTTGCCAAATATGATACTTTGGTATTGCAACTCTCCTTTTATCTAACACACTCCAATTTTATATAACATAATTTGCAATTGGAAGAACTATATGAGAGAACATGAGGTAGAGAGATTGTCTTAATTTTAGCACTATATGGTAACTCTTTCTTATCATAGATGGAGACTAAGATGTAGAAATCATCTTGAGTAATTTTACAGTCAAGATAATTGGAATAAGTGTTATAGTTGATATGTACCAACTTGTTAGAAAGTTTGTGTTAGATCCCTCCTTCTCCGGCAATTTTATCCTTATACATGCAATTTGTAAAGTTAACCAAGCTGGAGCCTACAACTAAAAGATCATCAACATATCTAAAGATAGATTGTATAACAAGTCTAGATAATTCGTTTCCACTAGTCTATAAATAAAATTAAGTTTGTAGGTAAAGAAGTACATATTAGTCAGAAAGACCACACTAGTGTCTCAATAGAAATCCCACTTTCTTGATAGAATAGTTGATTCCTAAATGTGATACAGAGTTTATCAAATAAAAACAACATCTGCTCAATAAGAGTGTCCTCATCAAAACCCGTGAGCTTTAAATTTTAGATTTTAGATTTTTTAATTTTTATAGATATTAAATTCTTCATATATATCATATGATTCTAAGATTTTTAGATTTTTTAGATTGTAGTTGAGTTTCTAAATTATAATATTATATTAAGAACCATGAATATGTCCTAGTAAAAAATAAAATCTGTATGTTGAAGATTTATAAAAATAATTAATTAATAAAATGTTACTACTCTAAGAGATTTCATAGCTAAATTCTAATAGTTATCTTGCACATATTTCCATTTTAAGTTCATTTCCTGGAAGGAAAAATGAGAGATATTTTTTTAATTAAGTTTTTAATTTAGTATAAAAAATTAGTCTCACTAGATTTTTGTATTATGGAAAATCTTTTTCTTTATGTTTCATTGTGTATCTTCACAACTCTTGTTTGTATTATAGATCTTACATTTATATTCTTCTTTATCACTTACTTATGTAGACCATAAAGAGATTAAAAAAGGAGTCAAAATAATTATTAGAGAGATTTTATTTTCTATAATTTTTTATTTCCTAGTTAGGAGATAAGCTTCAATGTTCTTTGTTGCTTCTTGGACTTTGACACTCCTCAAAGAAGTTGAATACAACTTGAAAGGTCCTATTGTAAGTAGTTTCGCCATGAAATATTTGACCTTCAACAAGAATATGACACTCAAAGAATTCAAATTGGAGGTTTTGAACTATATAGTATGACATGCAAGAAGAATTTGACCTCAAAACTATTGATCTGTTAGAAGAATTTGACCTTGAGTTTTTAAACTTCAATAAACCAATCTCTATATGATAACAATATGTTTGAGAGTAGATGTGACACCAAGAAGATCATTGAGATAGAAAATCATAAAGAACAAAGTACGTGATGACGAAGTCAAATTCAAGATGTTAGTCAAACTTGAATTACTGGTTTAATTTAAATTCAAAATTGCACTAGAAGTCTAGTTTAAATATCATAATGTGTTATATTATAGGTATGTATTCAGCTGTTCTATGTACTATGATATAGGAGAATACGTAGAATGTTATAGAAAAATATCTAAATTTTTTGAATCTTTTATTTGTTACCCAATAACTATTGATATTCCATCTTGACTAAAAATTGTTTAGATTATACTACTACACATCAAAATCTTCAATACACTCAATATGATAGAAGTGCATATTTTACAATTTGAAAGGATTTTTGTTCATATAATTTTGGTATTATGTTAGTCAATATCTAGTAAGGCTTTGTATTATTATGTTTGTAGGATCTCCTCACAAGAGAACATAAAGGTATAGTAATCTTGTATAAATTGATTATATATATTATTTATTATACTTATTAATTGACTTTTTATCTCCTATATAGTATTGGAACAAGAATGTTTTCATTATAACCCATGAGTTTCCTAAATAACAAACTCCAAATCTATGTGATGCTTGAATATCATTTTCATCCATTCAAAACATAAAACTATTGTCAACACCTCTTATCACAAATGTTTACTGATTTTAATTGTCATTTTTGATTTGAGTGATATTGCTTTTTTACTTTGGTAGTTATATGGATTGCAATATTGTGAGTAATATTATGATTAGAAAATATCAACATTACTTGAGCATCTCACTTTAGCTTTGGAGTTCAATGCTTGACCAAAATAAGTGGAAGGTGTAATACCAAGAGCTAGCCATATGATCTAGATGTGAAATTGGGTTTGGTAACATCTGGAATGATTTTATACATGATGGTCAAAATAGATCAGATAGAAGTATCACCAAAAGGGTACTTCTACTTATAAGGCAGAAAACCAAAATAGATTTGAAAACCTTAGAACCAATAGCTAGACATATGATCTGAAGGTGAGAATTGGGTTGGTAACATCTTGAAGGATGTTACACAAGATGGACTGAATAGATCAGAAACAAGTATCACCAAAAGGGGACTTCTACTAATAAAGTTGGAACCAAAATATGCCTGAAATCTTTGAAGGCAATTTTGGAGGCCTAAACGGGTGAATTAGGCCTCAAAAATATGCAGACCCCCCCCCTTCAATAGAGGAAAGGCTGCCCTTCTCTCCACCTTGCTTTGTCTCGTCGAGAGCTTTCCAACGGTACTTCACCCATGTGATTATGAGATTCCTATAGGAAGATTCTCTAAAAGATTCCCTCTGGTCAAAGCTTGTTTGACCAATCAGATAGGACCAGGACCGACATGTCACCCATCCAAGTAAGTAATCCAAGGGTGGAGCTTGCTGACATGTCACCTATCTATGTACCTAATCCTACGGTGGAGCTTCATTGGAGGAGATCCGCTTTGTCTATATAATAAAGAGAAGGTGCTCCTTTGGGGCATCGGAGTTTGAGTGTGAAAGGGTGTGTTCTCAGGGTGTGTTTCTCTTCAGGTCTCCTATCCTTGGAGTATTACAATGGTATCAGAGCAGGTGTTGTCCAAGAGAGCGGATCACCCCTCTTGGAAGAACATGGGCTATTGAGACTGAGTAATTTTGAGGAGAGACATTCTGGTGTGATTGGTAGATTAAGAGAATAGAATGGATGCTCTGGGAGGACAATATCTAGTGCCTCGCTTTCCATTCTTGAATCCATTCAACATCAAGATTATGTACATTCAGCGCGAGCAAGTGAGAGTGTATTTGGTTTTTCACTTCGGAGTAGCGTTCATGGATATAATAATGAATTTGCCAAACCCAGTGATTTTGCCTATAGTGATTTACAATAGAGAGTGGGATTTGACAATTTACATTTTGTTGTGATGGATTTGAATGTCCCAAATCCTTTCCCTTTTAACACTCAAGTAGAAATTTGTTATGTAGTGAGACCGAAAGTGATGTTTAGGGATTTTGTGGTCAGGAATTTTGGTGAGGAATATTACCAATGAGTGGTAGCTTCTAAGGTCCCAATGGTAGTTCCAATAGTTTGTGCGCCCTCTAGAGTGATCATATTAACTCTCTATTGAAGTTTAGGGTATAGAAATCGAGTGTTATCAGAACCATGGATCTACAGTTGCAAGAGTTGATGCAAGGAATGCAGGAGATGTTGAACAAATTTTGAGAGATTAAGATGACCATGGAGGCGTTACAAAGACAAGTGCAGACCCTCAAGAATGATCAAGCAATGCAAGAAGAAGAGCCATCTCAAAATCCAATACCTGCAACTGAAGTACTTGGAGAGGCACTCGTGCCTACAAACCCTATCAATGATGAAGCCACACTACTACTCCGGATGAAGAAGACCTACAACATCGAGCCTTACAAGGGGTAGCGTACAATGGGAGTAGTGGAGAACTAGATCTCAAGAATGAATCAATATTTTTGGTTGTTCTCAATAGAGATCACCAAGCATGCTGCAAGCGTGTTTGCATGTGGGTACTTGATCGATAAAGCCCTCACATGGTATGAAGCTTGGGAATGATCCATGTTGGCCGAGAGAAAGGAGGTCACATGGATAGCAATGCAAGAAAGATTGCTAAAGAATTTCCAATTGGTGGATTTTGTGCAGATGGCCCGGATCTGACTATGGGGATTGAAACAGAAGAAAAGCATACAAGAGTATGTGGAGGCATTTTTGGATCTACAAGTCGCAATAACCAACATAAGTCCAATAGAGGCTCTCAACAATTTCAAATGAGGCTTGAAGGAGCGGATTTGCCAAGAAGTCACGGTATTTGAAGCCATTACTTGTGCGCAAAGAATAGCAGGAGCATTCGGTAGAGGTGAAGGAGTAGTTCCACCTCAACATTATTGGGCAAAAATGTCACCCATGGGTGGACCAGTACCGATGGAATTGGGCAACCTTCGGTTTCAAGAGCAAGGAGCAAGACTGTTTCAAGGAGAATGATGACGGGTAGAAGAATGGAGAGATGGAGTCCCATGAGGAGAAGGACCTCGAGGAGAATAACGCCGTTGTTACAATTGTGGTTGTATTGGGCATATATCTACCAACTATCGTGCTTGACTTCCCAAAGGCCCTTGACCTTCATACAGGCGATCTTTGAATAACATGGAGAGACGCATTGAAGAGGAGGAGGTGGAAATCACTTTGGAAAACAAAGATTGCCAATAAATGTACATCATGGCCTTATTGGCTCAATAAGGAAGCAAAAAAGTGAGGGAAGAAAGAAGACGAGCGCACAAAGGTACCAAAAGGCAACTCACAATTGATTGTAGTAAATGAGGTCCTAGAAGGCAATCCAATGAGAGTGTTAATAGATCCGGGAGCCACAGAGAATTTCTTGTCTCACTCTATTGCAATAAGATTGGAAATGGATCTAGAGAGAGATGAGAGTGAAGAAGTAGAGTTACCTAACGGACAAACAAAGAGGATTGATTCATTACCCAGGCGGGTGACACTCTCCGTAGAAAAATATCAAGAAGTAATTGAGTGGCGAGTAATACAATTAGCTCGTTATAATGCAATCTTAGGTATGCCATGGATGGAGCATTACAACCCAATGGTAGATTGGAGGAAGAAAGTAGTGAGAACCCACCAATGGTCGATCATTAGGGTTAAAGAAAAATCACATAGGCAAGAATTGCCTCTCTATGTCATAGGGACAACAGCTATCTGTAAGACTGATAGGTGTTTCATGGGTCTAATAAGAGAAGTCCAGAGTGCACAACTCAAGGGACAAATTCTTGAGAAATTGAAGGATGTTGTAAATGAGTTTCAAGATGTCTTTCCTAATGATCTACCCTCAGGATTACCACCAAAAAGGAGAGTAGATCATAAAATTGAGACACTCCCGGAGAAGACACCGCCCTGTAAGGCCCCATATCACCTATCACCTCATGAGTTGGAGGAAAGCAAGAATCAAATTGAGGATATGCTGCAAAAAGGGTTCATCCATCCCATTGTATCACCATATGGGGCTCCGGTCTTGTTTGTGAAGAAGAATGACGATACAATGCGCATGTGCATTGACTATTGGGGTCTCAATCAGCAAATAGTGAAGAACAAATACCCCTTACCTTGCATGGATGATCTGTTCAATCAACTCAATGGAGCAAGACACTTCACCAAACTAGATGTGCGGAGCGGTTACAATCAAATCCAAATTGCAGAGGAGGATGTGTACAAGACTGCCTTTTGAACCAGGTATGGCCACTTTGAGTATCTCGTGATGCCTTTTGGTCTCACCAACACACCTGCCACTTTCATGAGTCCAATGAATGACTATTTTGTCCATATTTGGATAAGTCTGTCATTGTCTTCTTGGATGACATCTTAGTATACAATAGCACGATGACTAAACACAAATAGCATCTACAAGAAGTCCTCCAGATTCTAAGACATAATCTATTGTATGCCAAAATCTCAAAGTGTGAGTTTGGCAAGTCTGAAGTAGACTACTTGGGGCATAGAGTAAGTGCAGAGGGTATTCAAGTATTGATGGATAAAATAGAGGTCATTCAAAAGTGGAGTGCCCCAGAAGATCAGACTCAACTCAAGAGCTTCTTGGGTTTGACGGGATTCTATCGTCTATTTGTCAAGGACTTCTCCAAGGTTGCACAGCCTTTAACAACACTGTTTGGAAAGGGGAAGAAGTGGACATGGGGAACCGCACAAGAGTTGGCCTTTCAAGAATTGAAAGCCGCCTTGCTACATGCACCAATCTTGAAGTGGTATGACCCAAAACGTCCAATCAAGTTGGCTACAGATGCATCAAGCGTAGCAATTGGAGCAGTCCTACAACAAGAGTGGCATGACGGATGGCATCTCATTGCATATTTCTCTCGAAAGTTGTTACTGGCAGAGCGCAACTACCACACCACAAAACAAGAAGAGTTGGCCATCGTCCTGGCAACCAAACATTGGAAGCACTGTTTGGGCGAGAAGGCATTTGTGGTAGAGATAGACCACAAACCTCTAGTCTACCTCGAGACACAGAAGGATCTATCTCATTGCCAGATTTGATGGGCAGAGTGGCGACAATGCTTCAACATGACAATCACCTACGTTGAAGGTAAGAAGCAGCTTGCAGATGCATTCACCCGCATGCCAATGGCAAACAATTTGGTAGCAGAGGTTCAAATTAACCCTAAATTTTGGCTAGAGATTCTGGCGGGTACAAAAACTAATCCACAGATTGTAGAAGGGCAATCATCCAAAGGCGTCACCATCACCCAAAGACTCACCTTTTGTGATGGCAGATTATGGATTCCAAATATCCCAGAATTGTGCACCACCATTCTAGCGGAATGTCATGATTCTGCCATTGCAGGTCATGTTGGAGTGGACAAGACCTTGGAGGCAGTCCAGCGCCATTACTATTGGCCCAAGATGAGCAACAATGTGATGGACTACGTGCATAGTTGTTTACTTTGTCAATAGAACAAAGCTTCTAATCAAGCTCTTGCATGGCTCTTGCAACCTCTCCCCACTCCTACACAACGTTGGGAACAGGTGTGTATGGATCTCGTTTGTGAATTACCCAAGACCACATCAGGATTTGACTCTATCGTGGTCTTTGTGGACCGGCTCAGCAAAATGATTCATATATGCCCTACCACCAAGGAGGTGGCCGCTCCACAACTTGCTCAATTATAATTAGATGCAATCTTCTCTCACCATGGCTTGTCTCGAGTACCCATCACCAATAGGGGTACTCAATTCACCAGTTTGTTTTGGTGCACCCTCTTTGGTTCCTTCAACACCAAGTTGGCCATGTCCACAGCTTACCACCCACAAATAGATGGACAAACCAAGCGGGCTAATTGCACTATTGAAGACATGTTACGCGGCTTCACCTTAGAAGAGCAAGAGAGGTGGGACACCCTACTCCCGTTGGTGGAATTCACTTACAACAATTCAGTGAATGCATCCACCCAGGTCACTCTGTTCTTCCTCATGTATGGTGAGCATCCCTTCACACCTTCTAGCTTGATGAAGATCCGTCCGGTGGCTACCAAGGTCGATGCAGTCAATGCATTTATTTCTAGAATCCAACAAGGGGTGGAGAATGCTAAGCACAAATTACAAATTGCACAAAATCACCAGAAGCAGTATGCTGATGCACACCGTATGCATATGGAGTTCAATGTTGGGGGTCAGGTTTGGCTATCGACAACCAACCTCACATTAGTGGGACCTTGTAAGCTCCGACCTCGTTTCATTGAGCCTTTCTCAATTCTTTGTCGAGTTGGCGCTGTGGCCTATCACCTTGAGCTACCACCACACATGAAGATCCATCTAGTATTCCATGTTTCCCTAGTATGCAGATATGCTCCCCGATCAAGCTTGGGTCATTTCACACAAGACATTCAACCTTGTCCAACACTCATTGATGGCAACAAGGAATATGAAGTAAAGCGTATTCCCCAAAAATGCATGCGTGGTACTCGTCATCCACGGGTGGATTATCTTGTCCAATGGAAAGGTTACCCCCTCTATGAAGCAACCTGGGAACCCGTTGCCAATTTGACACATGCACCGGTGTTGGTGCAAGCATTTGAGCAACAGTTGCACAACGAGGACGTTGTGTCTTAAAAGGAGGGAGGTTTGTAATACCAAGAGCTAGCCATATGATCTAGATGTGAAATTGGGTTTGGTAACATCTGGAATGATTTTATACATGATGGTCAAAATAGATCAGATAGAAGTATCACCAAAAGGGTACTTCTACTTATAGGGCAGAAAACCAAAATAGATTTGAAAACCTTAGAACCAATAGCTAGACATATGATCTGAAGGTGAGAATTGGGTTGGTAACATCTTGAAGGATGTTACACAAGATGGACTGAATAGATCAGAAACAAGTATCACCAAAAGGGGACTTCTACTAATAGAGTTGGAACCAAAATATGCCTGAAATCTTTGAAGGCAATTTTGGAGGCCTAAACGGGTGAATTAGGCCTCAAAAATATGCAGACCCCCCCCCCCTTTCAATAGAGGAAAGGCTGCCCTTCTCTCCACCTTGCTTTGTCTTGTCGAGAGCTTTCCAATGGTACCTCATCCACGTGATTATGAGATTCCTATAGGAAGATTCTCTAAAAGATTCCCTCCGGTCAAAGCTTGTTTGACCAACCAGATAGGACCAGGACCGACATGTCACCCATCCAAGTAAGTAATCCAAGGGTGGAGCTTGCTGACATGTCACCTATCTATGTACCTAATCCTACGGTGGAGCTTCATTGGAGGAGATCCGCTTTGTCTATATAATAAAGAGAAGGTGCTCCTTTGGGGCATCGGAGTTTGAGTGTGAAAGGGTGTGTTCTCAGGGTGTGTTTCTCTTCAGGTCTCCTATCCTCGGAGTATTACAGAAGGAGTGATATTTTAAGAAGAAGACAATTGTGTACATACTTCTAAGCTAAAACCATTTTATTAAAACACAATGCAAGCAAAGTTAGACTTTTTATTTGATTATGAGAAATATTCCAGACCACCAACAAAGAAGATTTTTGCAGCAAGCTAACAAGACTATATTGTACAATTTTGGTGGACTCAAAAAGATAACAAGACTATTGCTTTTTGAATTGGTTCAAAGGACCTTCACATCTTGATTTCACTTCATGAAAGTAGTAAGAGCAACTAAGGCTTATCTCATATAGCTAAGATAAATCAGTTTGATGATGAGATATATAGTTCAAGTTTAGAATATTATGATGTATGTTTCAAAAATTCACAGAGAATTATTCAATTAGTTCATTTCATACATAAGTTGAAGACTTAAACATAAAATGAAGATATTTATGACCCAACTCGAATGACTGAAACAAACAATAAAGATACTCAAAAAGTTGACTCTTTTATCATGTCAAGAATTCTACACCCATGACATCCTTAAGTCATGCAAGCTTATTACACAAAGTGAATTGAAATAGTTTTGATAGAAATTGATGTTATCTAGACTCAAAAATAACTTGGACACTATATTATAGATTGTACAACTAACACAAGATAAACCAAAATAATTAGAAAAGTTGAATATAGAGGAGTAAGACAGCATAAATATGGATTAATACCAATCAAATAGCTTATAGGAGAAACATCAATTCTTTCTTTAATGAGATTGGAATCTGACAATAGCAAGCACAAAATTATTTCAACTTTATGGTACAATCTAGAATCATCATTTTAACATTTTTGTAAATTGTAATATTTTAGAAAATTGTATGTCAATCCAATTTGCAAAAGAGATCAAGGTTTCTATTATAAAAGTAAAGATAATTTCCTTTATGATTGAAATAGATCAAAAAGACCCATCTCTAAACTTTCAATCCAATACCTTTGAAGACAATAATATACAAAGAAAGTGAAATTTATATTAAAATATCATATGGAAATATATAAGATACTAATCAATCTAACAATATAGTAAATGAATAACTAGGAATTTTTCTCTTTATAAGTATTTTTATTCTTTTGATAAGTATGAAGAATAATAAGGATTTATCCTTCTTAAAACTTGAATTTTTTTATATCATATTGATATGTATAGTTAATTTTTATATTACAATGTTATTAAATTAACTAGTTTATTTTTAGCAGTAATTTTCCAAAATTATTTCAAAACTTAAGGGAGATTACTTATAGTAACTTATAAAAATTATCAAGTATTAAGATAAGATTTGTACATTATTTTCTAAATTTATTTTTTAAAAACTTTTGATGATTGATGAAATGACTTGTATAATCTGAATACAATATCAATCTTCAAAGTAGTTATGAATAGGAAATTAATATGATAGACCAATTAAATTCTTGTGTATATAAAGACGCACTTGTATTTATAGATTGAGAATTTTAGTAATCATAGAAAAGAAGAAAGAGAGTCAAATTCATGAAAAAATAGTTTAATAATTTTATTTTATCATTTAATAAAAATTTCATAACCTATTACCAAGAAATATTAGCTAGAGGAAATTTTAACATTTTGAAGTTAAAATTTTTTATTGTGATAAATTAAAGCATGCTAATTAGAATATAGATATAAAAAAATATTGTGTTGTTATTATATAAACTCACATTGAACTGAAAATATAAATGAAAAATAAAAAATAAGTATTGAGTAAATGACTATAGAATAAATATAGAGATCAAAATATATCTAGATATTTCAAAATATTAGAAGTGTATTTTGATGCTAATCTGAAAGAAACAAGTCAGAAAGTCTGTTTTGTTAAGCTATCTTATCTTATAAATAACTATTATCAATTGTGGATAAGATTCCTTAGTTTGATGCCTATTTCACATCATCAATGTAGTCCTTGGTTGATGAAGATCCTTCCTTGCAAACCAAATTAGTGTTTTTCTTCACAATTTCACTCTTTTACAACATGGTAGGTAAGTGTCAGATTAAATCTCATCCATAAGGAGTGTCCATCCACTACAAAATTACCAAGCGTAAAGTTGATTTTTTTTGAAACAATAATCACATAAAATACATGAAAGATGGGAAAATCCAATCAAGCCATACAAGGGAGAGACAAAAGAGGTAAAATAGGACTAAGCTCCAATAGAATTGATATGAGAAAGCTGCCTTATTGCACCCAAGATATCCAAGCTATGCAAGTCATAAGGTCTACAAACTACTGGAACATCCAAAGAAGCATCACCTAGTGCAATTGCTCTCTTATGGATTGCACTAGCCAATGCTCTTTATAGAGCAATGGACAGACAATGTCTAAAGTATGCTACATAATATGAGAGTGAGGGTGGTGCCTTGATGTCTAATATGATAAGCTCTCATGCACTCCCTAACAAATGTGAAGAATATCATCTCTGTTGCTCCATGTAACTCCAAGGCTAGAGGAACAAAGAGGTGACCTTGTTGCATACCCTTATACTTGGAGACATTGCATGCTATTACTCAAATTGCCACCCATCCAAGAGGATGAGTAATCACTCCTTCCAAAACTACATCATGCATAAGGTATGTAACCACAACATTTGCCATTGTCACTTTATCATCTTAGACCAAGTATAAGTTTGCTCTAACACGTATCATTTTCAAAGCATATGAACGTTCCTTCCAAGCAAGGTATCCACTTTCTTGTGCCATAGCAAACACTATATCCATAATGGCATCATTGTCATATAGACCGTTTCTGCATCTAGTGTAGAACCATACTCACAAGTGAGTAACAAAGATACAAACGGGTTGTAATACAATTAGTTCAACATATTATCTAAAGGTGGGATTGGGGTTGGTAATATCTTTAAAAATGTTATATATGATGATCTAAGTAAATTAGATTTAGATATCACCAAAAGAGTACTTCCATTGATTGGCTAGAGGTTGAAAACACCCTAAACGTCAAAGCCAATTTCAAAGGCCTAAATAGATGAATTAGACCTCAAAAATGAAAGATTCCCTCCCTTTTGAGAGAAAGTGTTGCCTTCTTTCCTTTTTTTCTTATCAAGAGCTTTCCAATGGTACTTCAACCATGATGTTCTAAGCTTCATATAGGAAGATCCCACAAAGAATTTTTCTAAACAAACTTGTTTTGTAAGAGAGAAATAGGAGAATGGAAGATCGGAGTGAAAGATCACATTGAGACTCTTGAATGAGAGAAACTCCAAATGCTTGACATGAACTTGCACTATGGTATTACAAGGAACATACAAGGCTCTTAAAAAGCTTCTCAAGAAGCGTCCTAAAAGCAACCTTGTTTGAGTGCAAGCCAAATTAACCAAGAAACTTCTCAAGAAACCTTCTTCTAAAAGCCACCTACTTGGCATGCAAGCTAAGCTAGTAAGGAAAATTTCCAAAAAACTTTCTTCTAGAAGCCACCTACTTGCCGTGCAAGCTAACCTAGCTAAGAAGTTTCCCAAGAAGCTTCCTCCTAGAAGTCTTTACTTGGCCTGCGCAATACTTGGGAGGTACCAAGTAGCTTCCTAGATGCTTCTAGAATATTCTTACAATTCTTGGCTAATTTGGCCTATTTGCTATTTCATTAGTCTCGACTAATTCATATGTAAAATCCATGTTGTTTATATATTTATCCACCACTAGTTGGTGACGTCCTCATCACCATGGAAGCTTCAAACTTATGGATAGCAGTTTGTACATTCTTGAAATGAGAAAGAGGTTCCCAAGTGGCATCATGAAAGGGATACCCTTTCCAAAGAATTTTGTATTTAGTATGTTGTTGACAGCCATGTTGAATGTGGCAACATGCAACAATACAATCACCTTCATACTCCTCATGCTTGTTGATAAGGACAGGAAGAGGAGGAAGTTGGACACAAGAGGAGAAGGAATATGGATTAGAAATAAAGAGGTTCAACTTGGAAACATTAAAGAGAGGGTGGATATGTATATGGCAAGGCAAGGCAAGTTGATAAGCAACTAGAGAAATGATTTGGGTGACATCAAATAGACCTATCCAATTAGGATCAAGTTTATAGACCTATGCATCAAGTGGGAGGGGTAGGTTACTAGAAGAAATCATAGCCTTATCATCAAGTTGAAAGGTGAGATCATGATAATGTTGGTCCGTGCATTGTTTTTGACTATTTTGAGCAACGAGGAGATGAGATTTGGCTTGTTGTAGGGATTGAGATAATGTGGTCAAGAAGGTGGAAGTAAGAGGGACATGAGATGGAGGAGGAGCAAGAAGGGAATCTGGAACAAGGGGATCTTGGCCAAAATTAAGGATGAAAGGAGAGAATCTAGTGCTTGCTTGTTTGAAATTATTGTAGGCAAACTCAATAGATGGAAGATATTCATCTTAGTTGGTATGGAGAACATTGACAAAGGCAAGAAGCATATCCTCCAAGGTGCAATTTGTATATTTTTCCATTAGTTTGAGGATGAGAGGCCGTGAACAAAGCAAGTTTGGTGTTAAGTATCTGGAAGAGTGCTTGGCAATTTTTTTTTGATGAATCAAAAATCAGAATTGGAGATGAGTACATGAGATATCCCATGAGGCTTGAAGACATTGTTGAAGTAGATCTGGGCCAATGTTGGAGCATCCATTATATCAAAGGTTGGTGCCAAATGGATTTGCTTACTAAGCTTATCCATAGACACCATGATTGCTATGTGGCCTTGCTTTGTCTTGGGCAAGGAAGTGATGAAATCTAAACTCACATGTTCCCATTGAGCTGATGGGGTGGGAAATGGTTGAAGGAGGCCACTCGGTTTCTGGTTGCTGGCCTTGTTGTATTGGTAGCTCTCACAAGATTGGACAAAATCTTGAAAATCTTGTGCTATATTTGGCCACCACCATTGGCTTTATAGGGTACTCAAGGTCTTGTCTACACCAATGTGATCAGTGATTGGTAAGTCATGTGCTTCTTGAAGGCGCATAAATCATAGATCACCATTGGCTAGAACATAGATTTGGTTCTCATAGATAGGAGAAGATGTTGTATTACTTATCATGTGCTATAAGATGACTTTGTACCATCTGAAAGAAGGGTCTTGTTGTAAAGTGATCTTACACTTGATTTGGACTTTTGAGTCAACTCACCTTGTCGTAATTGCCACTATGATGAGAGGAAGAGCCTTCAAATCAGGTCATTGTGATAAGGCATTAGGGATGACTATGGTATCCACGTTTTTTGTTTTGATGAGTTTTTAAGAAGAAGTATATTGAGAAAACCAAATTGCAGTCAAAGGAAGAACAAAAGAATGGATTTATGTGTCTTCAAAGTAAACCCGAAGAAGTTGGCTTTGGGTTGGAGAAAGGAAGTACTCGGAAGGGGCTTACAAAGAGACAAACCCAAAGAAGGGTCTCTTTGGAATAGGAAGTTCAGGCCAATATGAAGAAGTTGTCACAACCTTTTTGTAGGTCTGGCCAGCCAAGAAAATACACTTAAAGAAATGGCGGAGGCAAGAGAAGAATCTTTTGAGAGTGATAGGAAACAAACATGTAGAAGGAGGGAGAGTCAATTTCAACATTGATTGAAGAATGATTGCACCTCAAAGTGCTACAAGATTGAGACTGTATAGGGAGAAATCAAACATGTCAAGAAGATACTCTATCCCTTTGCATAGTCGTCTTGTAGGAATGCGAGTCAAGAAGCCAATTGAGGGTGAAATTTTCCAAAGACTAGAAGGGGTTAGAGTGTCACGTCCAAGAGAGGGATAAATCTTCCAATGCCAAAGAACTTGTGAGCAGATCATGGCAAAGAAGAGTAAGAATCTACTTGCAGTGAGGAGTTTCACAATTCAACAATTAGATATAATAGCTAGAATCAAAGTCCTAAGCAGACTTTGTATTACATTTTTGGCCTAGAATTGGAATGTTAGTTTTCTAGGTTTCATGGCAGAGATAGTTGTTAGTAATTGTGAGGACCCAAAGTAATGGGAAAGAGAGGAAATTTGGCTTGGTGGACTGAGTCAGATTGGAAGCTAGTCTTGGGGAAAGAAGCAGGAGATGCAACCGGAGTCACCTTCTATCGGAAGTGTGAAGCTGCAGAAGAGACCATAGAAATCAGAAATTCATTCTTCACTCCACAAACCAACAATGGCTACAAAGTGGAGTCCTATTGGGACCCAATTAAATGAAGCATTATGGGGGCATTAATAGCAATGTTCAAGCCAAAACAAACAATGTATGTAAACATGCAACATGCGGTATTCTTCCACCAAATGTTTGAAGGAGAGAAGGTGAACTGGGTGAAGTGTTTGCACTAAAGAACAAGATAGATGATTGTCAATTGATGGACAAATTCACTACGACACTACTTTGTACCATTTGCAGCACATTTTGGAGGTGTACTTGTCAAAGATCATGTTGCTGCTACTATTGAAGAAGAAGAAGAAGGAGATATAGAAAGATCTTTTGGAGGTGATGAAGTATCTGATTAAAGAAGTAGGAGAATTGAAGAAGAGTGTAACCCAAAGGGAAGAAAAAGTTGAAGAACTTCAAGTGGATTTTGTCTTAAGGAAGAAGACTATTGTAATATTCCAAGGACAAGAGAACTTTTCAAGAGAGATACAAGAGAGAAAACACAAATTTCACACTCAATCCTCCGATGCCCCAAAGGAACACCTTCTCTTTATTATATAGCCAAAGAGGATCCTCTCCAAGGAAGCTCCACCATAGTATTAGGTACATGGATAGGTGACCTGTCAACAAGCTCCACCCTTAGATTACTTGCTTGGATGGGTGACATGTTGGTCTTGGTACCATTTGGTTGGTCAAATAGGCTTTGATCGGAGGAAATCTTTTAGGGAATCTCAAAATCATGTAGGTGAGGTACCATTGGAAAGCTCTTGGTGTGACAAACCAAGGGGGAAGGGAAGGCTAGCCTTCCCTTTGATTTGGGGGGGGGGGTTTGCACATTTTCAAGGCCTAATTCATCCGTTTAGGCCTCCAAAATTACCTTTGAAGTTTGGGCCTATTTTGGCTTCTACCCTACTAGTGGAAGTGCTCTTTTGGTGATAGTCTATCTGATCTACATTCTCCACCATGTGTAACATCCTTCCAAATGTCACCACCCCAAGTTTCACTTCTAGATTATATGCCTAGCTATTGATTCTAAAGTTTCCAAGCATGTTTTGATTTCTGGCCTATTAGTAGAAGTACTCTTTTGGTGATACCTCTTTCTGTTAGTTTATCATGTATAACATCCTTCCAAATGTTACCAAACCAAATTTCATCTCTAGATCATCTATCTAGCTATTGGTATTACAACTATAGAGAATTTGCAAGAGAGTTTTGATAGGCGTGGAAGAGAGATGGACGGTCAAACCAAAGAGTTGAAGGAGCAAAAGGTGTTGATCAAGAATATGAAAGGTGAAGTAAGCAAAGCTTGTATTGAAGGCATACATGCAAAGGTGATGGCGGCTGTGATGGAGTAAAAGTTGGAGAGCTTGAAGAAGAATGCGGTAGAGAAAGACCAAGCATGGCAAAGGGAGTTAACAATCCAACACCAAGAGGAAGAAAGACTAAGAAGTCTAGTAAAAAGTGCTAAGAGTCAGATTGCTCAATATGTAGAGGACAAGAAGATGTTAGCAGCCGTGTACAAAGATGAGTTAAAGATGTATAGAGAAGAGTTGAAGGCATAACAATCTCGAGAGTATGCATCAAAATTTATAGGAGAAGTTGTCTAGAGTTGAGAGTTGAGAGTTGAGAGTTGAGAGTTGAGAGTTGTCTAGAGTTGAGAGTTGTCTAGAGTTGAGATGAGAGCAATGATGAGTACAAAAGCTGAAGGGAAGCTAGAGGAAGCAAGTGACTACACAAATTGAAGTTACTTGTGCAGTAAACTTGTAAGAGGAGAGCGAAGGATGTAGATATGAACAATTTGTTGATTTGCTTAACATATTGAGTAGATAGGAAGATGATTGAGGTTGGAGATAATGTGTGTCTCAGATTAGATTTAGTGAACTTTGAGCTAGAGAACCTTAGGAGTAGTGTGATGGAGGAGTAGAAGAAGTCCAAAGTTATAGAAGTAGGAGTGCAAGTGTCTTTGGATCAATTACTTAAGACATTAAAGAAGAGTGGGTCGGAAGATAAAGAAGTAGATAGATTGCCCATGTCCGCAATTGTAGTTCATATTGAATAAGTAGTAGAAATAGTGAAGGTATTAGTAGAAGAAGAGAGACCCAAAGAAGGAGAAGTGATAGGAGTAACATTGGGTTTGGAAGCCAAAGTCAAGGTACATTAGATCGGAGTAGAAACAATTTTGAGATATGAAGAGGTGCATTGTCACTTTGGATCTATAGGTTGGTAGAGTTGTTATATAATGGTATCTTAGTTAGATAATTGTTAAAGTGATCAGCTTATTTAAAGGAAGAATTTGTAGTGTTTTGTTGTTCAGTATTCATATTTCTAAAGATAGATAAAGTGAAGTGTTGTCTCTCAATGCTCGTCATTTAAGCTTAATTCTGAGTATCAATCTTATGTTTGTTGGGAGAATTTTGAAGTGCAAGTCAATGAGATTGTTGGATGTTGGATTCCACAACACTGATCTTCATTCTATGTGTTTGATCCTAAGTGAAATGCAATCAAAGCAATGCCTTGATAGATTTGAGAGGATTTGTAGTGTTGCTAGTATTATGCATTAGTGAATGCAACATGGGGTTGATGTGAAGTAATTTTGATTGAGGAAGTTATGCCTTCAATGGAAGGGTGGAACACAATTCTGAGGTGAACTCATTTTATAGTGAAGTAGTTATCTTTAAGAGAATTTGAATCATCACAATTAAGATTTGTTTGGAAAGAATTTGATGGAGTTGTGATAATGAGAATATATTTTGTGACAAAATTGCAAGTCATTACTTGTTACTCTCTTCTAGGTGTGGTTTCAACCCAAGAGATTAAAGACAACCAAGAAGAACTACATTGTGATCGTTTTATTTTGTATTTGACCATTTCTGACTTGTATCTCTATGGGAACAAACTTTATTTACCTAATTACTGCAAAAGTGATACTTGCAAGGTTGTCACATGACATGGAACCTATCAACATTTGTACTCAAGTTTGATGTCAAAAAAATATAGTTGTTCCTCTTGTTGATGATATCAAATCTTCATGTGCTCTAGATATAATATCTACAATAAGAGTTTGTGATTGGTTTGCAGGATCACTTATTTTTCCAAGAGATAATGCCTTCATACCTTGGTGGTGTATACCATTGCTAATTGTTCTTGATCTCTAGTAGAGTAATTCCATTTTGTGGTATTTAGTTAGTGCGACACAAAGGCAATGGGATGTAACCTATTTGGAAATTCCTACTACAAAAAAGCTCCAATGGCGAAGTTAGAAGCAATACTACAATTCTACTCTGAATACTAATCCATTGATTATTCAAATAGAGAGTTGCCTTATCTTTACCATCAGCAGTAGAAGTTCATGTAAACTCAATATTGCAGGATTGCATTCCACAAATATAGATCATACAATGAGTCATGGGGCAAAAATAGAGACTATAAATTCTCTTTTCTTCTTTCACCTCCTAACTCCTCTAACACTTCTCCTCTATGCACTGGTCAGAAAAGTCTAGTCAACTCCACAATGCAACAATGCCAAGAGCATGAGGAGGAGCAAGAGAAGCAGATTTATCCATCTCAGCAACAATCAATCAAATCCTCCAAATGCCTTATCTCCATGCACTAAATTTCTCCTCCTTTCTACGCAAATACCTTCCCTTCCACTCCACATCCTCTCTTCTCCTTCCTCACATCTCTCTCCTTCCCTATCAGATGCTAATCAAGCAACCCCTCCCCAAGGATGTCATTTTGAGGCTGGCTACCCTCCTCCATGTCTCCTTGACTGCATCAATGCATGAAAGTTTGGAGAATTATCCGTGACCATCACTGGGAATGAAGCAAATGGGAAGGTAAAGGGAGGGATCAGAAGGAAGCAATCCACAGGCTACATGCAACATTGATCTTGCCACTTTGATACTAATTGTTCAAAAACTTGACAAGAGTCACACTAGCATGCAGATTACCAATGAGTTCACGCATCACATAGGAATATGCGGTTCACCTCCATGTGAAGCTATATCCACTAGAAAGCTTTGCATGAATTCTTTACTGACCAAGTCATATGCAAGTCCAATACTACCTCCTTCTCATAGTCCACTCTCAATGTCAACTTGCGAGTGAGCCAAAATCCCAAATATAGGGTAGCCCTAAGGCATAAGAGTAAAACCTAACAAGAATTTCCACCATAGTTTTGCCACTCCATCCAATTGACTTGAAGCCAAGAGAATCTGTCTCTATTCATATTGAAGATTTGTAGCTTCAAAATATCATCCATAACTAAACACAAAGTTCTCTATTGCGCTTAAGAGGTAGTGCATTCAAATACCTTAGGCTTTGGAAATCTGATTTTCTCATCTCCTTCTCAAAATGGTGTTCTCTCTACATGCTCTTGTCATTGATGATCTTGTTCTTCCAACAATTGTGTAAAAGACCGAATCCAAGGAGAGAAATAGGAGAATGGAAACTCACATTGGGACACTTGAATGAGAGAAAACTCCGAATGCCTAGCATGAGCTTTGGCTTTGATATTTATAGGTAGCATACAAGGCCCTTGAGAAGCTTCTCAAGAAGCTTCCTCAAGCCACTTTCTTAGAGTGCAAGCCAAGTTAACTAGGAAGCTTCTCAAGAAGCTTCCTTTTAGAAGCCGCCTACTTGGCATGCAAGCTAAGCTAGTTGGAAGCTTCTAGAAGCTTCCTTCTAGAAGCTTTCTTCTAGAAGCTACTTACTTGAGGTGCAAGCTAAGCTAGTCGAGAAGCTTCCAAAGAAGCTTCCGGAATATTCTAGGCTACTTTGTTTTATGTGCTACTTTGTAAGCCTAACTAACTTTGTCACTAAATTCCATATTGTTACATATTCCCCTGCCGCTAGTTGGTGATATCCTCGTTGCCAATGAAGCTTTGAATTCTTGGATGGCCATCTGTGCATTTTGGAGGTGAGAAAAAGATTCCCAGGTGACATCATGAAGGGGATACCCTTTCCAAAGGACCTTGTACTCTGTATGTTGGCAACGGCCTCGTTGAATATGGTGACGTGCAAGGATACAATCAACTTCGTACTCCTCATGATCATTGATAGGAACAGGAAGAGGGAGAGGTTGGACTCGAGAGGAAAAGGAAGAGGGGTTAGGAACAAAGGGTTTCAACTTGGAAACATGAAAGACATGATGGATACGCATGTGACAAGGCAAGGCAAGGCAAGTCGATAAGCAACATGAGAGACAATTTAGGTGATATCAAAGGGTCCTATCCAATTAGGGGTAAGTTTACGAACTTGGGTATCAAGTGGGAGAAGGAGGTTACTGGAGGATAGCATGACTTTAGCACCAACTTCAAACGTGAGATCACGACGATGGTGGTCCGCATATTGTTTTTGGTGATTTTGAGCAACAAGGAGGTGAGACTTGGCTTGTTGGAGAGATTGGGATATAGTGGTCAAGAATGTGGAAGTATGAGGAACTTGAGATGGAGGGGGAGCAAGAAGAGAATTTGGAACAAGCGGATCTTGGCCAAAATTGAGAAAGAAAGGAGAGAATCCGGTGCTTGCCTATTTGGAATTGTTGTAGGCAAATTCTGCAACGGCAAGACATTCATCCCAATTGGTATGGTGGATATTGACAAATGCACGCAACATATCCTCCAATGTACGATTTTCACGTTCAGTTTGTCCATTAGTTTGAGGATGATAAGCCGTGGACAAAGCAAGCTTGGTGCCAAGTATCTGAAAGAGTGCTTGCCAAAACTTCTCGGTAAATTGAGGATCACGGTCGGAGATGAGTACGCGTGGCATCCCATGATGCTTGAAGACATTGTCAAAGTAGATTTGTGCTAAGGTTGGAGCATCCACGGTATCATAGGTTGGTGCCAAGTGGATTTGCTTACTAAGCTTATCCACAAACACCACAAGGCGGTGTGTCCTTGTTTTATCTTTGGCAAGGATGTGATGAGATCCAAGCTCACATACTCCCAGTGAGCTGATGGAATGGCAAGCGGTTGAAGGAGTCCACTCGGCTTCTGGTTGCTGGCCTTGTTACGTTGGCAGCTCTCACACAATCGGACAAATTCTTGAACATCTTGTGTCATGTTGGGCCACCACCATTGACATTGGAGGGTACCCAAGGTCTTGTCCACACCCATGTGATCAGCGATGGGTAAATCATGGGCTTCTTGAAGGCGCACAAGTCGAAGATCACCTTTGGCTGGAACATAGATCCGGTCCGCATGGAATAGAAGGCCTTCCTTGAAGGAGAAGGTGTTGTACTCCTTGTCACTTGTTGTTAGACAACCATGTACCATTTGGAAGAAGGGATCTTGTTGTAGAGCTAACCAAAACTCGTTATGGATCTTGGGGTCAATTAATACCATTGTAATTGTTGTCGCAATGAGAGGAAGAGACTTCAAATCGGGTCATTGTGATAGAGCATCAGGGATGACATGGAACCGACCTGGTTTGTACTCAAGTTTGATGTCAAACAATTGGAGTTGCTCTTCCCATTGATGATGTTGACTCTTCATGTGCTCCAGGTGTAAGGTATGCAATAATGGCTTGTGATCAGTTTGCATGATCACTTGTTTCCCCAAGAGATAATGCCTCCATACCTTGGTGGCATATACCATTGCGAGTTGTTCCCGATCTTGAGTAGAGTAATTTCTTTCAATTGTATTTAGTTGGTGAGACACAAAGGCAATGGGATGTAGTCCATCTGGGAATTCTTGTTGCAACACAACTCCAATTGCAAAGTTAGAAGCATCAAAATCAACCACACAAGGTAGTTGCAGATCATATGGTTGAAGAATGGGTCTTGAAGACACCATATGTTTCAACTGCTAGAATGCTTCTTTATGCCTGGTGTTCCATTGGAAGCTCAAGTTCTTTCCCAAGAGGTCAATCAATAGTGCAACCCCATGAGCATAATAGTAAATGAACCGCCGGTAAAAACTGGCCAATCCATTCAATGCCCGTACTTCTGTAGCATCCTTTGGGGTAGGCCAATCAGTAATGGCCTTGATCTTCTCTTCTTCCATCTTGATCCCCTCTAAGGAGATCTTATGACCCAAGAAGGAACCTCTTTTTGCCAAAAGGCACACTTTGACTTCTTGCAATAAAATTTCCATTGTCATAGTTGTCTTAGGACTTCTTGCACATGATTCACATGTTCTACCTCTGTCTTGCTATAGATTAAGATATCATCCAAGAACACCACCACTGACCAATCCAATAGTCCATGCAACACCTAATGCATCTGATCTATGAAGACTGTCGGAGCATTAGTGAGTCCGAAAGGTAAAACTCTCCACTTGAAATACCCATACCTTGTGTGAAAGGTAGTCTTTTGCACATCCTCTCTATCAGTCTGAATTTGCCAATAGCCGCGGCAAAGATCCAACTTGGAAAAGTAATGTGCTTCACTTAGTTGATCAAGCAAGTCATCGATCCAAGGCAAGGGATATGCATTCTTCACAATTTGCTTATTGAGCTCACGATAATCAATACAGAAACAAAGTCTTCCATCCTTCTTTGGAACAAATAGTACCGGTGCTCCCCAAGAAGAGGTACTATGTCGTATGAAGTCCTTCTCCAACAACTCTGTAAGTGTTGTTTGCAACTCCTCCAACTCCTTTGGTGAGAGCCGATAGATTGGTCTACTCACTGGAGTACTCCTGGGCAATAACTCGATCTTGAAGGGCATACCTTGATCAGAGGGTAATCCCTTTGGCAGATCATCCGGAAACACGTCCGCAAACTCCTTAACTATCCTATCAACCATTACTTGATGAGGCTCTTGGTCCTCTACATATTAGTCTTGTGCCATCGGCTTGATCCACACCGCAAATATAGACTTATCTTCCTCTAAAGCTTGCTCTATGGCTGCTTTACTAACAAACTTCCCTTCTAGGGACTCATCTCTCCTCCAAGCCTGCTCCATGGTTGCCTTCTTGGCAAACTTCCCATCTTGGGACTCCACTTCCTTCAAGGTTCGCTCTATGGCTACCTTCTCGACAAACTTCACATCTTGGGACTGACTACTCTTAGGTGTCTTACTCAGAGGTGCCAGACAATCTAATCAGAAATTCCTACCTTGGTGTTGCACTTGAATTTGGCATCAAGTCCAATCAAATTGACCCTTATGACGTTCAAGCCAAGGTAGACCCAAAATGATATCATAATGTAGAGGTACCACTACAAACCTCATACACTCCAAATACTCCTTCCCAATCTTGAAAGTAATAGGATGCGAGGTGTGGAATGCAAAACCCTTTCTACCATCTGCCATCATCAAACTACTTCCAATCACTGGCTTGATAGGAATACCCAATTCCTTTGCTACTTGCATAGACATGCAATTCTCTGAACTTCCAAAATCAACCAAAATCCTATAACCTTGATTAGATATCATACCTTGCAAGTGAAGCAAACTTGCATAGGTCGAGCCTTCAATCCTATTGGAACTAATCAAGCTCCCAATAGGCGGCTCAAATTCTCCTATTGGGATTCCTTGTTTCCTTGATCATTCCGCTCCACAACCTCCACTTGGGCAACTTGTTGAGGTCATCCATTCTTGAGTGGACATTCAACAATACGATACCCCAACTGGCGACAATAAAAACAACCACCATTTTGTTGCAGTTTCTCCCTATCTGCCGTGCCAAGTGGTCTTTGTTGAATTGCATCAATCTCCATTGGTGCTGGCTCCTCCACTTGTGTGTAGTGTATTGGTAGGCTTTGTGGAGGTCAAAGTCAAGACCAAGTTGTTGCCACCAAGGAATCAAAACGTTCGACCAACCGCATGGCTTCCTCCAAGTGTTGTGGCTCTCGTATGGTTACCTCTAATTTGGTTCTTGCCTTCAAGCCCTTCACAAATCGATCCAGAGCTTCACCTTCCAATATATCTAGAATTTGCATGATGGTGTTTTGGAACTACGTGATGTAACTTCTTACAAAGCCAATCTGTTTCAACTTTGCCAACTTATCCCGTGTAGCTCGTGTGACATTTATAGCTTAGAACCGACTAATTATTGCACTCTTGAATTCTACCCATGTCAAGATTGGTGTAACCATTTGTCGTTTGGCTCACTCCACTCAAAATCTCCACCATAGCTTTGCTACTCCATCCAATTGGATAGAAGCCAAGAGAATCTGTTTTTGCTCGTCTTGTAGATTGGTAGCTTCAAAATAACATTCACAATCAAACACAAAATTCTCCACTACACCCGGGAGATTCTTGCCTTCAAATACCGTGGGGTTAGGGAATCTAATCCGATCTTCTCCTTCTCGGATTGGTACTCTATCCACCTACTCTTGTCGTCAAAGATCTTGTTCATCCAACAATCAAGTAAGGTGCTCAATTTGTTGTTGCATAGCAAGGATAACATCAAGTATTGCCGTTATGGTTGCTCCTCTATCACACCACTCCCAATCTATCTAATTTATTAACACATAGAAACAACATGTCTACCGTTCTCCATAAGTTACAATTGGAAGCACCAAGGTTCCTCAAATATGGTGATCATATGCAAAAAATCTTGTCCAAAGTGCAAGGTGATGAACTGTGTGAAATGATGCTTGGGTAGTATTTGGACGCAAAAATCCCAATGGTTTGGTGGAAGTAGATTTGGTGGTCCATAAATTCCATCCATCCCATTCTTGCTTTGATACCAATGTAAAAGACCAAATCTGAGGAGAGAAATAGGAGAATGGAAACTCACATTGGGACACTTGAATGAGAGAAAACTCCGAATGCCTAGCATGAGCTTTGGCTTTGGTATTTATAGGTAGCATACAAGGCCCTTGAGAAGCTTCCTCAAGTCGCTTTCTTAGAGTGCAAGCCAAGTTAACTAGGAAGCTTCTCAAGAAGCTTCCTTCTAGAAGCCGCCTACTTGGCATGCAAGCTAAGCTAGTTAGAAGCTTCCTTCTAGAAGCTACTTACTTGAGGTGCAAGCTAAGCTAGTCGGGAAGCTTCCGAAGAAGCTTCCTAGATACTTCCAAAATATTCTAGGCTACTTTGTCTTATGTGCTACTTTGTAAGCCCGACTAACTTTGTCGCTAAACTCCATATTGTTACAAATTGAGTAAGATGCTCAATTTATTGCTGCATGGCAATGATAACTTTGGGCATTGACACCATAACTACTCCTTTATCAAACTATCTACAATTTATCTAAGTGAACACGTAGATACAACATGTCCACCATTCTCCATAAGTTACAATCAAAAGTACCAAGGGTTCATCAAACAAGGTGATTGCATTCAAAAAATTCTACCCAAAGTGTGAGATGATAAACTACCTGAAATGATGCTTAGGTAGTACACGGACACAAAAATCCCAATAGTTTGGCAAAAATGGATTTGGTGGTTTATAAATTCTATCCATCACATTCTTGCCCTAATACCAATGTAAAAGACCAAGGAGAGAAATAAGAGAATAGAAGATCCAAGTGAAAGATCATCTTTAGACTCTTGAATGAGAGAAAATCCAAATGCCTAGCATGAGCTTGGGCTATGGTATTTATGGGGAATATACAAGGCTCTTGAGAAGCTTCTCATGAAGTTTCCTAAAGTTGCCTTCTTTGAGTGCAAGCCAAATTAACCAAGAAACTTTTTGAGAAGCTTCCCTCTAGAAACCATCTACTTGGAATGCAAGCTAAATTAGTCGAGAAACTTCCCAAGAAGCTTCATTCTAGAAACCACCTACTTGACATGCAAGCTAAACTAGTTAGGAAGTTTCCCAAGAACCTTCCTCTTAGAAATCACCATTTGGCATTACCCAATACTTGGAAAGTACCAACCAAGTAGCTTCATAGATGCTTCTAGAATATTCTTATAATTCTTGGCTAATTTGGCCTATTTGCTATTTTGTTAATCTTGACTAACTCATATGTAAACTTCATATTGTTACATGTTTGACCAACCAAATAAGACAAGAATAGACATGTCACCAATCCAAGCAACTAATCTAAGGATGTAGCTGTTGATATTGTTATCAATCCATGTATTTGATCTAAGGTAGAGCTCCCTTTGAGTGGATCTTCTTTGCTATATATAAAGACAAAGTGCTCCTTGGGGCATCGGAGTATTGAAGGATGAAGCTTTGTATTTCTCTTGTCCTCGGAACATTACATGGGTGGACCAAACCTAGGCAGAACCTAATCATTCTAGAGAAGGTAGTTGGTGCAAGTTAGAATGCCCTAATGCACGGTCGGGCTTGGACCCAAGAGCTTGCATCCTTGTTGGAGCAAGAGCAAAGATGTGCTATAGTGGCACAAGGAATGGACAAGTGAACTAAGAGAGAATGTAGAGTATGTTGACATTGTTGCTCCATCAAGGAAGAATGCAAACCTCTAGTCCAATTTGACGATAGTGAAGCAAAGGATGGAAGGTCTTCCCGTGCCCGTAAGGATAGACCATCTCTTGTCTTCCACAATAACTCTTGGAGAGAAAAGGATCCCTCCTTTGCCTTAGTCACATATGTCTCTAAAATTGGCCTATCAATAATAACAAAATAGGAAGAAAATAAGGGTGCCGATAGAGCCAAACTACCCAAAAATGCCATATGTGCTGTCTCCACCATAGATAATAAGCTTACCCTTTAGCACGAGATCAATATAGATGTCTATCTATGTGCCAAATCCCCCATCACACACTCAAATGTCACTGATCTGATATGATATCACCAAAGACTCCCATAATCCTCCTATCAAATGCTCTGATATATGATAGGAAAGACAAGGAAGAGCGAATTATGCGAAGAAGTTAAGTTGGTCAACGAATAATACTAGAGGAGAGTATACTAAATGCCACATACGGATCTCTTAGTAAAGGAAAGTCATCCATATGGAAAATATTGTATACAAGTGCAAAGTCTAAGAAACATGTGACAAAATCATTGGATCCTATTTGCATTCAAAGAATGTATAATCCATATGTAAATGTGACACACCCCTCTAGAAACTCAAGGTGGGGAGTGATAGATGAAAGGGACCATGCTATGCCCTTTGACACTTTGATTTTCAAACCTTAAAGATATAGCTCGATTGTCAAGAGATCAAAAGTCTGCCTAATTTGATGAAAAGATGGAAAATTTATAATTTTTTGAGGAAAACCGCCATGCAGGAAAACGCTTGACCACCTTTCCCATAAGTGGCGACCAATCGAGTGCTCTTCTTTACAATACATACATGATATTTGTACTAGGTGAGGGATGCACATGATGAGGAGCGGACGTGGTTAGAGCCCTGGTCTAAATGCTCTCGAACTTAGGGGCCTCTCTAACTTTACTTAGCGATGGGCACACTGGTGTTATGTGCGCGGGAAACAGAGTTGCTTGGGCAGCCGAAAAGGAATCGGTCCAGGGCCTGGGACACACTTAAAAATCTGTATAACGACAGGCTCCGGTCGATAAATTAAATTGTGCCACGTGTATCATCATTTCCTCAAGCTTTTGTCCTGAAAATTTTGAAACTTAGTTAGCTCAGACTCCAGGATTATAATAATTACATTAAAATAGAGTGTTTACTAAGCACACCACTTTGTGCCCCCAGCTTTATCCGGGAAGACATCATTGACGTGATTAACACCGCGATTGTCAACAGCGGAAAGTCTGGACGTACTTCCGGCCTGGGAAGTAAAAGCCACGGTGGCATGGTTCTCCGTTTCTCCTAGTGGACAGATTGTGTACGATGGAATAATGTGATTCAGAACAAATGCCGAAACATCTACGGCGTTGAGAAGTCTGCTGTTCGGAGGGAAGGAGAATGGTTGTTTCCTAGGGCCTGTCTAAAGTAGTGTGGATTCCGTCACTGGATCGAGTCCGTCCGCGAAGGACCCACGGTCCGAAGAATATAATGATACTATGGGATTTAACTGGGGCTAGGATAGAGGCGTGCCCTAATTGGACGCACGCCTCTTGCAACGTGCGGGCTTGTGACCAGGGTAGAGTAGAGATGGGAGAGAGGGAGACCGGGCACGTCAGGGGGAGTGGAAGGGGGGGAGTGGAACGAGTGGGGAGAGTTCTGGAGTGGAGAAAGACGAAAGGAGAGATTTTGCGTCGTCGTAGAGTGGAAGGAGTGAAAGAGATAGAGAGAGAGAGAGAGCGCTTTCTGAAAGATAATCCTTGGCACCACTTCTTGTACTCCTTCCCAAGTTTCCTTTTTGCCGGCAGAGATTAGTACAGGACATGGTTCCAGAGGTCTCTTTCCTCTGCAGTTTGGCATAGTTGAGGCTGCTGCTCGTCTTTTTCCCATCAAAGTGAAGACCGAGGAGGGAAAATTGATCGAAGCGATCGATTGAGAGAGAGGAAAGTGTGTGTGAGAGAGAAGGAGAGAGATTGAGAGACGTTTCTTGTTCGGCTTGTTTTCTGGTCTGGATATGATCGAAACAGAGAAAAGAAGAAGACCGTGAAGAATTGGTTTGCAAGAGGAGGAGGTCAGGCCGGAGACGAAAACAGGAAGAACGGAGGAATAGATAGAGAAAGGGACCGTGTTTCGGCTCGGATCCGAGAGCAAAGCGGCGTGGCGCAGAGGAGCATACGACAGGCGTTCGATCTCATCCGTGTGTTGATGGATGCAGACAGAAGGGAATGTTAAGGGAGACTGACATTGGTCTGTATGGTTCTCTCGATCTGAAGCGGATGTGAGCTGTGAATCGGACTCGAGAGCTACAGAGAATGGCAAGCTTGCTTTGAGGACTAGATATGTTGATTAGACATATGGATCACAGCTGTACGGAGCACAGAGTTATACGTAGCTCATAGCGGCGAAAGAGTGATCCGCTTGGAATACTCTCAGGTGCTTTACTGTGTATGGGAGTATGTCTCTGTTTCGGAGATTGTTCTACAGGAGGCCACCTGATGGTCTTCTTGAAATCACAGAGCGTGTTTACGGTAATACCTCTGAGCGAGCTCCCTCCTTTGTGCTTTTTGCATCAGAATGACGTAGGAGGAGATTGAGAGATGGCTCCAGTGCGTCGATTGGTCCTGGCAGAAATGCTTGCTTACGAAGTTTTGGAATTTGCCGCACTCATGAATTGCGAATGAATCGCTTTTTCATGGAAGAGGGCTCAACTTTTGTCCGGAAGCTTTTCATCCTTAGGAATGAGCTGCTAGTTCCCGAGATGTACTGGAGGACGTGTATGGTAGCAAGGGAATCCACAACAGCAATCCCGCATTCAACATTTTCCGACTTGAACGTGGCCTCTAGCGGTTTTTGAAAATGCGTAGATCCCTTCTTTTCTCCTCTTAGACGATCTACAGTTAGAGCGCAACCATTGCCTGAAGATGAGGGAAGTTGATTTGTGATATGTTGATTCTGAACTAGCTTTAGGTCTTACGGCAGTTCCATTTCAAAGGATTAATGATGCATTGGCGCTTTACCGTGTTTATTTCTGGGGATTATCGCAAAGAAAACTAGCTGTTTTATCCTAGCGTTCCTTCCTATATGCGAAACAGCTCACTCAAGTCTGCCGTTCGATTGATTTTATAGAGCAGTAATAGTAATCGTTTCCAAATTCGGATGTTACCTCGTGCAGTGTTTGATTCCTGCTTCTCTACCGATGTCATCGAGGATGAGACGTACAAAATATACATGCGACAAATTGCCACACAACTCCACGAGCAGTTCCCCGAATCTTCATTTTTGGTATTCAATTTCAGGGAGGGCGAGAAGAAGAGCCAGCTGACGGAAATACTCTCTCAGTATGATATGACTGTCATGGATTACCCCAGGCAATACGAGGGTTGTCCCATTCTGTCGATGGAGATGATTCACCACTTTCTTCGATCCAGTGACAGTTGGCTCTCATTGGAGGGCCATCAGAATATTGTGTTAATGCATTGTGAAAGGGGAGGCTGGCCTCTTTTAGCTTTCATTCTTTCTTGTTTCCTTATATATAGAAAGCTTCAAAATGGCGAGGCTAAAACCTTGGATAATCTGCACAAAGGGGAACCGAAAGGGCTACTTCAGCTACTGTCACCACTAAACCCCGTACCTTCTCAGCTTCGATATCTTCAGTACGTTGCGAGGAGAAACAACTCACCAGAGTGGCCACCTCCTGACCGGGTCCTCACTCTAGATTGCCTTATGCTCCGGGTGGTTCCCTGTTTCGATTCAGATGGAGGATGTCGTCCTTTAGTACGTATGTATGGGAGGGACACACATCACAGGGCCACACGAACTACTCAAATGTTATTCTCCCTCTCAAAGAAGAATAAGGTGGTTAGACATTACCGACAGGTGGGTTGAGTTCCTTCTCCAATTTCTATCCTCTGGATGACCGCGTATATATTTTGGTAGGATCACAAATTGAAACACTATCGTATTCAAATGCCTTCCGTACTTCAACATACTTTCGGTTGGCCATGCGGATTATAGAGATAGAACTTTGAATGCTATTCAGATTTCCGCCATTTTCTGACTAACGGCGAAGAACAAATCTTCCTTAACCGAGAGCGGTATACGTGTAAATTTGGATGAGATGATATAAATAACGTGACCATTGTGTACATCGCCAATATTCAGGTGGACTGCGATGTCGTGAAGATAGATGTGCAATGTCCAGTGCAAGGTGATGTTGTCCTGGAGTGCAGCCATCTGGATATTGAATTGGATAGGGAGGAAATCATGTTTCGAGTGATGTTCAATACTGCCTTCATAAGGTCCAATATCCTGATTTTGACACGCGACGACATTGACATACTGTGGAATGCCAAGGAGCGATTTACTAAAGAGTTCCGAGCCGAAGTAAGTTGTTTCAACACTTAAGCTTGCCCATAATACTCTGCGTTAGTCCGCTAGTAAACATCTATATGAACTGGGTAGTTATTGTCGCTACAGCTTTGAATTGTGATCAACGTGAAGTACGTACGTGAAGTGTGTACCATTTGGAGTTTCTTTAAGAAGTCGTCCTTTGCTGATAATCTATTCGGTCTATCCGCCCTTGATGACACAGGTTCTTTTTGGAGATATGGACACTTCTCCTCAACCAGTGGCACCCATGTTACCACTAGGTTTTGAAGAGAAGGGGGGCTTGCCTGTAGAAGCTTTTGAGAAGGTTCGGGACCTATTTAATAGTGGAACTTGGGATGATGGGCACGAAGACTTAGCTCGTCGATTTCTTGCAAACCTGGAGAGCCTGGATAAACCACAAGGGGAGCTAAGTAATGGTCGAGTGCCGAGCAAGGTCGTGATAACCACTGTTGATAATGATTCAGGATCCGAGTCTCCTCCACGATCAACGAAGAAGCCAACACCTCAAACACAACCTTCTCGTCCAGGTACTGATTTACAGGTTGTTTGTAAAAGTTGTTAATTTGCCTCCTGCCCACATTTGTAAGACCTAATCAAACAATCCCAAGATTATTTACTTTCTTTTTTTCTGACATGTAGGTGCTGGCATTGGAGCTCCACCACCACCTCCTCCTCCTCCTCCTCCTCCTCCTCCTCCTCCACCCCCCCCACGTTTTGGTGCACCACCACCACCTCCACCACCTCCACCTCCTTTGAGACCAGGAATGGCACCTCCTCCACCACCTCCTCCCCCACCTCCAAGGCCTGGTGCTCCACCACCACCACCTCCTCCTCCTCCACCACCACTTCCTCTAAAACCAGGAATGACACCGCCACCTCCACCTCCACCTCCGCCTCCTCCTTTGAGACCAGGAATGGCACCACCACCGCCACCTCCACCCCCACCTCCAAGACCTGGTGCTCCAGCCCCTCCACCCCCACCCCCACCTCCTCCACCCCCAGGTGGAAGGGCACCACCTCCTCCTCCACCGCCTCCGCCACCCCCAGGTGGAAGGGCACCACCTCCTCCTCCGCCACCACCGCCTGGTGGACGAGCACCTCCACCCCCACCCCCACCTCCACCCCCACCTGGAGGACGAGGCCCTCCTCCACCTCCTCCACCCCCTCCTGGAGGACGAGGTGGACCACCTCCTCCACCTCCTCCACCAGGAGGCAGAATTGGCGGACCTCCGCCTCCACCACCTCCCCCAGGAGGTCGGGGTAGAGGAGCTCCGGGAGCACCTCCTCCACCACCACCAGGTGGTCCCCGTGGCCGGGGTGCCTTAGCTCAAGCGGCAGCACAGGTAGCTGCTGCTCCTCCACCACCACCAGTCAAGAAGGCCCCTCTAAAGCCTCTTCATTGGGTCAAAGTAACTCGAGCAGTACAGGGCAGCTTGTGGGCTGAAAATCAAAAGCAAGACGATCAAACAAAGTACGTACTACTCTATTTTCTCTTATTTATCAATCCAACCTTTGCCTTAAATTCACCCTTCTCCAACTTGTAACATTGATTTTCGAGCAGTACTTGACAATCATCTTTGTGTAGTCCCTATGAGTTGTATACCCTTTTGGATTCTGAAACTCCACTCTGCCATGTGTCCAGGGGACCTGAAATTGATATGAGTGAGCTGGAAAGTCTGTTCTCTAGCGCAACCGATAAACATGGGGATAAACCTACCAGAACTCGAGCTGCCGCTACTCCAAAGCAAGAAAAAATTCAGCTGGTTAGTGTCTTACTCTTTTTTAACAGATGATTGTTTATATGCTTAAACAATCATCTGGTGTAAAGAGAAGTTGTGCTAAGTTGTGCTCCAAAGATCTGTTGTATGCGCATATTATGTGGAACAATATGTTCCTACCTATCTGGAACTGGGTTCTATATTCCACTACTCACTGTGTGCCTATCTTACTTATAGATAGTCAGTCAAGTCCTATCAGACGTGGGAATGGCACTGAGTTGTTTATAGCGGGTCCTGTATTCCCTTTCTCAATATGTAGTTATCTTTCTATCTCCTCTCCCACTTCGCTCCACTCCACCCATCCTCAACTAAGCTCTGTCGTTTGCTCCTTGCTCAATGTTTCTCTGTTTGGTGGTCCTCCCTTGCTTTCAATTTCAGATACTCAATCTATTGTGGCTTGGTTTTTATTTCATGGTGATACTAGTTCTGTGCGGGTGCTACTTATGAAATGAATCAATTACGTCCTTACTTCTGCTTATCTTCGTAACGTTAGATTGACTTGCATTCCATTTCCTTAGATTCAATTTATTTTGATTTGCATAGGGTCATACATGCATTTCATATCTACTTCATATGCACGTTCGCGGTTCCATACTTAATGGGTTCTGGATCACCCGTTCTTCCAGTGGCACCTGCTTCTGTTTCTCAAATATGTGTTTATCTTTCTATCGCGGAACGGTATCGAGGTCTTGAGTAAATTAGTGTCTTTATAGTGTCAAACCCTTATGCGCACTTGAGTTTTTTATCTCCCTTTATTGAGGATTTTCTTTAGGTTGTTACTAACGGTACTGGAAGGTGTTACGCTATCTTGTTGAATGTTTTTGTGTAACCTGAGCAGGTCGACCAACGGAGAGCATATAACTGCGAGATTATGCTTACAAAGATCAAAATGCCCATGTCGGAGATGCTTGTAAGTATTCTCAAGCGGGCTCAGCGTCTCCTTGGTCTGTATTTTTATTATCAGAATTCACAATCAGCATACATTTTCTTGCTTGGTGAGGGTGATGTGCGCTTAACAATATTGTTTTGACTTGTTCTTTAGCAAGCAATTTTGAACCTGGATGAGACGGTCTTGAATATGGACCAAGTGGAAAATCTGATTAAGTTTTGCCCTCAAAAGGAAGAAATGGACCTGTTGAAGGTATTTTTCAGACCTGTCTAACGTGGGCCTAATTATTGAACATTCGACTGTTGTAAAGACCTGTCATGTATTTTCATGCTCTACTTTGTTTATCGGTTCGTCCTATTAGCTTACGTTCCGGATTTGTTTTTGCCCAGCATAACAATCTGTAGGGTATACTGACCGATGTGCTCTTTAACTTAAATATGTGTGTTGTGATGAGCAGGCATACACTGGTGATAAAGATCAACTAGGCAAGGCTGAGCAGGTCTGTAATGCCTGAATTATGTGCTGTGTCTCTAATCTCTGGGATACGTCACATGCCTAAATCATGTCTTGTCCAGTAGCCTTGCATGGGTATGGGTATAGGTTTCAACGAACTTGTTTCGTATTCAACAAGTCTCTATTCTTCGGCGCCTCTACATTTATATGCTCCAATTGATCATCTTACCAGAGTTGTGCTCAATATGGACAATGAGATCAGATGTGTGTTCCAAAGTTCACGGTCCTGCTTTGTTGATGCAGTTCTTCCTCGAGATGATGCGACTCCCCAGGACGGAGGCCAAGTTGAAAGTTTTCTCGTTCAAAATCCAATTCCAAATCCAGGTTCGGTATCTGCTGTAAATCTCTACTAGGATCTCTTTCGTAACAAGAGCAACTTACCAGGATTTCGAATTGGTCTAGACGTTTGGAAGTGAGTTTGATTCTCGATTTGCCCCCATTTCAACAGATGACCGATTTGCGGTCAAATCTGGAGACTATTACCGCGGCTTCTCGTGAGGTAGGTCCTTGCTTCAATGTTGGTCTCCTACAATATTTTGTGGTAAGATTAAGCGCAGATCCAGTTTTAAAGGTGGGTTGGTAGCGTGTGTCAATGTTGGAATATAACAAGATAGCCGTTGCAGGTGAAGGAATCTATCAAGCTGCGGCGGGTCATGCAGACAATTCTCTCCTTAGGAAATGCCCTGAATCAGGGAACTGCCAGAGGTGAGTTTTCCGACGAATATGAATCTGCCGTACGGAAGAATTGACCTTGTTTTACTTGTTGATCATCTTTGTCTACCTTCGCTGTAAATGAAAGGACCAGTTGTTGTTGTGCCGAGATTGAACTTATTATTTAATCTCTATACTGTTGGTGGTAGGGTCTGCAATCGGTTTCAAGTTGGACAGTCTTCTCAAGCTCTCAGACACACGTGCTCGCAACACCAAAATGACCTTAATGCATTATCTTTGCAAGGTTGACCACCTATACTTTGATTCTAATCTTATCTTGTTCTCCTTTACCTGTTAGATTAAACTTTTCACAAACTGAATGAAACTCTGAGGAAGGATATTGCCTTTCAAGGTAATATTCAAAGCAAACCTTATTAAACTTCCAATTTGACTATCTGTAGCGTTTTGTTGCATCAATTGGACCACCCTCCTTGTGCATTTACTGTCATGATGCGGGGGATCGCCAAGAACTCCAGTTAACAACTCATCAAATCAATTTGACTACCTCCTCGTGCATTTAACTTCATGATGCAGGGGACCGCTAACAACTCAACTTCAGCCTGCTTGTCACGGTGGATAAATTATTGTTATGTTCATGTGGACACTTACTGTGCATGCCCACTCGTCCATCATCCAGGTGCTTTCGGAGAAGTTGCCCGAGTTGCTGGACTTTCACAAAGATCTTATCCATCTGGAAGGTGCTTCTAAGGTAATATAATCCCTTTGACATTTTGCTCCGTTGTTTAATCTGAGAAACCCGGTTATATAATTTTAGTGCTAAGCTCATTCTGCTAACTAGGGTTGGGCATATCCTGCTTTCTCAACAAGGTAGAAGTGGGAAGTGAAGGAACGTACCATTACCCATTCTTGCAGTCACTCTCCTGCTCTGTCATCGTGGTTCTGTTCCAACCTGTGGGATATCGGTCACTCATTACAGGTTCAACTTAAGCAATGTGCGGATGAGTTTTCAGCTGTCACCAACGGTCTAGAAAAAGTAGAGCAAGAATTGGCATCTTCAGAGAACGATGGGCCTATCTCGAGTGGTTTCCGATCGGTATGTGAATCAATAAGAGTACAGGATTAATGTATAGAGGTATTCCGGTTTTATCCACTTCGTTTGTAAACTCATGCAGGAAAGTTTGGAGCCGTTTGGCCTGACAAGACGAATCTAATGTCGTTTTCCAGGTCTTGAAGAAGTTTCTGGCAGTTGGTGAAACCGATGTAAGGTTGTTGACCTCTCTTTACGCGGAAGCAGTAAGTGCCGATAACTGACACATACAAACAGTGGCTTTCTTACTTGAAGCTTCATGCGTCAAATATCGCTGTAAATGCAGCAGTGATAGCTTTTCAATAAACTTCTTTTGTCCCATATGCTCCACGGGTGTTTCACAGGGGAGATCCGGAGATTCGCTCGTGCAGTATTTTGGTGAAGATCCTACTCGCTGTCCTTTTGAGCAAGGTTGGTGTTCATCAGCTTTTTACTCTGTTCGCGGATTGGAAGAATATAGATCAATGTGGATTTATTGCAAGCAAGTTTGTCCTACGGTGCTTCCTGATGATTAACAGATGCAAAGTTAGTATCTTACAGCTGTGTCTGCAACTGGGGACCTGTGCAGTGATCTCAATTCTCCTCAACTTCGTAACTATGTTCAAACGGGCGCTTGATGACAACATCAAAACAGCCGAGATAGAGAAGAAAAAGGCCGAGAAAGAAGCTGACAAATCGAAGATGAAAAACTCGCCCGGAAGTGCCAAAAAAGCTGATACAGATTCTTTGATTGCTCAGCTGAAGAGCAGAAGCATGTCATAAGTAGTTCGGGTACTGGAGAAGTGCTCTAACAGAGGACGAGAGAGGAGAGAAGAAGAGACACTTAGAAGAGAGATCTTTGCCATTAGCCTGTAAATTTTGAAACTACAGTGAGGGTGCTGTCGTTTTCCCACTAGTTAAATTGCAACCTGTAATGACTCTTGCGAGGTCAACTGTCGTTTGATGAAGTCTGTTGGCCTCATAGCGAGCTGTTCCGGACGTCTTCCCTCGCATCTTTGCTGTAAACATCCGTTGAAGTGCTCCACATTAACAACCAAAGCAGCAGACTAGTACCTTGAATCGGCACCCGATACACTTTTCTGTACCCTACCTTACCCAGATTGCGTTCGACTTCCCATCACACTAAGTTTTCGAGCTTGACTGAGTGTCCTGTACAAATACAATAGACACACAAGCCAGGTGCTCACACTGAAAGTTCCGCTTCAATCAAGAGGTTCCTTCGGTGAGGTTCTCTTGTAGCAGCTGGCACACCATTAGATGGACAGAGGTCGCGTGGATGATCAGAGGATGTCATACTTACTCAAAGGCAACCATATTTTTTTTCAGGTACTCTTCATCCTCTCCCAGGTATCTTTGTTTCTCCTTGGTCAACCTGCTAATCATTCCATGCAGTATTTGTGCCATACTCATCTGTTTTCTAGCCGTTCAGGCAATTCTTAAGCCTAGTTAAATTATTTCCTCGAGTGAAGTATTATCTCAACATGATATTTTTCACCATTGTCTGGACATATTGAAGTTTTGGAGAAACGTGTTAGTGACTAGCCTCAGCAGGAATATCAAAAAACGTGGGTAGGTTTTAGATGCTCTTGTGACACTTGTAAAAAGATTATTCCACTTATTATAGAGGTGTGAAATGCCAATAAATTACCGGACTTACTCTCTGCGAAACAGACCGGTAATTTCTTTGTGCTTCTTTGAATCCGTGGCTGTATCACCGCTAGTGATGTAATTAGGTGCTTAGCTTCTGGAAGGGTACATTCTGCTATGAATAAGCTTGTCGCTGTCAGAAGCTTCCTGATGTGAAGATCAAAGTGGTGAAGTTTAAACCAGCGACTAGAATGATGGTATTTCCGCTGCGTCAAATGAGTCGGCAATTTTTTTCAGGATCTATGAATCGAAAGCCCTCATCAGGCAGGCTGAAGTCCAGCGCAGACAATTTCCATGTCCAACTGAATGGACATGTTATACGTAATGCCAAGCGATAGCTAGATAGAACGGGCTTGTGTTTCCATGCTCATTTGATCCTCCCTCTACCAGTGCACGCATATATGTTCTTGAGATGTGGGTATTCTCGCAGGCTTGCTTCTGAATGGTTTCAACGTGTTTGGATGTGGAGAAGTGGCCTCTGGAAGTATGACAACAAACTACAGTGTTGCCACCACAAGTCAAGCGACAGGCATGATTTCTCTATCGATTATCCAAGCATGTTGACAGGCGCATACCTATTTGATTGATATCTTCCTCTGCGTACTTGTGGAAGAGCGAAGTGATGGTGAATTAATAGACAGCGACGTTTCATCTCCAGTGTGGAAGTTGTAGTGAATGAGAAGGAGACGCCGTAACTAGTAACTCTCAAGCGTATCTTGATACATTCTTTTGTAAGAATTCATCAGCTCATATTATGTCAAAATAAGGTCAATGATACACATCAAACATCTGATGAGAGAAGAGCATGGGAAGGCTCGGACTGTGGAGACTGCAGTGGTCGATACTCAAGACATGGGGCTCTTTTTTTGGTAGATGTTATCACTGTCAAGCGTGGCTTCACATCTTGTAAAAATTGCTGTTATTGACTGGCCTGTGTCAGTACATTATTTTCAGTAAACTGCTGATTTGCAGTGGGGTAATGAGCTCCTGTGTTTTAGAATGTCTTCAATCTCTGAGATGAAGACCAATTATAATTAATTCCTAAGCTCATTTGTGCATATTACAAGCCTAATCATATTCAATACTTCTATTACGCTGTTGTTTGCTTGGACGATATTGTTCTTATCGCATTAATGGATAAAAGTAAACACGGGCCAAGTGTATGTATGTTAGTGCCCATGGGAGTGTCAGGTTGTTGACATCGAGATCGTTTCAGCTTGCCAATTACATTTGCGTCTATGTTGCAGAGCTTCTCGTCTGTTCAAGTTCATTTTAGTAGGCCAGTCGTGTGGGAGGGAATCTGATGTGGCACATTGATTGCTCTCTTGCCCACCATGCCTCCATAGTTGGCTAGCCTGCGCGGGCTGGGGTCAAGAGTTACGGCATGTAAGAGGTATGGTAGTTTGATCAATTGAGTAATTTACTCCGCGATGCTCGAACTCAGCTGACGGACTCCTCGAATCAACTCAATACGTCATAAAGAGGATCGGATTGCTCAGCACAAGCTTTGGTCGCTTGAACATATCAAGAAATTAGTGAAATAAAAATCTGGTTGTCTGCACGTACCAAGAAATTTAGTGAATCCAACCTGAAACCATATTCAACATTGCGTGATCCGAATTGTATTCTCGTATTTTCTACTCCTGAAAGCGTTTCCAGAAAAAAGTAAAATGGTGTGAACACATCAAGATGATGTCACGTAAATCACAGATTTATCACGGTAACTGGCTATTAACCGACATGCGGGACTCTCAGAAAATCTTCCACTTTGCTTTAGCGAGCAGCCTAGAGTTTGAGCAGCTTAGAGTTTGCCCCGGATGAGGCGCAAGAGCAATGAGGAACCTTGAGAGGAAACTCGACAAGTCCTCTGCCTCGGCCTCTGGTAGATCAAAAGGAGCGGGGAGAGCCTAGGACAGGACGTACGACGAAGGGTAGGATGACACTCGTTATCGACAGCAAGAAAGCTGAGCACAAAAAGAAAATTCTCGTGGGTCCGTACTTCTTCTGTAGTGGTCAAGGTGTATACAGATTACAATGCGGGGACGTTGATCTCATGCTCGGATTATTGGGGCTTAGCTCCATGTTACCTTTTTTGTCTCTCCCTTGTACGGCTTGATGGATGGGGTCTTCCCATCCTTCGTTTTTCCTACGCTGTCGCCTTTTGCTTTGATTAAGAGGTACAAATCTTCATTACCTTTTGCCCAGCGTGTTGTGCCTTTAGCGTCCGCTATTTACATCCCAACTAGAATTTTGGTGCTCATCCTACGTATCCAGTCGAACTCTTGTTCGCAGTTACCATGTCTCACCTTGATGATGCTTCTACAGCACTAGACTACCACAACCACTTGTTCTCACGTTATGGGCCAAAGCTTTGCACTTTGGTTTGAAATTCCAACTCTCACCTTAGAATGCTTATGGAGCACTCAGACGGGGTTCCCGCGAGGGTAAACATTTGGTTTCTGACCGGGTTGACATGTCGCAAGAATCTGGATGTTATATCAAGTTACGCATTTCTAGGGTGATAACGCAAGAGAGGGCATGGTTCCAGGCGCGTTACTCTTTTCTGTTCCCCAAGACTTGGTGCCACCGGGAGTTCCACATCTGGAGGTCCTCTAGATTGCCCGAGATGCTGTCTGACACTCTTCATCGTATCTTCTACACAGTTGGGCCAATGTCCATCATACTCCAATGAACAAACGACCACTAGTTGGTGCAGACGAAGACAAATGAATGTGATCACATGCATCTGAATTAGGTATGAATTGCTTTTACCCAAAGGTGTTGTTCGGTCCTCCCATCAAGATTTCATTCCAGGCGCTCCTTCCCGAGACTTATATTTCTCATCTTACCATGTAATATGAATGGAATGTAAGCTTAAGCAAATTAAGGAATGAATAAAGAAAGGAACTGTGGAGACATATAAGTTAAATAGTGAAATTGCTTGAGATAACACTTCTGTATAATAACCCACTTTTGTTTGAGTCAGTGAGGAGTAAATGTCTAATTTTAAGGCAAGAAGTTAATTATTAGAATGCAAGATAGTATAGTAGGACATTAGTTTACGAAAATGACTTTACCACAATTTGATTCAAGTGTAAAATGTTTATCATTTCAAGATCTACCTATATCCTGTCCAAAGAGCAACATCAACTCTAATCCTGTATCAAGTGTGTATGGCATTCAATAATGCTGCTTCTTTGTTTAGAATCTAGTTTTGGCTTCCTTCATTTCCTCCTCATCTGTGAAGTGGGACTTCCCTTGTGTCTTATAAAGAAGTGTTTTAGAAACCAACATGTTTGACATTTCTTAAAGTTCTTATGTTATGTTCACGGTGATCTTAATTGCATAATTGCAATGCCGGCAGTACCTATCAGCCAGCTCGGAGTGCGAGGACCGCGGATCCGGAGATTTCTTTTTCACACTTTGTGTTGTTCAGCAGTTGCTTAAAAAGGGTCTGAAGCAGGAGTCTGCTGCTTGATTGATTCCCTGAAATGCGGTGAAAACTCGAGAGAGCAGCCGACATGGTTTCAGATACTTGAACAGCCGACATACTCCCCTTTTTATCATGCTTGAGTCTTGGTCTTTTAGGTTGAGAAGTAGCACTAGTTGAGGCACTTGACTACGAAGAGGCGAAAGTTATATGTACATACGATTATGGCCAAGGTTTATGTATAAGACTACTTTAGCGGCCTTTCAATAGTTTGATCTCTTGGAGATGGGTCCTTTCCTTTTTCCCCTTGCTCCACGGATTCCTTATTTTGCTGTATATCCTCTTTATGTGATTCTCGTTATATGGCTCTGATTCACTGCAGAAGTTATCATTCCTGTTGTATTTTAGGAGCAGCTCTCTTTGGTAAAAAATCTAGCGTGTATGAACACGTTGTATATTGAACTGGTAGAGTCTACAGTTCGCATTGAGTATTAAAAGTTCTTCCAATCAGTGGGATTTCATCGTATTCGTCATTGTCGGTGGGTAGGATGAGCCGTGTCTCCTCTATGTGGAAAGAGGAAGTACTATCGCGATTGCAAATTCATTCACTGCTCCTTGGTTTCGACTATTTTTGTCTAATCTGTACATGCTTTAACAAGTCCTTTTCCTCACATCAATCTCCGTCCTTGAAATCCACATTTGTTAGAGATTATGTTATGGTTTGTTATTCACATCCTAGGATAGATATAGATTGTTGCAAGTCTATTGCTTAAGAAGGATGCATTGTGGACACTCTAAAAAAGTCTCACATTCAGGAGTCAGTTTTCAGCTTGTGGAGTGTGGGAGCTTGACTCAAACTCATCTAGGCTAATTACTCCCAGGAACTCTTCGAGCCTTATATCAGAAGAATTTGTTGGACACCTTCACCATGTCTGATCAATGGTGAAGGTAATTTTGGCATGGTCACTATCCGTCAACGTGTTTACAACGAAATAGCGAGAAAGTTAAAATTCAGTTGTTCATCCAATATTCACTACTGTACGACTGTAATACTGTAGGCAGGTTGAAATAATGATCGTCAGGATCCTGAATCAAGTCCAATCCGTTTCTTTGGAAAGTTCATGGCAAGAAAGAGAAAATGAATAGTAATTGAAGGGCAAGCTTCCTGAAAGTCTGGACTACTGTACTATTGCCACAGATTACGGGAGGTCTACATTGACTCTACAATCGGCCACTGTCTGAGAAGACTGGGAGCAAATCACAGATTGCGGTGTCTCCTGTGATCAAGATTCTCGTGGCTCGAACAATTCATAGGACGGATGGATGCAGGAAACAAGCGAGAAGCCAGGGAGTTTACGGTAGCGGAACTTTTGTTGAAGGCAGACGGAGAGGAGGGGATTCTCTTGTCCAATTGTCCGGATTACCATACTCGCTGACGTAACCATTCATTGAGTAATTTTTTGTTCCTATCGAGGGGACGAAATTATCGGAAAGTCTCCTCGAATCGAACTTGGGGCAGCGGTACCCACAGACATGAACCTCCTCCTTGATTCTCTAAGCTCATGGCAAAGTTGTAGAATTCTCGGTACGAATAAAGTGCGATAGACAGGGAGGAAATTATTGTTTGGGTACTATCAAACAGGGGCCAAGATGTTCACCTTTCCTCCAGTTCTAAGTGACAAGGGTTGTGCAGAGTGAAAGAGACGGGAACCCACTTTGTAAATATCAGTTTCATCGACAGAAATGTTAGGAATGGTGACTACCGTTGGAAGCTCTGTTTTCTTGCAATTCTAATACGCAGACTCCTCTTGGATTTTCTGAAAGGAGCCGGGGGGTATGAAATCAGTTGATCAGTACTGAAATGTAAACTATCACCTTGTGTGAGAATTGATCGACGATAGAAGGAAAATCGATTGACGACAGAAGGAGAATTGATTGACTACAGAATGGGTCAATTCACCATCATTTTATTTGGTTTCTTCATGCTGTTATGGGCGAGTCAAAGAACTGGGTTTGCCAAAGAGTGCACTAATATTCCAACACAGTCTTCGCATTCTCTGCGTGCGCTTGAGCTCAAAGGAAACTCATCTTTTGGCATAGAGTTGAAGGAAGGGAAAAACTTCCGTGTGTCATTTCCGTTGAAACATTCAGTAGAGAAGACGTTGTTGGAAAGCTCAGAGGTTAGACTTGAGATGCCACGTCGGTTACAAAATGTTGTACTGAGGGACGTCCCGTTGGTAAGAATTAGATTGAATCCTGCCTCAGATGAAGGCAAAGCACAAGAAACTAATCTTCAGTACCTTCTATCCCTGGATGTGGATCGGCTGGTTTGGAGTTTCCGGACGACAGCTGGTCTTCGAGCTCCAAAGACTCCTTATGGTGGTTGGGAGGATCCCAGGATGGAGCTTCGAGGGCACTTTGTTGGTAATCGGAACTGTTACTGAGTATACATGTGTTTTGTTTCGATTTTTTCTGATTGTTTAGAAGCTCAAAAGTAAGACATGACTTTTTGACATGTTTTTGTACCCATTCTATCTGGCAATGATCTGTATGTGCAATTTTTCGTGTAAATGTCCACTTCAGGTACTGACATTGGTTCTTTTCTGAAAGTTCAGGACATTACCTGAGTGCTACAGCGTTGATGTGGGCAAGTACTTTTAATGAAAGTGTGAAGCTCAAGATGTCTAAGGTGGTGGATGCTTTGGGAGAATGCCAGGAGGAATTGGGAACTGGTTATTTATCTGCTTTCCCATCGACCTTCTTTGATCGGTTTGAAGCGATCGAACCTGTGTGGGCGCCATACTACACTATTCACAAGGTTTGACTTGTACGCAAAGTCTTGGCTCTGTCCAGAGATACTCAACGAACTTACTCTACTTTCTCATTTTCCCTGAGACTGCTGCAAGACGCATCTGTTCTTATTGTATCTTGTCTAAACTTTTGCAGATTATGGCAGGACTTTTAGACCAGTACACTATTGCAGATAACCTAAAAGCGTTGGATATGCTACTCTGGATGACGAAGTACTTCTTAGCAAGAGTTGAGTCTGTGATTAGGACGTACACTATCGAACGACACTACACATCTCTCAATGAAGAGGTTGGTGGTATCAACGATGTCATGTATCGACTCTACATGCTAACGGTGAACTTCCTTCTTGTCTCCCAGAGTGTAGCACCCAAAGCAGAACCTCATTGGCAGCCTGTGTAAAGTTCCCACAGTTTATGGTATCGAATTTGATCTGCGTGGCTAATGAAGTAGGGATCTGAAAATTTGACTAGCTTTTGCCGTGTCGAATCTGACTTGCGTGAATAATGAAGTAGGGATCTAAAAATTTGACCTGCTTTTGCCGATGATTCGATCTGCAGGAAGATCCGGAACACTTAAAATTAGCCCATTATTTTGACAAGCCTTGTTTTCTGGGTCCGTTAGCTCTCGAGGTGCACTTCTACTCCCAAAGCGATGCAAATAGGTTCTATTTTTCGTACCATGAACAAGATTTACTGTACCAACCTCGTTAGTCCATGTAAATCTAAATTTTTAGATTCTTCAAGCAGATATGAAACCCTTAATATTGTTTCTCTGCCCTTCTCTTTCTACTTTGTTCCCTTGTCTGCAAATAAGCAAGAACCATGTGAGCCTATGGATGCCTACATGTGTGTGCAGACGGATGGCTTATCTGGGTTTCATGCAAATACCCACATACCTCTTGTCGTAGGAGCTCAGATGCGATATGAAAGTACCGATGACAGATTATATAAGGTAGGACATTTAAGCAGCCTTATGAGGTTCCTCAAGCTGTTGAGGTTGTGATAGAATGCAGTATCTTCTCTGTATCAGCTGACACCCTAAATTGTTCAACTGCCAGTCTATGAAGAGCTTGATGAAGAGACGATTGATTGCATGGTTGATGAGATTTGTGGTCTATTTCCTCTTCCTACTTTCAAAGTACGGTAAATCAGTTTTTATCTGCTTGTTGAATGAACAGGATCTGTCACAGTATTTTATCGATCTGGTGGACACGTCCCACCGTTATGCTACCGGTGGAACCTCTGCAGATGAATTCTGGTAAGATGAATACTGATCCAAGGTAAATGATGATTCAATGTTAAGCTTTATGTGAAAGAAATTCTATATATTGCTATCAGCCATGTAAACTAAGAAGTGGGTGGTTGCCAATGTGCAGGGCTGACCCTAACCGGCAGGCAGACCATCTGACAACTGAAGCCCAGGAGAGTTGCACCACCTACAATATGCTCAAAGTAAATGTTCAAACCCTTTGGGATATCGCATAAGTTCATAGAATGCTGGAGCTCGTAACTTGCCTGTTGTGATACGTTTCTTGACGATTTCATCAACTCTTGAGAACAGGTTGCCAGAAATTTGTACCGATGGGGCTATACGCGATATGCCGACTACTATGAGCGAGCCCTAGTCAACGGTGTCTTAGGAATACAACGAGGACAGGAGCCTGGAGTTATGATATATATGCTTCCCCAAAGGCCTGGAGCCTCCAAAGCTAAGTCTTATCATGGTTGGGGTACACCGTTCGATTCGATGTGGTGCTGCTACGGAACTGGTATTTTGGATGCCTGTACCTATTCTATCATCTTCAATTTTCTCACCACCAGCTGCATTGGTTAGAGTAGTTTAGAGCTGCAGCTGCAGTCCGAGGCTTAGTATGGTTTTGATGCCTGCAGTTCAAATCTATATTCGCATCAGGAAAATATTTAGTAAGATCAGGTTTAGCATTTGGTGTTGACTGGATCCTGATGCAGCCTAAGGAGATGGATGGACGTTCTTTGAGCTCTAATGAATTGCGAACCACCATTATTGCAGGAATAGAGTCTTTCTCAAAGCTGGGAGATTCAATTTACTTTGAAGATGAGAGTGATGAACTTTTTGTGATGCGATTTTCGTCAAGTACCCTCCTTTGGCTTACTCTGGGAGTAGCACTTGAGCAGAACGTGCAGCCATTGTCATCTTATTGTCCTAATCTTACCGTGACTTTCGAGGTCAAACCACTTCCACAGGTTTGTCACAATCGACAATTCTAGACGTGTAAGTAGGTTTCTATGCCATAGTAGAAAAAACATAAATGGCCTTTTTATCGGGCATTGTTGCTGTGACAGACTTCATCTGGAAGAAGGCAAAGCCTTTCCGTAAGGATACCTTCTTGGACTAAACCAGGCGGGAGAATTCTACTCAATAGGCGCACGTCAACCTATAAACCAAGACCAGGTGCGCTCAGCTGATATACCATGCTCTTGCTGTACATTGAAATCCAGCACATGTATGGCAATTATTGCAGATCTATGTAAGAAGCACAAGGAAGTAGTAATTGTTTCTTTTACTTTTGTCTTAATTTCTGTTCAAATACCTTGCACAGGGGGCTACGTTACCTTCTCCGAAGCCTGGACCGTCGGAGATAAGCTTGAGATAGAAGTACCCATCTCTTTGGCAATCGAAAGAATCCAAGGTAGCTATGTTTTCGTCATTTTCGGAGGCGCTGTTGAGGTTGTCTCGACGATACCTTTCTCTAACGAAAGTAGAAACCTTGTTTATCTGCAGATGACCGGCAGAAGTATTCTACCCTCCATTCTATACTCTTTGGTCCCTACTTATTGGCTGGAATGACCGCTGGAGCCAATGAGCTTGGTGCTGTGAATACTAGCTGGCTGTCTTCTTGGTTGGTGCCAGTTTCAGCTTCCTACAACGACCAACTATACAGTTTCAGTCAGAATTGGGCTGTGGACAGAGCGGCAGCAACAGGCCATCAGATTCCATACGTTATCAGCGAAGGAAGAGGTTTCGCCGAGATGCGATCAGCACCAGAAGAAGGTACCGATGAAGCAGCGTATGCTACTTTTCGCCTCGTTGAAAGCCCATCAGGACCTCACGACTCCCTAATTCATCAAGTCCAACCCTCGGAGGAAAGCTCTACAGCACACAGGCCTCTGCAGGATATCACACATATCGGTCATCTTCATCTTTCTGATTCGGTCACTCCTATAAAGTTTAGTGTTGTCACTCTCGAGCCTTATAGTAAACCTGGAGTGGTATTGGCTCACACAGGGCCAAATAGCAAGATTGTGGTGGTGGACAGAATGGAGACCTCTGAGGATGAAAGCCCTCACATGGGACAGATAAATGCGGAGTTCCGACTTACTCCTGGTCTATCTGGTGACGGGAACAGCGTGTCGTTTGAGGCAGCAAGCCATCCTGGCTGTTTCCTTGCTACTAACATGGATTCCAGCATCACACTTCGCTGCAAGACTCTAGGACCAAATATTACTGACCATAATTTCCAGTCTACGTGCAGCTTCAATGTGAAGAAGGGTCTGGCATCCTACCACCGCATAAGTTTCATCGCTAGGGGGGAGAAGAATAAATTTCTACTTTTTCCCATTTCTGCTTATAAAGACGAGTCCTACACAACTTACTTCAATATTACGAATAGTGAGGAGAATATTGAAACGAGTAGTGAAACACTGTAAACAACCATACGAATGAGATATATATAAACGTATGATCTGGTGTTTGCAGAAATCATTGCACGAGTTGCTTTATCAGTGCTTTTGCGTATGACACGGCCATGGTTTGCTTGTTCCTTGCTTGTTGCCGAATTTCGATCTCTTAATACTTTTGTGCTAATGCCCGTACTTGCAGAGCAAGTGCTACTGAATTACACCGCTATATATCTCACTTGTGGTACTCTCGCGGTTGAGTTTTTTGCCAACAGTAGTGGCTTTTAGGGTTCTTTGAGTGGTTCTCTTTCGACAGAACGATCTTGTCACGAAGTTGACAACTGCAACTAAGCTCAAGTTACTTTGATACTTCTAATATCAGTTTCCGCTGCTCAAGCAGATGCTTGAGGCGGCATGCATCCAAGTCAACACTCTCTGCTTGACAGTAATAGCCGGAAACACTACTTTGTACGCAGCCTAAGCACTGCCACGGGACCAGCAACTGAAAATGGCAGACCCTGCTCTGGAAGAGCCTTCGGGTAGAATACAGAACAAGGACCTGTCTTAACCAGAGTTAGAATATGACCGCTAGACATAGTTAGACATATACCCATGGAACCAAAGTTACGCCACGTGTTGGTTCTTCTTTCGTTCATAATTTGTGAGATAAACTGGTTCGGTATCGTTTCGGTACGACCCCAAAGTCATTCACAGGAAGCCTCATGTTCTTCAAATGACCCTTGAATTGAATGCTCCAATTTGCTTCAAGCAATGTCGGAATAAGGTTTGTCGTGGTCGAAACAGGTCCGCATTGTGAACTCGTCGTGAACCTTCTGTATATCATTCGGTTGTAATTATTTGGATTTTTTTTGTGTGGTTAATTTTATCAAACTAAGGATATAAATGAATTTATTTTAATGATTATCATATGTGTTTCCGGTTCTTCTCTGTTATATTGTCTTTTGTATATTTATCTTTTGTAATTAATTTTCTCCACTGATTGACTCAAGAAATCCTCGTCCATGCTTTATGAAATAAGTTGGATCTAACTTTTCTATATAGGTCTCTTGCATGTTCTCCTATAGATGTAGCTGAAATTTATTATTCAATCTAAATAATCCAAAATTTGGGTATATATGAAATTCCTTAATGTATTTTCTTCAACTTTTGCTTTGCCTGGGCCCTTTGAGGAAAGAGAATGAGCAAATTACATTATGCTCAATAGGCAATTCAGTGGAATACCTAAGAACTCTTGAAATCCCTCAACTTGCAGTTAAATGGGAACGGGATAGGAAAGAATGTTCTTCATAGAGGAAACTGCCCAATAACACCAATTTTCAATGTTTACACAAAAACTAAAAATAATTTTAAAATCTAGTGTAGGAATAAAGGAAAAGTCTACTTTTCAATATTAGAAGGAAGTAAACAATGCAATTCTTCGTTTTAAGAAGAATGGAGTAAGTGATAGAGTACGAATTTGCTTAAAAGAGTTCATAATTTAGATTTTAGTTCTGCCTTCACAGTGGAACAGGTTTTCAAATTTTGTATCTTCTCTTCTTGATATTTTCAAAAATGTTAGTGCTAATTGTCTTACAACTAATCCTCCTTATATGGAATCTGCTCGTAAATAAAGTTCTACCTATACAAAGTTTTACTGAGGCCGACAGATCCTTCTTTATACTAGGAGTGATTATTCTTTGGACTAGTTTAGGAGAATCCATGTAAATGATTTTGATCCGGGCTCTCTATCCATACCCATGCTGATCCTAAAAAAGCCTATTAAAACCCTGTATTCTAGTTCTTTTGTCCAAAATTCATAAAAATTTGGGATTCTTTACTATCTTGAATTGAATTCCAAAGTGTGATAATGTGTTGACATTTCTTACCAAGTACTACATATTTTCTGATATTTTCTCAATATAATCAATTTTAAAGTTTGCTAACCTTAGAAGACCATGACGTTTACCTTCTCAAGATTTGGATGAGATTGTCCGTGTAAACTATCTCAATGTCAAATAACTCAATCTTTATAATCCTTTCTCTCTGTAATCTCTATCCAGATTTAATTGTGAAAAGTATAAAAATAGTTGAAAATGAACGAGGTTTAAAACTGGGAGGTATTATTATTACCAAAATTTGCAGTATTTTTCAGTACGGTAATGCCACATAATGGATACAGATTCATAGAGAATATTGTGTTTAAATTTTTTCATAAAGTGAAATCTTTACCCATTGCATCACTTTATGATATTTTTTCAACAAGACGATGCCATAATATGAAAGCTTGTGAGGAAAAGACTATAAATGATAATGTGCTATCATTGACACATGCTATACAGACATTTGCTCAACATCAAACAAAAAGTTGAGTATACATAGCGTTAAGTAACATCTTTGTTGCTCTCTATCAATTAGTGTACTATTACTCTTGAAAACCATATGAGTATATTTATTTGTTTATCCTTGTTATCTCTAGAATTGTCCTATGCATTACTTCTACAATCATAGTCTGACACATTAAAGTCTAAAATCTGAATCCGGGTAGGATTGTAATGCAACTCTATTTACACTTATGAGTTTTTAGAACAAAGTGTTCAGAGATTATACTTAAGTGTACATTTTCAATATTTTACAAATAATAGAGGGTATAGACATAAAAGATCTGTGAAAATTAGGTTGAGTGGACTTCAGTAGATTAATGGAGTACTGTCTAATTAATTAGAATTATATCTAGATCTGCCATTTATGTGACAACAAATCAAATAAAAGATGAGGAGAGTATTTTCTTGTAAAATCTAAAAAAGATTCAAAGATCAAATAATATTCAGTGTTAAATACATTCATCAATAGTTTTGGTTTATATACCTATCTTGCATATAATAAACCTATATTAATGGTGGAATTAAAATTCATGAATCATCACCTCAAGTTTGGAGGACTTGATAATTAAACATTTTATAAGATTTTTTCATTGAGTGATATATTAATGAATAAAGTGATCAAGAGGATAACGTCTACAGATTTATATAAATGCTTTGAATTTATTTCTGCTTGTGGACCAAGGATGTTAGTTTAACAAGGATTGATGGATTCATCTACTTCTTTACTCACGGAGGCTCCATGTGGTTTGCAAGAACAAAATCATTATCACAAGATAGAAACTATTACAAGCACACCAAAGTTTACATCCATATATAAATTTTATTTGTTTTGCTAAATTTTCTTTTTCTTTGCTTGGATATATGAGTGCTCGTTGAAGGTCAAAGAAAATATACGATTGTAATGTAATGTAGACTCGCAAGTTCTAAATGCCTCTTTAGCCTATAGCCACTCCAACTTGTTAAATTTTTAAGCATTTTGTAACCTCTTTAACCCATAGCTTCTATGCTTCAAAGTTCATAAGGCCACCGTACCTTCTGGCCCATACCCATAGTGTCCCTAAAGTATCTAAACATTAGATACAGAGCCTACGCTTTAGATGAAGAATTGGAAGTGCTAAACTGGTTTTGACACTTGAGCTTTGGTAATGAAAGGATAATTATAGTTGCCAATAATGGTATCATGTGAAAAGTTTGGTGATATCCAGATTATGCAAGTTGTAAATAGATAATACTTGTGGGGATAGGATCATCCAAATCATTGCAGTACAAGTACTATACTATCGCTCAATCACCTTAAGGCAAGGTAGAAGGTACTTTAGGACTAGGAATAAATATAGGTGCCAAACCATACTAAGCATTTAGTTGGAGTAAGTGGACGGAGAAGAAATTGGCTCTATCCAAGGAGATTTGCTAAAATACCCAAATGAGAGTATTGATAAAGGTGAATCTAAGGCCTTTTTGAGTAGATCAAGAATGATTGATATAATACAGTTATCCGCAAAGTAACAGCGAGATTTTCCCAGACTCGCGCACAAGTGACGTGACGCAAAGTAAAACGAGAGAATTGAATGGGCGTCAAACTCGCGACTGCAATGGGTATATTCAAGGAAATGATCTATTTAATGGTAGATTATAAAGTGCTGACGGCGCAGATCATTTGTTCCCGGAATTCCCCTCGAGCGTTAATGAGTTTATAGTACAAACTCGCCGTAAACTCGCGAGAGGCTCATCTCGGAATGTCGGTGAGATTTGCCTAACTTGCAGAATAACTATCTCATACGTGCGGAGTATCCTCCCTTAATGCGCGTTAAGGTGTGTTTAGGGACTTTGCAACGTTAATGACTTAGTAAATTTTTTTTTGACATTGCAAGTGTGATTGAGCGAGTTTAGACAACTGTCCATATCAAACCCTGATTACATACATATAAGAGCCAAAATAGTATATTTGTTCCTCCGAGTGGACTCTAAGGTTTAACCTTTGACTCATGTATAGTCTCAAAGTCCGGGTTTGAGACATGATGTCTAGACGTTGGATTATGACGCTTGTGACTTCACATCCAAAACCAAATTCAGATCTACAATTTAAAAGAACAAAAGTCAAGTTCTGGGGTCCACTTTGTGTAGTTATTTTTTGAATTGTCATAAACAAGATAGCTACCTACCTAGATCTTCTTAGAGCTATACTTAAATACCAGTACTATAGCTCTATACCAACACTATTCCACATTACCTTTGATAGCTCTCTACCTTTAGCCAAACCTTGCCCAAGAACACTTAGAGGGCAATGCTTGAAATAGTGCTCTTAGTATAATTTGTTTCTCTAAATAGTCATCATGAATGATCCGTAAGGAAAATCAATAATTTTCCCTTAAACAAAAACTTATATTAGGATATCTTCACTGAATGAAAGATAAATCTTGCTCTTATCCACAAAAAGAACATATAAAAAAGGGAAGAGTTTCATACCATCTCCTTTAGTTGGCTTCAGTTACTCAAAGTGCCATCAATTTGGATTGATCAAAGTTGAAGCATATCTCATAAATTAATTGGTCTTGTTCATTTCATCAGCAGTCTATCACTCAAAAACTCATTCAATAATCTGATACTCATAACTTGTGTGCATAACTTGGAACTCATTGCTCTCGGTGATAAACTATAGACACAAAAATCAATAGGGCATAAGTGTCCTAGTACGTATGAACTTATCCTATTTATCTCAGAAATTTAGTAATTCTCTCAATTGCTGCCTTTTCATGAAGTTCTAGGTTATTTGGCCAAGCTTGAAATGATGTGGTTCTAGCTACTTGAACTTCCTCTAACATAGTTTGAATGCACAGGTCCTCCTACTAAAGTTGAAGTGCTTATTATCTACATAATGCATCTACTTTAGTTGCTTGCTCAAATTACTCCACTCAACGTTATCACGCTCTTATCTAGCTCAGTCTCAAGATATTGTGGGTCTTTCTTGTGCTCCTCTACACTATGCAGTAGCTCATACATCCAAATGTTGGGTATCATTGCTCACTTCACTACATCTAAAGTTTTACTTCTAAATGGTGTACCCTCTATCTCTCTTGCCACTTGAAGATCTTCAAATTGATTTAAAAGGTAAGTGTTCTCCGCTTGAAGTGCTACTATTTACTCAGCTCCATAATGCCAACACGTTAGTTGATCAACAACTACTCCATAATGGTAGTTACGCTGATGAAGAATCTATAATGATTCATCAACGTAGCTTGCGGAGAGGTATATACATAGCGACTTGCTAGATGCACGCAATTGACAACTTTGAGGCTTTTCCTCTCTGGAGCTCCGCACTTTGCTTGCTCGCGAACAAAAAGTGCAGCATAATATAGAGTTTTTGGGCTTCGGCCCCCCCGCGTAAAGCGTCAGATTTCCAGTGGGTGCATGAGAAAGCGAAAAGCAAAAAAAAAAAACTTTTTTGCATTCTCTTCTCGGCACGCAAGGTGGAACGATGAAAGCACCCGAGGCCCATAAAATTTGCATTGTCTAATGTCGTTCAAGTCCTTCAAGGACATTAGAAAATGCACGGCCACGCACGGTCATCCCCGCCTTTTTGCCACAGGGGCGGGTTCGGTCCTCCAAGGTCGGATTAGGGCCCCTTCAACCTGCGCATGGATAGCTCAATTTCTTCGGGGTCAAATAGAAACAACCAGAATGCTCATCTTCATTGCGCCTACACCGAATAGCTTAAGCTCGCTGTTTCCATGTACTCGCTGACCCATTATGCAAAAGGTACGCCGTTAGAGAGGAAAATTTCTATACTTAACCAGCTTCCTTCGACTGATTGTTTGCATCGGATTTTCAGGTTTTATATTTCACTCCCTTTCTTAGGGTTCTTTTCAGCTTTCCCTCACGGCTATCGGTCATCGAGGAATACTTAGGCTTAGAGGGTGGTCCCTTTTGGTCGCGTAAAAGCGATCAAAATTCAAACAAAGTATCCGCGTTTTACTTACTGGAAAGGTGTGCTACAGGGCTATCGTCTTCTTTGGCAAGATTTTCCAATCCTTTTCACAATTCCTTTAATGTGTTTTTCCATCATTCAATTCTCAACAAATTGTAAGAAGAGAAGCCTAATCAGGAGAATTAGACAATCTTCCTGAACAAGCTTTTTATTTAGTGGGTAAAGCCGCTACATTACAAGTTAAAAAATGACACTAAATCTTCGTCCTGGCTCCTAATCGAAGTGTTTGGAGCCCTGAGGTTCAAGAAATTAATTTATCCACATAAGTGGACAAATTGGTATATTGCCTAATCATGCATCGCTTTTAACTGCTTAGATATAGGAATCATAAAAAATATATCTTTATGAACAATGGTCAACTATGGCATTGATGGACGATTTTGCTATGATATATAATAAAATATTAATATTTGATTAAATATATTAAAAAAATAATATATTTTTTTCAAAAGATGTAAGAAAATTTTTAAAAAATAAAACGAAGTTAAACGAAGTTGAAATAATATAAATTAAAATAAATTAAATTTTAAAAATATATATTAAAAATTTTACAAAATCACGAAATTCGCAAAAGCAGATCAAAGGCGACCGCGTAAAAAACCGAGAAATGAAACGACCTCGTCCAGCCCGTACAAGGGAGAGATTTTTGAAACTTGTTCAGAGGACACTTCGTCTAGTCTCTTGATGAGCCCATACAATAAATCCAAGAACTCCAATACTCATCATGGCGTACACTATGGCAAGATAGTCGAATACGGGTCTCTTGAAAAGGTAGACGCGATATGACTAATGATACCAAATCCTGTCAGAAGTAGAATATAAACCTCAGGATGCTAATGGACGATATCTTCATCTCCAATCAATTGAAACAATTTCAGAAAGTGAAACAATTTGTTTGGTTTAGTTGGATCTAGATAATAACCTCTCTCCGGATATCTTAAAATAACGCTCACTTTGCCCAAAGAAATAGCAAAATATGTAATCCATGAAAGAAACCAAATTTTCAAACCAAATGATTCCTAACTCATTCGACGGAATTTTTGGTACCAAGGGTAAATTTGTTCTTGCTTGTTTTTTGCCAACGTCTATGTTATGACCTAAAGTGTGCTCCTCTCTAATTGAGATCTAATAAGTCAAATCCCAAATAAATGGTTTGATCACCCTTACGATATCAACGGTTCACTTTCCCAAGCTCTCCTTATGCATATAGATATGCAATCGCTCGAGTCTTTAGCCAATTTGCTCCAAGTTTGTAGCATTCTTTGTCAGTTTTGCTTCCAACTTTGGTTGAATCCTCGAGTAAATTCATCTTCTTTGGGGGTAAAACTAGGGTTAGGGTAACCTTTGAGATGGATCTAGGTGGAAAATTGTCACCTATATTTATGTCAATGTCACCCACATATTCTCTTGCATTTACTTTATTTCTGTTGAGTTTAGGTTGGATCTTTGAGAATGGTTACAAACCTCATAATTCCTTCTAATCACATAGGTGTTGAAGGTCCTCACGGCAATTTAGACACTAACGCTTTCTCTTTTGTTTCAATGAGTTTTCTCCTCTTAGGGAACCTTTTGCTTTAAAGTGGTGCTAAGGAGAGAAAGACGACCGCGTAGAAAAAAATGAAAGATGGGAAGACCCCCATCAAGCCGTACAAGGGCGAGATGGAAAAGGTAAAATGGGGCTAAGCCTCAAGGAAGTGATATACTTTAAACCACCCTTCGCCTTCCCCTGTGGGGTTTCTCTTTTGCTCTCAAATTGAAGAAAAGCTATCTGATACTCAAATTAAAAATTGTCTAGCCCATTCATATAAAATATAAAGGCAACATAGTCAGTAGTAAAAGAACTTGGTATCAAAGCCTGTCCTTATTAAGTCCTTTGTAAACTTTGGCCATATAATCCTAATCCAGTTTTGAATATGACTTGGTGTATTCAAGAGGCATAAATGTGAGCAAATTCCTATAAAAAATCATGATTTCATCAATTAGGCATTGGATCATTTAGAGATAATTTACAACCTCTCATAAGTTTTAGATTCCTTACACTAATTTTTAATTTATTTTATTTCGAAGTTGGTGTTTATATATATAAAATAAAAATAAACTTAAGAATTTTTTTTTCACATTTTAGTTAGGTCTTCAGCATAAAAAGACAACCTATAGAAGTGCGGCAGTAGCTTCAACAGGCTTTACAAAACATCTTCTATTACGATGAGCACCATGGGACTCGCGACAAATACTAAAGTGATCAAGTTTACAAACCAAAATTAGTAAAGTATTTAAAATTTTGATTAAAAATAAAAGTCCAAATTTTAAAATTAGATGTTCAAAGGGCTAACTATATATAAATTTATGTTCAAACGGCTAACTAGGGCTAACTATAATGGTTGAAGTAATGAATATCACCTACCAAAACTTAGGAAAGTTTGATTTTGACAGAAATCAACTTGGAAGCTAGCTATCTCCTATCAACAACAATTTATCTAAATTCTATCTAATGTGTTCTATATAAATAAGATATATTAAATAAATAAATACTAAAATTGTAGCATATGGATAATGAAGCTAAACTTTCAGTTAATAAACTGGATAAAAATGTTAATATCAAATTTATGAATAATATACTTGTATTTGACATAACTACAATCCATATCGTACTCATCTGTATGGATGATGATACTAGAAATAGAAGGAAATCATTATCAGGATAATTTTAGTTTGAATGAATAATTTACAACAATCATGCACACTGTTTAAAACTACAAACCAATCTGAATTCTAATCCTGTCATTAAATTATTGAGGAAAATATAAAGAATTTTTATTTATTTATGTTTAGATTATGTTCACAGTTGATATCAAAAACTATCATCAAAGTCAACCTTTTTGGTGTTATGAATATCAAAGATGGAATACTCCGAAATAGTGCAGGGTAATTGGATAACGTATACATAATTTAGAAGGTGTACAGATCAACAGTATAACTTTGCCTTACATTAACTTCAAAAATTATACACAAATAATGTATTTAAATTATAATTACAGTCCAATTTTTCCTTCTAATTTCTTCTACCTAAGTATCTTAAATTATTTTATTAGTTAAAAAGACGAGTTTCCGAAAGAGATGCATTTCCATTATATTATTGTTGTTCCATTATATTGTTGTTGTGATCTACTCGACTCACTCATGTTTCTGCGTAGTTTAAAGATGAGGAGTGTTAAAAAATTTATATTAGAATTATTATATTTTCTATTTTGGCTGTTGTCGGGGTGCGCGAGACTATAGGGAAAGGGGGCTTGTAAATTGAATGCACGCAGTGCCTTTCCCTAAGGGCTCGTTGAGTGCTTATTTCTTATCATTGTACAAGGGCAGCTAAATGTAAATCGTTCCTAAACCATCGTGTGAATAAATATACTCGCTTTCCGTCTAAATAAAGTATTAACTGAACGTTAGTTAAACGTTAGAGGATGGTTGAGGGCGGCCTATCTTTATGGGAACAGCGTTTAGCTGAAAAGAATAATAGTTTTATCTTATACCAAATACATATATAAAACTTAACCACATCATAAAATAGGTATTGAATTACATTAATTCTTTGCATGCAAACAAATCCTTCTTGTGCAGGGTTAATCTCAATAGTTGAAGACTGTTATTAGAGGAATAGACAAATCGGAAAGGATCCCCCAACAACTATATCAGGGCAATAGGTTTGAAGGAAAGAGTGACAACAATGGCAAGAGAGGAAGGAAAGGTCAGATAGACAAATTCAATGGTAAAAACTTTGGTTTATGTAAAATGCAAACCAATGATTACTTGTATAAGAGAAAGCTTCATGTATTTATTGGAGGTGTGAAACCAAAGCTCATGTTACTTGACAATTGGGATTTGATGGATAAACAAGCTTTGGGAGTTGTCTGCTTCACATTAGCTAGAAATGTGGCATTGAATGTTCTAAGGAGAAAACTACTATGAGTCTACTAAAAGCTTTGTCTAACATGTATGAAAAACCATCAGTTTCAAACAAGGTGTATTTGATGTGTTATCTTTTCAACCTGAAGGTCATTTTATCACAGGTCATATTAATGAGTTCAACCTGATCATGAGCCAATTGAGTTCAGTGGAAATCAGTTTTGAGGATGAAGTGTGTGCTTTAATTCTCCTATCCTCTTACTTGAAAGCTGGAGTGCAACTATGACAACAATAAGCAATTCTTGTGGCTCAAAAAAATTGAGGTTTGAGGAGGTCCAGAATCTGATATATAGTGAAGATATTAGAAGGAGAGAGTCTAGCATGAACTCTAGATTGGCCATGAATATTTTTGAAAACATATGAAAAAATGTTCTCCTATCCTCTTACTTGAAAGCTGGAGTGCAACTATGACAACAATAAGCAATTCTTGTGGCTCAAACAAATTGAGGTTTGAGGAGGTCCAGAATCTGATATATAGTGAAGATATTAGAAGGAGAGAGTCTAGCATGAACTCTAGATTGGCCATGAATATTTTTGAAAACATATGAAAAAATGTGCAATGTAGTGACAATCAAAGTAGATCCAAGTCAAAGAGGAGAAGTAAGTCTAGATCAAAAGGTGATGGATGTTGGCATTGTGGGAAGAAGGGGCACACAAGAAAGAATTGTTAGCTCATAAAGAAGAATCCAAGCAAGGAGCAGAATGAAGATTAAATGAATGAATCTACAAAGGAAGTCAATGATGTTTCTGTTCTAAGTGCAGAAAATCTTAAGGAGTCATGGATTCTTGATTGAGTAGTTTTTTTTCACTCTACCTCATGAAAGGAGTGTATGTTACATTACACTGCTAGTGATTTTGGAAAATTTTATCTTGCAGATGATGAGCCTTTGGACATTATGGGGAGAGGTGACATTAGAATGCCAAATCAGTCTAAGTGGAACTTGAAGAATGTTAGGCATGTTCCAAGCTTGAAGAGGAATATTATCTCAATTGGGCAACCTGATAGTGAAGTGTATGTCACAACCTTTGTAGGTGGTTCATGGAAAATCACCAAAGGAGTTATGGTGGTTCATGGGGAACAAGCTGGGGACTCTCTACATGACCAACAAGATCAAGGACACTGTGACACTTGCAGATACAATATCAAATGGTAATCTTTGGCATTGCAAGCTTGGGCATATGAGTGAAAAATGCATGAAGGTGATGATGAAGAAGGACAAGCTACCAGATTTCAAAACCTTTGATGTAGGTTGTCATGAAGACTTCATATTTAGGAAGTAGAAAAAGGTTAGTTTCTTGAAGGGTGGAACCTAGGATAGGGAAGCTAAAGCTTGTATACAAAAATTTTGGGGTCCTTCTTCAATTGCATGTATTGGGGGTTCACAATATTATGTCACTTTTATAGATGACTCAACCAGGAAGGTTTGGGTATATTTCTTGAAGCACAAATCAGAGGTATTTGTCACTTTCAAGAAGTGGAAAAGCTTGGTAAAACATGAGTCTGGTGCAAAGCTAAAGCAACTAAGATCTGACATTGGTGTGGAGTATGATAGTAGTGAGTTAAAAGGTTCAGCCACTCCATTCTATTATGGTGTGCTTGGCAAGGTCTTCTCCATTTTGCCTTGCCAAGCACACCATAATAGAATGGAGTGGCTGAACGCATGAAATGGACTATGAATGAAAGAGCTAATAACATGATGATCCATGTTGGTCTACCCAAGGTGTTTTGGGCTGAAGCAATCAACATTGCAGCATACTTGAAAAATAGGATAAGTTTCTCAACTCTCATAGATCATAAGTTGCCCAAAGAGGAGTGGATAATAAAATCAGTGAGTTTGTTGCACTTGAGAGTCTTTCAATATGTCTCTTATGTGCATGTCAATGCAGAGGAAAGGGAAAAGTTAGATGGAAAGTCTAGGAAGTGTTTCTTTATTGGAAATAGTGCAGATGACTTTGGGTACAAGTTTTGGGATGTAGAGAGCAAGAAAATCATCAGAAGAAAATATGTGATATTCAATGAGTGTCTTCTTTACAAGGATAGCAACAATTTGGATTCCAAAAATGTAGTTGAGCAGAGAAAAAAAACAATCAAGTTGAGTCGCAAGAGATAAATGAATAAGATGTTATCATAAGGGTTTAAAGAAACCCTAGAAGCTCAAAAACTACTTTGCCACAACCTCAACCATATGCACTATAATAGCCAAGATCTACAAGAATCACAAGGCCACCAACGAGGCATTCTCTCTCTCTATCTCTCTCTACATTACTTGCTATTGAACAATGGAGGTAAATCTGAATGTTATGAAGAAGCCATGCAAAGTGAAGACTGAATGAAGTGGGGGCTTGCCATGAAGGATGAGATGAGGTCCTTTGATAAAAATCAAACTTGGGAGCTCAATGTACTACAAAAGGCAAGAAGGCATTACATAACAAGTGGGTCTACAAGGTAAAAGAGGAACACAATGGTAGCAAATGGTATAAGGTAAGGTTAGCTGTGAAAGGCTTCCATCAAGAGGAGAGGATTGATTAGTTAGATTTTTCCATTGGTAGGAAAACAATCAACAATTAGAGTGATTCCCAATATAGTGTTGGTAGAAGATTTGTATTTGGAGCAAGTGGATGTCATTATTGCATTTCTACATGGTGAGATTGATGAAGATATCTACATGCAACAACCTATTGGCTTTTGTAATCCCTGGTAAGGAGCGCTTGGTATGTAAGTTGCAAAAAAGCCTATATGATCTGAAACAAGCACCAAGATTATGGTACAAGAAATTTGATAGGTTCATTATCATTAATAAATTCATAAGATATCAAGAGATTCATTGTTGTTATCTCAAGACTCTTGATAATAGTTTTATCATCTTACTTTGTATGTTGATTATATGTTGATAGTTGGACCAAACATACTAGAGGTTGAAAGATGGAAGAAAGAATTATCAAGAGAGTTTACAATGAAAGACATGGGTGTATCAAAGGAGATATTTGGGCTGAAAATTGAAAGGGACAAGGTCGTTGGAATGTTGAAGCTCTCTCAAGGTAGCTACATTAGAAAGGTGCTGGAAAGGTTCAACACGATAGATGCAAGTTCTATGAAGACACTTTTGGCAAGTCACTTTAAGCTATCAAATGAATAATTGCCCAAGGATGATAAAGAGCAAAAGGATATGTCAAAGGTGCCATATGCCTCACCTATAGGTAACCTGATGTATGCAATGACATGTACTAGACCAGATATTGCACATGCAATGAGAGTTGTGAGTAGGTACATGGCCAATTTGTGAAGACAACATTGGGAGACTGTCAAATGGATTTTTAGATATATGAAAGATAGCAAAGATATAGGTTTGTGTTACACCCGAGGCAGCCATAGACTACAAGGTTTTATGGATGCAGACCTAGGAGGTGATATGGATACTGGAATAAGCACCAAAGGGTATGTTTATACCATAGGCAGGACATCAATGAGTTGGTTCTCACAACTGCAAAAAATTGTTGCTTTGTCGATAATTTGAGGTAGAATATGTTGCAATTACAGAAGCTAGTAAAGAGATGATTTGGTTGCACAACCTTCTAAAGGAGCTAGGCAGAGAGAAAAATTGTAGTGTTTTATTCTTGGACAATCAAAGTGTCATTCATTTAGAAAAGAATCTAATGTTCCATGCTAGAACAAAACACATACAATTGAGATATTATTTCATCCAGAAGTTACTTGAAGATGATAGTTTGTCACTTGAAAAGATTCAAGATGCCAAGAACTTTGTTCATATGTTAACAAAGATTATCACTTCTAAGAAGTTAAGGCTATGTATAGTATCAATTGGCCTGCAAGGATAACTAGATAGTATTGGTGCACATAGTATGTACATCAAGCACATGAAGCATATTTTCTTTTTGAAAGATGTATAATCAAGAAGTATGAGTCTCCAAGTGGGAGAGTTGTTAGGATGTAGAGCCTCATCCGTCCGATTTGTCTCATATGTGATGTTGAGATCTGCAGCTCAGATCATCCACGGTAATATATTGTCTAGGGTCAAGACAGGTATTTGACAATAAAGGAAATTGGGGTGGCACCGTGAAGGTGTTTGTTCTTTGTTGGTGCTATAGAAGAAGGTAACCATTCAATCTGTAGAGATCTTTTGCGATGAGTCAAATATACATGCATCTCTGAAGAAAGGATGGGAAGGAACTCTATGTAACTTTGATTTGCATGAAGTTGGCCAGGAGAGGTTTGATCTGATTGGACGAGAAGGAGATAATCCGGAGAAGGGCATATCAAGATAGATCAGGAACAGATTGGAAAGGGAAAGAGTTGGTCTGGACAGATTTAGGGACAAAGCTTCACATTGATCATTATAACCTGTATTAAGAGGGAGTAAAATTCTTTGATATGTGTTGCCCCGTGGATGGAGGAGCCCGGTGACTTTGGGATCCAGTTAATTCTTGTACATCTATTGATGTATGTGAGTATATTTTCCTTTCTTTTTTTCTCCCTGTATGTCTTTCCTTCCCGCGCAGGGTTAGTTTCCATAGTTGAAGAATGTCATTAGAGGATCAAATACATCAGAAGGGATCCACAACATAAATAAGCACATAAACTTAGGTTTTAAAATTGATATTATTCAGATGATTATACTTTCAGATACTTATCAATTTTTTTAATTACCTAACTTAACTAAATAAGATAATGGACTGCATTATATTTTCATATCACAACCTTCTATAATAATCCACAAAGGAACTAAGTAGGATAAATCTAGTATCTAAATAAGTAAAGCTCGGCAGATCTAAATTGATGTATGAGACCCAAAATACGTATTTCGGGTTTTAGTGAGTTGTAGTATCGTTGCTTGATCCAAGTTTAGCAACATGACTCGAAATCAGCAGTCCTAATTCTCTTTTGTTATCTCTGCAGATCTTCTCTAACCTGATGCTTCTGTGATCAATGGAGGGATCATGACACGAAGTGAAATATGGCGCGCTTAAGCTGGATTCTACACGGCTGGGGTGGTTTTCTCGGTTCATCACTTGGGTGAGGTTACTCCTGATCTTAAGCTATGATCATCACTGTCCACGATAATGAACAAAAGCTAATTTTGCTACTCTAATAGCCAAGGAGTTAGGTGACTTGGAACGAGAGTCTCCAGTAACAATAGCAGTCGTATGAAACAAATACATCGATACCGTTGCTGTTTAGGGTCCAACTATTGCAAGTCAAGATACTGAGTTTAGTGTAGATTGTAAGATCTGTATCTTACAAGTAGCAATTAACAACGTATAGTTGGAAAATTTACTGTCAGAGCGTGTCATCGAGAGGAGCATTAATCTATCTCAAGGGTTCATTATAGCTATTATTTCAATTTCAATCTACATTCTGAGTGGCACTACCACTCCGAAGTGGAATTTTGTAATCTGAGGCACTCACGCTATGAAAGCCACCCATGCAACGAACGTATATTTCTGATTCCTCTGAAAAACCACTAGATTGATCCTCAGGTTGGGCTGCAATGATATATGAGATACAAATCTCTGTATGTAACTAATGTGAGGACACGGCCACTGTCAGAAGCTTCAGCACTCCGCTATGAGAACAGAGTCCTCGCACTCTGTTCTAGAAGGCAGGAAGTTTAGAATCAGGCAAGGAACGTCGGCTGCCAGTCAGTTAATATTTGAAATTTGATTCCGCAGTTCGGCGTAACGATCCTGTCAGCTTGAATGCGTCCGACTATGAGCATCATTTGCTGATTAACTCCTTCCAGTCTACACTAAAGCACTCGTTACATCTAGGCTGATTGTTTCCAATCAGAGGTGGTGCAGAGATGCTAGTTTTTGCATGTGGATCAGTAAATAACGCCTTTCTTTTGATAATCGAGTACTCGGAGTATCAGCTACTCAAAGTAGATGCCATTCTTTCTGGGCTCATTAATGTGAGTCAGAAGGAGAAGGAGGTAGTAACACTTCAGAGGCCTTTTGGGGCCTTCTCTGCTTTGGAGGCAGCGGCGCATGACAGCAATTTGTGGCATTCAAGCCCGAACATTCATCTTACAAAAAACAGAAAACTCGACAATTCTGTGATTTAGGCAAAGGCAGAGTCTATGTATAATGGGAATTTGCAATGTACAAGGTAGGTTACTCCTACCGACTTTGTAAGTTTAATGAGTCGAACTCCAGTTCTGGTAGTAGAGAATTTGGAGCAGAAAGGAATTTACACAAACTTGTGAACTCCAGAGATGGGTTTGTGCATGTGTTCATCCAAAAGAATATTCAATCTCGGTTTCATCAGACTATCCACTGGCACTAGGGATGGTTCTTATTCAGAGTACTTTCAACCTCCAATCTTGGAGAATCTCGCGTTGTGTGGAACTCAGGAGTTTTGAGCACCGGTACCGGTAGCAATGGCTTTCAAGACTGAAACTTCCACTGTCAAACCCGGTCCGAATCCTACCACCAGTCCCCATTCGCATCCTTCTCCCGTAGTTGTGCTGCCCTTTGCAGCCGACCGCTTCCGCATTTGATCGAGAACGAACAAAACGCTAGCACCTGACATGTTCCCGTAGTTGTAAAGAATATCTCTTGTAGCCTCCAGCTTCTCTGGCTTCAAGCTCAAGGTTCTTGCTACTTCGTCCAAAATGGCACGACCTCCCGGGTGTACACACCAGAAAAGATCGTTCCAGCTAGGAGATCCTGCAATCTCAGATGCTTTCGTGAAGATGGGAAGAGTATTTCTGGAGATAAGGCCAGGAACGTCTTTCAGTAGATGGAAAATCAGGCCGGCTTCAGTCAGGCGTCCTTCGATAGCACCATCGCTTTCAGGCAGAATGGTCTCCCCTGACCAGTGAATTTCGAATTGGGGTTTCTCTACCTCGGGTACTGGGTCGGATCCTATGATGAGGACTGATGCTCCATCACCGAAAATGGCAGAGCCTACCAAGTTATCCAAATGCTCTTCGTTGGGTGCGCGGAATGTGACACAGGTCAGCTCACTGACGACAGTGAGAACTCGTGCTCCCTTGTTGTTTTCAGCAAGATCCTTAGCAACACGCAAAACAGTGGCACCTCCAAAGCACCCTTGTTGGTAAAGCATGGTGCGGTTCACATCGGGCCTGAGACCCAAAAGCCTGGTAAGAGTGAGGTCCGCTCCGGGCATGTTCACTCCGCTAGTAGTTGCAAAAACGACGTGGGTAATCAAGTCTCTGGATTGTCCCCATTCAGCCAAAGCCTCAATTGCTGCCTTCTCCGCCAATTTGGGTACCTCTCTGATTGCAATGTCCTGTCGGACATCAAGGGAGGGTTCCTTGTATGTACACATCGATGGGTTGGCCTTCAGAATGTCTTCTGTGCAGTGGAAGTACCTTGTATTGATTCCGGAGTTCTTACCTGCAGCACCCTAATCGGAAACAGTTAAAATCAATCGTCCTTGTTTATGATAATTACGCAGTTTGAACTAGACTAACTGCCAATTTCGTAGATTCATCAAATAGTTCGGAATGTGTACATTTGGGTCGACAAGAAATCCTATCGTAAGGTATGCAGGATCGGAAAATTTAACTCACATATGCGCGAAAATTTCGCTTTGAGATCCGTCTTGTGACTAGTGTTGGTGATGTCGAAGAAAAAATCTGGGTATTCACTCTGAGGATACGCAGTGGGGGGAACAGCTTTGCCAATAGCAAGAACCGTCGCAGGTCCGACAGCCCTCTGGTGTCTGTAGGCAGCACCATCTCCGTTGCTGGCCATTCTCCAAGCTATGAAGTTTTGGAACTGCTAGAAACTACTGCAAAGGTGGACGAAGCACGTGTATCAGAAAATGATCAGTTGCAATTCCTCTCGAGAACAGAAGAATGCTTGCAGACAATACCACTTCTGATGCTCAAGGTTTGTGAATGAATTTGAGCTTCACCGTGCTTGCTCTTATGCTGGTACGTAGAGAAAGTTTAGCATTTTACATGCCTCATTCCTCTGATGTTCAGACTCATTGGTCCGCGGTCCTTATGACCAGCTCTCTCCTCAGTGCCTGTGACCAGCTCCTTAGGTCCACTGTGTCAAACCAAAGGTCCAGTGTCACCTGTAATCATGAACAGAATTTCGACATGCAGGACCATGCAGACTCAAGTCTCGACCAAAGCTCCTTAGTCAAAGGACTTTGTCTGGAGTGGCTCATGATTGGACCTGCTCATGTTCAAATTTGATTGCAGCTATACTTTTATTGTATTAATCCTCTTAGTTCGAGAAGGAAGTTGTATTCAAGTAGTGATTGTCTAAAAAACATTCTTTTGTGTGTATCCTACAAGATAGAGACCACATTACCTTGTCAAGTACGGATATGGATATTACATTTTATATTGTACTTGTGTAGGAGATGTCTCACTTACACACTCATGCAGTTGAAGCCTCCGTTATTGTTCGGTGGGCCTCGTGCTCTTTCTCACCTCTTACACTCCTTGGTGCCTTGTACTCCAGTTTTGTTTTCCTTCGGGTATACTTTTGAGCCTCTGGCCTCTCTACATAAGTTGTTGAAGAATCTACTTCTAGAGGTCGAGTCGTACTTATTTGGATAATCGTACAAGCTCAAATCTTTACGATTCTTCCGCATGACCTTCAGATTTAAGGAATTGAGTTCACCGTAATTCCAAGGACAGAAAACTCAAGCAAAATATATCCAGATTTCAGCCAGATTAGATTGTGTGATGAAATTTATCTCTTTCAGTAGTTTCACTTATATCTTAGTTTCAGTAATTTCACTTGTATCACTCGGATATCTAGGTGATGTAAACAGATTCTTCTTATCGATACTATTGGGACTTTGGTCCATTTTACCCTCTAAGGCTTGATGGGGTCTTCCCATCCATCTTGTTATCACACCTTCTTCTCCGTTTCACTTGTATCCGGATGGATCCTTAAGAGGCTCGCAGCCATTTTAGGTTCCGTGTAACTATCTGTGCCATCTGTCAACCACAACTCTCTGCACTCTTGAATGCGAGAATCAGCATGCGAGAATCGTCAGATTGAGCCAAGGCGTGAATATTTCCAGACTTTGCGGGGGAGAAGGATGTTAAAAAGGGGAAATAGATTCATGCCTATGTGCTGTTGAACCTACGAAGGGACGCGCAGGGAAGGAGGAACTAAGTCTTCAGAATCACGCGGTACAGTCCTTGTTGTCTTTGAAGAGGATTATAGCTAAATCTTACGGTCTGATCCCATAAGATGGGGCTCAAAGTTCGCGGGACTTCGTATCTGTGAGTCAATAAGTATAATATATTGTCATACATGCACAGAAGCCTTATAAAGCGTACCTACTCTAAACATAGACAGACAATACATTCCACGTAAAACACATAATACATTTGGTTTCAAAGTTGTTGATCACGTGCACATTGGACTCACCACTGTGTCGAAATTCCGTCATTCTGACGTGGTACAGTGATCATGATAACCTCCTATAGCTACTTGTCCTTGATCACAAAAGTATTCCAGTTATTTCAAATATACCTTGGCTTTGAATGATTTGTTCACACAAGGATCGTAAATTCATGTTGACTGAGATTCCTACTAATGCAAATGATCGAAATTATACAAATCTAACTTGATCAGTTTGTGCAGATGTTCTTCTTCCAGTAGTCAACTTTAAGGTTCACGTGTTCAAAGCAAACTGATAGTCAGTGGAACCCGGAATTTAAAATGGACGATAGTGCAGGAAATATGTAATGTCGACTGGTTCTACATGTAGGGTTTACCTAGGGGATTGCTAACTTCAGTTTACCAATTCATCAACTTTAGATATCCTAGGTGCGGTATCTTAGGTGCTTAGATATTTTAGGAGCTCTTAGATATCTTAGATGTTTAGGTGAGGTAGGGTAGATTGTTCGTATCGATATTAGTGGAGTCTAGCTCCATTTTACCCTTTTTATCTCTACCTTGATGGGGTCTGCCCGTCCTCCATATGTTCTAGGTGGTCGCCTTTTTCTCACTTTAGGAACTTCTACTGTATTTAGCACATTGAATGTACCGTCTTTGGAGTGTTTGTATTGTAACACGTTCAATAATCTACAACCGTTGCTGAAGTCAAGAAGACCTGACAGTATCCTTGTGATGGAGACTGTCCTTCGGACCAAGTCCAAACCGCTAAGTCAGACTTCCTTACAGTCATCACTCTCTACTTTATATCCACGCGGATCGGTGTACAATAGTGACGAGATAAGGATTCATCAAGTGGTATCAGTGCCACGGCGAGAAATTGTGTTAAATCTAAATTTGATAGGAGATCCTCTATTTTTTGCCGATTTGGAAATATATTCATCAAAAGATCGTATAATTAGAAATATACCCCTTCGGCACTTCGGCACTTCATGTTCTCTACGCGGTCGCATTTTCGGGGACTTTAAACCATTTAGCTTACGTTGTACGATTCACCCCGCACTTCCCTTTCTTTTGTGCGTTAACTTGGAACGATGTCTTGTTCTCTCTACCTTGCGTAATGCTGTGACGACGGTGATGCGGCAAACTTTAACAAGGAGTGCAGTGGGAATTTTCAAGAAATGCTCGTCTCTGTCAGTGTTTTGATTTCTCCGCTCCAAATTCGACACAGGCAGTGGGCCAATAAGCCCTTCCCGAAGGAGATTACCGGTCCATCCAACTGGTTAGCACTGGTTACAATATATGCTTGAGTACACGTGGACAAATAACCTTGTTAACTTACACAAGAAAGGGAGGTGCAGAGTTAATACATACAGGACAGGGAAGTGCAAAGTACATTGTACAAGGAAACCTAAATGTTTAACAGTGATGTGAGGGGTATATTTTCAAATTATACAAAACTTTGACAGGTATGTTTTAAATTTAAAAAACCACAAGGGTATCTATCAAATTTGCCCTTAATCTGATAGCTGTATGTTGCGTGCTAAAGTCTGCCGCATCAAGGACCTGCAGTTGTTGCGCAGCTTTCACATGTAGATTTAATCAGGTGCCCAGGAGTTCCTCCAACGAGCTGGTCTGTACGTCCAGAAACCCAGATCCTGGAACGGAAAGGTTTAAAGTATAGGAACCAATATATGTGATTTTGAGATAAAAAGTAACTTCACCGTACTGTTCGAATCTTAGCTCTTTTGTTCTTCGATTTGTTTAGGGTGTAGTTCATCCATCTCGGTGTACTACACTAGAAACAGTCCTCAACTTCTGTCGATTCCTCTTTTATCATCCTTAATGTCGATATAATCTCAATAAACATAAACATCTTTAGCCTTTAGTGGATATGCGTTTTTACTATATGTAATTCCTTGATAACTTCAACCGTCAGTTTGAAAACCAAAAGCTTTGCCCGTGGTGTACCCAGGAAACTGAACTTTGTGGATATATACAATGTCATCATTGTATCATCATTGTTCTTGTCAACTCTCTTTGTATAATGTCCTCTTTGTATGAATTGATGATCGATCTTCCCATTGTTTCCTAGCATCTTGTTAGCTGTAGGGAGTCTCAAGCTTGTTGTGTGTCAACTCATCCTTATAAGCATTATGTATCATTCACTTCCTTTCATCAATCATCATATACCTAAGTCTTGCGTCTTCTTTAAACTCTTTATGGTTGAAAACGATGTTTCAAGACTCACTTAGTAATGCTTTCTCTGGAGATACAAATAGATGCACGAATAAAGTAACGGTGGCCAGTGCCTTCTAAATTACATGCTCCTTGAGTTGCTTAGTAAAAGCAGTTCAAAAGGAGATCAGGAGGATTTATTGGTAGTATGATCTACTGATATTGTTAAAGTTTAACTTTGGAGGTCTACAAAATATCTTTTTACGTTACGAACAATCGAAAGTTACTAATTTAAATGATGAGCCTGAATAGTGGACGGTGGCAGACGGGACTGCCACAACCAAGTACTGTATTTCTCAGAAGTTTTGCCTGGATTAAAAGCCTCCCTCGATATCACCACGATCAGTGCAGGAAAACCCTGGCCCACCGGTAAATCTCAAACTCAGTTCTAAGTCATAGACATCTAAACAGGATGTAACCTGTGACAGACATTCTAGCTGGAAACGAGGACTAAAATCTATCAACACAAACAGCAGAGACGACCCAAAAGTCAGATCCTTCTCCGAAACTCCCCGGCCTAAATATTAACAGAGCAGACAATTCTACATCACACTCTGCCCTAGAGACATCTTCTCTGCCTTTGCAGCACAGGCTATATTATCGCAAGTTGCAACGGACATCTGGAACTATCATAGAGTAAATCAAGCTCCATCTTCAAGCACACAAAACCCTCCGAAATTGCAGTGGTTTTCTTTAGAAGAGCGCCAAAATCTAGAATCTCTTGGGATCAAATTTTGAATCTCACAAATTGCACTCTGCAAACGTATCAAAAATATGTGACACTAGGCAGGAGATGGAGTCATGTGTTTCGATTAAATTCAATTAAAAACTAGCGCTGTACAAAAGCAAGCCACTTCTGTGGCGTTTACAAATCTTATAGTAATTATACTCCAATTCTGGAAACAGATGAATTCTGCGAGGAAGGAGGTACAACACACCACGGTGTCACATCTGCTCTGAATTTTGGAACAGTTTTTGTACTCCCGACTCAGATTCTAAGTTGTGCAAGTCATCATGCAAATAAATGTTGTGGACCAAATAGCAGATCTACTCTATTTTATCGACCAGGAATCAGACTGCCTCCTGGCTCGCTAATTACCATGTCAAATCGTCACGGAGGACTGTCGCGGTGCGGATTATTGAGCAGTCGTAGCAATCGCTTTCAACACTGACACCTCAACTGTCAATCCAGGTCCGAATCCTACCACCAATCCCCATTCACATCCCTCTCCGGTAGTTGTGCTATTCTTTGCAGCCGACCGCCTCCGCATTTGATCGAGGACAAACAGAACACTGGCGCCCGACATGTTCCCGTAATTGTAGAGAATATCTCTTGTTGCCTCCAGCTTCTCTGGTTTCAAGCTCAAAGTTCTTGCTACTTCATCCAAAATTGCACGACCTCCGGGGTGCACACACCAGAAGAGTTCGTTCCAGCTAGGATTTCCTGCTATCTCAGCTGCTTTTGTGAAAATGGGAAGAGTGTTTCTGGAAATCAGGCCAGGGACATCCTTCAACAGATGGAAAATAAGACCTGCTTCAGTTAGCCGCCCTTCAATTGCACCATCACTCTCGGGCAGAATGGTCTCTCCTGACCAATGAATTTCGAACTGGGGTTTCTCCACTTCAGGTACTGGGTCCGATCCTATGATCAGGACTGAAGCTCCATCACCGAAGATGGCTGATCCTACCAAGTTATCCAAATGTTCCTCATTCGGTGCACGGAATGTGACACAGGTGAGCTCACTGACGACAGTGAGAACCCGTGCACCCTTGTTGTTTTCAGCAAGATCTTTAGCCACACGCAGAACAGTGGCACCTCCGAAGCACCCTTGTTGGTAAAGCATGGTGCGGTTCACATCAGGCCTTAAGCCCAGAAGTCGGGTCAAAGTCAGATCAGCTCCGGGCATGTTCACTCCGCTGGTTGTCGCAAAGACGACATGGGTGATCAGGTCTCTGGATTGTCCCCATTCAGCTAAAGCCTCGACAGCTGCCTTCTCCGCCAATCTGGGGACCTCTCTGATTGCAATGTCCTGTCGAACGTCAAGAGACGGTTCCTTGTATGTACACATTGAAGGGTTGGCCTTCAATATATCTTCTGTGCAATGGAAATACCTTGTATTGATCCCAGAGTTCTTGCCTGCAGCAGTCGGAAATGTAAACTTGTGAGAAACTTCGGTAGTACATCAAATAAGAGAATGTGATGCAGACAAACAAGGAAATTGAGGACATTGCATGAATTCGATGGCGACGAACTTACAAATGCGGGAGAATTTGGCTTTGAGATCCGTCTTATGGTTGGTGTTGGTGATGCCAAAGAAGAAATCAGGGTAGTCGCTTTGAGGATACGCGGTTGGAGGGACGGCTTTCCCAATGGCAAGAACTGTTGCGGGCCCAACAGCCCTCTGGTGCCTGTAAGCAGCAGTATCACCATTGTTGTCCATTTCTGAGATTGCGAACCCCGAAGGTGCAAGAAGTGACACAAGATGGAAGTTCTCCACAAATGTAATTCAATGCACTCGAAGCACGTTCTGCGTGTGTCAAGAAAGTGAGAGAGGCACAGTCCTTCGAATGAGATGAAGACTAGCACTAGCTTGTACTCAAGTTCTTCGCTCAAGATGTTTCGACTCCCAACGAATTGAAATTGTTGAGAACTTCCTTCGTTCTTTATACTTCTCAGTGGAGAGAGGAGCATGGACGTGATATGTGAAACACTACACTAATGTCATGGACTCTGGTCCGTGTGACCAGCTCCGATGACTCTAGGTACTGTGTCAAGGACTCCATAACTGGCGGCACCCAGGAATGAACAGTCCTATGTGGGACCAACACAGCGCGTCAGTCTGGATGAACTTGGCCAATCGTATCGTTTCTTATGACTGCACGTGATCAAACAGTTTGTATCTTCCACGTGAATAGCAATTTCCAGTGTTCGTTACCATAAACTTTCTGGACCCCCGATATTAGCGAAAGTCTGCCCGAGTCTCTGAACAACCCAGCGCGAATCGATGGCTACCATGAACAGTGCTTGACAATATACACTGCTTCTTAAAATGGTGTAAAACGTGGGAAAGATCGATGGATACCAAGCACATCACATACGGTACCTACCACCGTATGTATGGTACGTTCTATTCACCTAGGAAAGAATCGTAAAAGAAAAACGACATTTCTCCTGACTGTTGGTAAAGTAGTTAAAAAGCACCTCCAGGGGTAGAAGTCCACAAAGAAGTTTTCCTTTTATGTTCCTTCTATCCTTTTATGAAATATGAAAAGGAACAGGATCATGGGTAGCTCATTGACTATGTCAGAAGTTTGCATCTCTCCAGCACGTTGGTTCGTTCGCAAAGTCAATAACCTCCTTCAACCATACAAAGAAGGCTTCTTTATGTCGAAGTTATCTACACCGTCATTGACACCTGAGGAAATGCGCTGGGGATTTAACCCTCAGCTTGGCACTCATTAGCCGAGTAGAATTAAAACCTGGAAAAGACACGCTTAACATTCTCCCACCACGTAACCAATCTACTTTGTTCGTCTTATAGTGGTTATCTTCTTATCATCTTCTTCCACCTGCACCAGAATCAATGAGATATGCATCTTTGATGCGTATGTGGGTTCCAGAGTTCCATTACTTCGACTATTATTGTGCAGGCACCCGTTTAAGTGTCTTTTGAGAACATGCTAAAGTTTGAATTTACTTTCCTTTTTGCTTTTAGTATTTCTCTTCTAGGTGAATTGAGCATTTTGTTTAGATAGGGGGACTAGTAAGTAATTTGACATTATGAGTTTCACCTGGGATCTAATGGCCTTTGCTCACTACTTTTTTAATTTTTGCTTATAGTATAAGGTCAGATAGGAATTACGAATAATACGAAAGCTTTTCTTCACTAGTTAGTTTTAGATTCACTACAAACGATTTCAAAAATATATTACATTTTTATTTCAAAAAATTAAATGAGTGTTCTAAAGAAAAGATTAAATATTTTTAAATTTAAATTATAATCTTTTAGGAATCTATAAGTTTACATCATCTAAATGAGTTCGCTTTATCATAAACAAAACTGGACAATCCCTTGTACTATTGGCAGGACATTGATGAATAATGAGAAAAAAATTTGTATCATGTGTAACTTTATAGTGAGGAAACAGATTTTCTGAAATTTTTTAAGAATAATAGACAGAGTAGAAAGATATTCTCTACGCTTCTTTCGGAGATAGACCCCTGAAAAATATTTTCTTATTTCAATAATTTTTATAAATTCCAATCCTATGCTTTCAAAATATATGATGACAAATAGCTTTTCTTCTTGGACATAGTGAATTACGGTGTGCTACAATTCTAAAACTCCGCTTTACACTCTCATCAAAGAATATGGTTGAAGTTGCAATCTTGATTTGCGGTCTGAACCATAGAGGAACACTATAGCTTTGGTTTGAGGAGATCTTGCTGTGCGGCTGGGAATACTATAGCCTTGGTTCCAAGTGCCTAACACTGTCTTGTGGTAAACAGTTTCCTCTTCTTGGACATGGAGGAATACGATGGATTGTGATTCTAAGAATTTTGTTTTGCACTTTTGATGATCGAGGAATATGGCTGAACTCGAGGAGATCTTGCTTTGCGGTTGGAAATCCTATAACCTTGGTTGCAAATGTCTAACATTGCTTTGTGGTGCACAGCTTCCTCTTCTTGAACATGGAGGAATACTATGGATTGTGATTCTAGAATCTTGCTTAGCACACTTGAACAGCAAGAAGTATGGTTGAACTTGAGAACTTGTTTTGCAATCTTGATCAGATACGAATATAGTAGCGTTGGTTTTAAGTGTCTAATATTGTTTTATGATTATTAGCTTCCTCTTCTTGGACATAAAGGCATACTGTGAACTGCAATTTCAAAATCTTGCTTTGCACTCTTCAATATGAAGGAATATGGCGGAGTTTGGAATCTCGCTTTACGGTCTTGATTACGGTGACCTTGATTTGAGGCTGACATTGTTTAGTATTTCAAAATAAAAAATTTATTTTAAAATTTAGTTAATATTTTATTTTTACTTTTCAGGTATATTCTGTCCAATACTGATTTTTGGTGGTGGAAGGGCTTATGATGCAAGCCTTAGATATACTTAAAAGTATTAATTAATTATTTTTTATATTCTGAAAATATAGAAAGAATTGGACAAAGAAGGATTAGAGTCGGTTATTAACCAAATTTAGATTACGTTGATTTTGAAAGCAAATTGTGAAGTCGGATTGTAGGTCTTGCTTACCACTCTTAACTTCTCAATCTCAATAGCATTGTAGGCTAGGATGTTAAAATGTAGTGGAAGGTAAATGTTAACTCTCTTGACGATTTAATATTGATTTTATAAAATACTAAGATATTCTAATCTTTCTTTTTGTCGATGAAATTAAGCCCATTCGAAATGAATAAAAAAGAATCTCTCTACTCTTTTTCTATATATCCTTTTAGGTTTAGTTTGTTATCCTTGTACTATAAAATTTGGGATTTTGATAAGTTCTTGAATTATCACTAATATAATATATTAATTTATACACGTCCTATCATATTAATATTATGACATCATTATATATAGTTAATTAGAGTTAAAACTTTACCTTGTAGTTTAAGTCAATTAGATATTTGATTTCTAATAAGATATTTGAAATCTAACTCAATCGAATTTGATATCTAATCAGATACTCGATATCTAAATTGAAAATTAAGTTTTTAAAATTGAATATGTGAGTTTACAAATATGAATATTTGGGTTTGTAGAATTGTCCTATTGAGTTCTAGATTTGCCTTGCAGATTTGGATATTTGAGATGATTGAGATTGAGAATAAAATTCAAGAGGCTTGAGAGAGAAGTTTTTCCGTGCTATTTGTGCAAAGTGGCAGTATACCATGAGGAAGATATAAAAGCCAGATTCATTGGAAACGCAAACGGAGATGGAGAGGAAGGCAAAGAAGTATGTGCTGGCTGATGCACTCATTCTTGTTACTCTAAGAATAAGCTATCAAGATGCTTATTGCCAATAAAATAAATGAGAATTGGTAATAGAGAATCACGGTGTGTGCTATATGATAGATTTCAAGAGCAGTATGAGTTACGTCATTATTTATGCTTTAACCGTTGAACAAGTTCAGGAAAGGCATATGATAACAAAACCATATGCAAGAAAGCATTCTACATCATAATAAGCTTCCTTGAAGCATAATTCTACACGTACAAGACTAAGTATGAGAGTAAGCGTTAGATACAATGATAAGCATTCTACATCATAATAAGCTTCTCCAGAGTATAATTCTACCGGTACAAGACTAAGTTTGAGAGCAAGGGTTAGATACCATGATGGCAAGAGGTTGATGAAACCTTCCAAAAGAACACAATTGGCTAGAATATTGTTGTTTGAGATGCCCATGGTCATGAGGAAATGATGTCTCATTTCACATATGAAAAAATAAGTAGAAAATGGAAATAATAGTATATCATACTAGTTACCATCAAGTTACACTCAAGATGAGGTGTATGCTGAATTGTTGAATAAAATGGAGGTAACCGGACAGGGAAATTTTTTCCAAGAGCAAATCTTACAATATAGAGTAGCAATTTTACATAAATCGTGTTCCATGCCAATAGTGTATTTAAAAGTAGGCAATATGCATTGTGCTAGAAGAGAGGTTGATGAGAAAGAAAGAAAAGACAAAACTCTAATCTAGAGTTTAAAATGGATCATTTAAAGGCACAAATGTCACAATAAAACATGTTTTATATCAACCAAGCACTAACTATAATATAATATATCCAATTACTTTTCCATTATCTATGATGAGACAGATCAAAACAACTTGAATACGTCGTATTCCAAGCAAGTTGAAATCTTTCTAACACAACTACCAATCTTTAAAAATTAACGTGGCTTGGATATTGACCAATGGTAATAGACTCGGTATTCCCTCTTGATCTAGACTACATTATTGTGAGGTGATCTGAACTACATTATAAGCTCGTTGATGAAGGAGATTCATGATTTGGTAGAAATTCACTGATGATCGATATGGTGACCTTGTATTCCACCAAGTCAAAGAAGAGGCCAAAGCTACTGCAAGGATAACTATTAGATCTAAGGAGAGGACTTCAATCCTCTCCTTAGATGTATGAACATTTAACTTGGACAACTCAGCAACAATTTACAAGCATTGGGCTGCAATAGCGTTGTAAAGTGAGCTTGTAACAAGAGGTATTTTCAAAACCACAAAAATTATATTCCTTGAATTAATCATACAATTGAACCCATTGATGCATTGTTTTAAGAATCTCTGGAGCCATAAATACATACAGAGAGAGATCACTATAGTAATGCAACTGATAACTGAAATATCCAATGCGAAAACTACGAACGTATATATTTTCAATACAAGAAATTGATACAAGAATTGCAGATCATGGGATATATTTAGCTGAATTTGTATCTAAGTTTCTCAAATGAATTAAACCCTACTGCATTTTAATTTTACAAGAGAAAATGATACTCCAATTTACATATGTAAAAAATTTGCCTTTGCAGCTCACCAATGGATGGTCAAGTAAAATAAATCACAATTCAATGCACACGTAAAGATGCCACCTGAAGAACTACTATGTAAGGTTATGATTGATGCTACCATACTAGCCCCTTAATTAGGATTAGCATGCTTGATTAAAGCAGTCTGTCTTGGCTGTCTGGAGATCGTCTTTCTTCCATATCCCCATGCTTACTTTTGTCCAGGCCTAGGAAGGCAGAGCAGTAATATTTAATTGTAATTACGAGCGGCTAGAAGCTCTTTTTAACTCACCACGGTTGAAAGTACAGTATGGCACCTAAGCCAACACTACGTCACTATTCACTTATATATGCTTCTTTTAAAGTATTGTCGAACCCAAGCCGATGTACTTTTACTAAATTGTGCTCTCCACTGGATATCAGATGTCTAGTTGTGCTGTACATCCCAACACTACATGCTTCTTGGAAAATCTCGGTTCTCTTTTTTCTTATTTAAAGAAAGTTCAGGCCCAATATGGAAGGAGCAAGTCCATCCTAAGTGCAGATGATGCACTCTTTGCCGTTTAGGGTCAAGTAAAATTGGTTTCATTCTTATTTCTCAATTTTATTCCATTTTTTGTTTGTTTTTAGTACTTCTCTTGAGATGTAAACTCTCCTCTAACGGACGTGTGTAGGATCTTCTCTAATGTCTAAGGTTTATTTCTAAGCCCCGAGTTCCTCTTCATCCAGGGGATTAAGAACTCTCAAACACACCTCAGTTATGGAAAGCACTAACCTTCAAGATTCAGAAGCTGGTTCATACACTTGAAGTAGATAATGTTATACAAGGACCAAAGTCAGGCTATGCAATTGATTACCATATCCCAAATCACAACCAAAAGGTCGATTCGATCTCTCGATCAGTTATATAATATATAATAGGGGCTCCAATTTTGAGAAAATAGTGCAACGTCACGGTAATAGATCGATTACCTTAAATATTAACGGGTCCCTTCACAAAATATGACGCGAAATTGAATGTATCTTCAAGTTTGTGATAGAATTAGACTAGACCACGTAATTCACAAAGAAAACTGAACCGAGTAGTTAAAAGAAATGTAGTATATCTTACATGAATGATATTAATTGTGTAAAATTTTTTTAGGGGTTCCCTCTACACACTCCATAACCATTTTACTGCTTTCTTACTGAATTCAGTAATAGCCAAATTGAAACCCCTAATAATTACTATCTAGTTACGGTTGCGGTTCTACTCTTGGTATTCAGGCACACATAGGTAGCACTCAGGGGTCCCAATGGACGAAGCATTCCAAAACCATTCGATCTTCTTCTATACTAATTGGTTGCAACCTCGAAAAAAACGTCGTATTTCAACAGAAGAGTACAAGAGTGCTCACAACATGTAGTAGTGTTTCCCGGATGCTGCAGTTTCTTCTCTAACGTTGCTTTCGCAGTCTCTTACAGTTTTCTCTTTACATGCTGCGTCTCGTAGCTTTCACACTTGAATAGCTCACCTAGGGAACTTGGGCATAGCCTAGACGGTAGAATGAACTCGTGACAAAATTATACTCGGACATCCTCTATAATGATGAGAAAGTATGACTCGCTTGGAGGTAAGAAGTATGTGTAGGGATGAAAAACGGACTCCATAGTCTCCATAAAGATGGTTCTTGGTTCTTTATGCTGATATCCCCTCATTGCCTCTTCGAAGACAACACCACGCACTAGACCAAGTCTTATACATGTAATATTGATCTCAATGACTGCAAAAGCTTCAATTTGCCTGCGAATCTGAGCAAGGGAGTAATATGCATTAAATTTAGGAGGCACTGTACATTGCGAGCTGCTGCATGGAGCTTGTTCAATTAGTTCGATGCGGTTAGATACCGCTTTTGGTGAATAACGTATCATAAAAGATACTTGTATCACAGATACTCTACAGGGTTGCCTAAATTGAAAATTACGCAAAGCACCGTACCACTGTCCACTCCAAATGTGTTGGAGTTCCACAGCAGTTCTTGTCTGCGTTTTGTTCTAGAACTCAGACTGGTTCTCGATGCGGATATTCCACTCTCAAGGTTCATACAATTAGTGCATGCTATCTAGATCGTAAATCAAAGGACTATTGAGCACCGGTAGCAATAGCTTTCAAAACTGAAACTTCCACCGTCAAACCCGGTCCAAATCCTACCACCAGGCCCCAGTCGCATCCTTCTCCCGTAGTTGTGCTGTTTTTTGCAGCCGATCGCTTCCTCATTTGATCCAGAACGAACAGAACACTAGCACCGGACATGTTCCCGTAGTTATAAAGGATATCTCTTGTGGCCTCCAACTTCTCTGGCTTCAAGCTCAAAGTTCGGGCCACTTCGTCCAGAATGGCACGACCTCCCGGGTGCACACACCAGAAAAGGTCGTTCCAGCCCGGGCTTCCTGCTATCTCAGATGCTTTGGTGAAGATTGGAAGAGTGTTTCTGGAAATCAGTCCTGGAACATCCTTCAACAGGTGGAAGATGAGACCTGCTTCAGTCAAGCGTCCTTCAATTGCTCCATCACTCTCGGGCAGAATCGTCTCTCCTGACCAGTGAATCTCGAACTGGGGTTTCTCTATCTCAGGTACTGGATCGGATCCTATGATGAGTACTGATGCTCCATCACCGAAGATGGCAGAGCCTACCAGATTGTCGAGATGCTCTTCGTTGGGTGCCCGGAATGTGACACAGGTGAGCTCACTGACGACTGTGAGAACTCGTGCTCCCTTGTTGTTTTCAGCAAGATCCTTAGCAACGCGCAGGACTGTGGCGCCTCCAAAGCATCCTTGTTGGTAAAGCATGGTGCGATTCACATCGGGCCTTAAACCTAGAAGTCTCGTGAGTGTAAGATCCGCTCCGGGCATGTTTACGCCGCTGGTGGTCGCAAAGACGACATGCGTAATTAAGTCTCTCGATTGGCCCCATTCAGCCAAAGCTTCGACGGCTGCCTTCTCCGCCAATCTGGGAACCTCTCTGATTGCAATGTCCTGTCGGACGTCAAGCGACTTTTCCTTGTAAGTGCACATTGACGGATTGGCCTTCAAAATCTCTTCTGTGCAGTGGAAGTACCTGGTATTGATTCCGGAGTTCTTGCCTGCAGCATTGAATGTTGGAACAGTATTAGAGAAGAGGGCAATTGATTGTACTGCTTGACCATTAGTGACGACTGTATACTTGCGAGTTCACATAAAAGCGAATAAGGGAGAATTACGTAATCTTTGAGAGAAATCCACTGCTTCAACTTACAAATGCGTGCGAATTTTGCTTTCAGGTCCGTCTTGTGGCTAGTATTCGTGATGTCGAAGAAAAAATCTGGGTATTCACTCTGAGGATACGCTGTGGGAGGAACGGCTTTGCCAATTGCAAGAACTGTTGCAGGTCCGACAGCCCGCTGGTGTTTGTAAACACCATCGTTGGCCATTGTGCGATATCAATCAACAAACAAGGTCTGAAAGACTCACTGGAAACAGAGTGTATCCAAACTTCAACAAACACCCTCACGATATTCGAGTTCAAAGTGTGCTGGACGATCGCAAGCTGGGTGGAAGCTTCGAACTGGAAATGATCTAGAGATTCTGTGATCCGTGAACCGAGCCTTGCTCTGCTCTGTTTATATACTTCGGAGTTGATAGTGAGCAGTGATACTGACGCGTTCTGACATTCCACCAAATGCGTATCCAGTCCTGAAGACCAGCTCCGCATAGTTAGTCCACAAGGTCCAAACGCCAGGACATCTAGGAATCTATGCAATTTTGAGACCGGTAGCTTAAATTCTTTGAAGTCCATTTTGTCTGCACCGTCGGCAATTTCCTTGGAACCAACAGCTTCGTGTGCGGTGCTACTTTTAAGCACGAGACTTTCGCTATCTTGTCCTACTGAGGCTGAGACTTCCACACACCTCTACAAACGACAAATGTCGAAGCAGTTATGACGTTCCGGTTGATGTGAACAACGAGAGTTGGAATCTGCGAGATAGCATCTACGAAAATATGAAGTCTAAACGAAGACTAGAGGAGTCAGTGAGAATGAATGGATGGATGTGGTCTCGATGTCAGCTGCCGCAAGGCCTGGACTTCCCATTTACCACGTTGGTTTTTCAGTGCTACACTAGGATTGTCATATAGCACGTTTACAATTTAGGGCCATTGCTCAATTCAGGGAATAAATGACGCAGTCCGATTGTCGATGCTGTACAGTAACTATAGTTGTGGAATGCCCACACGCTAAATCACTGGGTTAAAAGTCTCTTCTTAGGTGCGGTACGGTAGATTTCTCGTATAGACTCTATTGGTGCGTAGCCTCATTTTACTTTTTTTTCACTTCCTTTACGGCTTGATGGGGTCTTCCCATCCTTCATTTTTTCTACGCGATCGCCTTCTTCCCACGACAAGGAATAGTGAAGGACGCGAAAGGAACCATTGGTACCAGCATGAATCCGAGGAGCATATAAGTTCCTTCGACATTTTGCTTTAAGATCCTCGGCATGATCTAAATCCGATTGTCAATTTTCGTCATGAATAACCAGCTGAACAGGCACAACTTCTTTAATAATGCGCATAAATGTTGTCTAGTGGATCGTCTAAGAGGTCGTTCAGGCAAGTGTTAAACCGCCTATTTTCCTCATTGCTTTATTTTCATGTGATATGTGACGTCTTATCTGGACGATGTCCAGATACTATTAGCTCATTCGAAGGCACTAACTCCGGAGAACGTTCTATCTTTCCTTTTTTTCATCCAGATTTTAACGACATGAAATCAATGACATTGCAGTTCCTCGATTGATGCATAGTCGATATACAAAGAAAGAGTTCACATGTTTTATCGATATAACACTACCCCCACAGGAGGGGAAGCCCTTCCATAACTAATTTATGGGTCAACTTGACATAAGACTCGGTAACAAGCAAAAGTTTACGTCTGAATCCCACAAACTGGATTTCCAATCACAATTATGTATATCTGGGCAAGGAGGTCGAATACTTTTTGTTAATCTGAACTGGCACTATACATGCCAAGCAGGTAGAGCTTATCCGACACTTCTATAATTCCAACTTTGAAGCCATAAATTTTCAGGGAGACCGGTCATATCAGTCTACAAGATTTCTCGTTGTAAAATCATCATAAAGAAATCTACATCTACTTTTGAATCTAAGTTATGCATGACTTCATGCATTTAAATATCTGATTGTCATGGCAGTTCTTCTCTACGTTTGACACTAAAACTGGGAGTGGTTCTCGACAAGAACACTTCCATGGTAAAACTTTACGAAAGCAGGTTGTGTAATTTATAAATGATTGATTAAAGGTAGCAATGAAACCTCCTATGTCAAACACTAACCGAAACTCACCACTAGCCCCCATTCACATCGTGTTCCCGTACCTGCGCAATTTTTTGGCAGCTGATGGCCTCCGCCTTTGATCGAGAACGAACAAAACACTAGCATCGGACATGTTCCTGAAGTTGTAAAGGATATCCCCCGTAGCCTCCAGCCTCTTTGGCTGGAGATTAGACCAGGAATATCTTGCAGTAGGTGGAAAATCAAGCCGGCTTCAGTCACTCTCGGGCAAAATGGTCTCTCCTGACCAGTGAATCTCGAATTAGAGTTACTCTCCCTCAAATACTGGGTCGGGTCGTATGATGAGTACTGATGCTCCATCACCGACGATAGCAGAGCTCATCAGTTTATCCAATGCCCGGAATGTTACACAAGTAGGTCGCTGACGACCATGAAAACTCGTGCTCCCTTGTCGTTTTCAGCAAGATCCTTAACAAAGCTCAAAGCTGTGGCACCTCCAAAGGACTCTCGTTGGTAAAGCATGGTTGGCCGGTTCATACCTTCCAGCACCTGCCCGCAAGTCGCCACCCTCCGCAGGGCCTCAAAGGGTACTTTTCTTGTCTGACAAAAATGGGCCTGCGGCCGGAGGCTATAATAACTTTTTCAGCTAACGCTGTTTTGGGAAGCGTGCCCTCCCTCAGCCATCCACGAAATTTACCTTACGGCCTATAACAACATCAAATCCAAAGCCCGGACTTAGACCCAAGACTCTGGTGAGGGTGAGGTCTGCTCGGGCATCTTCACTCCGCTTGTGGTGAAGTGTGTATCTTATGGTGGCCGTGTAAGTTTGTGATTAAATCTCTGGATTGGCCCTTTTCAGCCAAAGCGTCGACACCTGCCTTCTCCGATATGGAAACCTCTCTGATTGCAATCTCCTGTACGGGATCTCAGGGGACTGTCCGTTATAAGTGCACATTGATGGATTGGCCTTCAAAATGTCTTCTGTGCAATGAAAGTAAGAAAAGGCGACCGCGTAGGATACAAGAAGGATACGGAGACCCCAATCAGCGGTACAAGGATAAAACATAAGAGGTAAAATGGGGCTAAGCCCCAATAGTAACGATATTAGAATGGAAGTACCTGGTATCGATTGCAAAGTTCTTGCCTGTGGGATTCAAAGTTGGGATACCGTTGGTATCAGCGGTCGTGGAAATTTTCGTAAGGACTACGCATTTTCGAGCTGAACAGACGAATCAAAGAGGATCTAACGAATCTTGAACGTGAATAGAGCAGGATTTGACGGCTTTACTTAAGCATATTCGCGCAAATTTTGCTTTGAGATCTGTTTTGTGAGAAGTGTTGGTGATGTCGAAGAAGAAATCCGGGTATTCACTTTGAGGATATGCAGGGGGAGGAAAGCTTTGCCTATTGCAAGAATGTTGCAGGGCCGACAGCACTCTGGTGTTTGTAATCACCATCGTTCACCATTCCGTGACTGCTTGTTCCCCACTTGGGGTTTAGCCCCATTTTACCTTTCTCGTCTCTCCCTTGAACGGCTTGATGGGGTCTTCCCATCCTTCGTTTTATCTCCGCGGTCGCCCTGTACCTTATCTACATTGTCAAATTCTGTGCAATGTTCATACTTAGGATTGAATTACCCGCACGAGTGCCGCATGCCAAACCGCCTTAATAAGTTGAATTTAAAGCAATAATGAGACGATACTTGGGTATGGTATCTTCTAACAGCACCTGGTGCGTAAAACCCATAAGTGTAGAGTTGTATATTACGAGGACGATACAAAGTCGAAGATAGCCTCCTCCTCCCACGACTATACTTGAACAGGATCTGTTCTATAGTACGTACATCTTGATCTGTGAACACTTTCACAGACAAGTCTCACATCCCGGACGACGACAAGTGGCCTGGCTGCCAGTGCGCGAATGCTGCGGGTCTCCTCAGGCTCACGCTCGAGGAGGCTTCGCTTGATGAACGTCCTGCTGCGCTCATTCCGCCAGCGGTGAAGGCATCCAGGCGTTCTGACGGGTTCTTTTGCTTCAAGTACAAGTTTGGGGTTTCGTGATTTCGGTTAAAGATGTCAAGAAATTCAATAGAAACGGAGTAGTTCCTAACTCTCGAGACCTTCAAACCCAAATTCGAGCAGGTTGCAAGTTGTGTGGTGGAATGTACTAGAGATGCTAGATTCTGTGAATTGACCGTCACCCTGGTATATGCTTTTGTTCAACTTGAGAGTTAATACTAAGCAGTACCAATCTAGTCCTGGAGACTAGCTCCACTTACGCTTCGTCCAGAGGGTCGAAACGTCACAGGAATTATCAGTCCAAGCAACTGTGGAGACCTGTAGCTTGAAATAATGGCGGTGCCTTTCGTCAGCATTAGTTAATTCATCTTCAACCCACACTACAAGGAATCCTGAAGGAAAGAGAAAAGTAGGAAGAGAAGAAATTAGTGGAGCACAATTAGTGCACTGGGGTTTCTCCAGTATCTTATGTATCTTTAGTTTCTCATGCCGAGTTTTATGACTCATTTGTTGTCTAATAGAAACCAAATTTAGAAATATTCGTGAAATGTTTACATTGTTCGTGCCACTAATATGCCATTTAAATCAACATTCTATTACGATTCTACGAAAATTGAAGTACTGTAATGTCCTTAAGAAGATCGGCAGAAAGGTCATAACGTATTATGAGTTACAAGATGTTTTATATCACTTGCTTAATACTGAAGGGAATTTGTGAAGTCACCGTTCTGAGTTCGATGGGAACACCTTACCACGAAGATGTGTTTCTTCTCGTCAGTGAAAATTCGTGGTGAGCTCAGGTGCCTGAGTCAAGATTGTCTACAAATTGTGTTGAATGTCTAAGTCTTGATCCCTGTGCAGATTACTTCGTAAATCCATGCTCATCAATTCATTGAGGACTGTACGCAATGCAGATTGAATGTGTTCGATGTTATATATACATTGTCACCTTGAGAACCCCGTTAGAGCCCATGATGGGAAATGAAACATCATGATCGAGGAGCTCGCAAAGCCCACCAAGGTTTATCTTCGTAGCTCCCAATGATATATGGATGACACTGTCTCTATAGAATCACAATAGTATGTGTCCACAATAATCAGATTCATGAGTTCCTTTATTTAGATATTCCTACCATCATCAATATGCATTTCATTTTGAGATGAGATTCAACAGCTCAGTCAGCATCAAGATAGCAACAAATTTTGACCTGGATACGCTAACTGCAAAAACTTCGAGAACTCTGTGAATGAAGGCAAAAGAATCAGATCATGTGTATTAATTTGAACTGGCACTGTATTTTCTAACTCCAGCTTTGGACCACCGAATGTGCGTAGAGGAAGAATATCACGGACATTCTACAGAGTTGCCTTGTTTGAAGATCATCAACTGAATTTATATTCTATAGGAATTGTGCATGAGTTCATGCGATGAATAATGAATTGTCTCTGCAGTTCTCTAGATTATATACAAGAACTGGTTGGGTTCTCGACAAGGACACTCCCAGTTTCAAACTTCATAGATTAGTACTAATCCGTTGTTAAAATTTCATTGAGCACCAGTAGCGATCGCCTTCAAAACTGAAACCTCCACAGTCAAACCAGGACCAAATCCTACCACCAGTCCCCATTCACATCCTTCTCCCGTAGTTGTGCTGTTCTTCGCAGCCGACCGCCTCCGCATCTGATCGAGAACGAATAGAACACTAGCACCGGACATGTTTCCGTAGTTGTAAAGGATGTCTCTCGTAGCCTCAAGCTTCTCTGGTTTCAAGCTCAAGGTTCTCGCTACCTCGTCCAAAATGGCGCGACCTCCGGGGTGCACGCACCAGAAAAGGTCGTTCCAACTGGGAGATCCTGCAATCTTAGATGCTTTGGTGAAGATGGGAAGAGTGTTTCTGGAAATCAATCCAGGAACATCCTTCAACAGGTGGAATATGAGACCTGCTTCAGTCAGGCGTCCTTCGATAGCACCATCACTCTCCGGCAGAATGGTCTCTCCTGACCAGTGAATCTCGAATTGAGGTTTCTCCACCTCAGGTACTGGGTCGGATCCAATGACGAGGACTGAGGCTCCATCACCGAAGATGGCAGAACCTACCAAATTGTCTAAATGTTCCTCGTTGGGTGCGCGAAATGTGACGCAGGTGAGCTCACTGACGACTGTGAGCACTCGTGCTCCCTTGTTGTTTTCAGCAAGATCTTTTGCCACTCGCAGAACTGTTGCTCCCCCGAAGCATCCTTGCTGGTAGAGCATGGTGCGGTTCACATCGGGCCTCAGGCCCAAAAGCCTGGTGAGAGTGAGGTCAGCTCCGGGCATATTCACTCCACTGGTGGTGGCGAAGACTACGTGAGTGATCTGGTCTCTGGGTTGCGCCCATTCCGCCAGCGCTTCCTCAGCTGCTTTCGCTGCCAATCGAGGCACCTCTCTGATTGCAATGTCCTGTCGAACGTCAAGGGAGGGTTCCTTGTAAGTGCACATTGACGGGTTGGCCTTCAGAATATCTTCTGTGCAGTGGAAGTACCTTGTATTGATTCCGGAGTTTTTGCCTGCAGCATTCAGAATGGGAACAGAGTCAGAAACAATGCTAATGGTTTTTGTTAACCACGGTACTTGGCATGTACGCAAGGATCTACGAGTTCGGACTGGTAGTTCACGATTTCATTATTTAGTGCACGATATACGAGCAGTAGAAAATTCTATAAACCGACTTCACTCAAACTGAACATGAACCACCCGGCGGCTTGACTTACAAATGCGAGCAAATTTCGCTTTGAGTTCGGTCTTGTGGCTGGTGTTTGTGATGTCGAAAAAGAAATCTGGGTATTCACTCTGAGGATACGCAGTTGGAGGAACCGCTTTGCCAATTGCAAGAACCGTCGCAGGTCCAACAGCCCTTTGGTGCCTGTAAGAAGGAGCGTCCCCATTGTTGGCCATTTTGAGTTTCTACCTCGAAACCTCACTAGAAGCAGAGTACTTCCTAGGTCGTGGAACGATCTCCACACGTTCAAGATCTCCACACTGTCCTTTGAGCAATTTCGACCTCGCCGCAAGCTGTGCACTGGGATATACCGGAGCTTCTAAGTTTTGTGAACTGAACCTCCTCTCTGCTTTGTTTATATACTGCAGAGTTGTTAGTCAGCAGTAACAGTGATGCGTTGTGGTATCGCACAAATCGTTACCGAGTCCTGGAGACCAGCTCCGCCGGTGTACAGGGTCAAACTCCTGTGGATTTAGGAGTCCACGCCACCGCTGAGACCTGTAGCCTGAATTCAATGAGCTACCTTTCCTCTCGATTAAAATAGACTTTCAGAAAGACCAGCTATTTGGGTGTCAGGCTACTCTGGGGGACAAGACTTTTGGTCATTCCCCAACGCGACAAATCAGGAGGATTCCGCATTTGAGTGGATCTGAACCCCTCCTTCCTTTCTTTAGCTGTTGTCGTATATTCTTCCGATGAGAATATACAAACTGATTCTCGCTTGGTAATGAAGTAAACAGAAATCATGGGCTTCACATTGTATCACTTTTGATCCTAGCAATGTCTTCTACGACTAGTAATCGGTCATCTTGCCTTTGGGTCCGACAATTGACCAAATGTGATCTTCTGGGAAATTTGAGAGTTCATTAATGTGGGAGTAAGCAATCAGGGGACGTGCTTAACACAAAATCAATGTTCGTTCTCCGAGGGGATTAAGTCTGAAGTTTATTCGTAATTGTTTTGCGTTGAAAATAAACTCTTCTCCTTCTATCCTTAAGCTAAAAGCGGACTGTGAATGAGTTTCTCCTCTTTCTTGAAACATATAGTAATCTGAAAATGATAGTTCACAGCATTTCTTTCAAATCTTGGTTGATGTTTGAAGCTTTATGGAATTTGTAGGCTCGTATATTTCTTCGTCGGATGTAATTCCTGGTAACTTCGTTGATTTGTACCACTGACAACCATATCTTTAGCATGTCAGGTTGGGTCGGAGAATGTACCTGATGATATATACATCTCACAGGTCTTGGACTAGATTTTCTCTAATGATTGGAAGTTCTGTGATGAGGAAATGGAAGTGGTGACTACTGCTGCATATTAGCAAAACTATCTCAAGTGGGGATTACGATTGAGTACCGATGGTTATCCTCAAAAGGCTCAACCGGTTCAGTACCAAATTCTGGTAATCATGAGCTCAAGAATCTTGATGATCTATTTTGTGTTTAATCTTCTTCGTGTATTTCAGTTTCAACTGTACTTCAACCACCATCATCTGGCAAACGGTCTCACTTTACATGAGTAGCACGTGGATCGTCACTTTTACATACTTTAGTGCATCGATTATTTAGCTCCAGTGCACTGGTCAAGGAAACTTGGACGAAGTTCCTACTGGAGGGACTCATGTACGCTCTAACTAGCCCTTTAAGTTACAGTATGTCACAGTCACCAAAGTAGTCAGCGCACAGGAAGAGTCTAATGCCGTAAGCTTGTAACCCGAAACCTGCAAAATTCAACTGTGATGATTTTGTCTCAAGAGTCAATTTCACGAGTGTGGGACTCAGGCGAAGCCACTTATGAGGTCCACATCGAAATGTGGTGCAAGATTCACAAATTTTCTGAGTCGTGTAATTTGCTGTAGACTCTGTGTCTAGTGCGCGTTGCTATTGTATCCTTCTTCTCATCATATGCAGACATTTCGTAAGATATGTCTTGCTGATTAGTCTTTGATTATCGGTCTTTGCCACCTTTACACTCTTGGAGCACGAGATCAGTTCTTCCTAGAACTCGGAAACATTTGTAATTCACTCCATAATCCAAAGAAATTGTTCACTTGGCAGCTAGATTTAGCAATTAAGCGGGTTGGCATCGCAATGGACAATTCTACGGCCATTGATCCCGAGGATCCTCTATCCTGGGCTAAGACTGCCCATGCTATGAATTGCAGTCACTGGGAGGAAGTCAGGAACTTGGTGCACGAATATCAGGAATCGAAGGAGGTACTTATTCGAGGCGTGAATCTTACAGTGGCTCATGTAACAGCTGTTGCTCGACGTCCAGATGTAACCGTCATGCTCGATGCAGCTGCTGCGAAAGAACGGGTCGACAAAAGCTGCGAATGGGTGCTTCAAAACATGAAAAACAGCAGTGGATTTGGGGCTAATTCAGGCCGACGCACCACTCAGGGTGCCGAGCTTCAGGAAGAACTGATTCGTTTCTTGAATGCCGGAGTGATTAGTAAAGATGAATCCGACATTCTCCCCGTTTCTACCACCCGAGCAGCCATGTTAGTTAGAACCAACACTTTGCTGCAAGGGTACTCCGGAATTCGGTGGGAGATTCTTGAGACTCTGCAGAACCTCCTCAACAAGCGGATCACTCCGAAACTTCCACTTCGAGGCACTGTTACAGCTTCAGGGGATCTCATTCCTCTTTCATACATTGCGGGTCTTCTCATAGGACGTGCAAACTCACAGGCGATGACAGGATCTGGAAAGGTGGTGACTTCTGAAGAGGCTCTCACGCTTGTGGGGTTGGACAAGCCCTTTGAATTGCAACCAAAGGAAGGACTCGCCCTAGTGAACGGCACTGGAGTAGGTTCAGCTCTGGCTTCCACCGTCTGTTACGATGCCAATGTGCTTGCTCTTTTCGCAGAAGTTGTGTCTGCTTTATTCTGTGAGGTAATGCAGGGTAAGCAGGAGTTTACCGACCACCTTACCCACAAGCTTAAGCACCACCCAGGCCAAATTGAAGCAGCTGCGATCATGGAGTGGGTTTTGGAAGGGAGTTCATACATGAAAGCTATGGATCCTTCAAAGAAACTCAAGGCAGACAGATATGCTTTGAGAACATCTCCGCAATGGCTGGGACCTCAAATTGAGGTGATCCGGGCTGCAACTCATGCCATCACGAGAGAAATCAATTCCGTCAACGATAATCCACTCATCGATGTGTCTCGAAGCAAGTCTATCCCTGGTGGAAATTTCCAGGGCACACCGATTGGAGTGTCCATGGACAACATGCGCCTTGCAATTTCAGCAATGGGCAAGCTCATGTTTGCACAGATGTCCGAGCTTGCGAACGAGTCTTACAACAATGGGCTCCCCTCGAACCTGACTGGAGGTCCAAACCCCAGTTTGGACTACGGCTTGAAAGGAGCAGAGATAGCCATGGCATCCTACACTTCGGAACTCTTGTACCTTGCGAATCCAGTGACCACACATGTACAGAGTGCAGAGCAACACAACCAGGACGTCAACTCGCTAGGATTCATTTCAGCTGAGAAGACGGCACTAGCAATTAAAATCTTCAAACTCATGTCTTCTACCTTTCTGGTATCTCTGTGCCAAGCTGTGGACCTTCGGCACTTGGAGGAGAATATGCAAGCTACTGTTAAGCATGTAGTTTCTCAAGCTGCCAAAAGGACGTTGTCCTCCGAAACTGACGAGTCCCTGCTCCCTTTGAGCTCAAGTGAAAGGGATCTTATGAGAGTTGTTGACGACCAGCCTCCATTCACCTACATTGATGATGCCAGCAGCGTATCTTACCCTCTGATGCAGAAACTACGAGATTCTCTTGTGAGTCGTGCCATGGCCAACATAGAAGGCGATGAGACTTTGACCATCTTCCGCAGAATTGCGGCTTTCGAGGAGCAGGTGAAAGCCGACCTGCAAGCAGCAGTACCTCTGGCAAGAGAAGAATTTTACAATGGCATCGCCAAAGTACCTAACAGGATAACGGACTGCAGGAGTTTCCCTCTGTATAATTTTGTACGTTCCCTTGGTACCAAACTTCTAGTCGGCAGTGAGAAGAGGGCCCCCGGGCAGGACATAGAACTTGTGTATGAAGCCATATCTGAGGGTAAATTAGCTTCTCCCTTACTTGAGTGTTTAGCAGGATGGACAGGGGCTCCCAAGTCTATAGAGCCTTGAGTACTTTAAAAGATGGCGGCTTGAACAAATTACTGCAGGAAGGTACACAAGTAGAAACGAACACGAGTGGTGGAGATGAGGACTTCTCTTTCACTGACATCAAATACAACCAACATGCACAGCACCAATAGTTTCCTCTTAGGTGGTGAGGCGCTTTAGATTTTTATCCTGCTAGTCTGTCATCTACATAGTCTGTAACTCTTATACGTTTCGAATGATTCACTTCTATTCAGGCAACCTAAATGATGAATGAGAATCGTAGGATACGAATATCAGTTATTTTCTCAAACCTAAAGTTCTGAAGTGGCAATCTTTCTGGTGATTACGGAATAGAGGTGGACATCACTGCTCGTAATCAAAGCTCTTTCTGAGTCATGATCCATTCAGCTTTGAACGCCTTCCTGAAGCCAAAATATGCATTGGCAGTGGACCAGAAGATGTTTCAGACAGATGATCAATACTGCAGGTCACCTCTGAATTGTGTCGTGTTCCTGTCTTCTAGATTGCAGCTCAGGTGTCCTGTCCTCTTGACTTTACCGGGATTAATCATATAGCAGTTGAAAAACAGCAGTGGTGATCTTTAAATCGACTATACAAATCAAAACTATACATTACTGTTAATTACGCCTAAAAGATACTGAAAATCCAAAGCAGGGGAAGCCGAACCTGAGAGCCTCACTAAGATTCGTCCCAGCCTCTGCACCCCCTCGGCAAACAAGTCAAGTGTGCGATTCGATTCGATTGGATTCACTTAATAATGAGAACAGATAATAACTTATGGTCTTGTTGGTGAAACCAAACAGCATTTTATTCCGTACGTATTTCTGGACAAAGAAACTCCACTGAACTGTTTAGCACTTATCTAAAATCCCTCACTTAGTCTAAACACCACCATATTTTTTCACAATTTCCAAAAATAAAAAGAATCATCAAATTTTTTGGTTCAAATAAATATGGAGAAGTATGCATGTAACACATGTGCATTTTTCGTGAATTGTTAATTTTATCAATAAACATAACTATCCTTCCCAAAATTATTCAAAATGGATAAATCTTTTAATAAAAATAAGCATAATTGTACTAAAAATTGCTGACTCTGACAAGTGATCAAATACCTCTATACAATGAAGAACTGAATTTAATAACAAGGAATACTGATTTCGTTCCCGGCTGTTGTGAACTGTTGTTTTCTCCAGGCTTGTCTGAGCGGTTGTTTTCTAAAGACTTACTATGAAAACCGCGAACTTACTCAATCTAAATCGATTTGAGTGAAATGTGCTAAATCAAGGGAATGAAATGTACACAGCTGTTTATTTGGGTGAACTCAGGACTATCGACCAGCAGTAGGTATAGCTTTTAAAACCGAAACCTCCACGGTTAATCCTGGGCCAAATCCTACCATCAGTCCCCATTCACATCCCTCTCCCGTAGTCGTGCTCTTCTTCTCAGCCGAACGCCTCCGCATTTGATCAAGAACGAACAAAACACTAGCACCTGACATGTTCCCGTAGTTGTAAAGGATGTCCCTAGTAGCTTCCAGCTTTTCTGGCTTTAAGCTCAATGTTTTGGCTACTTCATCCAAAATGGCACGACCTCCCGGATGCACACACCAGAATAGATCATTCCAGCCAGGGAATCCTGCAATCTCAGCTGCTTTGGTGAAGATGGGGAGAGTGTTTCTGGAAATCAGTCCGGGAACATCCTTCAGCAGGTGGAAAATGAGACCTGCTTCAGTCAGACGCCCTTCAATTGCTCCATCACTCTCGGGCAGAATGGTCTCTCCTGACCAATGAATCTCGAATTGGGGTTTCTCTACCTCAGGTACTGGGTCCGATCCTATAATGAGTACTGATGCTCCATCACCGAAAATGGCAGAACCTACCAGGTTGTCCAGATGCTCCTCGTTGGGTGCGCGGAATGTGACGCAGGTGAGCTCACTGACAACTGTGAGCACTCGTGCTCCCTTGTTGTTTTCAGCAAGATCTTTGGCCACTCGGAGAACTGTCGCTCCCCCGAAGCAACCTTGCTGGTAGAGCATGGTGCGGTTCACATCGGGCCTCAGACCCAAGAGCCTGGTGAGTGTGAGGTCCGCTCCGGGCATATTCACTCCACTGGTGGTGGCGAAAACGATGTGAGTGATCTGGTCTCTGGGTTGCGCCCATTCGGCCAGCGCCTCCTCAGCTGCTCTCGCTGCCAATCTAGGCACCTCTCTGATTGCAATGTCCTGTCGAACATCAAGAGAGGGTTCCTTGTACGTACACATTGACGGATTGGCCTTTAAAATTTCCTCTGTACAATGGAAATATCTTGTGTTGATCCCGGAGTTCTTACCTGCAGCAAAGAGATGGAATTCAATCATATGTACATGTACAAGTGACAGTCACCAAAATCGACAGATATTTTTATGTGAAGTAGGAACTTCTCAGTGCAGACTTTTGAATGACCAGATTCATGAAATGAGACACATCCCAGGTATCGGGTTTGATAAGAATTACGGAAGGTTCGGATACTCACATATTCGGGAAAACTTGGCTTTCAGGTCCGTCTTGTGACCGGTGTTAGTGATGTCAAAGAAGAAGTCCGGGTATTCACTTTGAGGATAAGCAGTTGGAGGAACGGCTTTACCAATAGCAAGAACTGTTGCAGGTCCAACACCCCTCTGGTGTCGGTAACCAGAAGCATTATTATCAGTAGGCATCTCTGAGCCAAGTTCGCAAGAAATTGAATTGGTGTCACTAAACTCGATTGCTGCGTCCTAGATTCTGCAAATGGTCCAGTCAAACACTCAGAAGTTCGCAAGAAATCTAAACCTCAACTTGGATAGTATTCGATGAAGTGGGATTACAGCAGGCGCTTGTGACACAGAACAACCAATATCAAATGAGGTTGCTGGCACTTTGAGGTAGATTGTTGTGAATGGATCTGCTCTTGTCACAAGTTCATATATATGTAATCGTCGCTTCGAGAGCTAATCACTATTCTGATACGTGTACACTTCCTGCTATTGTTGTGCAATCACCATCAGTCCTGGAGACCCGCTCTCTTCAATTTACCTGGTTCAGCTGCAGAGGACCGTAAGGAGATCTGATCTTCCTGTACAACTATCTCTAAGACCTTGATCAGTAGAGCAGGGCCAGTTTTCATGGGTTGACTGGGAATTTCCTTTGTTTCTTCTGAAGATTTGATTTTGTCGTTTATTTGACTCATCCACCATTGTTTAGATCCGAAACGCTCAGATCCGAAATCCACGGAGTTGAATCAGACTTGTCAATTGAAATGCTCCATTTGGCACTATTCACTTTCTATTTACTGGTACTAATCACCAACTCAGCATCATTTACTACTGGTACTACACTACCGAGGTTTCTGTTTATGTTACAACAGTGGTCTGTACCTAAGAAAAGTGAGTTCCATTTCATTTTGAACTGCTGAATTACCTTCATTTCTCTTCCAGACGCCGTAATCTTTAAAGTTGTTTGACTCTTTCCATCTCGAGGCAACAGTGTGAGGCATCCGTATAGTTCGCGGGTACAGCCGACTTATCTAAATATTTCGATGCATCTTGAAGCATGGGGATGCATTGTGTGGATCAATTTGTTCACAACTTGATGCACTAATCTGGATTTCCGATATATTGAGGGAATGGACGCGGCGAATATTACTTTACGCGGGTGCCACCTGAATTAGCGTCCTTTCTTCATCACAAATCGTGGGCGCAGGTGCTATGTCATTTTGAGGGTCAAACTTATCCTTATTTATGTGGTTTCCGCCAAGGATCATGGCGTAAATACCTCTAGTCTAAGATAACTTCGAGAGCCCATTTCATATCACTGTGCATATTTGCTAGTTCAACTCGCATCTATTCTCCATGAGGCAGTCGTTACGAGCAACCCTGTTGTTTCTGTCGTGAGTAAACTGAAATCTTGCGGCAAACGTGCTATACTAAGTTTAGGGCCCAGCTATGTGCCGATCTCATGCATGCATTCATATCCAGTTTTATGGTGAAAAAGTGTCTGAAGACATAGTTAAAATTAATGACGGGATGATTCTGCCTCCGAATCAAACTGAATTAATCAAAAATAAAGTCAAAGTCTTAGTCAACTTTGAGAGGGAAAATTTAACTCAATCCTGGACTGGACCTCTCAAGGGGTCTGAATTTCAAGTCACTCGTGATAAGACTTGAATCGCTGTGCAAAGGGTTCCGTCTTCACCGTAGTCTGATCACGAAAACGGGTCCCACTGGGTGACTGTTGGAGAGAGATGATGCCAATACTGATCTTACCCCCTTTTCGTTGGTTCAGGATAACCTTTTCGTACGCATCAAAGACATTCTCTCCGATTAAAGATAGATAGTTGAGTCTGGACTCTAGCCATATAATCAACGTGCTATGGATTCTAAACATAACACGTTTATAATATGCTATGGGCTTAGCCCCATCTCTATTCGGGTTTAGCCCTATTTTACCTAATGTGTCTCATCCTTGTACGGCTCGATGGGGGTCTTCCCATCCTTCGTGCTTTCTATGCGGTCGCCCTTTTCTCCCTCATAACATGGCTTTTTGGGTGGAGTCAAGGAGCATTTGACGAACTCTGAACGAAGGGGACTGTACTTGCATGAACGGTCCACGGGCGTACATAGCATTTTAGTATGGGAAAAGTTAGTTTATGTATAGATGTAAAGTAAGTTAATTTAAGTATGGTTCCTCTGGCCAATCAGAGCCACTACTGACTCTCGAAGTCAATCAGAGGATCCCATTGTCATAAGAATTTGATTTTGATTTTGATTATCTCGGCGTGTGGCAGGGTCCCATGGGCCATGGAGAACAGATTGTGGCTCGATGATATTGAGGTTCTCTAATTGACGCGAAGGAAAGAACCAAATATTATATGAGATTCTATGATCGGCGAGACCATTAGTTTACATTACGTCTATACGTACACTAACTTTTGCCCTTTTAGTATTTACTCTATTGTGAATAGAAGAGAAGAGTAGACCACGATTCTACTGGGCAAGAAGTCAGAAGAGAGAAAATTACTGAACCATAGTTCTAGTCAATTGAGTGAGAAGGAAGGAAGATATAAAAGGCCTCTGATATCTCTACCGACTAATATGCCCATTGGTTTTGGTAAGACTTTGGTGAATTTGTGGTGATGAAATCTAATCTATAATTTGATGGTTGGAATTTATAAGAAAGCTTGATCGCGAGTGAGATCCGTGAGTGTCCTCGAGTACTTTGAGAAGGAGGGAACTTACCAGTCAATCTATGCACAATCCATAAAACCAAATTGAACCAGCATGCAAAGTAGCTGCTGCAGTTATCATTGGAGGGGATTCCAGTGTGTCAACTCTAAGGACAAAGACAAATAATCGATGACCAATTTGACGCAAAGCCGTTCCGGATTTCAAGATCTTGTAAACCACATGATATTAATTGTCTTCAGGGTTCCCACCTACAGTAAATAGCCCTTGAACCTGAACTTACATATAATCTCACAAGCGCGAGAAACAATACTACAGCACTGTAGTACAACTGATAGTTAGGTCTACAAATTAAGAGTCGACTAACGCCGATTCTTTTAACGGGAGGGTTTGTGGTGTGGATTGTGTTCTAGGAATATCCAAAAGTGTAGTGCAGACGAATTGCAGAGTTTCTCAGATGAGCGTTTTAAAAGCCGGTCAAAGAAGGAAGATGCTTGACAGGTCAACAATAATTCTGCTGAAGAGAACTTGCAACAGTAAGAATCAGACTTAGCCACTTCAAGGTTCGTTCTGTATTTCTCATGATAATTTACTCGCTACGTAATCAGGAAATTGGGTGCGAGGTTGAGAAGGACTACATAAATAGTGATGACGTTATACTAATTTTTTTGCATTCTTCTACTGCCATAGTACCCGCCCTAAATTTATCGCTTTTAAAGAATGTGTGGATTTCAGAAAAATAGGCTTTGAATTGCAATACATTAAAGGACATCTTCACCGCAACAACTACTGTGATCATTTCCACATTATTCATGTTTCTTTGAGTTATGTACACAGCCTTTTTAAGGATCTGGGAGGATAGTAACATATATGGCACACTTTTAGACATAAAGTCTAAATAAGGATCAGAAACACATCTAGAAGGCTTAAGATGTCGATGGTCTGATGGATAATGTCGTAGTTGTAGAGTTCTTCCTGATCGATATGCTGCTCAAAACTTGGATCTGAAGTTTATCATCTTAGCTACAGTCTGTTACTAAATACAGTGTAGACTTCGAATTGTGTGCTTCCCATGTGAATGTGAATGATGATAGTTCTCCTTATGCTAGTAGCAATCTCGACCATATATCAGTTGGCCAGTATCAGACCATATATCAGTTTAACAGTGCTCTGCTTTGTAGTCTAGTCAGGATATCTGCAAAGTAACATTATATTAAAAAATGAGCCGCATTACAGAAACCACCAATAATAGCACATCCGTCTGTCTTTCGGAACTCCAGCTCTGGACGGAGTTAGCAATTTGATTTGTGAAGGTAATAGCAAATGAATGAGAGATGATACGGCTTAGATTTTTTACTCGAATTTCAGATTATGTTACAGACCTACAGTATGTACATCGACTTCTGTATACCCTGAACTTTCTCGCCTATGAATTGGTGTAAGAGCTTGATGTACAATATGGGACGTACACTAGAAATCATTTGGGAGGCCTAGATGGACTTTGGAAGGATAGACTTTGGAGCTCCTCTCCATCCGCTGAGGCATTCAAGCAGAGGAGAAGCTAGTTTCCCGTCAGAAATAGCTTCGTAGACGAGCTCAATGTCTTGCCCTGGGGATCTCGTCTCCGAACCAATGAGTAACTTAGTGCCCAGCGATCTCACGAAATTGTATAGAGGAAAACTTCTACAGTCAAATATCCTGTTGGGCACCGCAGCAATTCCACTGTCGAATTGCTGCCTAACAATAGGCACTGTAACTTCAAGTTCAGCTCTCATTTGCTCTTCGAACACAGCAATTCTGCGGAAGAAGGTACATTTTTCATCAACTTTCGCGTTGTCCAGAGCATGATTCACCAGCACTTGCCTTAGTTTCTGCATCAGAGGGTAGGATGCACTGGTAGCATCATCAATGTAGGTGAAGGGAGGTTGGTCTTCGACCACTTTCAGCAGTTCCTTCTCACAGTTGCTTGACGGTAAAAGAGAACCCTCAGAATCGGACATGAGTGTCCTCTTCGCAACTCTAGATACAACGGCACATACACTAGCTTGCATGTTCTCCTCTAAATGCCGGAGATCCACAGCTTGACAGAGAGCTACCAAGTAAGTGGACGACATGAGTTTGAAAATTTCGATCGCCTCCTCGGTCTTTCGAGCTGATATGAGCCCTAACGAATTTACGTCCTGATTATGTTGCTCTGCACTTTGGACATGGGTGGTTACGGGGTTAGCCAAATACAACAGCTCTGAGCAGTAGGATGCCATGGCTATTTCTGCTCCTTTGAAGCCATAATCTAAACTGGGGTTAGGACCTCCTGTAAGGTTCGATGGAAGTCCGCTGTTGTAGAAGTCATTCACTAGCTCGGACATCTGAGCGAACACGAGCTTGCCCATCGCTGAAATTGCAAGGCGCATGTTGTCCATGGAAACTCCAATTGGAGTTCCCTGAAAATTACCACCGTGCACTGCCTTGTCACGGGAAACATCAATGAGCGGGTTGTCATTCACTGAGTTGATTTCTCTTTCGATTGCATGAGTCGCAGCACGGATTACCTCGACCTGTGGGCCCAGCCATTGTGGAGATGTTCTTAAAGCGTATCTGTCCTGCTTGGGTTTCTTCAAAGGATCAGTCTCGTGCAGCTTAGCAGCAGCTTTCATGTATGAACTTCCTTCCAGAACCCACTCCATGATGGCAGCGGCCTCAATTTGGCCTGGATGGTGTTTGAGCTTGTGGGTAAGGTGATCGGTGAACTCGGGTTTGCCCTGCATCACCTCACAAAATAGAGCCGATACTAATTCTGCAAAGAGAGCGAGTACATTGGCATCGTAGCAGACCGTGGAAGCGAGGGCTGAGCCCACTGCCGTCCCATTCACGAGTGCCAGTCCTTCTTTCGGTCGCAGTTCGAAGGGCTTGAGCAACCCCACGAGCTTAAGAGCTTCACCGGAGGAAATGACCTCCCCACATCCTGTCACTGCTCTGGAGTTTGGACGTCCTGTGAGCAAACCTGCTATATAAGAAAGGGGAACGAGATCTCCTGAGGCCGTGATGGTACCTCGAAGGGGAAGTTTTGGGGTGATCTGCTTGTTGAGAAGTTTCTGTAGAGTTTGGAGAATCTGCCATCGGATGCCCGAGTATCCTTGCAGCAGAGTGTTGATTCTCACCAACATGGCTGCTCGTGTTGTGGATTTTGGGAGGATATTAAATTCGTCCTTACCAAGAACACCTGCGTTCAAGAAACGAATCAGCTCCCGTTGGAGTTCGACACCTTGATCTGTACGACGGTGAGAAGTGGCACCGAAACCTGTAGTGACTCCATAAGTATCAGTGCCTTTCCTCATGTTGTGAAGCACCCATTCTGAGCTTTCGTCAACGCGTTCCTTGGCAGTGGCTGCGTCGAGCACCACTGTTACGTCTGGACGCCGAGCAACTGCTGTTACTTGTGCCACGGTGAGTTTCACTCCTTGAATAATCACCTCTTTGGCATCCTGATACTCATGCACCAAACGCATGACTTCCTCCCAGTGACTGGAACCCAATGCACGCGCAGCATTACCCCACAAGAGAGGATCGTCGACGTTTGGGTCCGTACCACCGATCTTCCGACTCAGACAAATCTCCATTGAATGCTTGGTTGGAAATCCAGACTGCTGAACTTCGATTGGAAAAATTCCTTCCATCATGGTCACATCTGAGTTATGTATTTGGCAAGGTGTGCAGTGTCCGTCTGTGCTAACAATTCGACGCTTTCTGTCGCTTGAGAAATCACTAGTAGAGTATCGCTTCGTGTCATGTGACATGTTGTACTCACAGTCTACACTACTTTGTACAGTTCAGAAAGAGCTGATACAAAGTTTCGAGCTCAAGTGACCAGTCAATAGGAGAAATAGTACTGGTCCAAATAGTATTTCTAGAGAATGGGAGAATCAGACCCGAATCTAGACTAATTCCTCGGATACCAGTTCATCCAGGTGGAACGCTAGCTAGAAGATGATTCTTCTCAAGAGCAGCAACCTGCTGTTTCTCATCTGGATGCAGAACTAATGAGTACTGCTTGGTTACCAGGGGTCTTTATGATCAGCTTCGTAAGTTCTCTTTGTCCCAAACGAGGTGATAAGGCCTGAAAGCGTGTGAACATGACAGAAAGGCCACTAGCGCGTAGACTCTGTCATGCGAAGCTACAGTATGTGTATCCCTCAAGCGCAGACCGTTTCCTCGTTGACGGGGGGAAAGTTTATCGAGTCTGATCCCGATGTGTGGTTTGAAGGTCAGAGGCCTATATATAGTGGTATTGCAATTGGATTGCCGATGTGAGAACATTAGCTTCGTCGTCGAAGTTTCATCGTCTGGGTATTGTCCAAAACAGCGGCACATTTTGGTCCGTGTGGCCCATATCTTTGTTAGTATGTATGCATCCGATCACAACTCGAACACGTGATTCTTTACATAGCGATATGAACAATGAATCTGAACACTCAAAACAAAGTCTTGTAAACCTGTTTACTTTTCTACCTTAATCCTTGGTCAACGTTGTACCTTTAAGGAGGGAGTTTGATCCACTGACGTCCCAACTTCCCGATATGCGCGAAATGACTCTATTCCTCGTCGCTTTCGATACACTATGGACGTATGACATCTTTTGGAGTTCATTGGTTTTCTCATGCGCTTATTTATGTATGTCACTGATTTACGGTTCATTGAGACCCTCAAAATCATGATCAACCGAGGCTTAAATATCTATAAATTTGGCAGATAAAAAATAAAGTATATTAATGGCAAAGTGGTCAACAATTCTATTTGTGAAGTTCAAATATCTATAACTACCAAAGCGTTAACTAAGTTGGTAGCAAAAGCTGTCATAAAGTCAATTTTGAACGATTTCAACACAAATGTCATTTTTGTCACCTAGTTTTGCTTTACAACGGTTAAGCTTGCACTGGATCCTCCTAAATCTCAGGGCATACATCCTCAACACATTTTATACATGGTTTTTTGTTAGCTAAAACTAGATTTATAGTTTGACCATAATAATTATCTTATGTTTAAATGATCGTTATTTTTGCATTCTTTTCTACATATAGAAAATAGAATTATATCATGTTCTTCACACCATGTACAAGTGTATACGTTCTAATTTGGCAAAATTTCATGTGTAATAAAATGAAAACCCCAGTTATGTGAGTTCTGGTCCCATTCTATTAAATTTTCAAACTAGTTCTGAGAATTTAATATGCTTGAACGAGAACTCACATAATTGAGCTTCCTTGGTATCATCTACAGTAAGCTTAGATCATTGATGTAAGGGTACAAAGTGTGAATATCATCCACCATATTAGTATTTGTCATCAAGTATCCATTTAAACTTCCAAATATTCTAATTTACTTCACCAAGAAATTGTTGAAGTTTCCTTTCTTATCGAGGATATGAGACCTTATCATTCTGTCATTCTCGAGAGAAACATCCTTATTTATCCTTATTTATGTTCAATGTTGAATTGGCTGACAAAGTGTTTCATCTTAGGAAGTCCTTGAATACATTAGCTGGTAATAAACGAACGAACTCTAATATATACGTGTTGCAAGTGAAAAGATATAAGTAGGTTTTAAGCCAAAAAGAAGATAAAACGTAAGAACCACGTAAGAAACAGTTGAAATAAATGTCTACCTTCCACCTGCTAATTTATCCAAAACACACGAGTGGCACTTAACCTCGAGGTCGGAGGTTCGAATCCGAACCAAAGCGGAATTGTTATGCGTCTGATTCTGCACAAGTGGAACATGACTCATAGTACATGACCGACCAGATCGTACTGCTGAATTAAGGTATAGTAAAACGGTTTTATGAGAGTGACCAGATCATATGGTTCAGTTATACGAGCTTTTGATGCCCAAATATCATCAACAAGGACAACATCTATTGGATGTTTCTATGAGTACTTCAACCACCTTCATTGAAGAGGAAGTAAGAATGGAGAGAAAAGTTTGTAAAAAATATAGTATTTTTATAACGTTTACTGAGAGAAAGAATGATATGCTGGATCAGACCGGTCAGCTACTCTCTCTCAAATATATAGAGAAAATGAGAGAAAGGATAGGCAGGATAGCAATATTTATTCCAAGAGCAACAATTTATTCAAGTAACCCTGTTGGTCCATTTTATGGGAAGAAGAAGAGACACATCTGCTTTGATTTTCGCCTTTATTTTCTGGTGGATAGATAACAGCAATTGTCATAAATTCAATAAGTCACATGTGATCTGTCGGCACATTATTCGATTGGAAATTATTACAAATTCCAATAAAGGGGTATTAGATCTTGGTAGAATGAATAATCTCCTATGTACGAACAATTGGTAGATACACCGACCATCAGACTGGTTGAGCCCCACCGTTGAGGTCTTGTGTGATTTTATCTAATGGTGTTCTTCCAAGTAGGTTTGAAGGTGGAGCACTGTCTGTTCTATGCTCCTACCGTCTCCCCCGGAAGGAACAAAATTTGTTTATTGTTCCTTCCCCTTTAAGTTTTAAGCACCTTCAGATCAGAAATCTATGTTTAAGTCGGTAATGCCATTCTTGCTCAACGTAGTTAAAGCTAATGTTCTGAAATCTCTTTATAACCATGCTTGTTTGTTTGTTTCTTCCTTTATCGTTACATCCTTTACTCATGATTTAACAATACAAGACGTGCAACGACAAAACGTTTCCATGGTTAAAGAGAACAAAGAAAATAAATCAATGAAAAGTCTTTGATCTGACTGTATTACTCTAATATGAGAACAATAACTGCATTCGAGTGCTAATTACAACAGGGAATATATTTAATTATATATCTGCATTGCCTTGTAAGCTGCTACAACAATTGGAAGCCGTGGGAAAAGCCTAGTCACCACCAGAAAAGGACGGTTCATATGTAGCCTAGGAACAAAAGCTCCAATGCCAATATTATTTTATTTGAAAAAGTTTGTTTATTCCATGTCCAATTGCTTGAATTTCATCGTAACATCTCTAACACGTACAACTAAAAGAACTCCAGTGAAATGTTTCGTTTGATCTTTGTAACAAATCTTCTATTTCTGCCTGTACCAAGTATGACTTCGAGAAACAGTCTCCGAGTCTTGTTCTGGAATTGGGGAAAATAGTCACAAGCTTGCTCTCGATAGTTTTCCTTGAGTCAGATTCCCACTTCTGCAAAGTACTTCTCTCGTTGCGGAACTGAAACCGAATTCCTGGCCGCCTGCTTGCGACACAGAACTGCGTTTGGACGAGAAATAGAAAGACTCTGACGTTTGAGAACACAACCTGCCATGAATCATACCAACGAGTCAATAGCAGATTAAGTCACCAAGTTTCCCGTACATGTGATCGTTGACTTGTGAGGTGATGATATAATGCGACCGGGTAGTACTGGTGAACTTGCAGCGGTTGTTAAAGAAACTGATTTGGAACAGCTTATCAGGAAAGGCGACCCGCATAGATAACAAGAACTGTAAGCTAATACAAAACATATTATAACTGGATAGAAGAACAGAATAGATTATAAGCACACAAGAACATCCTCACCGGACTCGTTAAACTCGACTCGGTAACGAGTCGTCTTGTCTGGTGAGTGGGTGTGACATGCTCTCGAGTATGGGGGCTTTGTTTAATACAGCGACCCCGAGACATAACAAAGAGGGTAGAAGACACGTCAAGCTGTTATAAGCATAAGCATAAAACATAAGATGGTTAAACTCTAACAATATCAATATGAGAAATCTGTCTTGCTGCACTCAAGATATCTGGATTATGTAAATCTAATGGTTTGTATATTATTGGAACAATCGTGAAACATCACCTCATGTGTCTTACTGTGCTTACCATATCTGAATTATGTAAATTTAATGGTACATGTCACCGCCTACCTGATGATGTTCCCTTAGGTGAGGTTTCTGTTTTTCTGTTGTCTTCCCTAAATAAGCACATCATGTTGAGTAGGATGATGTTTGAAAGTATAAAGTATTGCTTATACCTTAGTCGTCATGAAGTCCTGAAGAGTCACAAAGGAAGGTGGAGCTGTACCACAAACACAAGTGAGGGATGACATGTTGGGAGTTGCCCGACAGTAGGTAACGCTTCAACTTCCTGTTTAACAAAGAATTGGCAAGTAGAATGAAGAACCAATTTAGATCTCCATCAATCCTTGTGCCAGTTCACACATGCGTGGACCACTACTCTTCACCAGAAATGCACACTAAAATCTCAAACAGATTGCTTGAAATGTATAAATACAATGCCTTGCAAGGAGGTAAAGTTTGATTCAATTTTCTTGATACTCTACCCATTCTTGGAGCATTTAAAGTTACATGCATGTAAAATTTTTAGAAGCAAGAAGACCTTAGAGCCATTGAGCAATTTAAGAAATTGTGAGAGCAGGTGATCGGGATTAAGAGCACGAAGTGAGGATTGGATTTGAGTTGCACTTTTCTACCATGATGTCTCTCCTGAAGAAAATAATTTTGGTGTCATAGTGCAGTCGCCAATAGTAGAGAAATGGGCACACTAATACTATGTCAAGTCCTTGAATTTGACACATTTGTGCTTTCTACTATGGATTTTGGATTTCACAAACCTTCCACTTGTAGTGGAATCAAGAAGAAGAAGAACCCAAACTTCTCCGACTTGAGAGGAAACGTGTTTTCGTGGATTGAGGAGCGCTGGCAAAAAGTGCTCGGGTTTGATTCAACATCAGGAGCAATGCCTCTTTATTCAAGACTGGCTTCGACCATTGGAAGAAATGATGAGCAAGTTTGAATCCATGTTTAAACACAAGACGACAGGGAATGGTTGGAAGGTGCAATGATATCATGACCTTGCTTGGTGCACCACTGTCTCCTTGGTGATGAAGCTATTCATATCTTCACAGACAACTTATGTGAACAATGGGCAGACAACCTTCTTCCAACTACTGCATGAAGGCAAACCCACAAATAGGGCAAAGGTGTTCTATCATTGCACCCAAAAGATTCTGGAGTAGTTACAAACTACATGAGGACCTACTTTCCTCTCACCGTTTGTGGTGCATTTCTATATTAGGTGAGAGTATTGAGGAAGTAGGAGAGGAATATCTTTCCGGTGCATTATTATCCCCTGGGGTATTACCAACGCCAACTGGGATATGAAAGTGAGATCAAGAAGTAAAAGGATGTCTTCATAAAATACCAGAAGACAGGTAAGTGGGTGCCCATTGACAAGGCTGTTGGAGAGGGAACAAGCACACAGAAGGCAGTTGTGACTCTGCCAAGGTTTGGGCAAAGACACCAGCCAAACTAGGGGGCCCTAGTGCAGCCACTCTGCTCGTAGCACAAGAGAAGGAAAGTTTGCCAGCTGTGGGAGTAGTGCTCTTAGAGCAGGAGAACTCCTTCTCCGAGATCGAGGTGTCTTCCAACAAAGTGGAAGCAAGAGACGATGCGGGAGTGGAGGTTCAATCTACTGTTGCATTAGAGTCGGATGTGCTAGACCAGGCCATCCCTGACCAAAGTGATGTTCTGGTGGATGAGGAGGAGGAGATTCCAATATCCCAATTGCAGAAGAGGAATCCTCTCCCAACACCAATACATGACGAAGAAGTGGCGGTTCAGGTTCCTACTGTCCCTCAAAGAGACACTCATCAAGTGGTAACTCTACCTCAGGAACCGGTGCTCAAGGCTGTCCTACCGTCACCATCCTGGGTGAGTGGAAGGAAACTTTTGCGTGAGGGAAAGGGGAAAGGACCAAGGATACGGGTGTCCTTGGACCTGGATCAAATTATTGCAGAATTCACCTCTCCCTCCTAAGAGTGCTAGACTCAAGCAGATGGTGGTGAACGAGTCTTGACTCAAAGAAGTGGAACCAGTGAGTACTTTGGGAGCACCACGAGTACAATGTGCCCCCATGATCCTCGCCCCAAATTGAGATATCCTGCAAGTTAGTGGAGCTGTGTAGACCCTACCACAAGAGGGGCCAATACTCCAGCCAAGCCCATTGGTGTACATAGAAGGGTCCTTCATGTACACTCTCAACTATCTTCTGTTGTCATCTTGGGTTGTCTACCTGTTGGGACCAGTACCAAAGACCTTGGAAGAACTACTCCCCGCCTACCAAGAAGTTGACCCTATGGTGACGGATCACAAGAGATTGATAGATTTCTTGCATTTTCACATTCAGACTGCAGTATGGGAAAAACAAGCGGTAGAGAGGGATTTGGTCAAAGCCAACACCTACATTTTGCATTGGGAGGCCCAACTCATGGAAATCAAAGGGTATGGTGTGCAAGACAACCAGCATGATGACCCACGAGAATCTCAGGAAATGGCTCGTCTCTGAGAATAGCTGGCATGGGCAGAAGGGAGAAGTCAGTATGGTGATCAGGGCCATGGAGCACCATGAAGAGAGAGTGGGGCACTATGAAGGGAAGAAGACCCGACTTCTGTGGAGGTGCAAATTTGTCACCTTGAAGCTGTTCTAGAAAATCAGGAAGGATCCTTGAAGATGAAGTAGGGTCAGTTCATTCTGCTTTCAGACAACTACAAGGCTTGGAAGCGTGATAGTGACACCATGCTAATGAAGCACAAGGAGGAATTACGGACATCAAGGCAACCTTGCCATGATGAAGGCCTTTGCGGATTACAAGACCGCACAAGAGGAGAGTATGTGGGAGAAGGATCGGGAGATATCCAAGATGGAAGAGATAGCAGGCTTGAGGCAGCAAATTACCCAACTGCAAGAGGTGGAGATGGAGTTGCAATCCATCCATGATACTCTAGACGAGGAATGAACACGAGTTCTTACAATATGGAAGACACTGCTAATAGGACGACCCAAGTGGAATTGGCTGTTACAATCCAAGCTCACCAGGCTACACTGCGGGAGCTAAAGTCAGAAATACACACCTTAGAAGCCAAAACCTACTCCACAGAACAATTAACCAAGCTGACAGAGAAGCTGCACAAGCATGGTGATGCCAAGTTTGAGAGCATCTTAAGTAGTATCCACCACAAATTGGAGTAGTACAACCCACAAGTTGAGGAGCTGATTTGGAGGTGTAAAGGTGAACTAGTGTCAGGAAAGTAGATCTCGGTGTACAATACTTGCATAATTGCATAGTTTGGGACCATTGGGTTGTGATTATCAGGACACAACCATCACGTTGCAATTTCATCGTGATGAGGACACCATCGGGCTGGGACTTCATTGGATTGGGGATTTCATCATGAACAACATTTTCTTGTGTTGCAAATCATAACATTTTAGAAGTATGAGATCAAGTGCATGCTTACACCGGTAGTTTATTTCACACTACAAAATTCGGATTTCAAGAAACGACATTATAGCTGTGCATGACAAAAGACTGAGAGAAGGAACTGCAACACTAGTCTAGGAAGCTAATATGTAGAATCTTACACAGGTTTAATATCCTGCAAAGGACGCCCATGATCTGTACAGTAATACGTTGCATAACCTTTGTTCGAAATCGCAAAAGAACGGCTCGCAGTTGGATCTCCTGGGTTCGAGCTCGTCTCATCATGAAATTTGGCATAGTTAGTTTGCTGGCCAATCCACGATCAATTCTGCAATACAACCGTATCCGAAGAGGTCAAGAATTGCCTATAGATACTGGCAATACTGACTGCACTCTCTAGTTCATGGACAAGTTTATATAAACGTCCATGTACCGACTGAAATGACCAAGTACTGACATTTCATGCCAATCAAAATGTTACATCGATTTCAATACACTTTCAAATCTATCAGATCTAGATCTGATTTTAATTATTATATTGTTGAACAGCTTTATTATGGACTAAAGCAGCTGCTCAAAGATGTGAAAATACTTGGTCTGGAAACAGACCCAGTATTACTAAGTGCTATCATACAACTACATGTGGATAACCCCAAACTTGATGATGCAGTTAAGCTAGAGTTAAACTCCTGGATACCGGTAAGGACAGTATTTTTTGTTTTGTTTTTGAGACTTTTATCATGGGAGATTTTGATCGGTGCCTGTGTTGCTCCTTTTACCTGTGGAAATGACTATGGAAGTGCTTCCTGTGTATTGTAACCTAATGAACTTGATCCCATGGTTTAACACACAGGTGGTGGAGAACATTGAAATGAAAGGTATATGTGTAGGAGTTGATGGGTTTAGGGTCAACTTCTTCGAGAATTTGCTCTGGCTGGGCACCTAGAAGAAGCACTCAAAGTTTACCAGGATCTCGGGCAAATTCGGGAGTTTCCCACTCCACTGTCTGTCCCAAGTTTTCTTGTAAGTGTCCTGGTTAACAGTCTAGCATGTGTCTAAAGAGATCAATGTTATGCTACGTCCGTTACTTATGTGGCTTAAAGACAAGTTTAGTATCAGCATATCTTTTATTTGCATTCTCTACAGTTTACTGTATCTTCAGATCGAGACCTGTCAATCTTGCCTATCTATAAGATCTCTCTGCACGTCTTGTCTTCATGAGATTGATGTCTTTTAGTTTTTTTCCTTTATGGCAGGTTGCACTCGGTAAAGTTGGAAGAATGGATGGGATGTCCGCGTATTTGAGAAAACAAGGCGTCCAAGCTCCTGGGATGAATAATAAGCGACATATCGCACCATTTATGAAAATGTCTTTTGCAATCATTTGGGTCTGGGCTACATTCTCCATAAAAGACTGGAGTAAGCTTTCCATTTTGCTATTCTATCTACGTGTATATCGACATGCAGATCCATGCTAAGGTCATGAATTTCCCAAGGATTTTTTGCAGAGTTTTCTTCACATCACTTTCACAGATCGGAGATTTATCTTAGTTTTTGAGCAGTACATCATCCGCTTGATGGTTTAGGTTCCCGTTGACATCTCTTACCGATCGAAATAACTCATTGGTGATCCTAGGGTGGTTTTGTTTCGAGGTATAGGACCATACTTGTCCCGCGATCTGGGATGTATCTCTGGTACAGTGTTGTGTCATATGTATACGATGGCGTGATTTCCAAATCGAACATGTGGCGGTTGTGTTGAAGTTTCTGACAAGTGATTAGCTTTGCTATTTTCAGGGGAGCTGTTAGTGAACTTGATATAACGAATGACAGAACACTGTATGATAAGTTTATCCCGTTTGAGCTTTTATCTCGTCTTTTGTGAGTCTCCGAAGAGAAAGGAAAATGATACTTATTACTAAATATCTATGCACTGTCAGGAAGTTTAAGTGGTCGATGAATTTATTTTGCCTCTAATGGTTGGCTTTTTGTACGATGCACATATTTGCTATGCAGATATTTCTTCAGATTGCAAGTCATGGTCTGACAGAGTGGATGCTGATGGAGTTGATGCTAGTGATGGTTTGGCTCTAGTCAGAGCCCTGAAAGCGCAGGGGATCCAGCCTTCATGTCATCAAATGAGGCACTCTTTGATCCTTGTACATCTTTTGGTGATTCGGAGAAGGCCTTGGAAATCGCTAAGGAGATGGAGATCGCATGCCTACCTCTTAACATATTGTCCAAAGTCAGGTACTCATCCTTTTATCACTGTCTATACACAGTATACTTGTTTGTAAGTATTCTTGGACGCTGTCCTGAGTTTTACGCTAAGCAAATAACGAGAGAATTATTAAGTTTGCTCTTTTAGAGCTATATTGGTCTCTAGCATAGATTTTCACAGTTATGATATCTCCTACCATCAGCTAGCAGACTGGAATGGGGGAGATGAAGTCTATGGTGGCATTCCGGTCCGTTCGGACTGATAGACTTATCCACATATGCAGGCTATTTCGAGTGTTCGTTGCCGCAAGAAATGATCGAGGGGCAGAGCAGGTGCTGGAGAAGATAACGAAGGCTGGTGTTCAAGATTGGGACGTCAGGTTGCTGTTACAGAAGATAATGCAGCTGGATCTTGGGAAGAGTGAGAGTACTCTCTCTAGAAATAATGCTTCATGCAATAGATTGCTTGCTATTCAGAGATGCCTTCAAAAGTTATTGCTGTCTTAGTTGGACAAGGTGTTTAATTGTTCTAATTCCAGTGCTCCTTGGCATCATGGTCGATACTCGTGGGCTTTCAATACTTGCAAATTTAAGGAAAAGATATGTTACTTTCTGAGTTTACGTTCAGTCTTGATAAAACGAGGAGATGATCTCACCTCTGTCGCACTGACATAGAAAGTCAAGAACAAAAACATTCAGATGTTTCTCTCAGTGAAGTACATGTTCTTGTCTCTTCAAAGGTGTTAAGTACAGTAGTTCAATCAGTCGAGATAGAATCAGATAGGTCTTCAAATCAACCAACTGTTATTTTGATCTGGGCTTAACGCTTCCCCACAACATTAATCCAATCGCTTTAAACCAAATCTTGGAAGTCTTTCCGGTGAGGAATTTGACCAAGTCACGCACAACATGCAAATCGAGGTCCCGCGTTGAATTACATAAATTTGTACGTAGGGCCGAATTCATATGCATGCGTCATATTTATAACATGAGAAGAAATTGTGTTTTGCATTGTGCTCAACGGTTCCTCGCCTCTTTTCTTGGATTCATAATTGATATAAGGGCTTTCTTATTCCTTCACTGTAAGTGGATGTTGGTACTCAAGTCGCTGGCGCAACAGTAGTGTTTATGACTTCCGATGACAGCAACCATATCCACTGTACCAGTTCAGGGAAAATGTAGTTAGTCAATGTAGTGGCCTGGTGGTTTTTAACCTCTTTTATCACCTCCACGTCCATCGAACTTCCAGCAAGAAACAATAAAATACTGGAATTTACAGCATCCCTGATTGGTGGAGGTTATTATATACTTTAAAATAGATGCTTCTTATTGGTCAAAGTATCTTCGAAACCCGATTCCTCTAGTTGCCAATCTTTCTACAAGCTCCAAAAACATCCTCTGACAGTAGGTCGAATATCTGTTCTCTCTAAGTTGATTTCCAGGTGTATGTCATTCTCTGTACACGGACTAATAATCTTTCCATGTCATTCTGTTTTAGCTATTTGAAGTTCTTTCCGGTGTATTTCAGTCGGATGAGAATGAGCTGATTACAGATAGCAGAGATCTTGGTCAAATGCACTGAAGTTCAGGATATGATCACAGTTTTGTTCCAGCGCTCATTATGCAAGTGCATCCTTATGCATCTGTTGGAACTTGTTCGTTCACTCTTTCTCGAGTATTCTGTACCTGCACTTGTTGAGCAGCTAGTGCTCAATTTATCTTGTGAGATATATTTTCAGAGCTAGAGATTGTAGAAAGGAGAGCAGGTGTTCGCCCCATCTTGATTTCATCGACTTGCATTTGGATCATGCCTCTCTACCTTCATCTTGCAAGTTATTTCTCATTGTTCCATGAGTGCACAATATATCACGATGAGTAAAAGCACATGTGTGTGGAAGCTTCTAAGTGAATCGCTGGACCTACGCTGAAGTTCACAAGGAGATGATAGAAGTTAATATAATTGTGACGAATCCACCATGCATGTGGCCAATTTGCTATACTTATGTTAAACGGCCGAATCATCAGGTTGTGCGAATATTGGATACCACCTGAGTCGACAATGCTTGTTTGACATCTTATCACGTTCGGGGGGAGCGATACACTGGCAGATCAATGCAGCCCGCTGTTTTCAAAATGCAGTGCAACCCACTGATAAGGTTGTTGATATGATATGGCGGTGAGCTTTTCCCATCTTCAAGTCTTGCTATATTGGCTAAGGTCCCTCCAACGCTCCTCGTCAACACGGAATTACTGCCACCCGATAAACCCTCCAATAATGCTTCAACACCACCCGGGAAATCCAGGATCTGCTTGGCATTGGCCTTATAATTAGCAAATTGCACAGGGTTCTCACCACTTGAACTTGAAAATCCACATTCCCATGCCTTTGACCAAAGACGTTAAGTCGTTTCGAGATTGACCCGGAACCCTATAACCCTTTCAGATTCTCCTCTCCCCATCTTCATATTGGCTACGGTCCCAACACTGCTCGTCAGCAGGGAATTACTTCCACCCGACATACCATCCAATAGTGCCTCAAGAGCATCGGGGAAATCCAGCATCTGTTTGGAATTCGCCTCATTACCAGCCAAATTCCAGAGCTCGCACCACTTGAACTTGAAATCCACACTTCCATCCTTGTGAAGAAAGGGGTCAAAGAATTTCGAGATTGACCCGGGAACTTCTCCTCTTTGCATCTTCAAGTATGGCTATAGAAGCTAAAGCTTCTGCAGCAATTTCCCTGACCGTGGAGTCCTAGCGACAAACAAGCGACAAACAACTTATCACTCTCTGAAGAGCACCTGGAGACTTCACTACCTGTTGACTAATAGCTCTGTACAGAGCCAAACAAGCCATACCTTGAAGGTGAAGTAAGGGGGAAGGGGAGCATGAGCTTTCATCGGGGTGCTGAGAGGTGAAGGACGATTCAAGCAGACACAATCTCGTGTTCGAAATCCGAGTCAATGTGCTGATTGTTCGTGGTCCATAGTGAAAGGATGAGACCAAACTTTGAAGACACGATGTCATCAAGTTGTCCATTGCGAACCACCTTGACGTAAACCTACAAATGCATACAAAACGAAGAAAATCGGAGAAAGTGTGATTGGATTCTTTTTATTTCAATTTAGGGTAAATTTGAAATAATTCAGTGATCTTATACAAAGCTGCCTCATATTAAGAATGAACGCCAGTAGGTAAAACCAGTACAGACCTGCTTGACACCATGAGCCAAGTTCTCATCATATTCTGGTAGTTGGTCGTGCATGATTCTCCATTGCCCTCTTACCTCCTTTAAACGGCCGTAATCTAGAGCACTCATTCCAAGGATTTTTGTAGTTTTCTTTGCATGAGTCTCTTGTAAGAGGAAAAAGGCGACCACATAGAACACATGAAGGATGAAAAGTTTCTTGTAAGTAGAGGGCGCAAAGTGCAAAGACTGCACCCCGTGCCGGTAATCACAAATAATTTCATGATCAAATCTGGAGTCCGCATGAACGATGGTTTTATCGTTCAGTGTCATCATCTTTTCAACAATTGGACAACTCGAGGATCCTTAAGAATGATGTGCGGTTGATGCATCGCTCAGTGGAGGTTGACGAACGATTAAGCCGAAGGAGATTTTGTTACTTCGAGACTTTATAGTTCCTTGCGCGATCTCGATCAGAATTTGCCTTCCAGCCGTGCCCTCCCGAGAATCCTCTGTCCATCATACTCCTCAAAAGGCAATCCGAGGAACGCAAGTCGATGGCACCTTGTCGTCCAAACCAGCTCCGGCTTGCAGTAGCAGTTGATGACAGCAACAACATCCAAGGAATCTCATAGATTGTTCCTTCTCAAGAGAGTGAATACAAAGGAGGGTAAGAAGCACGTTTCCCGTTATTATTGAATTTAAAATACATATTATTCGTAAAATTTTATAGATTTAAATACTATATCTTATTTTATTTTATTTTATTTTATAATTTTAATTTATTATCAGATAACTTATTGTCCCAATTATGTATGTTTATTATGATAAAGGTACATAAAATAAAATTATACTAATCTTATTTGGTTTATTAGCAAAAAGGTTCTCTTCACCTCACTACTATTTAATATATGTCTTCTTTTGCATTGCTGCATTCACATAATCCACCTAATTAGAAGTAGCCTTCCCATCCCTTGGTAAAGGATATTATTCATATTTACTAAGATCAATTTGATGGATGTAAGCAACTACACTCTCTATATCTATATCTCAATTAGTATGCTTCTATCTTCTCCATCACATATTTTGAACACTTAGATACAATAATAAACAAAAAAAACTCTTGTATGGTCTAAAGACAAACTCCTCAATTTGCATATTTCTCATCCAACCCAAGTATTCACATAAGCGCTGGGTTGGAAGTCTCGGAAATAGGCTCCAAAACTTTTGAAAAATTTGAGCTTAATTTTAGTCCCAAGCTGTGGGGTGGAGGTCCACGCTCAACTTCAACCCCAAATTCTATGCAGGAAATCTAGGCCCATATTTGGCCCAATGTCCCATCAGACTTCATTCCCAAAGGCCTGGCCTAAATTTTCTCTAAATTCTTCGGCCTTGGACCTCTTCTCAGAGCTGGTTCTGATGTTTTGCTTGATGTGTTGATGCAATTTGTATGAACAATAGTCTAGAACACTTGTTGTATTACCATATCTAAACCTGTTGTCTATCTCACATTATCATACGTGTCAAATTTGATGAATTGCAAGTTTTGAGAGTTTGCAAAGCCATATGTAGTTGTCTTTGTTATCGTTGGTATAATAACACATGCCCTATTTAATAAATTGATATATACTATCCAAAATATAGCAATGAATATCTGACAAGTATGTTTCCTGTTCTTACCAAAGGGTACACCCAATGTAATGGTTTTAGGAGAATCTTGATAAAATCTATGTAAGCAAAAGGATATATAAATACATATTGCAATATATAGAAATTTGGAAATATTTCACAACCTACTATAGATCCCGGATCCGCATTCAATATTTTTTCCATAAAGGACTGTGATCAGATAGACCAAGGTTTTGGCACCAACATTTCTCTAATCCTTACAAATCTCTCTCATTCTCCTATTAATAATTTGATGATTTGCTATATAGTATATAATGTTATGTTTATAAAATTCTAATGTAATCTTAATGTCCACCAAGACATAATCCACAGGATTCTAGTCAACCATAGCATACCCTTTGCAAGCTGGCCTCTCCATTTGTATTTTAAAACCAGCCATGGATGCATGCATTTAGTGTGATATCTTGTACTCTAGAGTTCCTACCAATTTTCAACAGCAAATATAGAATGGACAGATGTTGTCCTTTCTCTTTCTTCTCGGCACTCTATTTTAAAGCTGTGTTTGCCAAATATGTTATGCAAAGTTCACCACAAGCACTTGTGATCGATTTGCTCCGTTGTGGTTTATGTTGACGCTTGGTCGATAGGACAGGACGGACGACTCGGTTTGAGTTGCAAACCAGGGTGGAACTAATCCGAAAATTGATAACCATATGATACACGTCCCTATCTAGCCTGTAATTTCACTGTGATTCCAATAACCAAATCATCACAGTTCTTGAAAATAAATCCGATAAGTATACTTCTTCTAGATTTCACCACCCATCTCACCAAAGTTCTTCAAAATAGATTCCAATATGGATACTACTTGCATATTTCACCATCTCTTCTAAACGAAAACCCTTGAAAAGCTCTAGCTTTCATCACGTTGTGACAGTAATTTCTCGACTTCTCTATGCCAGTCCTCTTATAAAACTCAGGTGTGTTGTTTGGTGTTTGCGATCGTGAGGCAGCTCCAATTCTTTATCCCATTATTGGAAATTACTGAAATCTTTTTCAAAATTGACGATAATCTCCGCCGTATGTCACGATATGTCACGATATGTCACTTCACGATAATCTCCACCGTATGTCAGCACTGATGGTGTTAGACGATGTCCGGGGACTCGAAATTGATTGCAGACCTTTAATGCTCTCTTGAAACTGAGCACCTTCAATGGAAGTCTAGGCCACGACTCTTGGCTGAGAAGTTCCGATTTGTTACTGCCACAGCGTTTTCGTGTATCAATGCAGTTGGATTGTAGCTTTAGAGGTGCTTTGTTTTTTGGCTGTTGGGAAGAAGATAATAACCTGAACTCCATCCATATAAGAATGTCATTTGATCCGTGGGAATTCATATGTTGCAGCCAGTGGCAGATGACATGATAGAGCGGACGGATGGGCATCCACATGCGTTCACAAGTTTAGCGCTAGCAATTGGCAGCAAGGATTGTCACGATGATGCCAAAATGGGTTGCTGTAAGCCAGAATCTTCCTACTTGCTTAGAAGAGGAGTCGATAGTTTAATATCTGAGTTATCCGAGGAGAGACTGATCAACGGAGGAATACAAGTTCAAGAAAGCGCAAACCGAATGCGAGCTTGTGATGTCATTGTGTGCAGTATTCGGGGACTCTGATGAAGATGATAGAATAGGTTGGCCTGCTTACGAGGGGTGCGCAGTAGTTAGGATGACTACCGAGGAAGTTTGTCAGCGAATGACTGTCATCAGGGAGATTGTGTAGCTGCTATACAGCGATACCAAGAAGAACTGGCAGGTAAAGTCCCGTCGGCCCGCTGAGAAGGTAATCCGTTACTGTACTAGCGGCTAGTCGTAAGCTGTGACTGAATTGTAGAACTGACCTCGTTGCGAATGTCTGTTTGATAAATTGCACGTTACCTTACGTATGCCGTTGTTGGTCCACAGCACTGATTTCGGTGCGAATGGTTCTCAATTTTGCCAGGTGGTTTTGCGGTTTCTTCGGCATGGTAATCTCGATGGAAGTGACATTTTAGGATTGCTATCTGTGGAACATGAGAAAGTTCGCGCCAATACCTGCTGGGCTCTCCGTACACATTTCCAAAGTGAAGAAATGGAGTTCTTAACGTATGAGCGGCACGGGAAGGTCTTTGCTCGATTGGTGGGGATGATGGCTGAAACAGAATTCACTGTACCACAGGAAACTGCGACTCATGCCCTAGCTCAATTCACTATCTGTGCGGATAAGGAGGAATGGAAGCATCAAACCAAATTCTTGGACTCATAGCAAGGCCTCGAGATTTCTCACGAAGCGTCTGGAGGAAAACAACAAGGACATAGGAGCTGCATGTATTATTGCAAACCTAGCCACAGTGGAGGAGAATAACTATTCATTGGTAAACAGTCGCGTGCACGTGCAATTCGGGCCCTTATCATCAGGCGAGGCTGCGATTCAGTGTAGGACATGAAGCGGGGCATTATCTATCATTACTTGAGCAGATCAACAACAAGATCCGTCGCAAATTGGCGTCAATTGGCATTAGATAAAATCTTCTACATGTCTTGATGCAATCCGTTCGTAATGAGTTTCATCCCGAATTGAGAATCTGCAGTCAGGGTCCTTGCTACCTGTAATGCCAACCTCAAATACAAGGTTCCGGTTCTGATGCTGGATGATGATGAACATCCCCTCTTTCAACACCTCACAATCTTGGTCATGCTTAACCTCGTGGGATCTTCTGGCTCTATACCTGAACAGCTCAGACGTAAGATTGCAGAGACGGAAAACGCCAGACAATGCATGGTGATACTGCTGAGAAGAAATGATCCACAAGTGCGACATGCAGCAGGCATGGTGGTGGGATTGGTGGTGCTAACACCAGGCTGTGAAATCACCGCTTTGTTTCAAGTTTACAATATAAAATTGTACCGTTCTGTTTCAAATTTGTTTCAAATTTGTTTCAAATTTACAATATAAAAGTGTACCGCTTTGTTTAAAACTTGAAATATAAAATTGTACGAAAACATTCCTACTTCCACTCTCGCTGGGTATCTATAAATTTAAATCATAATACTAATCTCCATGATCCTTTCTAGTGTCGCAAGAGTTCAAAGCCCTTCCAATAGCCGAAAATAAAAACTTAAACGTGTACAATACGTGGCCCAAATTGGCCACTCCGAAGAAATGAATATCTTTCAAACAAAAAAATTTCATCTGGCCCGGTCAATTACTGTGCCTACTGTACCCCGAAAGATCATCCATGTGTCGCCTGGTCTTCTCGGTCACATTTGTTCACGATGTTTCAGACTCCAATGATTGGTTGATGACTACGGGAACTTCCTCCATGGAAGTTCCGGCTGCGTAAAGTTTCAGAAGCATATCTAATCAGGGCAATAAAATTCTCTCAGGAAACATAATGTGTGCGCTTCCAGCTACATTCCGGAGTGTCCGGACGAAAGTACGAGCTCCAGCATAATACATAGAATCTTCCCGCAACAAAAAATTCTGCCAAAGGCTATTCCTCTGTAAATGGTTTACCCACAGACCATACAACTAGCATAATTCTCTCGTGTACCTGACGGCAGTTGTTACGTATACATTCTGTAGATCGGATTGGATAAAAGAATTACAGTAAGTCATAAAAATCCACAAAAGCAGATTCTGCTCTAGATTTGAGAGGGGTGTACTAGAGCCTTCCCACCTGCACTTGGACACAAAGAGTCACCAGCACTAGCTAGCAGATCACACAGGCGTTGAAAGTAATTTGGATTTGCAGTAACCTGGTCCCCACCAAAGAATGCGACCAACTTTGATGTAGCGCCTGGAATGCTTCGAATTTTGCTCTGTAACTCTTTATCAATGGCCAGAGTAGCAAAAACCCGTGCGAAGCTTTCCAGGATCAAAGAACTCTTGTTGTTAGACAAGAAATCAACCAATCCTTCAAGACCTCCAGGGGAATCCGTGATATGTTTGCGATGGGCAATGTCATGAGCTAAATTACCCAAAGTTAGCACCAGCCGTTCTTGCACCTCCACAGTTCCATCACCTTGTAGGAAGAGTGTGAGCAGTTTTGAGATTGAACCTGGAATTTCTCCGATTCGCCTTCTCCCATCTTCACTCATTGATATGTGCGCCAAGGACGATGCAACACTTCCCTTTCCGGGAGATGGGCAATCTACCAATCTGTCAAGAACACCGGAGAATTCCACTATCAGTTTGCAATTCACCTCATCTCCATAAGCTAGATTGCCCAGTGTTGCCACCACTCCCGCTTGGAAGTCATCAGTATCGTCACCTTGAAGGAAGAGTGTACACAGTTTTGAGATTGAGCCAGGAACTTCTCCTATCCGTCTTCGGCAATATCCATCTTCATGATATGATACACTTGCTAAAGTCCAAACCATATCCCGCCTCAGCAGCAAGCTCTTTCCACGAGACAAGAAATCTATCAATCCCTGAATAGCACCCGGGAAATCCACGATATGCTTAGCATTGACCTCCTTTACAGCTAGATTGCTCAGAGCTCCCACCAGCTGCAGCTGCTCTTCCAGATACTTCACAGTTACCTCTCCGGGCAGGAAGAGCCTAGTAAGAAGCCTCGGGATTGACCCGGTAACTTTTCTGATTCTCCTCTTCCCATCTGCATGTATGGCTAGATCGGCTAATGTCCACGCAACATTCTCCGTCAACTCCAAGTTACTGTCACCCGACAAACCATCCAATAATGCTTTGACACCAGCGGGGAAATCCAGAATCTGGTTGGCAATGAATGGCCTCACAATTAGCCAAGTTCCCCAGAGTTGTCATCACTTGAACTTGGAAATCCACACTTCCATCCTTTTGAACAAAGACCTTACGGAGTTTCGAGATTGACCCGGGAACTTCTCCTGTTCCCATCTTCATGTTTTGCTATCTTGGCTAAGGTCCCTGCAACATTTTCCGTAAGCTCCAAGTTACTTCCACCCGATAAACCCTCTAAAAATACTTCAACAGCACCGGGGAAATCCCGAATCTGCTTGTCACTGGCCTCATTCCCAGCCAAGTTCCGCAGAGTTGTAACGACTTGAATTTGGGAGTCCACATTTCCATCCCTTTGGACAAAGACCGTAAGGAGTCTCGAGATTGACCCGGGAACTTCTCCGATTCTCCTCTTCCCATCTTCGGGCCGTGCTGTATTGGTTCAGGTCCGTCCAACGCTCCTAGTCAACGCCGATATTACCGCCACTCCAATAATGCTTCAACAGCACCGGGGAAATCCAGACTTGGTTGGCATTGGCCTCATTACTAGCCAAATTCCACAGAGTTCTCACTTCAACTTGAAAATCCACACTTCCATCCCTTTCAACAAAGACCTTCAGGAGTTTCGAGATTGACCATAAACTTCTCCGATTCTCCTCCCCCCATCTTCATGTTTGCTATATTGGCTAAGGTCCATTCTCCGTCAGCTCCAAGTTACTTCCACCCGATAAACACTCTAATAATGCTTCAACAGCACCGGGGAAGTCCAGAATCTGCTTGGCATTGGCCCCATTACTAGGCAAATTGCCCAGAGTGTTCAGCATTGGCCCCATTACTAGGCGAATTGCCCAGAGTGTTCAGCACTTGAATTTGGAAATCCACACTTCCAGCCTTTCAACAAAGACCTGAAGGAGTTTCAGATTGACCCCGAAACTTCTCCTATTCTCCTCTTCCCATCTTCATGTTTTGCTAGATTGGCTAAGGTCCATGCAATATTTCTCCGTTAGCTTCAAGTTACTGTCACCCGATAAACACTCGAATAAGGCTTCAACAGCACCAGGGAAATCCAGAATCTGCTTGGCATTGGCCCCATTACTAGCCAAATTCCACAGGGTGTACACCACTTGAATTTGGGAAACCACACTTCCAGCCCTTTCAACAAAGACCTGAAAGAGTTTCGAGATTGACCCCGGAACTTCTCCAATTCTCCTCTCCCCATCTTCATGTATGGCTAGATTGGCTAAGGTACCTGCAACATTTTCCGCCAAGTCCAAGTTACTGTCACCCGACAAACCGTCCATTAGTGCCTAAATAGCACCGAGGAAATCACGAATCAGCTTGGCAAGGTGCTCACGAGTAGCCAAACTCTGCAGAATTTTCACCACTTGCACGTGGAAAGCTATACTTCCATCCCTTTCAACAAAGACCGGAAGGAGTTTCGAGATTGGCCCCGGAATTTCTCCGATTCTCCTCTTCCCATCTTCATGTTTTACTATATTGGCTAAGGTACCTGCAACATTCTCGGTCAGCTGCAAATTACCTCCACCCCATAAACCCTCCAATAATGCTTCAGCACCACCTGGGAAATCCATAATCTGCTTAGCGTTGGCCTCGTAATAAGACAAAAACCATAGGGTTCTCGCCACTTCACATTGGAAATCTACACTTCCATCCGATTCAACAAACACCTGAAGGAGTTTCGAGATTGACCCCGGAACTTCTCCAATTCTCCTCTCCCCATCTTCATGTAAGGCTAGATTGGCTAAGGTCCGTACAACATTCTCGGCCAGCTCCAAATTACTTCCACCCGATAAACCCTCCAATAATGCTACGACACCACCTGGGAAATCCATAATCTGCTTCGCATTGGCCTCATTACAAGCCAAATCCCTTAGGGTTCTCACCACTTCACATTGGAAATCTACACTTCCATCCGTTTCAACAAAGACCTGAAGGAGTTTCGAGATTCACCCCGGACCTTCTCCGATTCTCCTCTCCCCATCTTCATGTGAGGCTTGATTGGCTAAGGTCCGTACAACATTCTCGGCCAGCTCAAAATTACTTCCACCCGATAAACCCTCCAATAATGCTTCAACACCACCTGGGAAATCCATAATCTGCTTCGCATTGGCCTCATTACAAGCCAAATCCCTTAGGGTTCTCACCAGGTCACATTGGAAATCTACACTTCCATCCCTTTCAACAAAGACTTGAAGGAGTTTCGAGATTGACCCCGGAACTTCTCCACTTCTCCTCTTACCATCTTCATGTAAGGCTACATTGAATAAGGTCCGTGCAACATTCTGCGTCAACTCCACGTTACTTCCACCCGATAAGCCCTCCAATAATGCTTCACCACCACCTGGGAAATCCATAATCTGCTTCGCATTGGCCTCATTACCAGCTAAATCCCTTAGGGTTCTCACCAGGTAACATTGGAAATCTACACTTCCATCCCTTTCAACAAAGACCTGAGGGAGTTTCGAGATTGACCCCGGGACTTCTCCAATTCTCCTCTTACCATCTTCATGTAAGGCTAGATTGGATAAGGTCAAGGCTAGATTTTGCGTCAACTCCACGTTACTTCCACCCGATAAGCCCTCCAATAATGCTTCAACACCACCTGGGAAATCCATAATCTGCTTCGCATTGGCCTCATTACAAGCCAAATCCCTTAGGGTTCTCACCAGGTCACATTGGAAATCCACACTTCCATCCCTCTGAACAAAGACCTTTAGGAGTTTCGAGATTGACCCGGGAACTTCTCCTATTCTACTCTTCCCATCTTCCATCCATAGGGCTAGATTGGCTAAGGTCCGTCCAACATTCTCGGCCAGCTCCAAATTACTTCCACCCGATAAACCTCCAATAATGCTTCGACACCACCTGGGAAATCCATAATCTGCTTCGCATTGGCCTCATTACAAGCCAAATCCCTTAGGGTTCTCACCAGGTCACATTGGAAATCTACACTTCCATCCCTTTCAACAAAGACTTGAAGGAGTTTCGAGATTGACCCCGGGACTTCTCCAATTCTCCTCTCCCCATCTTCATGTAAGGCTAGATTGGATAAGGTCAAGGCTAGATTCTGCGTCAACTCCACGTTACTTCCACCCGATAAGCCCTCCAATAATGCTTCAACACCACCTGGGAAATCCATAATCTGCTTCGCATTGGCCTCATTACCAGCTAAATCCCTTAGGGTTCTCACCAGGAAATTTTGGAAATCTACACTTCCATCCCTTTCAACAAAGACCTGAAGGAGTTTCGAGATTGACCCCGGGACTTCTCCAATTCTCCTCTCCCCATCTTCATGACTGGCTAGATTGGCTAAGGTCCATGCAACCATCCCGGCCAGCTCCAAATCACTTCCACCCGATAAACCCTCCAATAATGCTTCAACACCACCCGGGAAATCCAAAATCTGCTTAGCATTGGCCTCATTATAACCCAAAATTGATAGGGTACCCACCAGGTCAGATTGGAAATCTACACTTCCGTCCCTTTCAACAAAGACCTGAAGGAGTTTTGAGATTGACCCCGGGACTTCTCCAATTCTCCTCTCCCCATCTTCATGGAAGGCTACATTGAATAAGGTCCGTGCAACATTCTGCGTCAACTCCACGTTACTTCCACCCGATAAGCCCTCCAATAATGCTTCAACACCACCTGGGAAATCCATAATCAGCTTCGCATTGGCCTCATTACCAGCTAAATCCCTTAGGGTTCTCACCAGGTAACATTCGAAACTTACACTTCCATCCCTTTCAACAAAGACCTGAGGGAGTTTCGAGATTGACCCCGGGACTTCTCCAATTCTCCTCTTACCATCTTCATGTAAGGCTAGATTGGATAAGGTCAAGGCTAGATTTTGCGTCAACTCCACGTTACTTCCACCCGATAAGCCCTCCAATAATGCTTCAACACCACCTGGGAAATCCATAATCTGCTTCGCATTGGCCTCATAATAAGACAAAAACCATAGGGTTCTCACCAGGTCACATTGGAAATCTACACTTCCATCCCTCTGAACAAAGACCTTTAGGAGTTTCGAGATTGACCCGGGAACTTCTCCTATTCTCCTCTTCCCATCTTCCTATCCATAGGGCTAGATTGTCTAAGGTCCGTACAACATTCTCGGCCAGCTCCAAATTACTTCCACCCGATAAACCCTCCAATAATGCTTCGACACCACCTGGGAAATCCATAATCTGCTTCGCATTGGCCCCATTACAAGCCAAATCCCTTAGGGTTCTCACCAGGTCACATTGGAAATCTACACTTCCACCCGTTTCAACAAAGACCTGAAGGAGTTTCGAGATTCACCCCGGACCTTCTCCGATTCTCCTCTCCCCATCTTCATGTGAGGCTTGATTGGCTAAGGTCCGTACAACATTCACGGCCAGCTCAAAATTACTTCCACCCGATAAAACCTCCAATAATGCTTCAAAACCACCTGGGGAATCCATAATCTGCTACGCATTGGCCCCAATACGAGCCAAACCCCTTTGGATTCTCACCAGGAAATTTCGGAAATCTACACTTCCACCATCCCTTTCAATAAAGAGTTGAAGGACTTCCGAGATTGACCCCGGGACTTTTCCAATTCTCCTCTTACCAGCTTCATGGAAGGCTAATGAAGGCCAATGCTTCGCATTGGCCTCATTACAAGCCAAATTCCTCAGAGTTGTCACCACTTGAACTTGGAAATCCACACTTCCATCCCTCTGAACAAAGACCTTCAGGAGTTTCGAGATTGACCCGGGAACTTCTCCTATTCTTCTCTGCCCATCTTCATGTTTTGCTATATTGGCTAAGGTCCGTGCAGCATTCTCCGTCAGCTCCACGTTACTGTCATCCGACAAACCGTCCAAAAATGCCTCAACAGCACCGGGGAAATCCAGAATCTGCTTGTCATTAGCCTCATTCCCAGCCAAATTCCGCAGAGTTCTCACCACTTGAACTTGGAAATCCACACTTCCATCCCTCTGAACAAAGACCTTTAGGAGTTTCGAGATTGACCCGGGAACTTCTCCTATTCTACTCTTCCCATCTTTATGTTTTGCTATATTGGCTAAGGTCCATGCAGCATTCTCCGTCAGCTCCAAGTTATTGTCACCCGACAAACCGTCCAATAGTGCCTCTACAGCACCGGGGAAATCTAGAATCTGTTTGTCATCGGCCTCATTCCCAGTCAAATTCCGCAAAGTTGTCACCACTTGAACTTGGAAATCCACACTTCCATCCCTCTGAACAAAGACCTTTAGGAGTTTCGAGATTGACCCGGGAACTTCTCCTATTCTACTCTTCCCATCTTTATGTTTTGCTAGATTGGCTAAGGTCCATGCAACATTCTCCGTCAGCTCCAAGTTACTATCACCCGACAAACCGTCCAATAATGCCCCAACAGCACCGGGGAAATCCAGAATCTGCTTGTCATTGGCCTCATTCCCAGCCAAATTCCTCAGAGTTATCACCACTTGAACTTGGAAATCCACACTTCCATCCCTCTGAACAAAGACCTTCAGGAGTTTCGAGATTGACCCGGGAACTTCTCCTATTCTACTCTTCCCATCTTCTTGTTTTGCTAGATTGGCTAAGGTCCATGCAACATTCTCCGTCAGCTCCAAGTTACTGTCATCCGACAAACCGTCCAATAGTGCCTCACCAGCACCGGGGAAATCCATAATCTGCTTGGCAATGGCCGCACAATTAGCCAAATTCCGCAGAGTTGTCACCACTTGAACTTGGAAATCCACACTTCCATCCCTCTGGACAAAGACCTTAAGCAGTTTCGATATTGACCCTGTGAATTCTCCAATACTCCTCCCTTCAGTACCCAAACGAGTTGCTGTACCATCTAATGCATATGCAGCGAGTTGCACGAGGACAGAACTTTTTTCAGCTGACAAAAATGCCACCAACCCTTCTAGTGCCTTCGGGAACTGCACAATCTCCATCGTGTTGACTACATTATATTTCCCCATAGAAGCAAGACTGGAGAGATGAAACTTTATTAGCCACTCAGTAGATGGGGTTGGATCTTTGCTCGAGCTGGACAGCGACGATCTCAACAAGGATTGGAGCAAACCCTGTATGGTCCGTGGTAAGCGAAAATTGCCTTCACCTTGTACGAACTCAAGTTTCTTCAAGAAAGCAACAGTATCACGTCCATATTTCTCGGACGAGACCAAGCTTAGAAGACAGTCATCCTCGTCCTCAAGTTGACCTTCGCAAACGATCTTGAGAAACACCTACACATTTGAGCACATTACTGATGTTATGAGCTTGATGAGGTTTGTGTTATGACGAGGAGAGGTCTGGGGATTATACTTTGTACTTCTGCCATAAGTTTCAACTTCTCCGAAGAAGAAGATTGTCGAACAATGGCGATAACAAGAAGTAGGAGAGATAACAAGTCGTCTTAACTAGTTTGTGGAGTTCATCGATGCAAGCAGTGACATGTCATACTGAAAGGAAGCTGATACTCAGTGGGCCTTAGAAGCCAATATCGTACTACTCTAAGATCTTTCAAGTAGACAGTCGTTTGAAATATTTCCCAAACACATCCGAACTAACTTCTTCTCGATAAATAAGGTCTCTCTACCTGTTTCAAGCAACGAACTAATCGCAGGTCCTCGGGATCTTTCGGCAATCGGTCTGGAATAGCAAGGACGATGTTCTCTGTTGCAAAACGTAAATCCTTGAAACGTCTGTAGTGGGAATCACTTATTCCCAAGCTTCCAGCCGCCTTCTCCGCAAACCGCCTCTGCAAATAAAGGGCACAAAGCGCAAAGACTTCCTTGGCATCATCTCTAATTTCACCTGTCGATGCTTGCACAGATTTATGATTGCTTGTATCAAGCAAGGACTTCATCACGTTGTCAATTTCGTTCTCCATCTCCTCGTTGATGAACTCCCGCTGTAAATCGTGGAAACCTAAGACTTCATATTTGCTTTTTGTCCACAATGAAGAGATATTTTTTCCAGTGGGATTGAATGTTATCAGTAGCTGGTTGCCTACTTCCAGCATTGTTCCCTTGTCCTGCAATCGCTCCCTGCGGTCCTCGAAGAGAGCTGAATCTCTAGATCTTCCTTGTGATGGTAGTAGTTTAGAGTAGAGTAGGCGCAAAACATGGTCGGGGATGCACTTTCCTTCACAACAAGCAATCAGGATAACCAGACGCTGAGCAGTAGGGGGCAGCTCTTTATATGCCATTTTTAATGTTTCTCTTATCTTCTGCTTGTATAGAATATCAAGAACATCCTTGAAAGCTTTTCCTTCTCCACAAAGCTCTTCCTGCATTTCAATTCCGTAAGAATCTGCAACCCTTTCCCATTCACAGACCTCCAAATTTTTTTTCCGGTTGATCCTCTTCCCCATCATCGCCAAAGCCAATGGATTGGATCTCGCGAGATCTACCAAACGACGAGATACTTCCTGTAAAAAGTTCACTGAATTCAATATTTAAGCCCGCAAGTGAAATATAATAGTGCAGGAGAACTGGTTTTCATCACTAAGTCTGTAAAATAATCCCACGTTTACATAAAATGGAATTAATCCGAGATGTACACATTGTATAGCTAGATGTTGTGATCATGAGTATACTTTTAGCACAGTTGCATAAAGGTGCATCAAGTGTCTATACGGGTAGGAATCTCGTCAAGGCCAAGATAAAAATCTACTAAAATGCCAGAAGAGACCAACCTCGAGCTCCACACGTTGGGATTTGTCATTGTGGTCCAGCCCTGCATGATAGGCGAGGATATGTTGCGCTTCTTCCTGGCTGATGTCCCCAATCTCCACGCAAGGGAGTTACTCCATAATGTGGCTTTCCGAGAAGTGACTAGAAACCTCACATGTACATCACTTTGACTCCCAGGGATTCCACCCGCCAATTGAACGAATCCTTTCACTAACGCGGGTTCCCAAACGTCGTCCAGGACAATCAAGGTATATCCATTCTTCAAAACAGATTGAATCTGTGATCCGATCCAAAACTTTTGGTCTTCTTGCTTGTTCGGGATGATTCCGGAACATGCCCCTGGGCTCAGTGTCAACAGCAGCTCCCTCTGCTTATATATGAAAGTTGCGTCAGTGCCACACTCTAAGAAAACAACTTTGAACCGGGTGTATAGACGTGCGAGATTCCCGCTGGTTCCTTCCGTTGGATCATCCACTTTGACTTCTTGATCATCCCCGTGACTGTAAGTTTGGTAACGAGAAGCTATATACCTAGCTAACCAAGTTTTACCAGTTCCGGGATCCCCGTGTAACAGAACCACAACTTTCGAACCCTCGCCCTTCTTCTCCAATGCTGTTATTAGCTTCTCCTCTCTGTGCGGGAGTGGGACATATGCTGCAACGCCTTCTTTCGTGACACCGAATCTGAAAGATCCATCAGAAACTTCAGCTGGTGTTTGTCCACCCACAACTCTCCTTTCCTTGGCCTCAACACTTCCCTGTACAAGACCAGGGTTTATGTTAGTGCATAGATCTGCGCAGTCATCGACCTAGTTTAGAGATCAAACTTCTTGCACATGAAATGACTACTGGATACCATATCGGTTATTCATGCACTGCCGTTCGAGGGGATGGTAGCAGCAGAATTAAGTGTCGTTGCCACATTTATATTGTACGTACTCAAATGACATTTTCTGAAAGTCAGGATCAGATTCACGAGATTTCAATCTGGAAAACATAACGAAACCGAAGGCTAGAAGGTCGATATGAAGTTCATATGCAAACACCTTTACAGCTTTGATCATTCGGACCAGGTGCTGGTACGAATTGCTGAATTTGTCAATCGGGTGACAAACTGAGAAGTGATCCGATTCCACGGTGATAAAATTCAGGCCAAACCGAGAAGATCCTTCTGAGACGTCGAGACTGCCCGATGGCTACACATAATTTCACAGAAGTCAAATTAACGGCTCGGAATCATGGCCAATACTCAGACCTGGTTGACTTTCAGGAATATTATTGTTCAAAAGAAAAGTCTATCAATGACATCTGTTCTCCCAATCAGCAATTATAAGTGCAAAAAAGGGTGGTAGTGTGTTGCTTCCTTTAACTGTTAATTAACTGGCACTAGAATTCTGCTAAGTTAGTCCTGTGTATGCATGTGAACCTGCATAAACATGCAATGTGAGTGTATTCCTAGTGCATCTTCGTACATCAATCCCGAGATGTCCCGCATGTGCTAGAATAGACTTAGCATTGCCTACCTATTTTGACAAAACAGAGATATTCGGAACTGTATACAATTATAACAGAAATCTTTAAAAGAACGGTTTTTCATCATTGTTAGGTTCCCAGATCCTTACAGGAGTAGCAAGGGGACAATTCAACTATGGCATTTTAAAGGCATGTACAATGATCACGGCATATGCACACCTAATATCATTTTAGATTAGCAACTGACCCATGGATTTGAAGCGGAGTCCAATTGTTGCACCCATGCTACTCCGATTCCGTAAATGAGCCATCGTGGATATAAGTTTTGCCACAACTGACTAAAGTCACTGTGAAGTCTTGCTGAAGCATTCCCAAGCTCTTCCACAAATTCCAACAGAGCACCTGATAACGATGTGGACGCGTTGGGCGTGATGCTCATCGATCTTAGAGCCGGAGAATGGACGACTTTCATTCCATGGTGGGGTGTAGCGTAGAAGAAAATTCCATGGATATTACCCAAGAATTTATCCATGTCCAGATCAGTATGGGCTGCCCTAGACTTGATTTCCTTATTGGCGAGAGAAGTGCTTCGATGCGCATGTAGGCATATCTGCTTGATAAGGAGACCACCAAAGCTGTGACCCACAAATATAGCAGGTACTTCTCCCAGTATCCAGGATAGTTCTGTCATCAAGGTTTCTGCTATCAACGCTAGGTCCATCCTTCCCTGGGTGGCAGTCATTTTGATGCATGCATCATATGACACAGAGATGATGCGGGCACCTGGGAACTCACTTGGAAGCCAACACTGTGGCCAAATTAGCATTTGCTGGCGATTGCGACAGATCCAAGTTGATAAGTGGGCATCGCAAGTTCCCTCAGGTTGTAACCCGTGGAAAAATACAATATTCATGTTCAGTTCCTGTGGGCGAGATGGTTCATACAGTTGATAGACGGAATCGCTTTTCTGAACCAACCAACGGTAGTTGAGCGATAATACGTTCGTCAATATGAAGATCAGCTACAAAAAGCTTGTCGAAATGACAATTCTGTGCTACTAGTAAGTAAATTGCTAGCTGGAGTGAAGACTGCGTACGAGGTTGATGCAAATCACATAAGCCATGCATGTAACTACCGTTAACAGTAGGGACACTGATCAATCGGATTAGTGTCCAGTTACCTTCTGAATGCAGTGCAGGTCAGAAGGTCTGCTGTGCAGACCTTCTCTCAGGTTACGTCAACGTTTATCTAATGAACAACATTTTCTTGTATTGCAAATCATAACATTTCTGAAATATGAGATCAACTGCATGCTTAAACCGGTAGTTTACTTCGACTTCAAAATTCGGATTTCAAGAGACGACATTATGGACAAGGTAGTAGAATGTCATCCGCCGCCGTACCCGAATTACTGATGCATTGAGATCGAGTTGTTGCTCATCATCACCGGAACCTGCTGGTGCACTGCCCGACGGTGTGTTCCTCTCGTCTCCAGAACCTGCGGTCAATTGAATGTCTTATGACTCGTACCCATAAGTTTTGGGGTTAAATCAGAAAGACTTGTTCAAGACTCTTGGACACCAATCCTCGTTCAGTAGTTGCGCAGAAAACTGATGTGACTGTCAAAATGCTAACATTTTGTTCATGACAAAAGACTTTGAGAAGGAACTGCAACACTAGTCTAGGAAGGTCATATGTAGAATCTTACAGAGGTTTATTATCGTGCAAAGGACGCCCATGATCAGTACAGTAATACGTTGCGTAACCTTTGTTCGAAATCGCAAAAGAATGGCTCGCAGTTAGGATCTCCTGGATTCGAGCTCATCTCATCATGAAATTTGGCATAGTTAGTTTGCTGGCCAATCCACGATCAATCCTGCAATTCAACCGTATCCGAAAAGGTCAAGAATTGCTTATGGATACTGGCAATACTGACTGCAGTCTCTAGTTGAAGGACAAGTTTGTATAAACGTCCATGTACCGACTGAAACGACCAAGTACCGACATCTCATGTCAATCAGGATGTGAGATCGATTTCAATAGACTTTCAACTCTATCAGATCTAGATCTGATTTTAATTATTAGATTACTGGACATCTTATTATTGACTAATGCAAGTTACTGAAGCTCACCGCCATATCATATCAACAACCTTATAAGTGGGTTGCAGTGCATCATGAAAAGAGCGGGCTGCATGATCTGTCAGTGTAGCGGTCCCCTCGAATCTGATAGAATGTGGAGCAAGAATTTTCGTCTCAGGTGGTATCTAATACTCGCACAACCTGATGATTCGGCCGTTAAACATATGTTGAGCGAATGTGGCTAGATGCATGGTGGCTTCGTTACAATTATATTGATTTCCATCATCCCCTTGTGAGCTTCAGCGTAGGTCCAGCGATCACAAAGAAGCTGCCACATACATGTGCATTTACTCATCGTGATTCGCTGTGCACTCTCTTTTCTAGGATCTCTACTCTGAAAATATATCTCACAAGATAATTCAGCACTAGCTGCTCAACAAGTGTCGGTACAGAATACTTAATAAAAAGTCACCGAACAAGTTCGAGCATATGCATTGGAGTGCACTTGCAATCCAGAGCAAGCTGTGGATTGTAGTTTAGATCCTTTCCTTCCATCGGCATCAAAGATCCTCAGGTACAGTGACGATGTTATACAGTCGATTTTCAGCATCATCTAATTATTAGCCTATCAAGCAATAAATTTATCGATCGGAGAAGAATTCGTACAAATCTGTACAGCATGGGATGTGAAATAGACCTCTTTACATTCTAGATGTCGTCTACGTATACCTACTAAAGACAAACTCCATGCCTTCCAGGCTGAACTGACCTTCAATTGTCTCTACCTCCTTGTCAGGCTTGTCTCCTCCCGTTACTGCATCCCGAGAGTTCTGGCGTTACTCTCCTATGGCCAGGGTACTTGATCCTCGGAAACAGGGCAAAACCTCCGTTTACATGCCGTACAACATCGGACTCTAGACGGTCTTCCCTCGATGAGGAAAGACCATCATTGCTATGCCCGAGAAGGCTAGATCTCGCCAACAAACAAATTACGGACAGTCAGCGCAATACTTCGGAACATCGAAATTCCCCATATCGCCCACTAGTAAGTCACTACTGGAACAAGAGATCAGGCTCACTTGATAATATATACCACTCGGAAGTCACTTTTGGAACAGGGCGATCGTGCATATAATGAGCGTTGGAACCAAACTGTGATCATATCCTGAACTTCAGTGCATTTGACCAAGATCTCTGATATCTGGTAATCAGCTCATCCTCATCCCACTGAAAACCACCGGAAAGAACTTAGAATAGTGTAAACCAGAATAACATGGAAAGATGGTTAGTCTGTGTACAGAGAATGGCATGCATCTAGAAATCAACTTAGAGAGGCCCAGATAGACGACCCACTGTCAGAGGACGTTTTCAGTCTAGCGCAAAACTATGAAAACCCTAACACTGGAAGCGTTTGGAACTTGTTGAAAGATTGGCAAGTAAAGGTATCTGTTACCTAAGATACTTTCACCAAGCACCAAGAATCTATTTTAGAGTATATAATACCCTTGACCAATCAGGGATGCTGTAAATTCCAGTATTCTAATGTTCCTTGCTGGAAGTTCGATGTATGTGGAGGTGATAAAAGAGGTTAAAAAAGCAGGCCACCACATTGATTAACTACATTGTCCCTGAACTGCTAGACTGGATATGGTTGCTGTCATCGGAAGTAATAGACACTACAGTCGCGCCAGTGACTTGAGTACCAACAATCACTTTACAGGGAAGGAAGAAGAAAACCCTTCTATCAATTATGAATCCAAGAAGAGAGGCGAGGAACCTTTCAGCACAATGCAAAACACAATTTCTTCTCATGTTATAAATATGATGCATGCATATGAATTTCGCCCTACGTAGAAATTCAAGATATATCATTCAGCGCGGGACCTCGATTTGCATGTTGTGCGTAACTTGGTCGAATTCTTCAACGGAAAGACTTCCAAGCTATTTGGACTTTGGTTTAAAGCTATTGGATTAAAGTTGTGTAAGAGTTAAGCCCAGATCAAAATAATAGTTGGAGGATTTGAAGATCTATTTGATTCTATGTCGACTGATTGAACTACTGTACAAAACACGTTTGAAGAGACAAGAACATGTACTTCCCTGAGAGAAACATCTGAATGTTCTTGTTCTTGACTTTCTATGTCAGTGAGACAGAGGTGAGATAATCTCCTCATTTTATCAAGACTGGAAGTAAACTCAGAGGGTAACATATCGTTTTATTAAATTTGCAAATACTGAAAACCCACGAGTATTGACCATGATGCCAAGGAGCATTGGACTTAGAACAATTAAACACCTTGTCCAGCTAAGACAGCAATAATCTTTGAAGGCGTTTCTGAATAGCAAGCAATCTATTGAATGAAGCATCATTCCTTGATAGAATACCCTCACTCTTCTCAAGTTCCAACTGCACTATCTTCTGTAACAGCAACCTGACGTCCCAATCTTGAACAGCAGACTTCGTTATCTTCTCCAGCACCTGCTCTGCCTCTCGATCATTTCTTGCGGCAACGAACACTCGAAATATCCTGCATATGTGCATAGATCTATGAGTCCGAATGGACAAGAATGCCACCATAGACTTCGTCTCACCTATTCTAGTTGGCTAGCTGATGGTAGGAGATATCGTAACTGTAAAAATCTATGCTAGGGACCAATATAGCTCCAAACGATCAAACTTAATAATTCACTGGTTATTTGCTTAGCGCTAAAACTGAGGACAGCGTCCAAGAATTACTTACAAACAAGTATACTCTGTATAGACAGTGATAAAAGCAATAAGTACCTGACTTTGGACAATATGTTAAGAGGTAGGCATGCCATCTCCATCTCCTTAACGACTTCTAAGGCCCTCCCCGAATCACCTACAGAAGTACAAGCATCAAAGAGTGCCTCATGTGCAAGACGTGAAGGCTGGATCCCCTGCGCTTTCAGGGCTCTGACTAGAGCCAAACCATCACTAGCATCAAGTCTATCAGCATCCACCCCCTCAGACCCATGACTTGCAATCAGAAGAAATATCTGCATAGCAAATCGCACACAAAACTCCCCATTAGAGGCAAAATAAAATGCATCACCCACTTCAACTTCCTGACTGCTGCATAGATGTTTAGTGATACATATCATTTTCCTTTCTCTTCGGAGACACACAAAAGACGAGAATAAAGCTCAATGGGATACCTTATCATACAGTGTTCTGTCATTCGTTATATCAAGTTCACTAACATGTCGCAAAAATTGAACAGCTTCCCTGAAAGTAGCAAGCCTAATCTTCAGAAATTGTCAGAAACTTCAACACAACCAGCGTATGTTCGAGGTTGAAATCACGCCATCCTATACATATGGCGCAACACTGTACCAGAGATGCATCCAAGATCGCGGGACAAGTATGATCCTAACTCGAAACAAAACCACCCTAGGATCACCAATGAGTCAATTATTTCGATCGGTAAGAGATGGCAACGGCAACCTCAAACATCAAGCAGATGATATACTGCTCAAAAACTACCAAAAATCTCTGATCTGTGAAAGTGATGTGAATAAAACACTGCAGAAAACTCTTGAGAAATTCATGATCTTAGTATGGATCTGCATTTCGATATACACGTAGATAAAATAGCAATATGGAAAGCTCACTCCAGTTTTTTATGGCGAATGTAGCCCAGACACAAATGACTGCAAAAGACATCTTGAAAATTGGTGCGATATGTCGCTGGATATTTATCCCAGGAGCTTGAACGCCTTGTTTCCTCAAATATCTTGGACATTACATCCATTCTTCCAACTTTACCGAGTGCAACCTGTCATGAAAAGAAACTAAAAGACATCAATCTCATGAAGACAAAACGTGCGGAGAGATCTTCTAGATAGGCAAGATTTACGGGTCTCGATCTGAAGATGCAGTCAACTGTAGAGCATGCAAATAGAAGATATGCTGATACTAAACTTAGATTAAGCCACATCAATGAGTAACGGACGTAGCATAACATTGATATTTTTAGACACATGCTAGACTGTTAACCAGGACACTTACAAGAAGACTTGAGACAGACTGTGGAGTAGGAAGTTGCCCAATTTGCCCGAGATCCTGGTAAACTTTGAGTGCTTCTTCTAGGCGCCCAGCCAGAGCAAATCCTCGAACAAGTTGACCCTTTGCATCAACTCCTACACATGTGCCTTTCATTTCAACGTTCTCCACCATCTGTGTGTTAAAACATGTGATCAAGTTCTTTAGGTTAGAAAACACAGGAAGCACTTTCATTGTCGTACCCACGTGTAAAAGAGGCAACAGAGGCACCGATCAGAAACTCCCATAATAAAAGACTCAATAAGAACACAGCTTGTTCTCACTGGTATCCAGGAGTTTATCTCTACCTTAACTGCATCATCAAGTTTGGCGTTATCCACATACAGTTGTATGATAGCACTTAGTAATACTGGGTCTGTCTCCAGACCAAGTATTTTCACATCTTTGAGCAGCTGCATATACCAGGATACACCTCATTAAATGAGCCCGTCTTTGACTGACGTACTCTATACGAGCCAGCATTTTCAGTACTTTATACCGCCAATTCTTCTAGACAAAACCTCACATCTACAAGTTGAGCAAAATACAGGACACGTCTACAGAGAGAAAGACATCAACATCTATTATTATCAACGTCTAACCTCTGTACATCAAAGTATTGATGTCTATGCAATACTGGAGAGGGAGGAGTTCAAGCAGATTCTATCCTTGAACTGTCAAATCAGCAAAGACAATCATCACGGGTTTGTAAATATTCTAAGACCCTGTTAACTCCTCATAGAGCAACTACAAATTACCAAGTAGAGCTTTCTAGACGCTGATAGCCTTCTTTACCTTTGTCCAACCACCATAACAATACCGTATTACTGCGATCATACCTTTTGAGCCTCCTTCAAGTCGTTGTTCAGTCCGCAAGCTTGGAGGAGAACACGATAGGTGTACTTGTCTGGCTTCACCCCAACGTTATCCATCTCCCTCAAAACCGATACCGCGCGTTTCAGTCGTTTCTGCTTTCAACAGGAGGACTTTACACATGGAAGCAATACTGTAACGACGATTCTGAGAAGACTCTGTCTGACCTTCTGAACGACGTGTTAATCTTCGGGAACTATGACTAAATAATTAACAACTAAACAATTTAGTCAAATTGTATTCACTTGACAGTTTGCAATTTTCCCCAACCGCACCTCTGATACAAAGCAATGCATAAAAGGGATATACCTGTTGGCTAAATCCTTTCATGATATATTGGAAGGATACTGCGTTGGGGTGTATGCCTTGCTGCAGCAGCTCTGCAAGAACTCCGTACGCCTTCTCCATCTAAGTGCGTTCAAATGCTGGTTAATGATGATGATCAATACTGCTAACCAGTAAAATGTGACGAGCAAATCAGAGACATGTATGTTTGGTAGCTTGTAAAAGGGATAGAACTGCTCACGTTTCCGGCTCTTACGCAAGCCCGTATGAGAGAATTATAATTGGTCAGTGAAGGCTTAACTTTTAGCCTTCTCATGGCTTCCATAGTTTCAAATGCCTGGCAGCATTGAAATGGCATAGGTGCGTCAGAATAGTGGTGGACTACAGGAAGTGATCGGCAGCATAGATCGTGAATAAGAACAAGACATAAGAAGAATCCGCGCTTTGTAGAACCGTATCAAGACCTAAAACTGGACACCTTAGGTTTATCAAGAGGTCTTAGCAAATGGAGATCCTCAAAAAGCCAAAAAGGACAGACAGATGGATTGAAGTATGTCATGAGCTTGTAAACCCACAGTGTATCTAAAACTTCTTAAAGCTATTAATAACTAGCAAACAGCAAATTGCCTCTACATCTCCTATTTTAGGTAACTCAGCACGCTTGCTGAGAGAAGGGACTACTAGAATCCACATTTGCAAGTTTGTGTAAAGATAGAAACCTCGTCAAGCATGAGTTTGTCACACAAGCTCACAAGAATTGGACTGAAAGTGGTTGGCCATATTTTCAATCCTCGGCTTAGCATTTCCTCCAAAAGATCCAGACCTCGTAATACCTGCATTCTAAGCAGAATACTCCAGATAGTGTAAAGTAGGCACATTCTTTTCTACAGGTGAACTGGATGCTGACTTGAAAGATTTACACTGAAAAGCTGTTTCAACTAACAGATGGAGAATCTGGCCATGGTACAGGATTTCGGAGCCAATTATAGATGTGAAGACCTGACAGCTCTTAGTCCTTCCACTGAGATCAAATACTTTACTTGTCGGCGCTCATGCTCTCAAGAATTCTTAGATGAAATATGAAAGACCTCTAGGATTTTGTCAGGGTACCATGCTGACCTGTCCTTGACCGCAAAAATGGTTGATTAGATCTCCAAAAAGTGTGCAATTTGGCTGTACTTGCACCATCTCCTCGACGGCCTCGAATGACATTAAGGCTTGCTCTGCCTGCAGGAAGTCTATCAAACTTGGAATTGCATTTGAGAAGCGCGAACATACTACTGCTAGAAAACTTATCCTTCAGACATATGGACCGGCTTAGATACAGTCCTAGGACTAGTCTGACAAGAATCGTACACTGGGGAAGATAGGCTAGATAGTAGCAATAACAGATGCTGCGCACAGCATGCAAGTTTCAGGAAGAAGTTCATGAGAAGCACTATATCTAATAATCTGCCAATTCTTCTTCCAATCCTGTGTAGAGAAAAATTCCAATTGCGGACAGATTCCATGTTTCATCACAACTACACCTCTTGGCATCTGTGCCAGCAAATATATAACTCTCGAGTCCTGTGAACGAGACGCTCACCACAGAAGCAACTAACGTTTTATGGTATGTAACGTACCCCATAGCCCTCCGCACAAGCTGATGTGTATATTTGTAGATAGTGCGTCAGTTTCTGGTCCGATACTCCTGTAAAAAGCACTTGAAATGAGCGACATTTATAAGAGCGATGTAACTCCGGAAAAAGAATCTAGTGTCCTGATTCTGCAAGAGACGACAGACTTGCGAGCATGAGCAAACCAGCACGTCTTAACAATAAGAGAAAAACTTTCTGATTTATAAGCAGTAGTGTATTCAATCTGCAGGATTCTAAAACATTTATTACCTACCTGAGTATTTTAGAAGCTTAAAAAGCTTTATGCTCGGTTTTTGATTTCCGCTTCGTCCAAGCCAGCGGAAACAATCCGCCATGTTTTCAACATTGTGTGTTGCAGGAGAACCAGTAAGCATCGTAACCAGATCTTGCCATTTGCCGTCTTCCGCAAGTACCAACAGCAAGTCTACAGACAGCGCATGCCATGTTGATACTCAGCAAAAGCACACAATGTAGGGGTTGATATAATTCGTCGGTTTACAACAAGTGTATTAACTTGAAGGTAACCCCAGAACGTTTCGTGTCAATTGTGCGGCCTAGAGAAACGCAGTAAACACCTTCGGAAGTGGTGCAAGATGTGCTCATGGCTCTAGCAGTTTGAAAGCCATAGACCTTCCCCTGTTTTTTCTGTGATGTAAACAGATTTTCGTCTCGAAACCTCCCAGCTGGCTGAAATGAAGCTTCTTTCTTAAATTGGCCACCAATCGTAGGTTGGTGGGTCGAGTCTCCCTTGTTGACTGCTGGCACAGCCTCATTACCTTCTCTCCCATCATCTCTTTCTTCAAAGCAAAAGAACAGTAAGTTAGCAGTAGATCAAATTAGAGGAATTAACTACTGTATCTTTCAAATTTAACATCGAACCTCGCCTATCCTGCTTTTCCTCTGCCCGAAATTGCAACTTGTCAAGCTTGCAAATACTTGCAGCTTTGGATCGAGCAGAGTTCGTGGCTCCATCGTTAGCCAGAACCCATGTATTGTTTCACATAGTCCACATGAAGGAGCTGACAGAATGCTCAGTACCAAATTTAATTTAACCAAGAGATTAAAGATTCTGCAGAGGCAGAATGCAGAATCATGGCATGATACGCAGAGACATACCAGATGGCCGTGTAGTAGGATCACTAGCGACAGCATGAGCGCTTGAAGCAGACCCATAGAGCAAAAAACTTCTCAGGTCGGTCGAAGCCAAGAGCCAGCCAGCTCCCCTGTAGAGTAAAGTAGGCGACGAGACACGCATTGCCCTTGATGTTCAGGTTTCGAGCTCCATATACATTATAGGGATGATACACTGCTTCTGTACTCCTGGAACGTATAGAATGAATACCTTCTTCCCGGAATTCGAGTTGTAAACCCAACTCAATCTTCCTAGTTGAAGCACAGTAAATTACCAACGGTACCCAAAATGAGAAGAAATTCGTTCAGTCAATCATTCATTCACCAGAAATTTAGGAGAAGTGCTGCTGACTCTGGAACGTGCTCCGAGATGTTTTGAACGTCCACGATCTAAATGAGCGGATGGCGGTCACGCTCAAATATTGGAACAGCGAACAGAGGATCCCAGGAAGCAAGAAACTTGCGAGTCTTCAAGAATTGTATGGCTAACCTCGAACTTTTTGTCCGTCATTAATTTGGGCTTCAGAACAACCTCAAGCTGCTCGATTTGAAGACTAGATTCTGACCGAAAAGCTCTGGGAGAGAATTCGCAGCCATAAAGGACTCTGTAGCCCTCATGTTTCAATTGCTTCAAGACGTGACTTTAGCAGCCATTCATATGATCAAAGGAGGACAGAACAGAGGAGGGGATTATGGCTATTCACAAAGTTTCCTGTCATTCTTTAGTTTCCTTTTCACGTTGAAATCAAGTAAATCGCATGTAAGATCGATCTTCAGGTCGAGACATCCAACTCAATCGGTTCGTCTCTGTACGTATTCACTAAATGAAGTATAGCATTAGAGAAATTGCAATCCATGTGCGGAATATATGTTTACAAAAGTGGAACTATTAGCATAAAATGAAAATGCGCAAGGTGGCAAGTATGAAAGGGGGAAATGGTAGTGCTGAAGATAGTTTCTGAAACTAACATTATCTGGTAAAAATATTGGATGTAGACATTGTAGGCATCAGGAAGGGCTAAAATTCTACGAACACTCGATAAGTTGGTGGAGGATTCACAAGTATCGATCAGTCCTTGTTAAAAGGACATAAACTTTCAAGATCTAGCAATCATCAGGTGATTCTCCTCTTGATATGGTACTAGCTTGTAGAGGAAGTTCATTAGAGTTCTAGCCCTTGCTGGTTCGACTAAAGGTAATTAAGCACAAGAACATAGATGTAAAAGTTCTGGGACAGATTTATAAGTCCATGCCGTCATTTCCACTGGATCACGAGTCATGAAGTCTGTTCCTGTGCGGATAAAGGCCCCACTGGTTCATGAGGCCATTTCCGTTTTCATTGGCGATGAAGTCTGTTTTTGTAGACTAAGAAACTGATCGATGGCACTCATTCAGTCGGAAGGCCTCGTTTTCTGATTACAATCTACTAAATTTCTGAAATGGACATACTGAGTTTCACCCACGGGAACGCTATTTCACATGAGTACATCCAGTTGGACTAAAGCACGCGTCATTGCAGACAGATTGAGTGTGCGAAAATTTTGTACAAGAAATTCTAGGTTTGTGTACTGATTATACCAATTCGCATAATGGTAGGCCCCGGAATTTAACGACGAGCGAAAACCAGTCTTCTACCCAACATTGACATATCTGATTCATAGATTTTCGTCGGTACTAGATTCTCGTCACAGTTCTCCAACAGACAGTTGCAACAACAGCTTCTACTTCGCACCCACAATATTATAAAGATAAAGTGGTTGTCCCAGAGCTGTGTCGTTAGATGCATATCTGTTCCATCTCAGGATATGGTTGGTGCAAGACGTAAAGAGAAGGTAATCAAATATGTAGATCAACGAACATCATCCATGTGACAAATTCGCAATTCATTTCACGTACGTCGTGACAAGCTATTCCTACGAACAGTAGCGACCCATGCATAAGATACTACGTATTACAGTACCCCATGCCAAATGACCATAATAACAAAACTCCAACATCTTACTGGATGAGAAGACACAATGACGATCAAACTGTAGCACTGAATTTTGACAAATCTCCTGACCGAAATTCAAGGCAGGAATTAGTGAATCAACCCACACGTACCTCTGGCATGTAGACAGGGCAATTACAAAATACATAACAGAGTGATGGGCATGCATGCACTTAGACAGCAGACTTTTATCTAACAACCACCTACCTTAATGAGTAAGGCTTGGACTTGGTTGACATTCTAGCATGAGATTTCACGCTCATATGAGGCATTTTTGCCAGTGATAGAGATATCGCTTTGTGGTTGTGGGCTCCGCACACTAAGACTACCATTAAGCAGCTGATTTTAAACCCGAGAACACCTATACTCAATGTAGGGTTTCACAATATTACACTAATCTCCTGATATCCCAGCTATAGAGTGCACCCTATCTTCAATTCTTACCTTGAGTGAATGATCTCACTTCACTAAATTTGTGATCCCATCCAAGGCATTATGGAATTTTTCTCACTTGAATAGATTGGAGATTCTCATTCAAATTGCTTGACGTAATGTCTGAGACGGCCACTACAAGATCACCAGATTTCATCATGCCCCTAGCCTTCAGAAGGGCAAATGTACGGCGCAAGTTGGTTTCCATGTCGTCGCTAAAATCAACCCGAAAAGGTATCAATCCCCATGATAGATTCAGGCGACGCCTCACGGTCTTTGAGTCCGTGAATGCAAAAATTGGACAATCAGGCCTACACCTTGAAAGAAGCTGTGCCATATAACCCCTTCTTGTGTAAACGAAGATTGCGTCGACTTCCAGCTTGTTTGCTGCATGTACAAGACCAGGACTTGGATGAGTGGCATGCAACAACTGTAACCCCATATTAGAGCAGACGTATTTCCTACTTTGACGTCGAAGCAGACAAAGAAGAACAAAACAGATTTGCCTACAGGGCATCACTCTGGTGGCCCCTCCCAAAAGTATCAAACGAGTGAAAGATTTAAGATTTCATGGTCGGTAATCGGTGCACAAACCCATTTGTGCAGCTGAATTGCAGATCTGCTCAGAAATTCGTTCCGGAAGTGCGATGGAAAGCTCTTGTAGGCGTGTATTTTCATGATGTTTCTCCTCTCGGCACCATCTCTCTATGCGTAGGCTCACTTGTCTGAGCACGCTTAGCGCCTTATCCGGATAAGCTCCCATCGCTGATTCTCCTGAGAGCATCAACGCGTCAGCCCGTTGTCTCACAGCTTCCGAAATGTCCGCAACCTGGATTCAAAGTAACTTTCATAGATCAGGTCCAGAAACTACTGCAACAAGAATTACAGTCAGATATATCAAGGACCTGAAGCCTCCCAGTATAACCAGTGGTCTGCTGTGGATCTTGCAGAAGACTGAAGTAAAACAGAAAACACAGTTGCAGCCAAATGAGGAGCCCCGACAAGTTTGCCGCGACTTCGACCTCCTTGTAGTCATTTAACTAGGAATGCACCCTGCAGAAACACAATCTGGGCACTACTGATACGCCTGTCACCCACAACCCGAAAACACCTTACAAGTCTTACTGGACTCTCAATTTGCTTCCGGTAATTAACGCTGAAAACCCCTAGAACATACGACCACAGCCAGTTCCAAAGAGCCGCCTGAGACAACAGATGCATTAGGCAAGGCTAACCATCTTTACAGCTACTAGTCTCTAGCGATCCAGAGTGGTATTTGAAGCTCATACTGGTTGCATCTGCATGCTTTACCTCTGCACGAGTTGGTGTAGGATATTCAATCATAGACTCCAAAAGCTGGGATGCCACAATAACTGGTTTGTTCAACTGCCGGCACAATTGCACTATCTCTTGCTGCACTGCTGGTACCTGCTCCAAGGGGATCTGTGCCCCCAAATCACCTCTGGCCACCATGGCCCCGTCTGAAACCTGGATAATGTCCTCCAAATTTCTGAGCGAATCACTACTCTCAATCTTCGCAAAAACAGCAATAGGTCTGTCAAAAGGAGAACAGCAAATTAGACATCCTCGTTCTACTCAATGGCAGCGAGACAACAATCAAAGGTTCACAGATGTCAGAACGGGGTGTATACCGCGCAAGTGGCTGTTCACTCGATTAGGTTGCATGGAAAAAACTAAATGGTCTGTTTCCAGATCCTCCCGAGTGTTGACAGATTAGCAAAATGATAGAACTCAGAAACGAGGACGAAACTTCTACGACAACATGGAAACTTATTTGGTTCATGGATGTAATCTCTTCAATAGGAAATGAATATATTAGTAGAGTTACTAACCAATTTCCCAAAATACAGACAGGGCATCTGACACAAAATCCGACGTCCTATTTGCAGAAAGGCTTACTCTTGAGGGCATCTAGCGTTGATATAACTCTTCAAGTGCTTGATAACATCAGCAGTTTTCACAAAAGAAACTGCGATAAAATCTACACCTTCGCTAATCCCAAAGTCTATATCGAGCCAGTCCTGAATGCAATAGAAACAAGTCAGAATATATAACCGGTGTAACAAGGTACGAGCTACTTTAGCTGGCTGAAAATTTGATTGTCAGATGTATCAAACAGCAATAGGGCAATCTAGGAAAGAAAATTGTACACATTACACCTGTAAGACGCGTCTACCTTGGACGATATAGTCGGAAGCATGGCATTGCGCTCTCTGACTAGGCGTCCATCCCTCCAAAAAGTGAGGTTTGCTCGAGGAAGTAAAAGGCCCGGATCAATACAACGGCAAATGACATCAGGCCCAAGCTTTTGAACCACATCAAAACGAACCATTCCTCCGTCGACAACCAATTCATCTCCAGCCTGCACATCTGCCAGAGAAACGAAAGAATGAAAGACGATCCCCGAGAGGAAAGGAAGTGCACACCCGTTCATAATCAAGATCCCACGGCATAATTATAGCAAACTCAGCAAAGATCTTCTTACCCTCAGCAAAACCGTCATAGTTAACCTGAACCGTGTGGTGGGGGATGTCTGCCACCTCAAATTTACGGACCGTAAAAGTCCACTCCTCTCCGTCCTGTGACCACCAAAATAATGTCAAATATTTGTCCGTGTGTCCGAACGCAAACTAAGCTAAAGAGATACATAACACGAGAGCTTCACTGAGTGAAATTCGAAACTCAGAGTAATTTGGGTTCTGAAACCGGGACGTCAGAAGACTAGCACCGACTCAAGTCCTGGGAAGATACAACTGCAGGTAGCGGCATGATAAAGCAACGGCATGCAGTAACTGCAAAGTTTGCTTTCTAGTCTTCGTGTTACCCTAAATCCGAACAAACAAGTCATAAGTGACCTGAAGTTCAAATCCAGGACATCAGATTCTGACTCAGTCACTCTCTCCTTCATGTTCGAGCTGAAGCATTGTACTAGTAAGGACAAAGCTGCCTTAGCTGCATGCTGAGTTACCATCAGCTTGACTGACGACGGTTGTAGGTTGCTAGCTCCTGCGTGTCTTTATTAACAGATGATACTTAGCTAGGTAGTGAAGTCACTGATTCCTATTGCGGTACGAAACTAGACTTCTGGCGCCCGTCCCCTTAAAACGTCTTACGGTGATGAGGATACATAAAAACCAACAGGAGTCCTACAAAACTGAAATGCTTAGGATGCCAGGTACACTGCCTACAATTCGACAAGTACCCTTTATCTGCCATAATTCGGAGAGAGAGGAAGAAGTACATTGGCGTGTGTCTAGTACCTCAGCCTTTGCAGAATTTTCTCCGAGGTCTCCCATGTGAATTTCGCTGCCCTCTGTATCCATCATAATAGCTACAGAGTATCCTTTCTCTGCATTAAGCATGCGTACATTACGAATAACGGCACGGTGCCATTCGCGAGTTCCATGACACATGTTAAGCCTGGCAACATTCATTCCACCATTTGCAAGAACCTCCAATTGTTCAAATGAGCAACTTGCTGGCCCAATTGTACAAACTAATTTTGTTCTCCTGGTACTGCGGAAACCGTTCTCCTTCAAATCTGCTTCACTCACAGAATCTACTTCGATTCCGGACGAGGGAGAAGCAGGCTTCACCCCATTTTCAGTACGAGGCACCCCGTTCTTTGAAGCTACATCCCCTTCTGGTGTCACATTTGGTTGGTCTAACAACCCTGTCCCTGACTCTGCCTTGCCTCCTGCAGCAACTGCTTCAGACCGGGCGGAAAGGTTAACCTGCTTTTTGCTTGGAGACCTCCGACCAGAATACACGGTCGAAATGGATGATTGACGTAAGGGACAGGTAAAAGACACAGATGGCGCGGAAGCCTTAGCTCTGGAGCTCCTCCTTTCCCAAACAGAGTCTATCCCGGCCAGTTCTCCATGCAGAGAAGTAGGCCTGCAGATAGCCTGGGCCATCGCTGCCATTGATGTCTACAGACGTTCAAAACGCAGCTCTTAGTTACAGCATGACCACTCCTAGTTAGCTTCTCTTCATTTGCATAATTTCACACATACAAACCTGTCCTCGGATAGTCCAACAGCTCGTCGCACTAAAACCCCTGCCACAGCAAGAGACATACAAACCAAAGCATACATCCAAAATAAACAACGAGTGGCGAAAATCAATGAGTACGAAGACAAATCATCCATGCACTCATAACAAAATGTAGCTGCGAAGATTCTTACTCCCGATGAACTCCAACTTCGGCCCACCAGGCAACCCAGAACTATATTCAACACTTCTTAAAATCAGTCCTCAAAACCCTCATCCCCACTCGTGTCACCTCGGATTCCATCAAGCTGAGCAAAAACTACACCCCAGCGATCAGAAACAACCTAGACAGAAGCCCCCGCGCAACACCTTCACTTCCCTAGTACCCCCCTGTTCAAAGACAAATGCCGTCCATACAACTACTGTATGTAGCTTACTAAGATCAAAACGTCCAGGCTGTGTTTCTCTCAGCCTTGTAAATCGCTCGACATACCTTCTTGGATAGCTAATTCGCTGTCAATGCGCGCAACTGCTGGATTGATCACCTGCGCCTCTTCTCCCTTCCTCTACTTGGTTACCCGCGGCTCCGTTAGGGAGCACATGCACCTTCTGCTCGCAATGAAAGGAACGAATTCTGCCCACGGTCAGCGTCTTGGTTTCTCGAAGCACATAGCCTCGGGGATCCCTCCTCGATTCGGCGCACCTCTCCAAGATTCTGCTTCGGAGATCGCAGCTTGGCTCGGCAAGAGTTTATTACCTCCTGCCGCCACCGTGGCACTGACAGTTCTCAGCCTTCCACGTGGACCCTGCCTTCTTTAGCAGGTCGAGGATATCCTTTCGGCGGTACTTCCAAGAGAATCGTAAGACTTTTGAAAGTAATCTGTCGGCATGGCCTAGATGCCCATGCTGGCCCCTTACCTTAACTCACCCACAGAATCACTAGTTGAGCTTTTGCAGCCGTTGTTTGAAGGTGTCAGCAGATTTCATCCAGCAACCAACCGCACCTAATACGGGGATGAAGTGGTGAGTCAGCAGCATGAGAGAAGGCATGTGGCACGTCAACAGGCTCTACCATCTATTACATCCTTTATTAAACTCTTACATAACCTCACTTTTTCACGTCGAGACTCAGGTGTACCACCCTTTTCCTTCAAACTACACTGAAGTGTTAGTAGCTGACATCTTCCAGAGCCGAAAACCTAAAAGGTATCATCCGCATATATGCCAGATATATGCCAAGGATCGAAAATGTTCACCAGATTTTGTAAGATTGTTATTACATGATATCTTAAGCCGAGTAATAATTTTTCCGAAAGTGCCTGTGATGGATTTCTGGCGGAAAAGTTGAATAAATTCTTCGTTTTTTTCCAATATAGGAGAAAATTTTGCATATGCAATATCAACTATATATCATTTTATCGAACATTGAGAAAGACTTGCCTGCATGTGGGTGGTCAATACTTACCTGAGCGACTTAAGCGACTTTGTATAGTTATACAACATCATAAATATTTTAACATATCACACTACTTTCTGGTATCGTCAAATGAAACAAGGTCTAATTTAATGCATTTTACTTGGTTTAATGGTTTATCTTAATATAGAATTGAATATATTTGACTTTAAGAATGAAATCCTTTCATAAGATTGGATTCGTAGGAAGTATTTTCTTGGTGTCCAAAGAGGTTATGGGAATAGATGTGAAGTCCTAATACTACAAAGAGTAGGCAAAGTTCTAAAATTACAAAGAAATTTGAACCTAAGAGGTATTTACTCAAATTGTTCAAATACATGGCCATATCTAACCACATAAAAGTTCACAATCACAAAGTAAATTCTAGGAATGGCACGTTACACAGGTACCGTATCTTATGTTCTGAAATACGATAAGGAAAACTCATCTTTTCCAGGTCCCATCAATAGAGAAAAAAAAAGGGAGTTTATCCTTCTCAAATTACCCCTTCAATGATCATAATACCCCAACAAACCCCAGGGTATTCAACTCTTAAATCGAAAAGAAGGCGACATGCAGAGGATAACAATATACAAAATTCAAGTCGTACAATAAAAAAATCTGAGAGATAAAATGGAGCTAAACCCCAATAATAACATCGGAATGAAAAACCCTATAAAGACAACCCTTAAAGCAACTCTTGAACCTCTTTCAACTCTTAAACCAGTAGAGGCAAATCCATGACCAAGAATTATTGAGACAAGACCACTTCATAGGACACTTGCATGACCAGATACGGACACTCCATCGTAGTAGTTGCGATGACTCGAACTCACGACAAACTGTTGGGAAAGGAACGACCGCTACACCTCGCTGGAGCTGATTTCTGATGGGGCTCCCGATCGAAAAAGAGACTAGTAGTCTCTGTGTGGTGTCTATAACGAACTCCAGTTTTGGACTTTACTGATTACTTTTTGTTTTTCTTTCTGTGCTCTTTTCCATTCTTCCATCACTTGTGTTACAGCTGCAAATCAATCGGAAGTTTTGTACTGAGTATAAAGGCCATCATATTTTGACTTCGTCTTGTGTTATCATTCGGTCTCGAGTGAAACTCCAAAGGGAACCTCCAAAGGTCCGGGACGGGAACCAATCCACCACCCATCGGACCATTGGTGACAGATTTCCTGGTATCCTCGGTACAAACCTAAAATGAAGGGACTCGTTTCCTCCAGCAAATCCTTGATATTAGGTCTTCCTCCCTTTTGAAATGTTTTCGTTCTAAGAATTTTTGTGAGAAAGTTTTGTGATTTTATCTACTCACACATTGGTTTCAATTATTAGATATCGCTCAGTTTTGTTAAAATGAAATATGACTCTGAGTTGAGTTTAGATTTAACACTACAAGACGAGTTCAGATTATTGAAAACTAGATGTACATTTCTTAAGAATCTATTGATTTGGACATTTGGACATTTGGACATTTGGAAGAGAGGGGGATATATCTTCTTCGTCCTTCTCATGAAATGTTCCTACCGAAAATAACTCCCATCTAACCTTCTGTTTCTATAGAAAGTATCCCATTCTGATCCTTACTTCAAAAACACAAGTACCGATGTTTGAGATACCACGGCACCATGCTGGCCTGAAAAAGTCAGTACGTGTGGTGCCATGAAGTGCAAGTCTGTACCCACAATTTAGAAACAGTCCTTAGGAACAACACAAAAGTGGAATAGCAGAAGAACAGTAAAGAGTAAAGATACTGGAAAGGACCATCAATTCGGTGTGACGCGAGTAATATAAAGGGATGCAAACGCACCGTTTCTCAGTCAACATATGTTGCATTTTGATCAGGGGAAGGTATGGTGGGGGCGTTTCCTGCAAGTCTGCCGGACCCCGAATCCACAATTACGTGGTTATGCCTCCTCTCTCAAATGCTAAGTGTGGACGAAAGTTCCATGGATATAACATGCCGCTTACCCATGTCTTGCTTTGTACTCCGAGAAATTGAGATAGCATAGCTGTCATGCTTATCTATGCTATAGCTCATATATGCATGTAGCAATCATAACAAACTAACTGACCCCAATGGCTTTCGCTACGCTAGGCGACTTTTGCAACATATTTAGGTAACGTTTTTCAGAGAGTTAAGTAAGGAATTTCACGCGTACCTCCTGGGTTTGAGGAAACTTATTTCCAGCTGAATTTTTGCTATGCATTTCTAGACTCATACATCTTTAAATGAGTGATTTTATGCTTAGTTTTGGAGGAGTTTTCTTTACAAGATCCAAAAGTAGCATATTAGAATATAAAGATTATATGGTTTTACAAACAGAGTGGGGAAACTTTATAGGTAAGACGATTTACATGCTGCTTTAATTCTTAAGACGGTGCAAACTAGTGTACTAAGAAAGGGGGTTGCAATTTAAAAAATTGCACGCTCTGTTTCTTACTTTGATCCAATTCAATCTGGGACAAATTAGCATATAATGGTTGGTGGGAATCTCTCTTCCTAGGTCACATCGATTAGTTAGTGCACGGTTGATAGATGCTACGAATGTTGTTTGAGCTATCTTGAGGGAGACTCTTTAAGGGAGGACATATCATCTTGTCAAAGAAACGAGATAGATGGTACGAAGTGTAGAACCACAATGAAAAGCATGGGTCATATAAGTGATGTACATCAGACTACTAATAGGATCCTGCACCATGCAAAGTTCTGAACTATGTCATATGTATGGGGGCAACAATGCTATTTGCTGTAATGTTTTCTTGGAAAATTTAAACGAAGACAAAAGAACAAAAGATATTGAAATTAACATAAAAAGAAGCATAGTAACACCTCATGCAATAAGAACATTTTGTAGCAAAATTTCAACTACATTGGTGGTTTCAAAAACAAAACTTATAGAGTTGTTCCGGTAATGGTCTTCTTCTCTAAGGATTAGTGGGAGGTTCATAAAAACATATGCACGCAAAATGAAATGACCCAGAAAATTTTTTTTAGGGGGGTTGAGCCTTTTACGGCCCTTTCAAAAACTACCTTAGATTCAATTACCAAGGATATGAGGGGTTGGAGAAAAATAAATATGATTAATGGAAATAGTTTTTTTATTGCCATAGTGAGCTAGAATGAGCCACTTGTCATTTCATGAGTTTGAAATTCACATTTCAAACCTTCCCACATGTGATGTTAAAGCGGATCTAGTCCAATGCTTGCAAGGAATCCACACACTACTTTCTTCCTTACTCATGTGGATTTTAGCGGTTTTGAAGGGTTTGAACTTGCTCAAAATAGGCCAGGCTCTCTAAGATGTTTAGAAATTGGTGCACTAACTTTGAGATCATAGACTTGGACAAGTTACTTTGAGTGTGTGTGCAAAAAACCTTGGATTGAAAATGGGGCCATGGCAAACACTCTCCTTCATTTTATTTCTCTTATCTCCTCTTTAGAATAGAATTTGATTCTTTCTCCTCCTAAATCAATTCATATTCCATTTATTGTTGAAGTATTGCAAGCACTAGAGAAAATGGTGTCTACTCCTTAAAAGTGACTAGTTCTAATACCATTAGCTAGACATATTATCTAGAGATAGAAAATTGGCTTGGTAATATCTTGAGATATGTTATATGTGATGGTCTAAGTAGATCAGATAGAGGTGTCACCAAAAGCATACTTTCACTAATGGAGTAAAGGCAAAAAACACCCTAAAAACTTTAGAGCCAATTTTGGAGGCCTAAACGGATGAATTAGCCCTCAAAAAGTATTACATCCCCTTCCTTTGGAGAAATTATTGATGTCTTCTCTCCTCCCTCTCACCTCCCCCCTGATCGATAAAATTGATTAGTGCCACATAAACCATGCTGATTCCAAGCAAATTCACACTTTGGACAGGAATACGTGGTTCACCTCTATGTGAGGCTACATCCACGGTAAGCATCAAGAAGACTTTACTGACTCAATGTCCTGTCCTTTTTACCAGTCCAGTCCTCCGACCATTTCACAGTCCATACTCCCCACCACCTGCAAGAGAGCAACCCTCACCAAAATACCCAGAACCCTAAGGCATATGAGTCAAAACCTAACAATCTCCCCCTTGACTCTTGTCTTGGGGTTAGTAACCTTGCAACAATTAATCACTCAGCGGGAAGTTCTAGACAGACAGCCAATTACTTGACCCTCCTTTAAACTAGGATAAACTAGAACTTATAACCGTAGCCCATATAGGGATAGAGTAACCAAAACAGCCAAGGTCACCACCAATGTAAGGTCATCCTACTCAGGCTCCACTTGCACAACCTGTAGGGTAGCACGATGCCTAGAGAAACTTTCTAAAGGTATGACTTTGGTAAAGGCATCAGCCGGGTTGAGCTTACCATCAATCTTGACTAGATCAAGCATTTTCTCAGACACAGCTTGCCTAAGAAAGTGATATCTGATGTATATATGCTTAACCCTACTGTCCATCACCTGATTTTCAGCTAGGTATAAAGCACTTTGACTGTCACAATGAAGCATTACATTACCATGTGGTAGCCCCATCTTAGCAACAAGTTTGTCCAACCAAATCGCTTCCTTCACTGCTTCCGCTGCTGCCACATACTCCACTTATGTAGTAGATTGTGCAACTCACTTTTGCAAGATAGATCTCAAACTAATGCACCCACCACCAAGTGTGAATACATACCTTGTTGTTGCCCTCCGCTTGTCCAGATCTTGTCCATAATCAGCATCTACATAGCCATCTAGTGATGCGGCATTCATTGATCTTCCATCAAATAAGAACCCATAGTCTAGTCTACCTCTCAAATACCTAAGAATCCACTTAATTGCTTCCCAATGTGTCCTTCCTGGATTTGACATATACCTGCACACCTTACCCATTGCTAGGGCAAGATCAGGTCTAGTGCAAGTCATCAAGTACATGAGACTCCCAACAGCCTTCTCATAAGGAATGTTAGCCATCAAACCCTTCTCCACATCATCTGTAGGACAACATGCCGCTGAAAGCTTGAAATGAGAAGCTAGAGGGGTACTTATTGGTTTACAGTTCTCCATGTAACCTAGCAAGTACCTTCTTAGCATACTTACCTTGTGTCAACCATAACTGACCAGTGCCCAAGTTCCTCTTGATCTCCATGCCTAATATCCTTGTGGCCAACCCTAGATCCTTCATCCTAAACTCTAAACTCAAGAGTGCCTTGAGCTTCTTCACCTCAGATCTATCCTTGGCAGCTATCAACATGTAATTTACATATAGCATAAGAATAATAAAACCAAAGGTCTTATTACTCACTGGTTTCATGTACACACAGGGATCAAATAAATTCCTATTGAAACCCTGAGCGTGCATAAACACATCAAACCCCTTGTTCCATTGGCAAGGTGTTTGCTTCAATCCATACAAGGACTTCAGCAATCTGCATACCTTGTCCTCTTGGCCATTCTTCACAAATCCCATAGGTTGTCTCATGAAGATCCTCTCATCTAAGGTACCATAGAGAAACACCTTGACAACATCCATTTGATCTAAAGTAAGACCAAATAATGCAACAAGCATACATAACATATGGATTGTTGAATACTTTGCAATAGGAGAAAAGACCTCAGTGTAGTCTCCCCCTTTCTCTTGAGTGGACCCCTTTGCTACCAATCTAGCCTTGTAGATCTTTGATCCCTCCTTAGGACCCTCTTTCAACTTGTAGATCCACTTGCAATCTATCACTTGTTGATCCTTAGGTAACCTAACTAGCTCCCAAGTCTTGTTATCCCTCAAGGATTCCATCTCCCTCTCCATAGAACCAAAACACTCATCCTTTTCACTAGAAGAACGTGCCTCCTTGTAGGATGAGGGTTCACCTTCTTCCAAGACCAAAGCATGAGCATCATCCCCAAAAGTCAAATCATCATCCAACAACTTTGTTGAATCAATCCATGTACCATATCTGTTTGGAGCTCGACTAGCACGCCTTGATGACCTCTTGGATGAACTCTCCGCTTGATATCCATGTGTAGGTCCAATGTGAGACTGACCTAGCACATTTTGTTGCTCATTAGCAACTACTTGCTCCATTTGTTCTTGCTCCTCAAGAACTTGCTCTGCTATAGGAGCACCTCCTTCCTCTTCATCACTTGAGTGATCAATCTCATCCTCAACTAGATCCAAGGTGGGAAACTTGCCTTTGTCAGTGTAGGGAGCTTGAGCAATCTCCCCTTCCTTGAATGATCTGGATTCATTAAAGGAAACATCCCTACTAACCACAACCTTACACGCTATTGGATCCCATAACCTATAAGCTTTCACTCCACTTGCATAGTCAAGAAAAACACATTTCTTTGACTTAGCATCCAACTTGGACCTATCTTCTTTAGGTGTGAGTGAGTATGCATCACAACCAAATATCTTCAATCTACCATAATCAGCTGGTCGTTGATGCCTCAACTCATATGGCATCTTGAAGTTGATTGCACTGGATGGAGAAATATTTACTACATAAGTTGTTGTGTTGATAGCTTCTACCAAAAACTCATGTGGCAACTTTGATTCACTCAACATACTCTGTGCATGTTCCAACAATGTCCGGTTGAGCCGCTCAGCAACACCATTTTGCTGCGGAGTGTAAATTGTGGTAAGGTGGCAAGTTATCCCCTATTCTATGCAGTATGCTTGAAACTCTCTAGAAACATACTCCCCGCTGTTGTCTGATCTCAAACACCTCACCATTTCCCCAATTTGAGTCTCCACTTGGGTCTTCCACTTCTTGAAAGTGGCAAAGACTTCAGACTTGTGGTGCATGAAATAAATCCACACAACCTCAAGTAATCATCAATAAATGTTACATAGTAAATTTTTCCAGAGTGTGAGGGTGTAGGGGATAGTCCCCACACATCACTATGTACATACTCAAGTAGACCCTTGGAACTATGGGTCCCCACTCCAAAAACAGATCTGTTCTGTTTTCCAAAGATGCAATGCTCACAAAAATCCAACTTCACAGTTTTCAAGCCAAATAGCAAGCCATTTCTTTTCAAGACAGCCAAACCCTTCTCACTCAAATGACCTAGCCATGAATGCCACACAATCATCATCCCATCCTAAGACCTAGTTACGTTGGCTTCTCCACACATTGTAGTGCACTCCAATACAAATAGATTCTTTCAAAAGTTACCTTGCAAGATAACCTTTCCACCAGAAGTGACTCAAAGTACCCCATCACCAACACTCCATTGATGACCTTTGGCATGCAATACTCCAAGGGAAATCAAGTTCTTCTTCATGTCAGGTATGAACCGAACATCATTAAACTTCCGCAAAGCTCCATCAAACATTCGAATCCTTATGGATCCAATACCCTCAATCTGACAAGGTTGATCATTCCCTATCAAGATTGAACCATTCAATGTCGAAAGCAAATAGAACTCCTTGATATAGCATATATGCTACAAGCAAGCACAATCTAGAATACACTCATCATCCATACTACAAGATGAGGCACAAAGGGCATACCCACAATGTCACAAATCACACTGATCATCCAACAGATCAGTATCCTCCTCAATGTAAGCTATGTTTGCTGAAGAGCCTTCATCTACCTTTCCTTTGCCCTTAGCTTTGCACTCCTTCTTCATATGGCCTACTTTGCCACATCCCCAACAAGTCACCTGTCTCCTTTCCTTGGACTTGCCTCTTGACTTAGACTTGGACTTGTCCTTGCTTTTCCCCTTATCACCATCACTAGTCCTCCATTGAGGTTTCCCACGTTGGATAACCAAGGCATTGCCCTGAGTAGAAGATGACATTGAGGTTGCAACAAATTTCTGTTGCAAGTCATCTGTAAGTAGAGATGCAGTCACCTCTTCAAAGGTAATGTTTTTTTTTCTCATGGTGCAACAACACTCGTGAAAGTGATTGATAGGACGAGGGCAAGGAGCCCAACAAGTGCAGCGCCTTCTGCTCCTCATTCAAGTCCTCTCCCAAGTTTTTCAAGTCTACTACTAGGTCACAAAATGCATCAACATGGTCTTTGATGTTGGTCCCTAGTTTCATCTTGAATGTGATTAGTTTGAGATTGGTGTACAATCTATTTGACAATTCATTCTGATGATACTTGCTCTAAAGTGCATCAACAAGGAGGTACAATCAGAATGCTCCACCACTTGCTTGATCACATGGGGCTGAAGGGAAAGCAAAACAGTATTCACAGCTTGCTCTTGCATATCATCCCAATCACTTTGTCTCACATCTTCAGGTTTCTCCCTCAAGAGTTTACCCAAACCAATTGCCCTCAACACTCCTTTCACCTACTGTTCCATTAGCAAGTAATCCATACGGCCATCAAACTTTGCCACATCAAACTTGGGTCCATCGAGCTTCAAGGTACCCATATTCACTTTCTTCTGCTCTACAAGTACTACTGAGGCTATTGCTGCACTTAGAGACTCTTCTTGAGTCCTTGAACCTTCCACCTTAAAACTCCAATACTCAAGGGAGTGGGTCATAAGACAGAAATTTTTTTTTACAGTAGATCCTTTAAATAATCAAAGTCAACATCTAATTGTATCAACTTGTAACCCTGAGGATAAGCCTTCCAATGCACTAAACAGAATATTCATCCAAGTCTTGAGTCAAATGTTATGAATTGAATTCCAAAGGAGGATCCAGAAGGGAGAAGATACGTTATCCCTAAATGGCGTTCTTTGGAAGAGGACTGTGATTTTAACTGCAATCACATCTCCTATTATAAGAGCTTTGACCTTAGATCCAAGTCTGAAAGAGAATCTTGAACCACATGCTTCTTCTTTGACAAAATCCAAAAGATTCTAATGGATAGAGATTAACAAAAGTGATGCTAGAAGTCCTAGAGTCTGTCCATCTCTTGAGGACACATGCTACACTACTAGCAGCCAAAGGGAAAGGAGTGACTTTGAAACTATTGTGAGGAACATTTCAAGGAGGTCTCATTCAATTTTTAGTTTTTTCTTGTGTCTGACTACCCAAGTACTTCATAAACAAAAATCTTGGAACATCAATGGGGCAGGTTGGGAGAGCTCAAACTCACATGAATTTACAGACAAGCCCTCCCATGGGTATGATAAAAGTAATCCTACCAAGGTTGGCAAGGAAGCAATTCACCGCACCAATTCTTGATCATCTTACTCGTTCTTGCTCAGCCGTTTCCACCTTCTTGTATCCATGAAGTCCCTATTGATTTTTTGATACCTATCTTGACTTCCCTCAATCCGACGATCTGCTATGCTTTGTAAAAAATTCCTAGCACCACCACCGATGCCGGATAGGAGCACTGGATATGGAAACTCTAGACAGCCTCACTCAATTCTTGCCTTGATTGTTCACAATTTCCTATCCCAAAGAGACATAATTCCTGCACTTCATCCACCCAAAAGCTTTTTCCTCTTGAGCAGCAAGAATGCCTATCGTTGCAGAAATGATGGCCCATAAACCTATCCGGATAAAGTCTTTGTCACTAAACCCAGAGAGCAATGAAAGAGGCTAGAAAAGTAGACTTGCTTGCTAGTGGTGAGTAACTTCCAAGATAAACCAAAGGGTGTGTGTCAACTCTCTTTTCCCAACATTGAATATCTTATTCTACCTTGTGCGATCTCATGCGGTCCTCAGGTATTTCACACACACACCACAATGCTCTCTTTGTTTGTTGCTGCAACATTCCACTACCTCAAGAGGATAATAGTCAAACTACCACAGCACCAGTGCAGCAAGAGTGACTCATTGTACCATCTCTACTCAAAACTAACAGGCCTCCGTCAGTAATTGTTCACACAACATTCCTATCCGTGCTTCCCTTTGATCTAGTCACATCATATCCAAATATAAAAACACTCAGGCACAACTGACTTGGACTATCAGTGGAATTCTCTAATCTATATATCATCAGCCCTAGACATTCCTTGATACCATTCTGCCCTGAGTGCTCCTTATTCCAAACAAATGCTTCTTGTAGTTTTCTTCTCTTGACTGTACACCAAATCCCATCTGAGTCAAATTTGAAATGCACCGTTCTGGGCCCTCTGGCATAATGTTTGAACTATGGGACAGTCAGTCATTTGTATATGTGAGATCCCTCTCCATTGCCTCTTTGGAAAATCTTTCCTCTACCCTCGATACATCATAAAACTCTTCAATCTCACTTTCCGTTGACCTCAAGAACCTGAGCCCTTTGGACTTGAGGACCTAATTGCTTCCAGAGTTTTCACGATGGGCATCTAATTTTATTAAATCTGGCAATAAGAGGATGAGGTCCAGCATACTCCATGGGAATCACCCCAGAGCACACACATGAGACAATCACATCTCGAAATGATAGGAAGATCTCAAATTCCTACTGCTTTGATACCATTTGATCGATAAAATTGATTAGTGCCACATAAACCATGTTGATTCCAAGAAAATTCACACTTTAGATAGGAATACGTGGTTCACCTCTATGTGGGGCTATGTCCATGGTAAGCATCAAGAAGACTTTATTGACTTAGGCTCCTGTCCTTTTTACCAGTCTAGTACTCCGATCGTTTCACAATCCATACACTTGCCAGAGAGCAACCCTCACCAAAATACCCAAAACCCTAAGGCATATGAGTCAAAACCTACCACCTCCCACATTCATCTTGTCAAGAGCTTTTCCAATGATACCTCACCCATGTTGTTTTGAGCTTCTTATAGAAAGATTCCCCAAAGACTCCCTTTGGTCAAACTTGTTTGACCAACCAAATAGGACAAGGATACATGTCACCAATCCATGCAACTAATCTAATGGTGGAGCTTGTTGACATATCACCAATCCATGTATTTGATCCAAGGGTAAAGCTCTCTTTGAGTGAATCCTCTTTGCTACATAATAACAACAAGGTTCTCCTTTGGAGCATCATAGTATTTAGAGATGAAACATTGTGTTTCTTTCATTTTTATTTTATTTTTTTCTCTTGTGGGTTCTCCTATCCTCAGAACATTACCCTAGTACACTTGCAAAATCAAAAGGTGATGAAGATAGGTTTAAGATGGTCACCCATCATTATGGGCAGATTACATACTATTTGGAAAATCTAGAACATATCAACCAAATTCATGGAGGCTATGCAAAAAACCCTATTATCAAGAGTACAATATTAACTTACATGACTTTGTTTTTGGTAAGATTTGGGAAGGGTTTTCTTGAGTTCAAAAAGGAAGACATATTGCAAAAGAAATGGACCTAATATATGAAGTCCTATAAATATGCTCAAGAATGGAAGGATAATCTACTTGGTGAAGGTCTCATCAAGATGAGATTAAACAAGAGTGGTCCACTATAGAGCAGATATTGAATAATAAGTGTCTCTTTTTTGACAAAATGGATGTGTTGTTTGGCAATAGTGCAAATATTTCTCCACCTTCATTGGTTAGTTTGGGGATCTAAAGTGGAGTGAATATTTTTTACCACTTGTGTGGAGATGATATTGAGTGTAGAGCTACAGCCAAAGAAGAGGAAGAGAATGTTGGAGGTGAATGCAATCCCTTGTCAAGAATTGAGGGAGATACTTCCATCCCAACTATTATCCTTAGTACACAGGGAGTGGAAGAAGATATGCCTATGGAAGAGAAGAAGACAATAGTAGGGATTTAAGATCAATTGAATTTACTCCCACCAAACACAAGTATGAGCTATCTACAAGAGTCCAAGAAGAGATTCTCTATATGTGCCATCTGCAAGAGCCTAGGAAGAGTATGAGCCATTAGCAAGAACTCAAGAAGAGATCCAAGTAAGAGCCGACGAGGAGGAGATTTGCACAAGAGGACATTCTCAATGTAGAAGAAGACATAGAAGGTGAAGTGTGTTGGGAATCAAGGAAGAAAGAAGATGCTCCAAAGGTAATTGTAAGCCAATTCACCTAGTGAATTGGCTCAAGATATGGCTAGTGATGCAAAATTCAGAGGTGAGAGTCTTGAAACAAGAGAAAGGTTTAGAATGATTGAGATAGATGTAGTGGAATTCCTGAAGACTAAGAAATGCGCTTGAATCATGAAGTTAAGAAGCTCAAGGTAGAAACAAAAAAACTCAAGGTAGAAGCAAAGAGAATCAAAGCTGATGCAGAGAAAGAGACAAAGAGGTTGAAAGTAGAAGCCAAGCGCTTGAAAGTTGAAGCCTAGAATATGAGAAGAGCAGAGAAGATAAAATCAAAATCTGAAAAGGCTAAATTGAAAATTGAGGTAGTGAAATCAGAACATGTGTACAATATGATAATAAAATTAGCAAAAAAATGGCAAATTATCCTCCAGGACATAAAAATTCTTAAGCACTTATTTGGAGGTAAGATGTAGTCATGCCAATGATGGTATTGGGAGTTTCAATCCTGTGGTAGGTGTAGGTATAATGGGTAATACCAAGACTTCAAGTATGGGTAGATAACGAATCTCTTAATGTATAAACCTTTGAATTAGAATAAATCTATCAAAATTATCACAATGTTGTATTGTGTATGCTTGTGAGATCAAACATGTAATATTTATTGCATACATTTTTCTTTTTGTATCCATGACCAAAGGCTCGTATACCACACTTTTTTCTTTTGGTTGCAAAATGTGGATACAACTAAATTCAAGAATTAGCTTGTAGCATTCAAGAAACTAAACTACTCAATTGCTTTGATATAACTGTAACTAAAAATCAACTTCTCCAAGCGTTATTAAGAGAGGTATGAATTGAATTTGGTCAACATAAACTCTCACCAAAATTTTAAATCTATTATATAGATAGAAGATATCAAACACATGCTCAACTACTTAACTAGTCAATTGTTGTAATTTTTTTACAAAAAGAGAAATTGCAAGAGAAACCCAAGAGAAGAAACACTCCAATCCTCCTAAAGGAGTACCTTGTCTTTATTTTATGGCAAAGAGGACCACACAAAAGTAGCTACATCTTTGGATCAATCATATGGATTGGTGACATGTCAATGAGCTCCACACTTAGATTAGATGTATGGATTTATGACATGTCAATTGTTATCCTATTTGGTTGGTCAAAAAAGTATGACCAAAGGGAATCTTTGAGGTATCTTCTTGTATGAAGCTCAAAAAAATAGTTCAAGAGTTTGCGAATATGTTTCCAGATGATCTACTAAAGTGATTACATTCCGATTATGGTATGCCCTTCAAGATTAAGTCATTGCCAAGAGTACTCTAATGAGTAGACCAATCTATTGACTCTCACCAAAGGAGTTGGAAGAGCTTTGAATAACATTGGCAGAGTTGTTGGAGAATAATTTCCTACAACATAATACATCTCCTTGGGGAGCATACATACTATTTGTATCAAAGAAGGATGGAGAAATTCACTTTTGTATTGATTATTGTGGCTTCAATAAAAGAATTAGTGAAGAATGAATGCATATTCCTTGTCTCAAATTGATGATTTGCTAGATCAATTGAGTGGAGTATGATACTTCTCTAAGTTGGATCTCTAAAGTAGTTATTGGTAGATTTGCATAAGAGATAGGATGTACAAAAGAATACCTTTTGCACAAGTTATGGGTATTTTGAATGGAGAGTTCTACCTTTTGGGCTCAATAATTGCTCCGGTTGTCTTCATGGATCAAATGCATTACGTGTTGGATGGGCTATTGGATTAGTATGTGGTGGTGTTCTTGGATGATATTTCAATATATAGTAAGATGGAGGTAGAACATAAAAATCACTTGTGAGAAGTCCTAAGATGACTATGTCAACGGAAGTTTGACTACAAGAAATCAAAGTGTGCTTTTTGGTAGAAGGAAGTTACCTTCTTGGGTCATCAAGTGTAATACCAAGGGTTAGCCATATGATCTAGATGTGAAATTTGGTTTGGTAACATCTAGAATGATGTTATACATGATGGTCAAAATAGATCAGATAGAAGTATCACCAAAAGAGTACTTCTACTTATAGGGCAAAAACCGAAATAAACTTGAGAACCTTAGAACCAATAGCTAGACATATGATTTAAAGGTGAGAATTGGTTTGGTAACATCTGGAAGGATGTTACACATGATGGACTAAATAGATCAGAAAGAGGTATCACCAAAAGGGGACTTCTACTAATAGAGTAGGAACCGAAATATGCCTGAAATCTTTGAAGGCAATTTCGGAGGCCTAAACGGATGAATTAGGCCTCAAAAATGTGCAGATTCCCCCCCCCCCCCAATGGAGGGAAGGCTGGCCTTCCCTCCTCCTTGGTTTGTCTCATCGAGAGCTTTCCAACGGTACCTTACTCATGTGATTTTGAGATTCCTACAGGAAGATTCCCTAAAAGATTCCCTCTAGTCAAAGCTCGTTTGACCAACCAGATAGGACCTAGACCAGACAGGTCATCCATCCAAGTAAGTAATCCAAGGGTGGAGCTTGCTGACATGTCACCTATCTGTGTCCCTAATCCTATGGTGGAGCTTCCTTGGAGGAGATCCTCTTTGTCTATATAATAAAGAGAAGGTGCTCCCTTGGGGCATCGAATGTTTGAGTGTGCAATTTGTGTTTTCTCTCTTCTCTTGTCCTCGGAGTATTACAATGGTATCAGAGCAAGTGTTCTAGTCCAAGAGAGTGGATCACCCCTCTTGGAATAGCACAAACTACTGAAACTGAGTAATTTGAGGTGGAGAACATAGAGTAATCGCTAGACTTAGGAAGGACTTTAGAGAGCGGATGGGATGGATGCACCGGGGGGACAATTTCCCGCACCTAGCTTTCCATTCTCAAACCCATTCCACATCAAGGTTATATACATCTAGCGTGAGCAGATGAGAGTATCGCTAGTTTATCACTTTGGTGCGGAATTCATGGACAAAGTGATGAACTCACCAAACCCGGTGATTCTACCTGTGGTGATATATGACAGAGAGTGGGATTTGATGATCTACATTCTATTATGATAATATGGATATGAATGTCCCAAATCCTCTCCCTTTCAACATCAAGTAGAAATCCGTTATGTAGTGAGGCCAAAATTGATGTTTAGAGATTTTGTGGTTAGGAATTTTGGTGAGGAGTATTATCAACGAGTGATAGCTTCTGAGGTCCCAATGGTAGTTCCAATAGTTTGTGCGCCTTCTAGAGTGATTATATTGACTCTGTATTGAAGTAGACGTTAGCAATTGGGCGTTGCAGGAACCATGGATCCGTAGTTGCAAGAGCTGGTGCAAGGAATGCAAGGGATGTTGAATGAATTTTGAGAGATTAAGATGACCATGGATGGAGACATTGCAAAGTCAAGTGCAGATCCTCAAGAACGATCAAGCCATGCAAGAAGAAGAGCCATCTCAAAACCCAGCACCTGCGACTGAAGTACTTGGAGAGGCACCCGTGCCTACAAACCCTATCAACGATGAAGCCACATTGCTACTCCGGATGAAGAAGACCTGCAACATCGAGCCTTACAAGGGGTAGCGTACGATGGGAGTAGTGGAGAATTGGATCTCGAGAATGAATCGATATTTTTGATTTTTCTCCACAGAGATCACAGAGCATGCTGCAGGCGTGTTTGCATGTGGGTACTTGACCGATAAAGCCCTCACATGGCATGATGCTTGGGAACGATCCATGCTGGCAGAGAGAAGGGAGGTCACATGGACAGCAATGCAAGAAGGACTGCTCAAGAATTTCCAATCGGTGGATTCTGTGCAGATGGCTCAAACCCGACTATGGGGATTGAGACAGAAGAATAGCGTACAAGAGTATGTGGAGGCATTTCTGGATCTACAAGTTGCAATTACCGACATGAGTCCAGCCGAGGCTCTCGACAATTTCAAACGAGGGTTGAAAGAGCGGATTTGCCAAGAAGTCATGGTGCAAAACCCTCGCACGGTATTTGAAGCTATTGCTTGTGCGCAGAGAATAGCCGGAGCATTAGGTGGAGGTGAAGGAGTAGTTCCACCTCAACATTATCGGGCAGAAATGCCACACATGGGTGGACCAATACCGATGGAATTGGGCAACCTTCGATTCCGGGATCGAGGAGCACGGCCGCTTCAAGGAGAGCGAGGACGGGTAGAAGAACAAAGAGATGGAGTCCCACGAGGAGAAGGGACTCGAGGAGAACAATGCCGTTGTTACAATTGTGGCCGTATTGGGCACATATCTACCAATTGTCGCACTCATTTCTCTAGAGGCCCTCGGCCTTCGTACAGGTGATCTTTGAACAACATGGAGAGGCACATTGAAGAGGAGGAGGTGGAAACCACTTCGGAAAATGAAGGTCGCCAGTAAATGTACCTCGTGGCCTTACTGGCTCAATAAGGAAGCAAAGAAGCGAGGGAAGGAAGAAGAATAATGCGCAAAGATCCCGAAAGGCAACCTCACAATTGATTGTCGTGAATGGAATCCTAGAAGGTAATCAAGTGAGAGTATTAATAGATCCGGGAGCAACAGAGAATTTCTTGTCTCGCTCTGTTGCAATAAGCTTGGGAATGGATCTAGAGAGAGATGGAAGTGAAGAAGTAGAGTTACCAAATGGGCAAACAGAGAGGATTGAATCATTACCTAGACGGGTAACCCTCTCTGTAGGAGAATATCAGGAAGCAATTGAGTGGCGAGTGATACAATTAGCCCGTTATGATGCAATTTTAGGCATGCCATGGATGGAGCAGTACAACCCAATGGTGGATTGGAGGAAGAAAGTAGTGAGAACCCACCAATGGTCAATCATTGGGGTTAAAGAAAAATCACACAGGCAGAAACTGCCTCTATATGTCGTAGGGACGACAACTGTCTGTAAGACCGATAGATGTTTTCTGGGTCTAATAAGAGAAGTCCAGAGTGCACAACTTGCTGGAAAAATTCCTGAGAAATTGAAAGATATGGTGGATGAGTTTCAAGATGTCTTTCCCGATGATCTACCCTCAGGATTACCACCTAAAAGGCGAGAAGATCACAAAATAGAGACACTCCCGGGGAAGACACCTCCTTGTAAGGCCCCATATCGCCTATCACCTCATGAGTTGGAGGAGTGTAAGACTCAAATTGAGGAGATGCTACAGAAAGGGTTCATCGAACCTAGCGTATCACCATATGGGGCCCCTGTCTTGTTTGTGAAGAAGAAGGATGGTACAATGCGCATGTGCATTGACTATCGGGGTCTCAATCAGCAAACAATGAAGAACAAATACCCCTTACCTCGCATGGATGACCTGTTTGATCAACTCCATGGAGCGAGATACTTCACCAAACTGGACTTGCGGAGCGGTTACAATCAAATCCGAATTGCAGAGGAGGATGTGTACAAAACTGCCTTTCGAACCAGGTATGGCCACTTTGAGTACCTTGTGATGCCGTTTGGCCTCACCAATGCGCCTGCCACTTTCATGAGCCTAATGAATGACATATTTCGTCCATACTTGGATAAGTCTGTTATCATCTTCTTGGATGATATCTTAGTATATAGTAGCACGATGACAAAACACAAACAACATCTACGAGAGGTCCTCCAGATTCTAAGACAGAATCAGTTGTACGCCAAAATCTCAAAGTGTGAGTTTGGCAAGTCTGAAGTAGACTACTTAGGGCATAGAGTAAGTGTAGAGGGCATTCAAGTATTGATAGATAAAATAGAGGTCATTCAAAAATGGAGTGCCCCAGAAGATCAGACTCAACTTAAGAGCTTCTTGGGGTTGACGGGATTCTATCGTAGATTTGTCAAGGACTTCTCCAAGGTTGCACAGCCTTTAACGACACTACTTGGCAAGGGGAAGAAGTGGACATGGGGAACTGCACAAGAGTTGGCCTTTCAAGAATTGAAGGCCGCCTTGCTACATGTACCAATCTTGAAGTGGTATGACCCAAAACGTCCAATCAAGTTGGCTATGGATGCATCAGGCGTAGCAATAGGAGTAGTCCTACAACAAGAGTGGCATGACGTATGGCATCCAATTGCATATTTCTCTCGAAAGTTGTTACCGGCAGAGCGCAACTACCACACCATAGAACGAGAAGAGCTGGCCATCGTTCTAGCAACCAATCATTGGAAGCACTACCTAGGCGAGAAGGCATTTGTAGTAGAGACAGACCACAAACCTCTAGTCTACCTCAAGACGTAGAAGGATCTATCTCGTCGCCAAATTCGGTGGGCAGAGTGGCAACAATGCTTCAACATGACAATCACCTACGTGGAAGGTAAGAAGCAACTTGCAGATGCATTCACCCGCATGCCAATGGCCAACAACTTGGCGGTAGAGGTTAAGATTAACCCTGAATTCTGGCAAGAGATTCTAGCTGCTACAAAAACTGATTCACAAATTGTAGAAGCGCAATTGTCCAAAGGTGTCACCAGCACCCAAGGACTCACCTTTCGGGAGGACCGATTGTGGATCCCAAATATCCCAGAATTATGCACCACCATTCTAGCGGAATGTCATGATTCGGCCATTGCAGCTCATGTCGGAGTGGACAAGACCTTGGAGGCAGTCAAGCGCCATTACTATTGGCCCAAGATGAGCAACGACGTGATGGACTATGTGCATAGCTGCCTACTTTGTCAACAGAACAAAGCTTCTAATCAAGCTCCTGCATGGCTCCTTCAACCTCTTCCCACTCCTACCCAACGTTGGGAACAAGTGAGTATGGATCTCGTCTGTGAATTACCTAAGACCACCTCAGGGTTTGACTCCATTGTGGTCTTTGTGGACCGGCTCAGCAAAATGATTCATGTACGCCCTACCACCAAGGAGGTGACCGCTCCACAACTAGCTCAACTATACTTAGATGCAGTCTTTGCTCACCATGGCTTGTCTAAAGTACTCATCACCGATAGAGGCACCCAATTCACCAGTTTGTTTTGGCAAACACTCTTTGGTTTCTTCAAAACCAAGTTGGCCATGTCTACAGCTTACCACCGACAAACAGATGGCCAAACAGAGCGGGCTAATCGCACGATTGAAGACATGTTACGCGGCTTCACCTTAGAAGAGCAAGAGAGGTGGGACACCCTACTACCATTGGTGGAATTCGCTTACAACAATTCAGTGAATGCCTCTACCCAGGTCACTCCGTTCTTCCTCATGTATGGTGAGCATCCCTTCACACCTTCTAGCTTGATGAAGATCCGTCTAGTGACTACCAAGGTTGATGCAGTCAACACATTTGTTTCTAGAATCCAACAAGGTGTGGAGAGTGCCAAGCACAGGTTACAGATTGCACAAAATGGACAAAAGCAGTATGCTGATGCACACTGTAGGCACATGGAGTTCAATGTTGGGGATCAAGTGTGGCTATCGACAACCAACCTCACATTAGTTGGATCTCGTAAGCTCAGACCTCGTTTTATTGGGCCTTTCTCGATTCTTCGTCGCATCGGCGCTGTGGCCTATCACCTTGAGCTACCACCACACATGAAGATCCATCCAGTGTTCCATGTCTCCCTATCACGTAGATATGCTCCCCGATCAGGCCAAGGTACTTCCACACAAGACATTCGACCTTGTCCGATAGTCATTGATGGCACAGAGGAATATGAAGTGGAGCGGATTCTCCAAAAGCGCATGCGTGGTACTCGCCATCCGCGGGTGGAATATCTAGTACAATGGAAAGGTTACCCCCTCTATGAAGCAACCTGGGAACCCGCTGCCAATTTGGCACATGCACCGGTGTTGGTGCAAGCATTTGAGCAACAATTGCACAACGAGGACGTTGCGTCTTAAAAGGAGGGAGGTCTGTAATACCAAGGGTTAGCCATATGATCTAGATGTGAAATTTGGTTTGGTAACATCTAGAATGATGTTATACATGATGGTCAAAATAGATCAGATAGAAGTATCACCAAAAGAGTACTTCTACTTATAGGGCAGAAACCGAAATAAACTTGAGAACCTTAGAACCAATAGCTAGACATATGATTTAAAGGTCAGAATTGGTTTGGTAACATCTGGAAGGATGTTACACATGATGGACTAAACAGATCAGAAAGAGGTATCACCAAAAGGGGACTTCTACTAATAGAGTAGGAACCGAAATATGCCTGAAATCTTTGAAGGCAATTTCGGAGGCCTAAACGGATGAATTAGGTCTCGAAAATGTGCAGATGCCCCCCTCCAACGGAGGAAATGCTGGCCTTCCCTCCCCCAAGGTTTGTCTCGTCGAGAGCTTTCCAATGGTACCTTACTCATATAATTATGAGATTCCTATAGGAAGATTCCCTAAAAGATTCCCTCCGGTCAAAGCTCGTTTGACCAACCAGATAGGACCTAGACCAGACAGGTCACCCATCCAAGTAAGTAATCCAAGGGTGGAGCTTGCTGACATGTCACCTATCTGTGTCCCTAATCCTATGGTGGAGCTTCCTTGGAGGAGATCCTCTTTGTCTATATAATAAAGAGAAGGTGCTCCCTTGGGGCATCGAATGTTTGAGTGTGCAATTTGTGTTTTCTCTCTTCTCTTGTCCTCGGAGTATTACATCAAGTCTCACTAGAGGGGAAAAAGATGGAAGAAGAGAAAATCAAGGCCATTAGTGATTGGCCTACTCCAAAGGATGCCATAGAAGTACAAGAATTTAATGAATTGATAAGTTTTTTTCGATGGTTCATCCACTACTATGCTCATGTGGCCGCACCATTGATTGATCTCTTAGGAGAAGACCTCAAGCTTTTAGTGGGCCACCAAGCACAAAGAAGCATTTTAGAAGCTAAAATATATGGTGTCTTTGAGATCCATTCTTCAACCATATAATCCTCAACTACCTTATGTGGTTGAATTTGATGCTTTTAACTTTGCCATTGGAGTTGTATTGCAACAAGAATTTCTAGATAAATTACATCCTATTGTTTTTTGTGTCTCACTAACTAAACACTACAAAAAGAAATCATTTTACTCAAGATCAAGAACAACTAGCAATGGTTTATGCCACCAAGGTATGGAGGCATTATCTCTTAGGAAAATAGGTGGTCATGCAAACAGATCACAAACCCTTGTTGAAGACATTAAATTTATAGCACACTAAGAGTCTACATCATTAATGGGAGGAACAACTACAATTTTTTGATATCAAATTTGAATATAAGCTTGGTAGGTTCCATATCATCCCCAATGCCTTATCATGATAACCGGATTTGAAGACTCTTATTTTCATCACAGTAGCAATTATGACAATGTCAATTGACTCAAAGTCCAAATTGAGTATAAAATTGTTTTACAACAAGACCCCTTCTTTCAAATGGTACAAGGTCATTTTGTAGTACACGAAAAGGAATATAAGACCTTCTACTTCAAGAAAGGCCTTCTATTTTGTGAGAACCATACCAATGTTCCAACCAAGGGTGATCTACAACTTGTTGTAATACCAAGAACTAGATATATTATCTAGAGGTGAAAATTGGCTTTGTGACATCTTAAAGGATGTTACAATGTTGCTTAGACCACCATTGGGTTCTTGATGAATGATTGAGGAGGAGAAAGATACCTTAGCTTGTGATGAGATTCTCTTTGGGAGTGTCACAATATGGAGTTTAGCGACAAAGTTAGTTAGGGCTAAAAAAATAGTGAATAGGCCAAATTAGCATAGAATATTCCAAAAAAATATAAAAAGCTTATTGGGAAGCTTCTTGGCTAGCTTAGCTTGCACCTCCAAGTAAGTAGCTTCCAGAAAGAAGCATCCAACGAGCTTAGCTTGCAAGCCAAATAAGCTACTTCTAGAAGGAAGCTTCTTCTTGGTAACTTGGCTTGCACTCCAAGAAAGTGGCTCAAGGAAGCTTCTTGAGAAGCTTCTCAAGAGCCTTGTATGCTCCTTATAAATATCAAAACAAAAGCTCATGCTAGGCATTTGAAGTTTATCCACATTCAAGTGTCACAATCTGATCTTCTATTCTCCTATTTCTCTCCTTGGTTTTGGTCTTTTACATTAGTATCAGAGTAGGAATGGGATGGATAGAATTTATGGATCACCAAATCCATCTTTGCCAAACCATGGGGATTTTTGTGTCCAAGTACTACTCAAGGATCATTCACACAATTCATCACCTCATGCTTTGGACATGATTTTCTACATGTGATCACCTTGTCTAAGGAACCCTTGATATGTCCAATTGTAACATATGTAGAATGGTGGACGTGTTGCATCTATGTTAATACATTAAATAAATTGGGAGTAGGGGGATAGAGTAGTAGCCATGGCGGCAATACTCAATATTATCATTGCTATGCAACAACAAATTGAGCACCTTACTTGATTAATGGATGAACGAGACCATCAACAAGAACATGTAGAGAGAGCACCAGTTTGAGATGGAGAAGAGTGAATCCAATTTCCAAAACCCAATGTATTTGAAGGCAAGAATCTCCCAAGCACAATGGAGAATTTTGTGTTTGACTGCAAATGCTACTTTGAAGTTACCAATCTTCAAGACGAACAAAAATAAATTCTCTTGGCTTTTAGACAATTGGATGGCATAGCAAAACTTTGGTGGCGATTCCAAGTAGAGCGAGTTGAACGACAAATTGTTATACCAATCTTGACATGGATAGAATTCAAGAATGCAATATTTGGTTGATTTCAAGCTATAAATGCCATACAAGCCGCGTGAGATAAGTTGGCATAGTTGAAGCAGATTGGCTCTATAAGGAGCTTCATCACATAATTTCAAAATATCACCATGCAAATTCTAGATATACAAGAAGGTGAAGGTTTGGATTGATTTGTGAGGGGCTTGAAGTCATGAACAAAATTGGAGGTGATCATGCAAGAGCTACAAAATGTGGAAGAAGCCATGTAGTTGGCGAAGCACTTTGATTCCTTGGTTGTAATAACTTGGTCTTGACCTTGACCTACATAGAACCTACCAGTACACTACACACGGATGGAGGAACCAATACCAATGGAGATTGATATTGTCCAATAGAGACCACTTGGTACAGAGGATAGAGAAAGATTACAACAAAATGGTGGTTTTTTATTATCACAAAGTTAAACATCACATTGTTGAATGTCCGCTTAGGAATGAGCAACCTCAAAAAATTGCCTAATGGAGTTTGTAGAGCACATTGATCAAGGAAACAAAAAATCCCCATAAGAGATTTTGAGCCACCTATTGGGAACTTGATTAGTTCCAATGGGATTGAAGGCTCGACCAAGTTTGCTTCACTTGCAAGGAACAATATCTGATCAAGGTTGTAGGATTTTGGTTGATTTTGGAAGTTCAAAGAATTGCATATCTATGCAAGTAGCAAAGGAATTGAGTGTTCCTATCAAGCAAGTAATTGGAAGTTCATTGATGATGGCAGATAGTAGAAAGGGTTTTGCATCTTGTATCTTATTACCTTCAAGATTGAGAACAAGTATTTGGAGTGTATGAGGTTTGTAGTGGCACCTCTACACTATGATGTCATTTTAGGACTACCTTGGCTTGAACATCATAAGGTTCAATTTGATTGGACCTGATAATAAATTCAAGTACAACACCAAGATAGGAATTTCTGATTAGGTTGTCTAGCACCTTTGAGTAAGACACCTAAGAATAGCTAATTCCAAGATGGGAAGTTTGTAAGGAAAGCAGTCATAGAGCAATCTTTGAAGGAAGTGAAGTACCAAGGTGGGAAGTTTGTCAAGAAAGTAGCCATAAAGCAAACCTTAAAGGAAGATAAGTCCCTAGATGGGAAGTTTGTCAGTGAAGCAACTATAGAGCAAGCTTTGGAAGAAGATAAGTTTATTTTTGCGGTGGGGATCAAGTTGATTACAGAAGGAGAATCTAAGGAGAGTCGGGAGCCTCATCAAGCAACGATTAATCAAGTAGTTTAATAGTTTATGGATGTGTTTTTGAATGATCTACCAAAGGGATTACCCTTTGATCATGGTATGCCCTTCAAGATTGAGTTATTACTAGAGAGCACTCCAATGAGTAGATCAATCTATCGGCTCTTACCAAAGAAGTTGGAGGAGTTGCAAAAAACACTCATGGAGAAGGATTTCATACAACATAGTACATCTCTTTGGGGAGCACTGATACTATTTGTTCCAAAGAAGGATGGAAGACTTTGTTTCTATATTGATTAACATGGGCTCAATAAACAAATAGTGAAGAATGCATACCCTTTGCCTTGAATTGATGACTTGCTTGATCAATTGAGTGGAGCATGATACTTCTCCAAGTTGGATCTTTGCATTGGCTATTAGCAAAGCCTTATTGATAGGGAGGATGTGCAAAAGACTAAATTTTGCACAAAGTATGGATAATTTGAGTGGAGAGTTCTACCTTTTGGGCTCACTAATACTCTAGAAATCTTCAGGGATCAGATGCATCAAGTGTTGGATAGACTATTGGATTGGTATGTGGTGGTATTCTTAGATGATATCTTAATCTATCGCAAGACAAAGGCAGAACGTGTGAATCATGTGAGAAGTCCTAAGATGACTATGATAGTGGAATTTTTATTATAAGAAGTCAAAGTGTGCCCTTTGGCAGGAAGAAGTTACCTTCTTGGGTCACAAGATCTCATTGGAGGAGGTCAAGATGGCAGTAGAGAAAATCAAGGCCATCAATAATTGGCCAACTCCAAAGGATACCATTAAAGTATAGGCCTTTATGGACTGGCTAGCTTTTATTGACGGTTCATCTACTACTATGTTCATGTGGTCGCACCATTGACCAATCTCTTGGGGAAGAACTTGAGCTTTCAATGGACCAACAAGCACAAAGAAGCATTCCAAAAGCTAAAAAATATGGTGTCTTCAAGACCAATTCTTCAACGATATGATCCTCAACTACCATGTGTGGTTGATTTTGATGCTTCTAACTTTGCAATTAGAGTCGTGTTGCAACAAGAATTCACATACACATAACACATTCATGTCCTTTATAGTTCAACCTTCTTGACCACCATATCATAAACCCTTCCAACAAGCCAAATCTCTCTTCCTTGATGCCCAAAATTGCCAGAAACAATATGCAAACCACCATCATCGTGATCTCACCTTTCAAGTTGGTGATAAAGTCATGCTCTTGTCTAGTAACTTACCCCTCCCACTTGATACCCAAGTCCGTAAACTTGCTCCTAATTGGATAGAACCCTTTGAGGTCACACAACTCATTTCTCCTATTGCTTATCGACTTGCCTTGCCTTATCATATGCACATCCACCCTATCTTTCATATTTCCAAAATGAAACTCTTTGTCCCTAGTCCACCTTCTTTTCCCTCTTGTGTCCAAGCTCTTCTTCCTTCCATCCCTATCAATGATCATTAGGAATATAAAGTTGATAGTATCCTTGCGCGTCACCACATTCATCAAGGCCGTTGACAACATACGGAGTACAAGGTCCTTTGGAAAAGGTATCCCTTTCATGATGCCACATGGGAACCTCTTTCTCATCTCCAGAATACACAAACGGCCATCTAGGAGTTTGAAGCTTCAATGACAACGAAGATGTTATCAACTAGCGGTGGTGGAATATGTAACAATCCAGAATTTAGCAACAAAGTTAGTAAGGGTTAACAAAGTAGTGAATATACCAAATTAGCCTACAATATTTTGGAATTATCTAAGAAGCTTGTTGGGAAGCTTCCCGGCTAGCTTAGCTTGGGGTGCAAGCTAAGCTAGCCAAGAAGCTTCCCAACAAGCTTCTTAGATACTTCTAGAATATTGTAGGCTAATTTAGCAAGTAAGTAGCTTCTAAAAGTAAGCTTCTAGAAGCTTCCAACTAGCTTAGCTTGCAAGCCAAGTAGGCGACTTCTAGAAGAAAGCTTCTTGAGAAACTTCTCAATTAACTTGGCTTGCACTCCAAGAAAGTGGCTCAAGGAAACTTCTTGAGAAGATTTTCAAGAGCCTTGTATGCTCCCTATAAATACCAGAACCAAAGCTCATGTTAGGCATTCAAAGTTTACCCACATTCAAGTGTACCAGTGTGATCTTCCATTCTCTTATTTCTCTCTTTGTTTTGGTCTTTTATAGGGAGGATATGATGCAAGTTTGATAAAAGCTATTTAGATAGTGAACAAGTTTGCTATAATATGCAAACACCAAAAAGAACTATAGGAACTATAGTCTAAGGTTGATATGAAATCTTAGAAGGAGGTTATGAAGCAAGAATCTAATACTAAATTCTCAAAGAGTCATATATTTCATATTTATAATGGGCAAGACTTTAGCCACCAACTTCATAGAGCATATCAATAAGTCCATTTAGTGGAGAAGCAAAAGCAATCTTGTGAAGAAAATAAAAAATTTATTACATTAGTGTGAAAACAAATATACACCTGGTTCATGGTGGAAATTAAGACAGATTTCCATAAAACATGATCTAGTTTCTTCACAAGATTGATCAACATTCACTATTGGATAGTCCATGAATTCATGATATACTTTTAAATCTGCAACTTCTGACTCCTGCCACAAGTTGTTTTTGTTTATCAAATAATTATGCAAGCTGATGCATGTGCTAATCCACTACAACAAGTATGAATTCCTCCTTCTATTGTTCAATTTCACTCTAATCTCTTGCAAGGAATGCTACCTGGCCTTCAAAATGCCAATACAATGTTCATTTATGTAATAACATGGAGTTTAGCAACAAAGTAGCAAATAAGATAAATTAGCCTAGAATATTCTGAAAGTATCTAGGAAGCTTCTTGGGAAGCTTCTTGGCTAGCTTAGCTTGCACCTCAAGTAAATAGCTTCTAGAAGCTTCTAACTAGCTTAGCTTGCACGCCAAGTAGGCGGCTTCAAGATGGAAGCTTCTTGAGAAGCTTCTTGGTTAAGTTGGTTTGCACTCTAAAAAAGCGGCTCAAGGAAGCTTCTTGAGAAGCTTCTCAAGGGCCTTGTATGTTACCTATAAATACCAAAGCCAAAGCTCATGCTAGGCATTTGGAGTTTTCCCTCATTCCAACATCCCAATGTGAGCTTCCATTCTACTATTTCTCTCTTCGGTCTTGGTCTTTTACATTGGTATTAGAGCAAGAATGGGATAGATGGAATTTATGGACCACCAAATCCACTTTTGCCAAACCATTGGGATTTTCATGTCCAGATATTACCCAAGAATCGTTTCACACAATTCATCACCTCGCGCTTTAGGCAAGATTTCTCTATATGATCACCTTGTTTGAGGAACCCTTGATACTTTTGGCGGCAATACTGGACGTTATCCTTGCAATCAATCAAGCACCTTACTTGATTGTTGGATGAACAAGACCATCAACAATGAGAACATATAGAGAGAGTGCAAGTTTGAGATGGAGAAGATTGCATTTGATTTCCAAAACCCAAGGTGTTTGTAGGCAAGAATCTTCTATGCATAGTAGAGATTTTTTGTTTGACTGAGAACATTACTTTGAAGTCACCAATCTTCAAGATGAAAGGAAATAGATTCTCTTGACTTCTAGCCAATTGGATGGTGTGGCAAAACTTTGGTGGCAATTCCAAGGAGAATGAGCTGAACGAAAAATTGTTGCACCAATTTTGACATGAGCAGAATTCAAGGATGCAATACTTGGTTGATTTCAAACTATAATGCCTCCCGAGCCGCACGAGATAAATTGATGAGGTTGAAGCAGATTGGCTCAATAAGGAGCTATATCACACAATTTCAAAACATCATCATGCAAATTCCATATATACAAGAAGGTGAAGCTCTAGATTGATTTGTGCAAGGATTGAAGTCACGAACCAAATTGGAGGCGACCATGCAAGAACCACAAAACGTAGAAGAAGCCGTGCAATTGGCTGAGCGCTTTGATTCTTTGATTGTGACAACTTGGTCTTGACCTTGACCTACACAAAGCTTACCAATACATTACGCACGGATGGAAGAACCAGCACTAATGGAGATTGATGCTATCCAACAAAGACCACTTGGTACAGCGGATAGAGAAAGATTGCGACAAAATGGAGGTTGTTTTTATTGTCTCTAAGTTGGACATCACATTGTTGAATGTCCACTTAGGAATGAGTAACCTTGACAAGTTGCCCAGATGGAGTTTGTGGAACAAAATGATCAAGGAAATGAGGAATCCCAATAGGAGATTTTGAGCCGCCTATTGGGAGCTTGATTAGTTCCAATGGGATTGAAGGCTCGACCTATGCAAGTTTACTTCACTTGCAAAGTACAATATTCCAATTGGGATTGAATTGAGATTTTTAGCCACCTAGTAGGAGCTTGATTAGTTCTAATGGGATTGAAGGCTCGACCTATGCAAGTTTACTTCACTTGCAAAGTACAATATCTAATTGGGATTGAAGGATTTTGGTTGATTCTGGAAGTTCAAAGTTCATGTCTTTGCAAGTAGCAAAGGAATTGGGTATTCCTATCAAGCCAGTGATTGGAAGTAGATTAATGATGGCGGATGGTAGAAAGGGTTTTGCATTCTATACCTCACATCCTATTACTTTTAAGATTAGGAAAGAGTATTTGGAGTGTATGAGGTTTGTAGTGGCACTTCTACACTATGATGTCATTCTAGGACTACCTTCGCTTGAACATCATAGGGTTCAATTTGATTGGACTTGACAATAAATTCAAATACAACACCAAGATAGGAATTTCCGATTAGGTTGTCCGGCACCTCCAAGTAAGACACCTAAGAATAGTTAGTCCTAGGATGAGAAGTTTGTCAAGAAGGTAGCCATAGAGCATGCCTTGAAGAGAGAGGAGCCCCAAGATGGGAAGTCTGCCAAGAAGGCAACCATGGAGAAAGCTTTGAGGAGAGATGAGTCCCTAGATGGGAAGTTTGTTAATGAAGCAGCCATAGAGCAAGGTTTGGAGGAAGATAAGTCTGTTTTTGCGGTGTAGATCAAGCCGATTTCACAAGGACACTTTGAGGAGAGCCAAGAGCCTCATCAAACTATGGTTGATCTGATAGTTCAAGAGTTTACAGACGTGTTTCTAGATGATCTGCCAAAGAGATTACCCTCTAATTGTGGTATGCCCTTCAAGATTGAGTTATTGCCAAGGAGTACTCTAGTGAGTAGACCAATCTATCAACTCTCACCAAAGGAGTTGGAGGAGTTGTGAATTACACTTATAGAGTTGTTGGAGAAGGACTTCATATGACATGGTACCTCTCCTTGGGGAGCACTAATACTATTTGTTCCAAAGAAAGATAGAAGACTTTGTTTTTGTATTGATTATTGTGGGCTCAATAAGCAAATAGTGAAGAATGCATATCCCTTGCCTTGGGTTGATGACTTGCTTGATCAATTGAATGGAGTACAATACTTTTCCAAGCTGGATCTTTGCAATGGCTATTCGCAAATCCTCATTGATACGGAGGATGTGCAAAAGATGGCTTTTTGCACAAGGTATGGGTATTTTGAGTAGAGTTCTACCTTTTGGGCTCACTAATGCTCCAATAGTCTTCATGGATCAAATGCATCAGGTGTTGGATGGACTATTAGATCGGTACATGGTGTTGTTCTTGGATGATATCTTAACCTATAGCAAGATAGAGGTATAACACGTGAATCATGTGCGAGAAGTCCTAAGACGACTATGACAATGGAAATTTTACTACAAGAAGTCAAAGTGTGCCTTTTGGCAAAGTTACCTTCTTGGGGCACAAGATCTCATCGGAGGGGATCAAGATGGAAGAGGAGAAAATCAAGGCCATTATTGATTGGCCTACTCCAAAGGATGCTATAGAATTACATGCATTTAATGGATTGGCTAGTTTTTACCGACGGTTCATCCATTATTATGCTCATATTGCTCCACCATTGACTAACCTCTTGGAGAAGGACTTGAGCTTCCAGTGGACCACCAAGCACAAAGAAGCATTCCAGAAGTTGAAACATATGGTGTCTTTAAGGCCCATTCTTCAACCATATGATCCTCAACTACCTTGTGTGGTTGATTTTGATGCTTCTAACTTTGCATTTGGAGCCATGTTGCAACAAGAATTCCCATATAGACTACATCCCATTGCCTTTGTGTCTCACTGACTCAATATGGCTGAAAGAAACTACTCTGCTTGAGATCAGGAACAACTTGCAATGGTATTTGCCACTAAGATATGGAGGCATTACCTCTTGGGGAAACAAGTGATCATGTGAATTGATCACAAACCATTGTTGCAGACCTTACACTTGGAACACATGAAGAGTTGATAGTATCAATGGGAGGAATAACTCAATTTGACATCAAACTTGAGTACACACTAGGTTGGTTCCACATCATTCCTAATGCTTTATCACAATGACCTGATTTGAAGTGTCTTCTTCTCATCACAATGGCAATTACGATGGTGTCAATTGACTCCAAGGTCCAAAATGAGTTTCAGTCAGCTCTACAACAAGATCCCTTCTTCCAAATGGTACATGGTCACCTTACAGCATGCGACAAGGAGTACAACACCTTCTCCATCAAGGAGGGCCTTCTATTCCATGAGAACCGGATCTATGTTCCAGCCAAAGGTGATCTTTGACTTGTACGCCTTCAAGAAAGCCATGATTTACCCATAGTTGGCCACATGGGTGTGGACAAGACCTTGGGTACCCTCCAATGCCGATGGTGGTGGCCTAACATGACACGAGATGTTCAAGAACTTGTCCAATCATGTGAGAGTTGCCAACGCAACAAGGCTAGTAACTAGAAGCCGAGTGGACTCCTTCAACCACTTGCCATTCCATCCGCTCAATGGGAGCATATGAGCTTGTATTTCATCACATCCTTGCACAAGACAAAGCAAGGACACATAGCAATTGTGGTGTTTGTGGATAAGCTTAGTAAGCAAATCCACTTGGCACCAACCTGTGATATAGTGGATGCTCCAACCTTAGTGCAAATATACTTTGACAATGTCTTCAAGCATCATGGGATGCCATGTGTACTCATCTCCAACCACAATCCTTGATTTACCGGGAAGTTTTGGCAAGCACTCTTCCAAATACTAGGCACCAAGCTTGCTTTGTCCATGGCCTATCATCCTCAAACTGATAGACAAACTAAACATGCAAATCTTACATTGAAAGATATGTTACGTGCATTTGTCAATGTCCATCATACCAATTGGGATGAATGTCTTACAACTACAGAATTTGCCTACAACAATTCCAAACATGCAAGCACTGGATTTTCTCCTTTCTTTCTCAATTTTGGCCAAGATCCTTTGTTCTAGATTCTTGTCTTGCTCCCTCTCCATCTCAAGTTCCGCATACTTCAACATTCTTGACCATTACATCTCAATCTCTCCAACAAGCCAAATCTCACCTCCTTGTTGCTCAGAATTGTCAAAAACAATATGTGGACCACCATCATCGTGATCTCACTTTTGAAGTTCGTGATAAAGTCATGCTATCCTCTAGTAACCTCCCACTCTCCCTTGATACCCAAGTTCATATACTTACTCCTAATTGGATAGGACCCTTTGATATCACCCAAATTGTCTCTCCTATTGCTTATCAACTTGCCTTGCCTTGCCTTGTCATATAGGTATCCATCCTATCTTTCATGTTTCCAAGTTGAAACCCTTTTTTCCTAACCCCTCTTCCTTTTCCTTTGAGTCCCAACCCCCCCCCCCCCCCCTCCTCATGTCCCTATCAATGATTGTGAGGAGTACAAAGTTGATCGTATCCTTGCATGTTGCCATATTCAACAAGACCGTTGACAACATACGGAGTACAAGGTCCTTTGGAAAGGGTATCCCCTTCATGATGCCACATGGGAACCTCTTTCTCACCTCCAAAATGCACAAACGGCCATCCAAGAGTTTGAAGCTTCACTGGCGATGAGGACATCATCAACTAGCGATGGGGGAATATGTAACAATATGGAGTTTAGCAACAAAGTTAGTAGGGCTAAAAAAGTAGAAAATAAGACAAATTAGCCTAGAATATTCCAAAAGTATCCAGGAAGCTTTTTGGGAAGCTTCTTGGCTAGCTTAGCTTGCACCTCAAGTAAGTAGCTTCTAGAAGCTTCCAACTAGCTTAGCTTGCACACCAAGTAGGCGGCTTCAAGAAGGAAGCTTCTTGAGAAGCTTCTTGGTTAACTTGGCTTTCACTCTAAGAAAGCGGCTTGAGGAAGCTTCTCAAAGGCCTTGTATGCGACCTATAAATACCAAAGCCAAAGCTCATGCTAGGCATTTGGAGTTTTCCCTCATTCCAGCGTCCCAATGTGAGCTTCCATTCTCCTATTTCTCTCTTTGGTCTTGGTCTTTTACAATTTAGTACTCTAGTTTGAGCTACCCAATGATTGAAATCCCTTTAATCTTGAGTTCAGATTTGCTTGAAGGTGGGAACCAAGTGAGTCATTGGAACATAACATGAATCACCCAAGAATAGGTTTTGATGGTGCTCAAAGTAACTATATGGACCTCTATGCTTTAAATGTGACCATAAGGGAGATTTTTTCAAGCATGTCATATCATGAATGATCCGAGCATCCCTATACCAATAAAAAAAACACAATGAACACTCCAATGAGAAAATGATAAACCTTGTACCACCAAAACACACATACAGAACATTCCAATGAGAAAAGCTTCAACTTTTATTTATAAGATTGAGCTTAGCAAAAAACAAAAAAGTTCCAATTGGACATTTAACTCCAACAAAGTGCATAATCCCTCTTTTGTCATTGCACACAACTTGATCATTGATGGAGTATGATCCTTTTGTAATATAATAGATTCATCCATTGATGTTAGGCCTTTGTGCTAAAGGTAACAAAATACCATCAACTAATCATACATATCCAAGAAACCGGTTCTAAGCAAAGAGTAAGGAAAGCCTAACCTCTCCTCTATCCTAGGCCATTTGCACTTCTTTTCCCAAAATTGACAAAATGGAGGTAATAACCTATCACAAAATAAAGATTGTGAACCTACACTAATACCCCATAGATCCATGCCTTTCAGCACACAACTTGACCACTGATGGAGTATGATCCTTTTGTAATGTAATAGATTTCTCCATCAACGATGGGCCTTTGTGCAAGAGGTAACAAAATACCATCAACTAATCCCACATATCCAAGAAACCCCTTATGAGCAAAGAGTAAGGAAAGCTTAGACCTCTCCTCTATCCTAAGCCATATGCACTTCTTTTCCCAAAATTGACAAAATAGAGGTAATAACACTATCAATAAATAAGATTGTGAACCTACACTAATACACCATAGATTCATGCCTTTTCACCACACAAGCACCATTTCCATTATAGCCAAATCTATCCAATGCACATGCTACTTGTAACCAAACAGGTTTTTGGCCTCTTCTATCCTCTCTCTTTTCCTCATGGTCCTTAAGTATATCCACCAAAGCAAATAAAGAAGCTAAGTCTATTTTGGAAGTTGATCGAGGGTATGGAATATTTCTATGCAAACTTGAAACAACAACCTATGGAATTTCTCTCCTACAAATAATACATGGTGTGTATAAACTCCCACCATCTACTAAGTCCTTCCATGTCATCCACATCTTCTATGCTAGAATCCTCTAAATCTCCATGGTGAGAATCCTACATATCCATAAACTCATTGGCCGCATCTTCTTTTGCCTCCTCATTAGAGTAAATGTATACCTTTTAACTTGTTTCTGCAATGTGCTATGCACACTAGGCTGAGGCATGATTATCCTACCCAGTCAATCAAAATGATAATATGCAACCCACCTTCCTTATCCTTCAAGGTTCTCAAGAAATTGTCTTTTGCTTGTTGGTTTGAAAGCTCGATGCTTTTGTGTAATGGACAATTTGAATTAACTAAGGACTAATCGGTTCAACTTTGGTATGACATCTCTTGAGAAATGCAAAACTTAACATCCTCTACTAGTATAGAGATACATGTTCACCACCATACTATCATGTCATTAAGATTTACAATTGTGAATTAAGATTTATAATCATGAATTAAGAATTATAGAAGACTTGTGAACCCCCTACAAATCAAGTAGGATAGCCTTTTTTTGAGAATTTATGGTAATGGAAAGCCCATGCTGCAATTCGGGTACCCCACCCAACCCTACCATAAGTAAGTTCCGCACCTCCCTAGTGCAGAACTACATAATAATTATGGAATGCAAAAACCAAATTTTGAAACTCCCATTGGAAACTAATACTACTATCTTTTCTTCTCAATTTCTTCTCCATAACTAATGTGATCACATTATTTGAGTTTAGGTGCATTTTATTCATTTAGTGTAGATCACACTAGATATGAGTCCATATCAATAAGAGATTTAAATAATTAATGTCAATATATATTTTTCAAGGCAATTTTGTCTTTTCTTTTCCTTGCTTAATTGATTGCATCTGAATTTGAGTATAAGACCTAAAGAAAGAAAGAAAAAAGCCATGGTTACCAATACTCCTCGAGATATCAGTAACATTCTACCCTTGAAATTTTTCTGCTTATTGTTTAGAATAGACTAATTAATGTTTTTAGAATATTATTGGTGTAGTTATACAATTTTTAGAATATTCTGGTATTTTTAGTATAGTTTCCAAAATATTTTTGATGTTCTGATGATGAATTTTTCCAGAATATTGAAGATAAATATAAAACTGGTATTATCATTAAATAAATATTTTATTAATTTAAATATGAAATTTGGAGTAAATTTAATACTATAATTTTATTTATATAAATTAAAAATAAATTAAAAAAATTCACTGAAAATAATTACCTAATTTTTCTCAAGACCTTACTAAATATGAACCACACTTTTAAGATATATCGTCATTCAAGACCGTGGGTGGATGGGAATTCTATATGATATTAAAGCATATATATATATTTGATCATTTTTATTATCATTTTTAGAAATAAAATAGAAGTAAAAAAGTTATTTATATATATTACCTATGAATGGTTAATCTAAGATAATATTAGCTTAAATCAATAGTTACCTAGATAGGCATATCATTCAAAATTGAAATATAATATGAATAAGTTTTGAAATATGAGTTTTCCTAGGGAATTTATCAAAGTAAATTTTTTTGTATGATATCTAGTAATTAATATTGTAAATTTCTTCACTAAATAACATGTATTGCAAGAAATTTTTCTAATAAGTAATTTTTATTTTTATAAGTCAATATTTTTATCAAATGAATATTATCAAATATTGATCATAGATTGGAGTTGGTTCCAAAATTTAGTGAATTTTACAAAATTATTGAATATTGAGTAGTAGAGAGATGGCTAGTAGACGGTAATTTAGTGATCACACTTTTAATAGAAAGAGAGTGGCTATTCAATAAAGTGAAAATTGAGTACTTGGGTTGCCTTCTATCATTAGCATAGTGTACTAATAAGTAAATGATCACATTTTATTGGAAAGAGATTCTACCTAGATTTGGTCGTATGCATCTTCATTATTCACTTATGAGTGTGGTTCTACACTAGATGTAATAGCAATCCATATGACACCGAGTATACCTATGATGCAATTAGGGATAGGGTTACAATGTTTGCTATGGCATGAAAGAGTAGATACCTTGTTTAGAGGGAGTGTTCATAATCTTTGAAGATGACACATGTCAGAGCAAATTTATACTTGGCCCAAGATGAGCAGATGTTGTGGTTACAGACCTCACACATAATGCTGTATTGGAGGGAGTGATTTACTCATCCTCCTAGATAGGCGATGGCCGCCGAGCGGAGTAGCAGCATGCAAGGTCTCCAAGTATAGGAGCATGCAAGGTCTCCAAATACAAGGGTATGAGGCCACCTCTTTGTTCCTATAGCCTTTGAGTTATATGGAGTGATGGACACGACTTTCAACACATTTGTCAAGGAGTGCATGAGAGTTTATCATATTAGGTGCCAAGATGTACCATTCTCACTCTCATACTTGGTAACATACTTAAGAGAACATGTGTCCATTGGTCTGCAAAGAGCAGTTGCTGGTGCAATCCATATGAGAATAATCACTCCAAGTGATGCTTCTTCATATGCTCTTTTAGTTTGTAGACCTTATGCCTTGCATAGCTTCTGATGCTCCAATGGTTTGTAGACCTTGCGCCTTGCATAACTATGGATGCTCGGGTGGTTTGTAGACCTTGCGCTTTGCATAGCTACCAGGGCTCTAGTGACCTTGCATAGCTACCGATGCTCTACTGGTTTGTAGACCTTGCGCCTTGCATAGCTCGATGTCTTAGATGCGGTAGGGCAGATATCTCATACATGTAACTGTGAACTAACTCCATTTTACCTCTTTTGTCTCTCTTGATGGATCTTCCCATCCTTCATGTGTTCAATCGGGTCGCCTTTTTCACACATAGAGTGTAGCCGTTCCCCTTGGTTCAAATTGAGCACTTGGGTTGCCTTCCGACGGTACGATAGTGTACCAGTAGGAAGCCATTGCATCATACCGGTCGGTGACGCCAAGTAGTGTACATCTCGGGCTTTTCACTAATTCATGGTTACGTGGTGTGAAGGAAGAACACGTCCGGACGTAGCCGTGGATACAAATACTTCGTGTGATTTACGCCAACGGAATGCCGCAAATAAGCTTTTTCTGCCACTTTCACGAGCTAAAGCCCTAAGCCATGACTTGCAGTGAAGGAAAAGGTCGATCGAAAGTGCATTGAGGCCAATTTCATCATTTACTTATATTTGATGGATCTGCTGTATAATCATTTGAATCCGGATCGCAGAATCACTGCGCTCCACTTGGAGTAGTGCCTTGCTTGGTAAACCTTGTGCGATCTATTCGTGGAGAGACCTTGACACGAGTTCAATTTTGAGTTGATGTTTAGAATGTCTCGACGACTGGGAATTTTGGCGATTAGAGTGCAGAGATCGCTATCGATATTGCAAGGAGTGGTGAAGAACTCGAATGCAACTGATTGTCATGTTTTGGAAAATTTGAATTCGATCAGGCACGGTCAGTGGTTTATGGACGGCCAGACTGGAGGTGTAAGAAGCATTGGATCAATAGCTCGTGGATCACTGTCGGAGTGCTTTTCCAGTAGATGTGTTGCTCAAGTACAGAGACCCGAGGTTCCTCTGTTTAGATCGAGGTCGATTTTATTCCATGCTTGTAATGTTCGAGAACGTGGTTTCTATTATGGCGTTAGAGCTTCAGCGGCTACATTCTCATCTGACGCGCAGACAAGTAGAGGTTCAGCTGGTGAGGGGCTAAGGACTGGACTTTCATCTGCGCAAATGTTGGAAAGAAACGTGCGGAAGGCAGGATCGGATAGATCGCAGAATATGCTCATGTACTTGTTGGCAATGGTGGTGGCGGTGGTTGGTGGTACATACGCTTCCGTTCCCCTGTATCGAAGATTCTGCCAGGCCACGGGTTTCGGAGGAACGACTCAGCGGCGCGAGGTAATCAGCTCTCAATTGGAAGCTTTTGCTGCTGGATCAGGCTCTTGGTGGACCATGAGATTGATGATATTGGGGTGAATTTTTCGGCCACTTATGGAGATCATTTTTCTATTGTCAACACTTCTGATAGCTGAAATAAGGCACGGGCAATTCTGTGAGACTGAGTTACTGTTGTGCATTATGACAAGATGACGCTCTATAGACTGTGGAGGAGAAGGTAGCAAGACATGGAAGTGAAGATCTTGCTACTGCCAGGTTTGGCACCTCCATTTCGTTTACTCGTTTGAATTCTGTTCACAAGTCTTCTTCTATTCTATGCGTCATCCTAGTACTTTCGAGTTCTCCATCCAATATTTCAAGGAATTATATTTGTCTTAAAGTTCCAGTCTTTCAACCTAGTAGGACGCCAGGAGTTGGTATCTTAGCCAGCCCTGGTGGGTCTGCAAAAAGGGTCGTCTGCCTATTCAGCGCCAACCGTGGGACCTTCTCTTCTTGTTTGATTCTAATTTCCATGGTTACCAACTGGATGCGTCTTGTGAGTTCAACATAATGGAAAAACCATGTCAAAAGCACCCGGTTCTATGACGGGTTGATTCTTTGTTGTGCTGCCCAGTACCAATAGTGGATCTGGAAGTGTTGTTATCAGAACTGTTACAATTTTCATGTGTGTACAGAGAGCTGGTCATAACCTTCAATGCTGATGTCGCGGATAGCATGCCTTGGAAATTCACACCCTGTCAGCATCAGGTACTTCCATTTATGGTGACACGTTTAGAGGCATTGTACTGTTGCTAAGTTGATGTCGTTTTCTTCACAAGAGTTGGTTGCGTGTGTGCTTTTACAAGCTCCGGTTGTTTTCACTGAGTATCAGTAGTTGTGATTGGGGGTGACAGGTGAAAGTGAGACCTGGACAGAGCACTTTGGTTTTTTACACAGCAGAGAACACAAGCTCGGAGGCCATTACCGGAGTTTCTACGTACAATGTAGCCCCTATGCAGGCAAGTAATCGTGAACCAGCTGGATGGAAAGCTAAAGGATAACTCAAACCACCTCGCTTTTCTTTCTGAGCAATGTGTTTACTAAATTTCTCTTGCTCTTTGTACTTGTAAGCAGGCGGGCGTTTACTTCAACAAAATCCAGTGCTTTTGTTTTGAAGAGCAGCGACTCCGTGCTGGCGAGAAAATTGACATGCCTGTAAGTTGCACTACCGCATCCCCCGTAATTGTTTTTCAAAGGAATCCAAATATTTGGTGGTAATATTTGAATGACTAAGTTCTCGATGTTTTCTGCTTGTGAAGGTTCTCTTTTATATTGATCCTGAGTTTGCAGAGGATCCGAAGATGGATAATATCAATTCCCTTATACTGTCATATACATTCTTTAAAGTTGAAGAAGACGAGGACGAAGAGTAAAATACCTTTTGTGGGTTCTCATTATTTCTGTGACACACAGCACTACAGATTGGACACTGTTAACACGGACATTTAGTGGACAGAAACAGATTGCAAATTTTGGATACTAAGGTTAGTGGAGATGGCTAAAGCAATCTTGGTCTGACGATATGTGGAAGGCTAGCTACAAGTTACTCATGTTCATAAATGGTTAAATGTTTTATTTTCAACTCTTGATTATTGGAAGTTGTGCCTATGGTCTTCTCTCCCTGCTCGTGGAAGGTTTCTATTTGATATGAATGGTGCCGAAAACTGTTTTGTCTGTCGAAGGCCTGATTTTGAAACTAGGTCTTTCTAGGATGAACGAAAGCCAAAGACCTAATGCGGACCTCCTGAGGACGTGGTTGAGTGTTTTTCTGTCCGTGTTCGAATCAGGTGAGCAAAGGGAAGAACTTTCGGCAAGTTCATTCACGTCTGCCATTATTCCTCTAGGTTTAACCAGTACACACATGAGTCCCTTGGCAGCGTGGGGGCAAAATACTGAAAATTGTGCTTGCAAGGATCAAGTTACAACAGTTTCAGAATGGCTGTCTACAACTATGCAACTCGAGTTCTTGAGTTTAGAGTGCTGGCAACCTTGATTTCTCCTTTTGATCAATAGAACTCCTCAAGGACGATGCTGAGTATGACTGCAGTTAACAAATGAAACCTGTATAGATCATCCAAATGTTTTACTCTTTGCTACTTCTGAAGAGAGCCGTTCTTCCAACATACTCTTCCAGATGCCGACGTTTCTGTTTAGACAGCGAACCACAACTACTGACAGATTGCCATCAGCCTAAATTCAAGCCTGTTTTTTTAAGAAAGCACTGATGTTATGACTCTTGATTCCAAACGTCAGAGTATCCTTGACCAAATTCTGGATGTCGGCCACTCCATGCGTACTAACGGAGAGTATCTACCCGAATAACCATGATTGAGCATCTAACGAATCCAAAGATCGCGGGTATGCTATCATCTTTTGTGCAAACACTCATACTCAACCTTTAACGGCTGTCCCGTCTGTGCAAGGGCAGACCACCGGGTCCAAAAGTATGATTCTGGAAGCAGTCCATAACGGTGAACACGTTTTTTGCCTGCTTCCAGAACCAATTTCAATACAGAATAGTTTCAAGGTAGTAAAAATGAATTCGAATCAATTTCCTTACAGATGTTTTATCCCTAGGAGTGACTCCAACTCTCACATATGTCCAAGGCCACGGGACTGGATCAAAGCATAGGTGTACGGTCCTACCAACTTGGAGTGCAAGAGGATCAAGATCACCATATAATCAGCGGATTCCTGGTTCATGTTCTCTAGTAGGCGTAATTGTCTGGTGTAAAACTCAAATGGAGATTTTTATTTGTTTCCACTTTGGAAAAATACACGGATGGCATGGTGAGATACAGATTATTCATTTGGGAGCAGCAAATATCTGCTCCCAACAAGTAGGGACAGTATTAACGCGGATTCTTTTCAAGAGACCATAAATTATTGTGGTCCTGCGCACAGCCCTGGTGCACGAGCGTCCATCAGTTAGACATCTTTTTGCTCCCATTTTTCACAAGGTGTTCGTGAGTCTCAAGTGCTTCTTGTTCCAACAAAGACTTTGATGAGAGTCAAAATGGACACCTGCTGAAGGGCCTTATTTAATACTTTAGACCCAAAGTTCTGTTCAGGGAGTGGATAGTGTATGATCAGACGGTGCAGCTGGTATAAACTTGTGGAAAATTTACGGTCTGCTTCAGTCGGATCATTACCTTGGACAAACATCAATGTGTGGTGGTTACCAGAGAGATTTCAACGAGAAGAACACCCGCCTGGGGATAGGGTGTAGGTGTTGAAGTAAAAAGGAGTAGAACTTGAGGTCGAGTGGGAAGGTGACGAAGAAGCTGCACGGCAACCATGTTACAGGTATTTACATTTGCTTCGGATGAACCCGATTCTAGATCTTACAATAGCTTCTATGCTCTCTATCTCAAAAGAGATGAGCTCACTAATCTACGCTAACTTACAGTAATCATAGCGTTGCCTTGGTTGTTGTGTTTTGTCCTCTACAGTATCGAGCAACTTCTTTCTCCTTTGAAAGGAGCTTCGCCGAGACCACCTCCGATATGACGACCAGGGACTCATTCCTTCATTCTCAGGTGGCTTTAAACCATAACCATTCATCTTTTTCAGGTTTCGTGCATCATTCAAAACCTGGCCACCCCATATATACTCATATCTACTACTGTCATTTTTCCTGCCCCAAGTCCATCGCTTAATGTTTACCCATACGCGGATCTCATTAAGCCGATGGAAGTAATTAACCAGAACAACTATGCAAGTCAGTCCCCCGACGATTGTGGTGAGTATCATACTCACTTGGTACTTCATCGTGGGTGGCAGAACTGCGAAACCCGCAGCAGTAAATGCACCTAGCACACCTATAATGGAGAGGACAAGTAGAACTGATGTTCGTATGAGCCACCTCCGGATCAGCCTCACCTCTTTCGCAATGAAACAATCCGTAGGGGCAGGGAGGACTGCCCTTGCTCCACAAACCACAGTAGCCACAGCAAACAAGAAGGAGAGACTGTTGAGCACCACGAAAACCTGAACACTCATGTACTGCTTCACTGCTGCATATTGTCTATTGGCTTCAGAATCACTAAATTTAAACTCACTGTATGCTGTGTACCCGAGAGGAGGCTGAAGCCATCCTGCAAAGGTAACACTAGCGATCAGAGCTGCACCTACAAGAGCTGTGTTCCCAGCGTCCACATGAATCTGCCGATCTCTGTACTGTTTTTCTATGTATCTTTGAACATCTGGCTGATCCATTAGGTAGGCTTCGACATCTTTCAGACTGGACGGGGTTGATGGATCCATAATTTCCAAGACGAGCTCATACGCAGTTCGGTTAGAGCTGTCCTCTTCATTCATCCTAACCAACTTCGACCTAGCCAACATTTCAACGACCTCAATGTGTCCTTCATTCACAGCAAAATGCAGTGGTGTCTGGCCATTGGCAGAGTACGGCATATTGACTATAGTTTTCAATTGTGGAACTTGCAGAAGTTTCTCCATGACATCGGCACGCCCTCTAAACGCTGCATAGTGTAAAAGACTGAGGCCTTCCCAGTGATACTTGTCCTCCTTCATCCCCTCAAGCATTGTCATCTTATCCATGTCACTGAGCCGCCGTCGTCCTATGAGCTCTCTCATCGACCAGAGTAATGCCGTCCAAATCTGGATCTGGTCTTCTCCAGGCTCCCCGTAATTCTCGGCGAGGATCGCCAGCTCCTCCAGCCGTTCCCACGTTTTATGATTCTTATCTGGTTCACCAAGCCCAATACTGCGGGATTCATCTCGAAACGGAGGACACAGCAGATTGTCGTGTGATAGACTGTCCTCATGGGTTCTGAAACTATAAAGTACGGGACACCTGGACAAAGGAATTGTTATTGGTGCAACACCATCCTTCGTCCTTGCAATCAAATCCACTTTATTTGCTTCCACTAGTCTCTCGACAATAGCCATATCTATCTGATGATGACAAGCATAGTGTAGAGGAGTAGCTCCGTCCAGGGCATCATCCCAGAGCGAGTCCTGAAGTAAACTCAACTCAGACGTAGTACGAAGGAGGTCGGTTTCAGTGGGAGTGTCCCGCGGATCCACTTTGATTGACACTGTAGACCTTTTTGAAGCACGAGTGAACCTCAAAGATTTTTCTTCTGGAGGACACTGAACTTTCAAAACGGTCTGTATCACGCCACTATTCCATCTCTTCAATGCCAGATGTAAGGGTGTGTGTCCGGAGAAGTCACTCAAGTTCAGATTCGCTGCATGCATCGCCAGGAGCTTTTCTAGTGAAGTAAGACAATTGACATACTTTTCTCTACCTGGCTCACATTGACAAACGGCAGCAGCGTAGTGTAAAGCCGAACGTCCGCGGGAATCCTTGGTGTTGGTGTATGCAATAACATCGACATAGACGTCCACCCATCTGGTCATTCTGAAGTAACCCCAGTGCATAGGTCCAGCCTTGAAGCCTTCGGAATCGTCTTTCTTAAGCTCAAGCTGATGGGCTTGAAACCCCGGAGATCTGTTGCAGAGAGGGTTCCAACAATCCTTCAGTTTTATCCTCAGTTCCTCCTTTTCCTTGCTGTCAAGCGTACTATGTGCGACTAGTATTCTCTTCATTGGCCCCAGAAATTCCCTCTCTGCATTTTCATAAGCAGCCTTCCACTTCGTATGCATCTCAGGATCTAGGTCCTCCTCGTTGAAGTTCTGAAACTGGTCGAGGTCGAAAGACGTTTTGCTCCTAGTGGCTTCCTCTGCAAGAACGTTACTCCACGCCAACATCATCAAAGGATCTCTCTGAACATTGCAACTTCGTTGCTTCAGAACCCTGTAGCGGTCCAAGAGGAAAAATGCTATATCAAAATGGTGCCCCATTGCAGCCATATGAACAGCGGTCAGCTCCTCACATTTGCTCTTGAGGTCCATCAGCTGGATTTTCACCACTATGTCAAGAATGTCGTCCAGGATCTGTGCAGGATCGAACGACACCTTGACGAGGAGTTTTACTACTTCTGCATGGCCTGCAAATGCTGCCACATGCAGACAGCTGATCCCTCTCGAGTCGCAGAGGAGTACCTCGGACTCAGAATCCAGCAGAATTTTCACCATCTTTTTGTACCCTCCGCTTGCGGCTATCTTCAGAGTCGTGGACCCTTCAGCGTCCTGATAGTCGATATTCACAAGCCCGTCGGCTAGAAGCGCCTCCAACACCTCCGGATGGTTGTTCGCAGCTGCGTGCTGCAATGCTGTTCGTTTCAATTGCCCTGAGTCCGTGCAATTGACAAGCTGCTTCAACTGGTCGGTTCTCACACGACTTTCGGTCTCGTTGTCCTCCATATTACTACTCTCCTCAGTACTATCTGTCCCGGCAAAGTGTTTAAGAAGAACTTTCACCAGTTCCACATGTCCCTTGGCAGCGGCTACATGCAAGCAATTCAATCCCTCCTTGTTTGTCAAGAATGGGTCTGCTCCATGTTGCAGAAGCACCTCAGCTACAAGCACGTTTCTTTCACTGAACTCCTCACAGAAAATCATCAGTGCTGACCGACCGTCATCGTCCTGGGTACGAGAATCAACTAGATTCTCGACTAACTCCACATCAACGTCAGCACTGTCCAGCGTCTTCCCCAAAAGAGCCTTCACCAACTCCTCATTTCCTTTGGAAGCAGCGATGTGCAAACAGTTCCACCCCCGTTGGTTAGTGATGAACGGATTTGCACCGTGGCGCACAAGCTCCTCTGCACAGGTTACACGAACATCACTACCCCTTAATTTCCTTTGTGAATGGCAACAGAGCATCAATGGTGTGCGGCCAATGCCGTCCTTGACTTCAAGGGCCGGTTGACGCCCCAGAAGCTCCTTCAAAACGTCCAAGCAGTTTTTCTCGACCGCGTGGTGAAGAACAGTCCATCTCAAACTACACGATGTTACCGAATTCACCAACAGATGCTCGCCATGAGCACTCCACCTATCATGATCAGTGGTGGACTGGTTCCAACCCAAAAGAACTCTCACAACTTCCACATGGCCTTTGGATGCAGCTACATGGAGACCATTAAGCCCTTCTTTGCTCAAGATGCGTGGGTCGGCTCTATGATGCAGAAGTTCTCTCACTACTCCCTCGTGATTACCAGCAGCTGCGTAATACAGAGCTGTCCTCTGCCAATATGGATTTGCATCCACAACGTCCACGTCGAAAGCCAACACCTTCGAAGCTCCGAACCATCCAGTATAGGGGAGCTCTGAGTCCTGGATCAAAGCTCCTAGTGCTATCCTGCTCGGGTTCAGGAGAGCTCTCACCGTCTCAACTTGACCGTCAGAAGCAGCAAGATGTAAGCTATTCAGTCCCAGTTCATCCGCGATGGAGACATCTGCTCCGTGGTCCAGAAGGTTGTGCATGATGCGAGCATTCTTGCCCTCGATTGCCTTCATCAATGGAGTCCGACCATGACTGTCTTGCAGATTCACATCCGCGTGATGCCTGAGGAGCTCGTCCACTACTTCCTCATGGTTGTTGGCAGCTGCGTAGTGGAGAGCTGTTCTTTTCCACATTCTTGCATCCACAGCATCGACATCGAGCCTTATCGGCTTGAATCTACCGCTACCGCGAACTCCAGTGTTAGATTGATCTATATTCAATACAGCTCTCACCACCTCAATGTGGCCTCTAGATGCAGCCAGATGCAAGCAGTTCAACCCTCTTTCGTCCAAGATTGTAATGTCGGCTCCAAGTAGCAGAAACTTTTTCACCATGTGCACATCTCCTTCTCCAGAATAATACATCAATGGAGTTCTTCTAAATTCGTGACTGTGTTCTACCTCATCCTTTTGTATCACCCAGTTGTAGAACCTCATCCACCTTTTCAGATTTGAGCCCAAAGTTGGGTCCACCTGGAAGTAGTCTACCAATTGTTCTTCTATATCTATACAGGTAAGTGCAACTCGATTGACAATGGACGGGGTGTCATATATCAGCTGCTGCATGAATCTTTTGACTCGAGTTTTCCATTTCTTTGCAAAAGTCGGATTCTCTCCCAGCTGCCGATCCCATTCATCTGCAATCTTCTTCCTTTCACTCAGATTTGCGAAGGATGTTTTGGAAAGACGCAATTGGTAAGCCATCAAGCAATCCGACCACTCTTCGCCTATGCAACAGCTCTTCTCCCATGTTTTATATATTTCCACAACCAAGCCATCCAGATGTGGATCCTCCTCGTCTTGGGATGTTTCAGAATCATCAAGAGCTGTCCCAGCTACCTCCAACTGGAGAATTCCCTCGTCTCGATTCAGTAATTCTCCCCCTCTTCTGAGCTGAGGAATCCCAATCCTAATCGATTTCTGTTGATGAAGCTCCACAATGTCGAAGGAGGATATCTTCCTCGACGCTGAAAGTTCGCCCTGTCCAAAACCATCCATCTTGGAAGCTTGTGTACCGATGTCAGGCTTCGTGCTCATCCTGAATTTCTCCTCATGGCAGACTATATTGGAAAGCCCATTGAACGCCAATCTTTACACATTCTAAACTATTCACAAATGTCGATGAGCAACTCTGCTTCATCAAATCACAAAATCTGCTGCTGCTAGTTACAACAGCTCAAGGTCTATCATCCATCGAATCCAGCTCCAACCGCTTATTCTCGTGTATTAGTGCTCTGCAAACATATTGTAGAGGAGTCTGAACTACGGAGACCAAGGAACCCCTTGGCGGAAGTCCCGATATGTTGACTTGATCCCCATTCCCATGACAAGAAGTTGACTGCTACTACCTACAGTACGTCAGTCCTATTTTGGTCCCGTATAACAAGAAGTCGGACAGTATCGAGCGAACGTGGACATGGAGTCTATATGGACGTGAAATCATTCTCGACCTTCGCTTTCTAGCCTTTGACCAGGTAGCCATCGACCGGCTCGTACACTGGGTCCTCCTCACGCTTCACCTTATCATCAGCAAACCCAGTACGCGCCGGCCGCAGTACCCATGAACTTTCGTTTGCAGAAGCAATACAAACGACTTTAACGTACCTCTGCCCGACTTTAGATCGCAGACTTTGAAGCTTTCCTTCTCTCTGACTTCCGAGAGTAGCATGGCCTCCCAAAGACAAGACTTTCACACCATGTTTTACAATTTGATTGGCTTTCGCTGTCGTGCTGGAACCTTTTAATTCTACTGTAGGGCCTTACTTCGGTAGTTGTCTGAACCTACTGTGGTTTTACATTAACTTTCTGGGCTGGTTTCTTGGCTGAAGAGGCCCGACGGTTGATATTTATCAGATGGAGGGAGATTTTGTCAACATCAATGCTGGAGAGACTAGATACTTGAATGCTCGAGTCGTTGAACACAGTGAATAGAGACTGGAAGCGTGTTAGCAATGGCCCCATGCGCAAGATTCGGAGTGAACAATCCAATTGGCGCATTGATTCTCACCATGAACCTGGCCAGACGGGTTTCACAAGAGCTCATCTTGAACGGAACCCAAAGCTTCCGAATCTCTGGATGGGGCACACGCCTGATTCTCGCAGTTGGAATTGAACAGCTTGTAACCGGTGTGAATTGGTTCAGGTGTTACTTCTACAGCATATGCCAGGCCTCTGGATCAAGAATCGAATGTTGTGATATAGATCTTGACAAAAGGCAATTCAAATTCAGAATTTCGGATTCCTAGAGGTACACTGGATAATCTCAAAGATCACACCCCCGGCCAGGGTAAGGAGGGTCCCGCTTAGGTACTGACGACGCTGAACTGGACTGCCTAGCAGTGTCCTGCAAGTCAAGACTGGTACTACGCGTGATAGATACGTTTACTAGTTGAGCATGTCGCTCAATCCAACAGTGCGAAGCCTGCATCGGCGGCTCCCAGCTGTTTAAGATTGGGCCCACGAGAATTTGTCAGGTTGCTGAAGATCGCCGACTTTGCAAATGATCCACGTACAGCTCCACAACAGCAGAATCTTCAACAGTAATCCTCTCCGCAGATTTGGACGATTAGCGCGAATGTTACCCCTGCGGACAGATACATCCACTATAAATCCATCTCGTTACGACTCTTGTCAATGATTAGAAATCCAATCTAATCAACTCAGATTTCAGACCTCTTTGATCCTCGTTTGTGGAACTAAGAAAACGCAAAGTCCTGCCTGCCTCAGATTAAACTAGAGGTTTGAAATTACTGATTATGCTACCCGAAACACTCGCCACCTTCTTACCTTTAGCGTGTACGACCAGGCATCGGGTCCTTGAACGCCCGTGCAACTGATCTGTTCCCAAGCATTATCTGCAATTGTGCAGAATCGTCAACGCGGAGGAAACCTCTTCACATTTTCCGCACAGTATATATGTTCACAGTTTAGAGTTCAGGCCGAAAGCTAGTGATATATTCTATTCCCTCACTTACCATTGTTGAAATCAGGTGAAGATTCTGAGCGTCTCTTCTCCGGGACTCTTTGAATAAACGGGCTCCAAATATTACAACTAATCTTTTACAAACATTCTGGTAGATTTCTAAATCCAGTTCAATCTCTCGTAAACACAGCATCGTTCAGCCAGATACATTGCCCCTCGAGATCAGTTTGATCCTAGATAATCATCGTTCTGATTCAAGAGTTTCCGATCCTCAAGCACTTGTTGAACAACATGTAGTCGAAGAGGCAGACAGGTTGAAAAGCCGACTGCATTTATGAACAATTCGTGCTGCGGTAGTGGAGAAAACTTGCAGATACCTAGAGCAATCGAAGTGTTTGAATTAAGAGGATGGCATATACAATGTACTTTGTGATACAAATCTCTATCTGCTATTCAGTTTCTAAGTGACATGAAAATAGCCTCCGGAAGTGGATGCTTACGTTATATCTAAGCGTGCTGTAGACTCCCATTTTGGTATCCTTTAGTCATGCAGCTCTGGGATACCCAGCCATACCCACCGTTTTTTATGCATACTGCACTCTATAGAGTTGGAAAACTTTGGAGTAAATGGTTTTGATTTCAGGTTCAAGATTTCTCCCTAGTCGTTCCAACGCTCCGCTCAAGCTGAGATCACGAGTGCTCTGATTTGGTTTCAGATCCGAGGAGAAGCTATCCATTGCAAAACTGGCTAGAGACACGGGTGCTGTTGTCTCCAGGTCGCCCATGTCTGGAATAGCATGTCCTAACCCAAAGTCAAGTGCAACCCAGCCTTCGCGGGATAATATATCATCTTGAAAAGATCATGCAAAATATCATGCTGATGAATCGCGACCAATCCCTGTTCTCCTTCTCCAGAGAGAGTGTTATGTTTGGCTTGCTATAGGTGACTTGCCTGATCAAGAGCAGGAGCAAAACTTGACTGATGGAAACTCTTTAGTGTATCATTCGATGATGTGCAATCACTTGTTTAGATATATATATATCCAATCACTTCTAAGGTTGAGTATTAAAGTGACTAGATCTCTTGAGTGTTCAATACTCATGAATACCTGCGGGGACTTCATGAGTCCCGCAGGTCTATATTAGGAGTTTAGATGGATGACAGAGGGACTATCCATATATATATATATACATGTGTGCAATGGAAATAAAGGTTCGAAGGCTGGTGTGAGCCTGTTTCAGCCGTGGAGGTAGCTTCCGGGAGAGAGTGAACCATGTTAGTTCTCTGATTTATGTTTAATGGGCTTTATGATGTGCTGTTGCGAGAGGTCTTTGGACTGTATTTTCTAACAAAGAGGTCCAAGCCTTGTTGACCTTCAACAATGTGTGAACCCGTATTGGACAGGCACAGAGATGAAGGCGAACCACAAGAATCCCAAAACGACCATTCTTTACTTCAACAATGCGAGCATATTTCAGAAACTTACTGCCAAAGTCCAATTCGCAACGTGGATGCAGATTACCCAATTACTTTCTCCACTTTTGATGTGAATGCCTTCCAGGAAGGCATTCACATCAAAGTTTCTCTTCGCGCAGAATTGTGACGATCTGCTTCACTTCTCTCTCTATCTTTTGGAGGCTGGTTTGAATGGCAGAAAGCTTTCCATGCGCTTTGTCAAGTTTAAGATCCATCCTGTCAATAATATCATTTGCACGCTGCACCGAAGAGAGCAACTTCTCGGTCGATCTATGGGCACAACTGCATCAGAGCGTTTAAGGGCATCAGTTGATCGTGGACACCAACTTCGAAAGTTCCGTCAAGCTCAAAATTCCAGGGCTGAGCTCCGTGGAATCCCTTGGTCCTAATTTACATTCTATGGCTGTAATTCTTCAGTTACTTCTTCCAGCACTCCGGTGAATTTCTCCAATCGCTTGGCATGGTCTCCTCGAATTCTCTTTACAGCGTCTTCCACGTCGCTTTCGGACAGAAGCTCCCGAGCAGGTTCAGAAATTGGTGTCTGGCACTTCCGGCCATGAATGTTCATAGCCTGATAAGGTCTCCTTGCTCCATGCCATAGAACCATCAGCTTGGTCCTCGGCCAATTGACTTGACCAGAGACACTCCTGGACACCGTTTGGGGGAAGCGCAGAAAGCTCGTATTTCATCAAGATGATGTTTCATGACATGTTTGACGGCCATTTCTCGTTTTATGACATGATCCTTTCACGAGGATATCCACGCGATCCTCAACCATCGCAGCATTCCGCTGCACGAGAATATGGGGCCGCGTATGCGTATCCTCATGTGATGACGAGTACAATTGACATCCTCATGGCTGACTTTGAAGTCTGTAATCAACATTTCCCGCATGTGGATCTGAAGGTATTAATGTCCTGTGGAATAATTCCTACTCAACTGACTTAAGATACCGTATAGCGCAAGGATATAGCTAAACTCTTCCCGCTTGAATCTGGACACAAGATGCTTGCTACATAACACAGTTTTCCAGCAACACTGCATTCTCGACCACAGCCTTTGGAGTCAAGTCTCTGTTCCCAGGAATGTTGATCAGGTCAGGTACGGGATAGATATATAGCTGTAGGATTGATCTTCATTCTAATATTTGATCTGCGTGGAATAAATTATTCAATCTTAAAAGTCACAAGTTGCTGTAGTGTACAAAAAGGTACATTACAGCAAACGAAATATTGCAGTGAGGGGTAGGGCTGAGACCTGGAAGCGAGGGAGCAGGTTTATGGACCTCATCCGGGACTCTGCGTCGAGAAATTCTGACCTGGGGTTATCAGCTCGCCCAAAAGGACGTGCGTGAGCCAGTTTGGATCTACAATGATGAGATTCGGATTAAGAATGGTTATAACATAGCCAACATCGTGCAAGTAGGAAGTGATAGCTTTCAGAACCTCTTAGCCTCTCTCAGTCTCGAAAGTCTGCAATACTTCAGCACTTGAATAACAGAACTAGTAAAATTTCCGAGTTGGCCATACAGGAAAATTTCTAATGTATGGGCTCCCTTTTCGCTAAGATCGAAGCTATCTGAGAACAGGTATGAGGGACGATCGGAGACTTCTGTTTCAACATATCTTCAAAGTGCAAGAACATTTGATCTTTGAGTGCTTCGACCTGCTTCGTTTCCACAGAATCAAATCCCACCAAATCAGCACCTGAAATATTATCCAAGATACCTTCAAATTCAGATCGAAGATTCTCTACACTGATACGAGCCCACGTTAAGTCCTGGTTCTCTAGTCTATCCATGTATGTAAGGACAACCAGCACTCGAGGAAGGTTGTGCCCGGTGATTTGGCATTAGGACCCTATAAACCTTAACCATTCTTCAAATTCGCTCTGAAGAGTTTTGTCTAGATTTGGTTTGATCCTATCTTGGTTCTCATCATGCGGGCTGAGCACATATAGGAAAATACATGCTTGACTGGTGCGAGGAAACAGAATGTTTTGTGGACAATGGAGGATCCATTGCCCGGCGAGGTCCCAGACAGCAATTTGAGCTTGGTTGTTGTCTTCCACCTCTATTCCAGTTGTTCTCAGTGTTAGAAAAACACAGTCCCTAGTACCTCTCACAATACCACATCACAACCACCTTAAACAGAAATCAGAAGACTAAGAGGAAATAACGTGGTTCACTCCCTGTCCCGGAAGCTACCTCCACGACTGAAACAGGCTCACACCAGCCTTCTTGAAGCTTTATTTCTCATTGCACATATTTATACATTATAAACAGGTCCATCACTGTCCATCACTGTCATGCACTTGAACTTCTAGACAAGTGACAAGCAACAGCCATCAGTTACATTTGCCTTTGCTCTTGACAAGCCAAACATAACAATCTCCACCTTTTGCTTGTATCCACCATATCATCCCAAAGAGCACAATTCAAGGTTGAGCAAGTTCATGCATAACTTGAACTTCTCAACAGGAACAGGTTTAGTCAACATATCAGCTGAGTTTACCTCTGTGCCAATCTTTTGCAAATTGATCTCACCATTTATCACAGCTTCCCTGATAAAATGATGTCTCACATCAATATGCTTTGTCCTTGAATGATATACTTGATTTTTGGCCAAGTGAATAGCGCTTTGGCTATCACAAAAAAGTGTGGACTTCATGTGAGGGAGTCCTACATCCTTGGCTAATCTTTGTAGCCATATTGCTTCTTTGGCAGCCTCAGTTGTTGCCATATATTCCGCCTCTGTAGTAGAAAGAGCAACTGTAGATTGGAGAGTAGACTTCCAACTTACTGCACCACCAACAAGTGTAAAAACAAACCCTGTTGTAGACCTTCTCTTATCCAAGTCTCCGGCAAAGTCAGAATCTACATACCCTATAATTCCTCCTTCTTGGTTCTTCTCCACATCAAAGGTAATGCTAATATTTATAGTCCCTTTCAAGTAACGAAGTATCCACTTCACAACTTCCCAATGTTGTTTCCCTGGATTTTCCATGTATCTACTCACCATACTCATAGCATATGAGATGTCTGGTCTAGTGCAGACCATAGCATACATTAAACTCCCAACAGCACTTGCATAAGGAATATTTGACATTACTTTTCTCTCCTCTTCATTTGATGGACATTGCTTCAATGATATCTTGAAATGACTTGCCATTGGAGTGCTCACTGGTTTTGCATTCTCCATGCCAAACGGAGCAAGTAATTTTTCCAAATATCTCCTTTGAGATATCCATAACTTTCCCTTGCTCCTGTCCCAATGGATTTCGATCCCAAGCACACTCTTTGAAGAACCCAAGTCCTTCATATCGAACTCCTTACCAAGTTGTGCTTTCAATTTCTCCACCTCAACCATATCCTCCACAGCAATCAGCATATCATCCACATATAGTGCCAAGATGATTAAATCAAATACACTAGGTCCATGTAGCTTCTTGAGGTACACACAACAATCTGATTCACTTTTGTTATATCCATGCTTCAACATGAAAGTATCAAATTTCATGTACCAAAGTCTTGGACTTTGCTTTAGTCCATATAAAGACTTTTGTAACCTACAAACCAGGTTCTGATTCCTTGGTACCGCAAAACCTTCAGGTTGATGCATGTAAATCTCCTCCTCCAATTCTCCATGTAAAAAGGCAGTTGTAACATCTAGTTGCTCCAACTCCAAGTTATGCAATGCAACTATTGCCAAAAGTGCACAAATTGAAGAGATTTTGACCACTGGTGAAAAAATCTCATTGAAGTCAATACCTGCCTTTTGGCTATAACCCTTTTCTACAAGCCTTGCTTTGTATCGATCTCCACCTGATTTTGGAAGTCCTTCCTTCTTCCAGAATATTCATCTGCAACCAATTGCCTTCTTTCCCATAGGCAATTTTTCAAGTCTCCAAGTTTGGTTTTTGGCCAAAGACTTCATCTCCTCTTCCATTGCACAATGCCACTTTTGACACTCTTGATCTTGCATTGCCTCTTCATATGAAGAAGGCTCACCATTCTTTGTAAGAAGAGCATAAGCTATGAATGAATCATCAAATCTCTTTGGAGGTCTCCTATCCCTATTTGGATACCTACGTTCATGAATCACTTCTTGACTTTGCTCTTCTAATGGTTCACTTGGTAGATCTACAAGAGATGATATCTCTTCATTTCCAAGATCAATATCTATCTTAACAAAATCTGATTGAATTTGTTTTTTCTTTTCTTCCGCTATAGTAATAGTCTCTATCGTACTCTTCTCATCAAAAACTACATCCCTACTCACAACAAGACAACACCTTTTTGGATCCCATAATCTATATCCCTTTGTATCCTTCTTGTAACAATATGGAGTTTAGCGACGAAGTTAGTCGGGAGTCTAGCGACAAAGTAGTCGGGCTTATGAAGTAGCATATAAGACAAAGTAGCCTAGAATATTCTGGAAGTATCTAGGAAGCTTCTTGGGAAGCTTCCCGGTTAGCTTAGCTTGCACCTTAAGTAAGTAGCTTCTAGAAGCTTCCAACTAGCTTAGCTTGCACGCCAAGTAGGCGGCTTCTAGAAGGAAGCTTCTTGAGAAGCTTCCTAGCTAACTTGGCTTGCACTCTAAGAAAGCGGCTTGAGGAAGCTTCTTGAGAAGCTTCTCAAGGGCTTTGTTTGCTACCTATAAATACCAAAGCCAAAGCTCATGCTAGGCATTCGGAGTTTTCTCTCATTCAAGTGTCCCAATGTGAGTTTCCATTCTCCTATTTCTCTCCTCGGTTTCGGTCTTTTACATTGGTATCAGAGCAGGAATGGGATGGATGGAATTTATGGACCACCAAATCCACTTCCACCAAACCATTGGGATTTTCGCGTCCAAATACTACCCAAGCATCGTTTCACATCGTTCATCACCTCACACTTTGGACAAGATTTTCTACATATGATCACCATATCTGAGGAACCCTTGGTGCTCCCGGTTGTAACTTTTGGAGAACGGTGGACGTGCTGTTTTTATGTGTTAATAAATTAGATAGATTGGGAATGGTGTGATAGAGGAGCAACCATGGTGGCAATACCTGATGTTATCCTTGCTATGCAACAACAAATCGAGCACCTTACTCGATTGTTGGATGAACAAGATCTTCGACGACAAGAGCAGGTGGAGAGAGTACGAATTTGAGAAGGAGAAGATCGGATCAGATTCCCTAAACCCAAGGTATTTGAAGGCAAGAATCTCTCGGGTGTAGTGGAGAATTTTGTGTTTGATTGTGAACGTTATGTTGAAGCTACCAATCTACAAGATGAGCGAAAACAGATTCTCTTGGCTTCTAGCCAATTGGATGGAGTAGCAAAGCTATGGTGGAGATTTTGAGTGGAGCGAGCCGAACGAAAAATGGTTGCATCGATCTTGACATGGGCAGAATTCAAGAGCGCAATAATCAGTCGGTTCCAAGCTATAAATGCCACACGAGCTGCACGGGATAAGTTGGCAGAGTTGAAACAGATTGGCTCTATAAGAAGTTACATCACGCAGTTCCAAAACACCATCATGCAAATTCCAGACATTTTGGAAGGTGAAGCTTTGGATCGATTCGTGAGGGGCTTGAAGGCAAGAACCAAATTAGAGGTAACCATGCAAGAGCCACAACACTTGGAGGAAGCCATGCGGTTGGCCGAACGTTTTGATTCCCTGGTGGCAACAACTTGGTCTCGACCTTGACCCCCACAAAGTCAACCAATACACTACACACAAGTGGAGGAGCCAGCACCAATGGAGATTGATGCAATTCAACGAAGACCATTGGGCATGGCAGACAGGGAGAAACTGCGACAAAATGGTGGTTGTTTTTATTGTTGCTAGTTGGGGCATCGCATTGCTGAATGTCCACTTAAGAATGGACGACCTTGACAAGTTGCCCAAGTGGAGGTTGTGGAGCGGGATGATCAAGGAAACGAGGAATCCCAGTAGGAGATTTTGAGCCACCTACTGGGAGCTTGATTAGTTCCAATGGGATTGAAGGCTCGACCTATGCAAGTATGCTTCACTTGCAAGGTATGATATCTAACAGGGGTTGTAGGATTTTGGTTGATTCTGGAAGTTCAGAGAATTGCATGTCTATGCAAGTAGCAAAGGAATTGGGTATTCCTATCAAGCAAGTGATTGGAAGTAGTTTGATGATGGTGGATGGTAGAAAGGGTTCTACATTCCGCACCTCGCATCCTGTTACCTTCAAGATTGGGAAGGAGTATTTGGAGTGTATGAGGTTTGTAGTGGCACCTCTACACTATGATATCATTTTAGGTCTACCTTGGCTTGAATGTCATAAGGTTCAATTCGATTGGACCCGACGCCAAATTCAAGTACAACACCAAGGTAGGAATTTCCGATTAGGTGGTTTGGCACCTCTGAGTAAGACACCTAAGAATAGTCAGTCCCAAGATGGGAAGTTTGTCGAGAAGGTAGCCATAGAGCGAATCTGGAAGGGAGCTGAGTCCTATGATGGGAAGTTTGCTAGGAAGGCAACCATGGAGCATGCTTGGAAGAGAGATGAGTTCCTAGAAGGGAAGTTTCTTAAGGAAGCAGCCATAGAGCAAGCTTTGGAGGAAGATAAGTCTGTATTTGCGGTGTGGATCAAGCCGATTGCACAAGAACAATCTGAGGAGGGCCTAGTGCCGCATCAAGCAATGGTTGATTGGATAGTTCAGGAGTTTGCCGATGTGTTTCCGGATGATCTGCCAAAGGGATTACCCTCCGATCAAGGTATGCCCTTCAAGATCGAGTTATTGCCATGGAGTACTCCGGTGAGTAGATCTATCGGCTCTCACCAAAGGAGTTAGAGGAGTTGCAAACAACACTTACAGAGTTGTTGGAGAAGGATTTCATACGACATAGTACCTCTCCTTGGGGAGCACCGGTACTATTTGTTCCAAAGAAGGATGGAGGACTTCGTTTCTGTATTGATTACCGTGGGCTCAATAAGCAAACCGTGAAGAATGCATATCCCTTGCCTAGGATCGATGACTTACTTGATCAACTGAGTGGAGCACGTTACTTTTCCAAGTTGGATCTTTGTAGCGGCTATTGGCAAATTCCGATTGATAGAGAGGATGTGAAAAAGATTGCCTTTCGTACAAGGTATGGACATTTTGAGTGGAGAGTTCTACCTTTCGGACTCACTAATGCTCCAACAGTCTTCATGGATCAAATGCATCGGGTGTTGGATGGACTATTGGATCGATCAGTGGTAGTGTTCTTGGATGATATCTTAATCTATAGCAAGAGAGAGGTAGAACATGTGAATCATGTGCGAGAAGTCCTAAGACGACTACGACAATGGAAATTTTACTGCAAGAAGTCAAAGTGTGCTTTTTGGCAGAAGGAGGTTACCTTTTTGGGTCATAAGATTTCATCAGAGGGGATCAAGATGGAGGAAGAGAAGATCAAGGCCATTACTGATTGGCCTACCCCAAAGGATGCTACAGATGTACGGGCATTCATTGGATTGGCCAGTTTTTACCAGCGGTTCATCCACTATTATGCACATGTGGCTGCACCATTGACTAACCTCTTGGGAAAGAACTCGAGCTTCCAATGGAACACCAAACATGAAGAAGCATTCCAGAAGTTGAAACATATGGTGTCTTCAAGACCCATTCTTCAACCATATGATCCTCAACTGCCTTGTGTGGTTGATTTTGATGCTTCTAATTTTGCAATTGGAGCTGTGTTGCAACAAGAATTTCCAGATGGGTTACATCCCATTGCCTTTGTCTCTCGCCGACTAAATACAGCTGAAAGAAATTACTCTGCTTGAGATCGAGAACAACTTGCATTGGTATATGCCACCAAGGTATGGAGGCATTATCTCTTGGGGAAACAAGTGATCATGCAAACTGATCACAAGCCATTGTTGCAGACCTTACACCTAGAGCACATGAAGAGTCGACATCATCGATGGGAAGAGCAACTTCAATTGTTCGACATCAAACTTGAGTACAAACTAGGTCGGTTCCATGTCATCCCTGATGCTCTATCACGACAACCTGATTTGAAGTCCCTTCCTCTCATCACGGCAGCAATTACGACGATGTCAATTGACCCCAAGATCCATAACGAGTTTCGGTTAGCTCTACAACAAGATCCCTTCTTCTAAATGGTATATGGTCGTCTAACAACAGGTGACAAGGATTACAATACCTTCTCCTTCAAGGAAGGCCTTCTATTCCATGCGGACCGGATCTATGTTCCAGCCAAAGGTGATCTTCGACTTGTGCGCATTCAAGAAGCCCATGATTTACCCATTGCTGGTCACATGGGTGTGGACAGACCTTGGGTACCCTCCAACGTCAATGGTGGTGGCCCAACATGATACAAGATGTTCAAGAATTTCTCAAATCATGTGAGAGCTGCCAACGTAACAAGGCCAGTAACCAGAAGCCGAGTGGATTCCTTCAACCACTCGCCATTCCATCCACTCACTGGGAGCATGTGAGCTTGGATCTCATCACATCCTTGCCAAAGACAAAACAAGGATACACCGCAATCGTGGTGTTTGTGGATAAGCTTAGTAAGCAAATCCACTTGGCACCAACCTATGATACCGTGGATGCCCCAACCTTAGCGCAAATCTACTTCGACAATGTCTTCAAGCATCATGGGATGCCACGTGTACTCATCTTTGACCGTGATCCTCGATTTACCGGGAATTTTTGGCAAGCACTCTTCCAGATACTCGGCACCAAGCTTGCTTTGTCCATGGCCTATCATCCTCAAATTGATGGACAAACCAAACGTGCAAATCGTACATTGGAGGATATGTTGCGGGCCTTTGTCAATGTCCACCATACCAATTGGGATGAATGTCTTGTAGCTGTAGAATTTGCCTACAACAATTCCAAACAGGCAAGCACCGGATTTTCTCCCTTCTTTCTCAATTTTGGTCAAGATCCGCTTGTTCTAGATTCTCTTCTTGTTCCCCCTCCATCTCAGGTTCCTCATACTTCCACATTCTTGACCACTATATCCCAATTGCTCCAACAAGCCAAGTCTCACCTCCTTGTTGCTCAGAATCGCCAAAAACAATATGCGGACCACCATCGTCGTGATCTCACCTTTGAAGTTGGTGATAAAGTCATGCTATCCTCCAGTAACCTCTCTCTCCCACTTGATACCCAAGTTCATAAACTTGCCCCTAACTGGATAGGACCCTTTGATATCACCCAAATTATCTCTCCTATTGTTTATCAACTTGCTTTACCTTGTCACATGTGTATCCATCCTGTCTTTCATGTTTCCAAGTTGAAACCCTTTGTTCCTAACCCCTCTTCCTTTTCCTCTCGAGTCTAACCTCCACTCTTCCTATCCCTATCAATGATCATGATGAGTACGAAGTTGATCGTATCCTTGCACGTCGCCATATCCAATGAGGCCGTCGCCAACATACGGAGTACAAGGTCCTTTGGAAAGGGTATCCCCTTCATGATGCCACCTAGGAGCCTCTTTCTCACCTCCAGAATGCATAGACGGCCATCCAGGAATTTGAAGCTTCACTGGCAACGAGGACGTCACCAACTAGCGGTGGAGGAATATGTAACAATATGGAGTTTAGCAACGAAGTTAGTCGGGAGTCTAGCAATGAAGTAGTCAGGCTTACGAAGTAGCACATAAGACAAAGTAGCCTAGAATATTCCGGAAGCTTCTTGGGAAATTTCCCGGTTAGCTTAGCTTGCACCTTAAGTAAGTAGTTTCTAGAAGGAAGCTTCTAGAAGCTTCCAACTAGCTTAGCTTGCATGCCAAGTAGGTGACTTCAAAAAGGAAGCTTCTTGAGAAGCTTCCTAGCTAACTTGGCTTGCACTCTAAGAAAGCGGCTTGAGGAAGCTTCTTGAGAAGCTTCTCAAGGGCCTTGTATGCTACCTCTAAATACCAAAGCCAAAGCTCATGCTAGGTATTCGGAGTTTTCCTTCATTCAAGTGTCCCAATGTGAGTTTCCATTCTCCTATTTCTCTCCTCGGTTTCGGTCTTTTACACTTCTCATATCCCAAGAATATACATTTTCTAGATTTGGGATCTAACTTTGTCCGTTGTTCTTGTTGAATATGAACATAAGCAATGCATCCAAACACTCTAAGTGAAGAGTAATCAACATGCCGACCTGTCCATTTTTCCATAGGTGTCTTACACTCAATAGCAATAGAGGGAGAAATATTTACCAAATGACAAGCTGTATTTTTAGCTTCTGCCCAAAAACTCTTCTCCAATTTGGCATTGCTTAACATACTTCTTGCTTTCTCCAAGAGTGTACGCTTTATCCACTCTGCCACTCTACCCGGAACTGTAAAGTGATGAATTATCCCTTCACTCTTACAATATCTATCAAACTCTCCAGATTTGTATTCTCCACTATTATCAGATCTCAAACACTTCACTTTCCTTCCAGTTTTTTTCTCCATCATCACTTTCCATTATTTAAAGATAGAGAAGACCTCTGATTTTTGCTTCATGGTGTAGACCCATACTCTTCTAGAGTAATCATCAACCAAAGACACAAAATATAATGCTCCAGATTGTGAAGCTACAAGTGCAGGTCCCGAAACATCAGAATGCACATATTCTAAAATTCCCTTTGTGCAATGAACTCCTGTGGAAAAGCTTACCTTTTGTTGCTTTCCTATTACACCATGCTCACAGAATTTTAACTTACAACTTTTAAGGCCCTTCAGAAGTTGTTGCTTGGACAATTCACTTAGACCTCTTTCACTCATATGACCCAAACGTAGGTGCCATAACTGAGTAAGATCTTTGGGATCTTCACTTTCTGAAGTGGTACTTGCCACTCCTCCAGTAATGGTCTCTCTAACAAGCTCATAAAGATTTCCTATCTTCTTGCTCTTGATTACAACCAATGCTCCTTTTGATACCTTGAGTGTTCCATTTTCTGCTCCCCACCTCCAACCATTTGAGTCCAAAGTGCCTGGTGATATCAAATTCTTCCTTAACTCAGGAACATGCCTTACATCAGCAAGAGTCCTCACAATACCAAGAGTCAAACATCTTAATGTGTATTGTACCAATGCCAATAGCTTTGCAAGCCATGTTGTTCCCCATTATTACAGATCCTCCATTGAATGGTTTGTACTTATGAAACCACTCCTTATTTGGACACATATGGTAAGAGCAACCTGAGTCCAATATCCATGACTCCTCAAATTTATCTTTGTCTTGGGTAGCACATAGAACATCATCCACAATACCAGATGACTCAGCAATACTTGCTTGATCTGAAAGTTGACCTTTATCCTTATTGGACTCAAGCCTCTTGTTGTTACAATCCTTCTTGAAATGTCCAACTTTCCCACAAATCCAGCATTTGCCTTTGAAACCTCCAGTTCTAGACTTAGATCTTGATTTACTCCTGATCTGATCGATCTCTCTCTCTCTCTCTCTCTCTCTCTCTCTCTCTCTCTCTCTCTCTCTCTCTCTCTCTCTCTCTCTCTCTCTCGTCCTTCCTCTGATAAATAGAGCCTCTGAATTTGTCTTTTCTTGGTTGGGTCTTTTTTGCATCTCATTGGACAATAATGCTGAAGTAACCTCCTCACAGTTTATATCATCCTTCCCATATAGAAGAGTTGTGACCAGATGCTCATATGAAGGAGAAAGTGAGGTCAATAACAGCAATGCCTTATCTTCCTCTTCTAACTTGACCTTTATGCTCATCAATTCACAAATGATTTTGTTGAAAGCATTGAGGTGCTCCATAATACTTTGGCCTTCCTTCATCCGCAACATATACAACTTCTGTTTAAGATATAGTCTATTTGTGGATGACTTGGTCATATAAAGATTCTCCAGTTTGGCCAATAATTTTGGTGCAGATTCCTCATTCATAACATTGTATAGCACTTCATCAGCAAGGTTCAACCAAATAGTGCTGATAGCTTTGAGATCTGCATCTTCATCTTCTTCATCTTCATTACTTTTGTCCTTCTGTTTTTTCTTCAGTGCTCTATGTAGTCCTTGCTGGACAAGAAGGTCTTTCATCTTCAGTTGCCAAAGTCCAAAATTGTTTTTCCTATCAAACTTCTCCACTGAAAATTTAGCATTTGATATAGATATCACCCCTGCCATTGCTTTGTTAGGGACTTGCTTCTTGACCCTCTTCACAGCCCGATCAGATCTTAAGTCCCTCTTCAGGACCAACTAAGCTCTGATACTAATTGTTAGAAAAACACAGTCCCTCGGACCTCTCACAATAGCACATCACAACCACCTTAAATAGAAATCAGAAGACTAAGAGGAAATAATGTGGTTCACTCCTGTCCCGGAAGCTACCTCCACGACTGAAACAGGCTCACACTAGCCTTCTTGAAGCTTTATTTCTCATTGCACATATTTATACATTATAAACTAGAAGAAAAAGGCGACCGCGTAGGAAAAATGAAGGATGGGAAGACCCATCAAGTCGTACAAGGGAGAGACAAAAAAGGTAACATGGGGCTAAGCCCCAATAGAGTCTATATGAGAAATCTGCCCTACCGCACCTAAGATATCCGAGCTATGCAAGTTGTATGGTCTACACACAACTGGAGCATCCAAAGAAACATCACCTAATGTGATTGCTCTCCTATGGATTGCACCAACCACTGCCCTCTGTAGAGCAATGGACACATGCTGTCTAAAGTAAGCTACAAATACAAAGTATGAGAGTGAGAGTGGTACCCCCTGACGCCTAACATGATAAGCTCTCGCGCACTCCTTGACAAATGTGTCAAATGTCGTGTCCATCGCTCCATATAACTCCAAGGCTAGAGGAACAAAGAGGTGACCTTGCTGCATGCCCCTATACTTGGAGACCTTGCGACCTGCTGTTGCACTCGCCGCCCATCCAGGGGGATGGGTAATCACTCCCTCCGAAACTGTATCTCGCGTAGGGTCCGTGACCACGACATCCGCTACTGTCACCTGATCATCAAACCAAGTATAAGGCTGCCCTGACACATGTCATCTGCAATGCATACAAACACTCCCTCCAAGCTAAGTATCCGCTCTCTCGTGCCATAGCAAACACTATGTCTCTAATGGCATCATGTGTAGCTATCCTCTGTCCTCCAAAAGGACATCGTATCATGTGGACCGCCGCTGCATCTAGTGTAGAACCACACTCACAAGTGAGTAGTGAAGATGCAGATGGGTGGACCAAACCTAGGTGAAACCTCATCGCTGTAGAGAAAGTAGCCGGTACGAGTCGGAAAGCCCTAATGCATGGTCGAGCTAGGATTCACGAGCCTGCACCCTTGCCGGAGCAAGAGTGTAGGCGTGCTCTAGTAGCCTGAAGAATGGACAAGTCAACTAAGAGAGAATGTAGCGTATACTCACACTGTCGCTCCATCAAGGAAGACTGTAGACCTCTAGTCCAATCTGATGATAATGAAGCGAACGATGGAGAACCCTCTCGTGCTCGTGGGGATAGACTATCTCTCGTCTGCCGCAATAACACCTAGAGAGAAAAGGATCCTCCCTCCACCTCTGTCACATAAGTCTCCAAAACCGGCCTATCAGCAACCACAAAACGAGAGGCAAGTAGGGGTGCCGAGAGAGCCCAACTACCCAAAAACGCCATAGGTGCCATCTCCTCCATAGAAAGCAAGCCAACCCCACCACATGAGATTGGTAGAGCCGTCTATCTACGTGCCAAATCCCCTGTCACACACTCAAAAGTCCCTGGTCCAATAATATCACCAAAGACTCCCATAATCCTCCAATCGAATGCTCTCAGACGTGATAGGAAGGACGGTGAGAGGGGAATTGTATGGATGAGGTAGGATGGTCGACGAGCAATATTGGAAGAGAGTATACCAAATGCCACCTGCGGATCTCCTAGTAATGGAAGGTCATCCACGTGGAGAACATCCTCTGCAAGTGCAACGTCCAAGAAGCGTGTGATGAAATCCTCCGATCCTATTGGCACTCCAAGAACACGAAGTCCATCTATGGATGTGATACACCTCTCTGGAAGCTCAAGGTGGGGAGGGATACCTAAAGGGGACCATGCCCTACACTTTGACACCTTGATTCTCAAGTCTACTAGATGTAGCTTGGTAGTCAAGTAGTCAAAGGCCTGCCTAATCTGATCTACAGGGCCTATGATGTGTGTATCATCTGCCAAGGAGGGAAATACACAATCTGGCATGGCCAAAGTAGTAGATAAGAGAGCTCTAAAGTGAGCCATGGCAAATAAGGGCCCCCCCCCCCCCCCCCCCAAGGATCTCCCTGTCGTGTACCAACAGTTGACTCCAAGACGGTGACTCCCTCTTGTGAACCACCATGTTGGTAGTAAAGGGAAGCAGGAGAGCCATAAAAAGACCGCACAAAAAGAATGAGACTCGTCAAGGATCCACCAGCCTCCCTAAGCTCTCTAAAGATGGATGCACAAGATGCTATTAAAAGCGTTCTCAATATCCACCTGTAGGACGACCCACTCCGGATGGATATCTAGGAGTGCTCTAATGCCTAGAGATATAGCCTCACATCCTCCAGGTGTAGCTACTCCAAACTGATGTGGACTAAGGTGCTGTCAAAAGTGAGAACGATGTTGAAGGACAATGGTACGACTGACCAAACGCAAAAAGATCTCTCCAATAGCAATCGGTCTAATGCCTCTCGCGTCCTTCTCAATCGCGAGAAGGCGACTAGCACCTAAAACCCGACTAACAGACATAGGAATGTCTCCTCTCGCTACTACTGCAGCCACTTGAAACAACTCGGTAAAACCACTAGAAGGATCATCTGCTTGGAAGCAATCTCTAAGGTGCTCATAAACCATCCCTGACAAGCCTCCTGAGGAAAGGCGAGGGGCAGTGCACAATGCTTGTGCAAATAGCGACCTATCAAGACATAAAGGCTACTCAGGCTGATAATCTAAGACCTCTAGTGGTAGTCCCTCTATTGCTATAGGATGCAATGAGCGTAGGGAAGAGATGGTCTCATCAGTAGGACTCGCTATAGACAAAGGGTGTAGCGCTAGTGCTGCTCTACTAAACTCTCCCGCCTGACCCAATGTCCTACATCGTCGTAATCGAGTGGAATCTGTGGTATCCTATGGCGATGCTTGTCTTCTAAATCGTGTAGCCCTAACAGACTCCTCCTGAAGCGTTGTACAATCCCCCGCTCTAAATCAACGAAATCTAGCCGCCACCTCTCTAGGCCCCCCGCGTCCCCCTCTAGCATAACGAAGACACCATCGAGGGAGTATGAGGAATAGGAACCACGCTAACTCGTCCAAGGGATCACATGCCAAACGATCTAATGGTAGGCAAAAAGCCTATCTAGCCTCATCATGGAGTGTGCAAGGTAGCCTATGGAATAGACGTGGACATGGAAAACTAGTCTCAAATAACCCCAAAATGCAACACGCCTGAGAAGCTAACCACTCCCACGACTCGATCAGTATCCCTGGAACGATCAACGAAGGTATGAAAGAAGTGTACGTAATCCCGAGTGTCACTGCTGTCGATGTGGTCGCTCGTCTCACGTGGGCATCCCAAGTGGTCCAATCATAGTCCTTGTACATCCTTCACACATGGGTCTTTACCCCTTGCGAGGTAAAGCGTCGGTGACACACTGGGCATGGTGTATCCCGACCCGCTCTAGGCGACCCCACATGGGAAGGTGTAGCCATGGCTAGCACAAGAATAATGATAATAACACATGATACTCCTTTCCATGTCTCCCTATATCTACAAAACCACAACCTCTCACATCCCAACTCACATAAGAAAACAATCTCTTTAAACCCTAAAATCTATAAAGTCTCATAACTTTCAATTTCCATCTCCAAAATTTTCAAATTAAATTCACAAAGAACTTTATCATGAAGACCAAAAGATTAGAAATAAAAATTCACAATACATCACTCTCAATGTATAATGATCACCCTCAACCCTAAAAAAGCTAAAAATCTTTGTAACTTTTTACTCCATTCTCCATAGTCTTCAATCTAGTACCAATGGAACCGAAATTGAAAAATGAAAAAAATCGACTAAATTGAAAAATGAAAAAAAATAGACTATTCACTCGAATGCTATATACTAGAGAGCACTCAGAAATTATCAAAATTGTCTCACGTCTCTCCCTCTCCTCTGACGTCTCCACACTCTCCCGCACACTCTCCCGCAGCTCCCCCGCGACTTCATTATACATTATAAACAGGTCCATAACTGTCATGCGCTTGAACTTATAGACAAGTGACAAGCAACTGCCATCAGTTACATTTGCCTTAGCTCTTGACAAGCCAAACATAACACTCACCAATTTCTCCATTTTGTTCGCCGGCCCAACTCCTTCCACGAATGATTCTGGTCATGGTCCGGCGGGGCTGCGTTTTCTCTTCCCACCAACAAAAGTGGAGAATGAGATTTTAGCAGCCTAGCAGCTAATGTGAACAATTGTGCTGACTTCGGAACATATTTGATTGTCAGTCTCAATCCATAGCTACTAAACTTGCACACTTGGTCAAACATTTTGAGGCTAAAACGTAGCTTTAGCAGATTTTATTATGAACTGACCTGCATTGGGAGAGCGATAGGAGAACAGACGTCCTGATTTGCACTACCGAACACAATCTGGCTCTCGCAGCATGGGAAAGTAAGATTGCTGTGCCGCATTGCATTTCAGTGCCTCCTGAACATGTGATGACTTCCCGTCTTTCTCCCATGAAGAACCATCCAGTTTGATTTCCTTCAAAGTGTCGTGCACTTCAAGAACTCCCATTAGATCCTTGAAATCATTATCACCGGGGTTCGGAAGAGCGCCAAAGAGGTATAGTGAGTGAAGTGTTCACTCGATTAGAGAATCAAACAAGAAACGCATCCCAAAAGTTCGTCCGTCGTTTACATCTAATTTCGACGGAACCAGCGGTGCATTCAAGTCGTAATTGCAAGTTCTTGTAAGGTGCCGTTATCTCGAAGTGCTTGAAGACCTCAGCTATTCCCATTGGAACAGTACAGGTGAAATCTATACGAAGACCTTTTAGCCCAACCAGATGTTTGGTCAAACCCTTGACAAGAAATGCTGATTATCACTCCGGTAAGGACCATCCCCCGGTTGGATTATGCAGCTCACTCGAGGAACTTTCGCTACAGATAAAAACTCCTCTAATCGCCTGTAGGCATCATTGTCAACGCAGTTATCACCAGAAATCCACCGAATCTCAATCCCCTCCAGGGAAGAACTAATTTCTAGATATTGAGTTAGTTTTCGTCCTTGAAGTTGGCCCAATACCAACTTCTGCAAGATTGGATAGTAAACCTGTTTGACTGCCTTTCACATTGCGACGAGACATATGAAGCTCTGTAATGGACCGGTTTTATGGAGTTTTGGTAAAGACCTTCAGCAGCAGCTCATCAGTCCGCTCCTGAAATGCGTCCAGGATCAACCACTTCAAAGTTGTAATTTGCACCAAAGCTTCGGACCAAATCTTCTGTATCGTGATCAGACATCATGTTGGGGTATCGACAAGATATAGATCTTCATACTCGGTTAGCTGCAACCCCAACCTGTCGAGTTTCGGAGCATATTTGATCATCTCTGCTAGGTGCTTCCCCAGCGCTCGGATACCGCAACCCCGAAAGCTTGAAGACTGTGAGAGCTGAAGAGGGGTTCCGTTGAAGATCCAACTGCAATACATACAATGGATTTTATACCAGGATGCTGTCCAAGACCAGAGTCAATAAGACATCGCTGCCCTGAAATACTGATCCAAGTAAAGAGCCAACCTTTTCAGCTTCAAAGACATATGTGTGTGGAGACGGCTTGAAGCGAAGAGATATTCTCATCAAAACTGGATTGAAACGCAAAAGGTCTCAGTACAGCCTCAATCTCAGTAACACTGAGGTTACGAGCCATCTATTTTCGTGACCCAGATCTACCACAGAAATGGTGCTACAGTTACCAATAGCCTGAAGCACTCCGGGTTTTCTCGGAGCTGGTTGAACGAGAGATGTTCGAGAAGAAATCACCATATGTGGGATCTTTCAAATCGAGAATGAACTCCACTGGCTTGGCAGTACTGGACCCGACGTTCCCTTCAAGAACGTTCAATAATCCTGGAGTGCAACCGGGAGTCCATGTCGTCTTGGATACCTGAATTCGATTTTTCCTCTCGCACTCTTCTTGACTATTGTTAATAGTCACAGGGAGAAGCTCGACCATTTATCACTTCAGTTTGTTCTGCCATGATTGTATATCACGAAACGATCTACCCTCGGTATCTACAAAGGAAGTAAAGGAGATTTTTAAGAAAAGAGGAGAATGAATGAAGAGGATAGCACACAAAATGTTCAAATCTACGTCCGGGGACTCTGAACAAGGCAAAGTAAAACCTCAGGTGCAATGACTTGACTTTTGTGAGCAGAACGATACATGCAGGTTCGCAGCGAGAGAGGTTTTGGAGCCTTCTCTCTCTTTTTGTTACACATATATTAACTTTATACTTATTTTTCAAAGTATGTAGATACTATATAAGAGAATTTTAAGTTCAAAAATGGAAAAGAAATTCAGATTAGAATTTTTTCTCTTTTATTTACAAGTTTATTTAAATAAGAAAAAAAAAATTACAAATCCAAAATTTACAGATCATCCAAAAAGTATTATTGATTCTAATAGTTGAACAGGTTTCTTTCACTTTTCCTTTCCAGTGCAACCTCTCTAAAACCTTTAATTTCTTCCACATAGATATTATGTTTATATGTAGAAGTGTATACTCTAAAAGGGTTAAAAAAATTCTTTTTTTTAAGTATTATATCCCTTCATTATTTTTTGGAAATTATATGGAAATTACTAGTAATTTTTATGCTATAAGAAATATTATGTCTCCTCTATATATATCTTTAAAGAAGCATGACTTATATTTTGATTGATGCACATTACTGTAGATATAGCTGTGTGGTTGATAGCATTGCACTTACACACCATACAGCTAGTCGTCTTTTCTTCCATTTATCTATTTGTTCTATTACTTTACTAGGTGAAGATTGATTTTTAAGGGTGATATTCTTCAAAATCTAAGCTTGAGGTGTAAAAACAATCAAACCATACCTTAATACCAATTTCTAATATTTTGAAATATAAAAGCTTCCAACCAAGGTTTTTAGATAATCTTGAATATTCACTGAAAGTGGTATTTTTAGATGTCTCAGAATGCGGAATGAAGAAGAAGAACCGTACGATCATTGGTATAAAAAGAAACCTTTCTCCAAAAAAATTAAAATTTTTAAGGTTTTCAAAGAATAATGGAATAGCCCAGGTTAGAGTTGTTCAATCAGGACAATCATATTGAAGAAAACATAACCATACATAACATTCATTAGTGAGAGCAAGCACTCTGCCTTGCAGAAATGCACCAAAGCTGCAAACAGAACAGGACCAACGATATCAGATTCTAATAGACTTGATCCAAGAAACTCAACTAGACGAGAAACTAATATTGTTGTAGATTTTCAGCACTGAAAAACATATGTACTCTTTTCACATTGAAAGTAGGTTTGACTCCTCAAAGAACTGATAACTTATATTCCTGTGCAACATTGCTTTTCAGAGCCTCCTGGACAAGTGACGATTTCCCATCTTTGTCCATGAACGACCTATCAGTTCGATCTTCTTAAAAGTAATACTGTACTTGAAGAGCTCCCATCAGATCTGTGAAGTCATCTTTATCCCGAATTTGACATCCCGTGAAAGAAAGGACAGACAGGGTAGTGTAGAATCGAACAAATTTAACAGTCAGCGTCATCAAAGCATTCCATCTTTGTTTGCTTCCGTCTGGGAAGAAACCACCGGTAGGTCTTCAATCCAGAATTCTGCCAACATCGTGTTGTCCCGAAGTGTTTTGAGATCTCTACTATGCTTGGGAGATTACTACAGAAACTTACATGAAGACTTCTTAAATCAACGAGACTTTTTGTGGGAATCTTCACAACAAATAACGAATGATGGTGTAACCACAAGCTCACTGGACAAGTTTTCTCAGCAGATATTAGTTCCCCGATTCGCTCATACTGCTCCTCCTTAGCGCAGTTGTCATACAGAAACCATAAAATATCAAGACTGTCAAAGGTAGAATTGGTATCCAAAGATTAAGCTAGTTCCTGCTCTTGCAGTTCACTCATGACCATTAAAGTCAGGTCCAGATGCACTGTATTGGAAGATAAGAGTTCTGGTTAGCAGCTCCTAACATCGCTACCCCAGCGTTGACGCTCCGTAATGGATCTGCTGTGACCATTTCCAGTAAAGACTTCGGGCAATAAGCTAGCCACTCACTCCTTGGTGTTGTTGGAGTTCCCAGTTACAGCCACTACCACGTCAAACTTGTATGCTGCCTCACAACTTCGGCCGAAGGCTCAGTCTCTATGATTCAGTGCCCATTTATTGGAGTAACAATCGAGCTCTACGGCACGAATCGTTCTGCAGTTACCAGTAGCGCGAAGCATTCTGGACCGGACCGAAAATAAATCACCATGTTTCGGATCTGACAAATCCGGTATGGACTTTATGGACTGGGAGCTTGACTCCACGTTCTCTGCAACAAGTCCTGGGCTGTAACTGGGAACTCCATGTTGTCACGGAGAAGAATTACAGGCTATTCTTTCTCATAGACCCACCGCTCTACCGTCGATTATAGAATCCAGACAGGAGAAGGGAACAACGAGAAGGAAATAACCCCAAATATTTTAGACGGAAATCAACGAATTAAAAGCAAATGACAAATTATTCAACCCTGCCTTTACAACGTCTAAACTGTAGGACGGGTTCTGTAAAGCGGGGGATACAATCGTCTCAACTATAGGACGGATTCTGAAAAGCGGTATACAATCGCCTGAAATGTAAGACGGATTTTGTCTTTACATATCGTAACCAGATCTCACGTATTAATGTGTATCTCGGTCAATTTGAGTGTTCTTCCAGAGAAGACCAATGGCCTTCGATAGTTGAGTGAAGTTTGAAGTGTAACATCGAGACACTGCTCCAAAACACACAAATGATCAATAGTTCAGAGCAGTTTACGGGGTACTAGATCTCACGGGGAACAACATTACTCCCAAACGCACCATTGATCAAAGGTTTGATCGACAGTTCCGTGGAGTTTACAAGGTACTACATCTCGCTCGGGACTCCTCCGCGCCTCCATTCGAAATCGATGTGACGTATCTCGAGATATGAACCGGATAATAGAGAGATGCGGTTTATTGCACTGGTTCTATAGTAAGAATAGCCAAGCAAAATTTGTAGACTTCCGTGCTCATTCAGAAGAAGACTCGAAGCAAGGCAATCACTATATTGTTTCATGAAACTTTTTAACAGTATCTCAGAAAGGACAGATGAAGGAAGTGAGACGGGATTGATCATCCGATCGACCCGCATGAAGAGAGGGAGAAGGAAGTTAGAATGGGCATCGGAGATGGAAGCAAGTACGGAGTCCAAGTAATGGGCAACGGAGTCCAAGTACTCATGACTGCAGGACTAAGAGAACCTCAGATAGATTGCAACAAATTCAAGGTGAAGGTCGATAACTGGCGGTATATACTCCCAATCGGATTTCTGACGACCTTCTCACAACAGCAAATGCAGGCATCGATAATCGTCTTACATGATAATAAACTCCTGGTATCACAGAAGAAGTTTCGTGATATAGTCTTTATGCAAGTGAATCGAGAATAGCTGCAAAAGTAGGTGGGGCTCTGGTCACTTTTTAGACTATGGGGAAGTCAGAGAAGGCATAACCAGTTTCCGGTTCAATTGTCACAAGGTGAACTAAGATCCTTCAGGTTTACATGTAAGATCTATTAACTGCTTTGTCCGCTGCACTAAAATAAATCTTGAAGCCAGAGTGTACGTGAGACGGAACTAGTTAGAATGTTCAGAACTTGGAAGGGATTATATACTGGCGGCCTCGATGTTCGTATTGTCAAATACGTGTCATACCGATTCGACCAGCCCAACTGATCAGCTATTAATGCATGCATCCATTGTTAGGTGTTTCAATTGGGCGTGGTGGTATCTTCGACATTTTCTTGGGTTATTCCTCTCTTTTCAGTGAGATACTCAGTTTTGTTTTCTTCGTGACTTCAAGGCAGCAATTTCTTCCCAAAGACATTCAACTCTTGTGTAACACTTGACATGGTCTCACATCGTGGTGGTAGGAGATGGGGTCAATAAGCTTATGTGTACTTCAGAAACGTAAACTGGATATGCTGAATGCTTGGCGTCACTAAATTTACATTGCCTGCATGGAAGCTATAACCACCAGAGATTACAAAAATGTGTCACCCAAGAGTAAGGCATCCGTCAGGAATACCACACAAGTTGAAATGTTTTACAACTGCACTCATACTAAATCGCTCCATTCCCCACTCATCCACTGACCAGAAAATCTTCTCACCTTACAGTACAGAACATGCTACAACGTTTGGGAAAACGTAGAAGTTTGGCGTCCTAGTGAGCATGTCACAACGGTGCAGTGGTTAACATTTTCTTTGATACGCTTCCTACTCATCTCTCAACTTTTCGTACTCCTACGAACCAAACAGGGCATGTCTTCACTAGGATCTCCGTAAAGCAGGGCAGGACAATGCTTCTGGATGTGAGTAGGAAAGAAACAATATACTGCCCACCAATATCACGAGGTAAGACAAAAGATGGTTTTCAGATATGAAAAGGAGAGCAAACTTCTGGTACCCAGATGCAGCCAGACGAAACCAGGTTATGTTGGTAATGAACTTGAGCCCCTAGGGAATGATCGGACTAGAATGTAGCACACTAGAACTGCGTGGGAGATACCCAATTCAGTGGCTACTAGCTGAATACAATCAGGTACTATCAGGTTCTGTTCATAATTGCATCGGAAACGTATTCACCTCAAGTTTGCTGAAAGATTAGTATCATGGAAGGAAAAACATAATACTACTCATGGTTTTTCTTCCAGTGGACTAAAGAACAAAGTAACCAGTCCATGTGACTAGCCAAGATGTGCACTAATTCAGATTAGAACCCGCACTTTATAGCCAAAGACCCACAAATATCATGCCCCACAATTACTACCGAAATATTCTCGTGATCACAATCAAGAGGTTACCTTCATCAGAACCTTTTACTAGTACAGCAATCCTTCGTCACAGACCCCTTGCGTCTCTGCTTATCCTATTCGGATGTCACAAAGAACATCTCCAGTTCACCAAGCAAAGCCCTTCACAGAGAATTTGCAACGTAGATGTCGTCGAAGACGCATCCATTTTCCAGTAAGGAGCGTCGTCACAATCCCTCGGATACACCCTTGCATATTAATATTAGGCTCATCTGGTAGATGAACAAAATATTTGGCAACCAGCGGGAAAATCTCTCCGTAGCAGAAATTCTAAAACCGGATTAGGATCCCTTCTGCTTTTAAATTTTTCATGGTCAGCTGTGAGCATTTTGCTCTCCTTCAACAAGAGGAAAGAGTCCCAAAATGCTTGCTGCTGAAAAAATTTTGTCAATTCCTAATAAAAATCTTTTCTGCCAAAGTTTCTTCGCTACCTAATATCAGTCAGTGTGATCCTTATCAGAACCGCTGCTGCTGCTTTCATCATCGTCCTTCTCCAATAGTGATGCTGTCTTTTCCTTGAGTTTCTCTTTCTCCTCGGCATCTTCTTGGTCATCCTCATCACTGTACTCACTCTCATCCTCATCATACTCCGCATCCTCATCTTCATCTTCAGCCTCGTCATTGCCGTCTTCCAAAAATTGCAGACCCTCTGATGGCGATACCCCAGGTCTCATGGCTGCGCGGCTTCGCTTACCAACTTTCAACTTAACGTTTACCTTCTTGTCACATCCAAGCCATGTGTCACACAAGCAGAACGCAGTGAGATTGTAGGTGCCTTCTGCGTGTGCTACGAACTTCTCCATGACCAATCTCGATCCTGACCTGACCTTCTGAACAGCCTCCTTAACAGCTGCGCTAACCTCAGAGTCATCTGCTCCAGTACCCTCTAAAGACTCCCCAATCGATTTAGAAGCAGCGGCAGCTGAGGTAGACTCATCAATAAATGTGATTCTTTGTTTCACCCACACATTGTTCGCATTTTGGTCAGCAAGGAGCAACCAATACAACTCATCCTTAGGTTGAGGAAAGTGCGGTGCGTGAGGATGAGCTACAATCAAGCCATTATCACGTTCAAGAGTAACCCAAGCTTTCATGGTAACGATGTCCCCTTCTTGAATCCCTTCTTCGCCTTCTGTCGAACAGGTGACTTCCACAGTTATGTTTGGCATCATTTGTAATACAGCTTCGACATCCTCAGCCTCCAGCTGCGTGAACCCTCCTATGCTTATTAGAAGGTCTGTCCTGTCATCCTTGCCGAGATCTCTGAGTTCCTGAAGGGTTCTCACTTTCTACACATAACAAAAGAATCATACATCTTAGACGACAGTCGACATGAGGAATAACAATCTCCATACAACCTATGTCAATATCTCGTCACTGGAGCGGCACCATCACTCTTTTGAAGAGGTGCCAGTAATGGACTTAATCAATGGACTTTGATTCACTGCTGACCATAGCAGCTCTTTAAGGTCATTAGGACGCACTCACTGCGCCAACTCGGTTTGTCGTAACTATTCAGATACACATTCTCCGCAGGACTACTTCATGTTTGTCAGCTTCATGTATGGCATAACTTTGGGCGGCTCCAGTCAGGCACTGCCTTCACCACTAGAGTTATATTAATTAACAATAGTTGGGCTCTTTTAAAAGTCTGTACAGGCAAGGAAACACCAATTGAATTTAACCAACCTTGCGTCCAAGTTTCTTGACGACATTTTCAGTGAAGTGGGGTAACTGTAAGAACGGCGCAATGCCATCCACGGAACCACCTAAATTTGCTGCTCGTTCGGACACCTTTCTCGCACTGAGAGGTACTGCCTGCATTTTTCACCCCTTCTTTAGCTACATAGACTTTTGCTTGAGGATAGAAGCATTAGAAGAACTCGGGCTCATGAACATATCCGTAGGACTATATGACGAGCCAAGAAGGGCGATTAGGAAATGTATAAAAAATGAAGCTTCACTTACTCTGAGCAATTATCTTATTTTTAAAAACAAATGGGAAACTTCACCTGCACAATACTTTGTGAGAATTCCATAATTGAGAGGGCAGGTCTGAGCCATCCATAACCTTCTTGAGTTCTTGGCATCAGAGCCATCTGTAAAACCAAATATTGTACCAACCGATCAAAATGCGAGACCTTTCTGGGTCAACACGGAGAAGTTACCGTAAATAAAAAACGCATAACTCTCATCTTCTGGATAGATCGGAGCGAGATTCGTAACGACTGAATGAATGACAACGCTCCACCCAAGGTCTAACGACGTAGCAACAGCCCTCCGACATATACAATATGAATTAATAGCCAACTCTTTCCTGCGATGCGCTAGAAGCAACAGTTACCTACCTTCATGAGTTCCTCCATTAGACGAGGAACTATTCCCATGACGAGATCGAAGTCACCCTTCAAGTCTGCGGGGATCTCGTTGCACTGTCTAGTTAAGTGAGCAAGCAGCAGCAACTCGGTCTGTCACGCAAGTACCAGCCAAAAACAGCGGAAAGATATATTAGAGAACGAGTCTAACGAACAACAATTTTAAACGTTTCGTCCACCATGCCCATAAACCCCTGTACACCTCTGGATCCAATAAGACACCGACGGGGTTCACTGGTCACACTCTTACCGTAAAATAGATACGTCAGTTTAATATTCGCAAACAAACTTCTTCTGCTCGCATTCTTCTTGAAACCCTTAAGATCTACTATCAGGGAAAGATGAAATTTGAAATAAATCAGCAGGTTATGCTTACCTTTATAAAGGCGGGGTGCTTTTTCTTCCAAAACTTTTGTGTCTCTGACTTTAAGTTCTTTGGATCGAGGTTCAGCTCATGTCGGACGACGGTGAAAAGTTTCTGTAGGGGAGCCTCATCACGATGTCGAACAGGTATCTCCACAAATTCAGCAGCCTGGATCAAGACTTCCAAGACTTTGCTGCAAAATAAAAACAGGAAATAATTGAGCTCTACTAGAGTTGGTATTGCTTAGAAATACATATTTACGCATTTGTGGATTATTCCGTTAGATCTTGGAAGATGTAAATATTTCAGCAAGTTGCGAAGCTCATGGTAACAAGCTACAAGTTGGCATGACTACATTAAGATATGCCCGTCAAAATGAATTCGTATGAAATTCGAAGGCATGAAGTAACTCCAATTTCTGATCAGATACGGACCTCATGTCAAGCAAAACCAATTACCGTGCGAGAGAAGAGAACACAATATAACCAACCTTGGAGCAAGTGACTGCTTCATATTGCGGTAGTAACTTGTGATGGTCTGGTGCATGACGTAATTTCCGGTGTACTTCTGTGACTGGGACAGATACCAGACAGCTCCAATAAGGGGGAACAGAATGCCAACACCAACTATTGCGATGAGAAGGAGACCACCGGCAGCTCCGTGAATGTCCAACAAAAACTTTGGCAAGGCTACTCCCATTTGCATTCCCTGCGCGGACGCACCACGCAGCCAAATTTTCAGTGTTGTTGGTGGAAGAAATCGTATCCAGCAATTACTACAGGTGTACTCTCAGCAGAGTGAAAGCAACCCGATATAATGTACCTGTCTGCCATCCGGATGACCATATTTTGCAAAATTATCTCGAGAAACTGGATCAGTGAGGGCCTGGTATGCCTTGGCGATGAAGTCGACAAAGTACTTGTTCGCTTCTGAGAATACAATGCACCCTTATTAGCAAACACTATCCTACTGGACAATGAACTTTGACTAAGAAAAGCTTCAGTCGCAAGTTCATTCCTTTGACTGGGTTTGACCAGATATTCTCGACACAAACCTGGGTCAGGGTTCTTGTCGGGATGGTACAGAATCGAAAGTCTTCGATAAGCCTTCTTGATATCCACCTCCGATGCAGATGATTCCAATTCCAAAATGAGGAATGGATCAAATGGCTGACTCTGCGGGTTTCATCAATCCAAGTTCTTCAGACGAAGTCCTAACAGATTCTTACTCCACAACATAAACATCTTGAGTGATGGAATCGAGAAACCGTTAAAATAACCCGGTTCCATGCCCAACACGCATTTACACCTTGCCGTTTCACAGCCAGGTAGAATCTAAACCTACACAGCTCCACTCGAATTTTCTTGAGAGCATGCAATCTTCAACAAAGAATTAAGGCCTAAGATATATTTAGGTACACTGTAAAAGCAGTCAAACTGACGCTAACTCCGCATTAAGCTTACCTCGCGAGTACTGATCTTGATGTAGTAAAACAGGACGAAGATAATCAACCAAGAGCTCACCAGGGCAACGTTACTCAAGGTCAAAAATTTCCAGATCTGCCATGAGAACAATTTATGCCATCACTCACTTGGCAGCCAGACTATTGCAAGCAAGTGTATAGGCCCCATAGACTATCAGCAATGACCAGACGGGGTTAGATGCTTGTCCAATTTTATCACTCCACCTCTCTCGTCCACGTGAGGTAATGAGCGTTGTTCAGTATCCCCCAATCTTAATATTGTGATGAAAAATTCATATCCTACTACTCTTCGTCTTTAAACTTAAATCATATCCGCACCTGTCATGCTTAACGTTTAGTCATAGTGGCTACTTCATCTTAAAAAAATACGAAACTCCCCAGATGTCGCTTGGATTATTAACATGAAATAATGATCGAAACATAAAGACTACCTTAGAATACGACCCCGCTGTGATTCTCCGGATCACGAAAATCTTGTCTATGACGGAAAACGCCAGAGTATGTAATCAGGCAGGATACGCAGATCCACTAGATCTTACCTTCTGCGAAAACGAGACTTGATTCTTCGGTGCCCGCAGACATTCAGAACAGCGGCAGTTCAGATTCTTAGTCCTCATTCCCGTAAATTTCGAAATTCGATAAAATGTCCAGGGCACGGTGAATAGCCCCATGACGGACAGAATGAAAATAGGAAACAACGAGCTCATTTCTTCCGTGGCCGCCATCTCTGGGGCCGCCTTCAAACACACTCCGAGAAAAGCTATAGACAGAAAGAGAACCGGGACACAGCCACTGCTCGATCCCACCAGTTCAGAACGACAAGTTCAAAACTCCGATCAGACCCTGAAGGCGATCTAAATAGCCATAGCACGAAAATAGGTTTTGGACTTTCTCCGCGCCTGGTTCGAACAGTCTCGAGATATCTCAGCCTTCTTCCACCCAGGCCGTCCAATCACCCTCCATCCGAAGAACTATCGATGAATTCACATCAACCAACCCATAAACCTCTCCTGGAACTCCAAACCCTTCCTTATACTCAACGTCTCCGTCTTCGCAAACGAAGACGGCTGTCATCAACAGCGATTAGCACCCCATAGACCTTATATGCTCTTTCACCTCATTCGATCACTTCACTCTCAATTCCGCATCAGATCAAATCATCCCCTAACAGCAACAGCGGCAGATCAGATCCGCCCTTCCCTTGGACAAATTACGTCTCTTTTCTTCTTCTTCTTCTCTTCCTCTTCTTCTTCCTTGTTGTTCCCTCTTAGTCTTCATTCTCCTTCCGACGAAATGATGGAACAAGACGAACTCTTCACCCGTTTCCGGGCGTAAAGGCGGCCCCTCAAGAACGTCTCTAATAACGCGTCAACCGTGCATCCACGTGGGCTCTTCTTAGTGATTGATTGCCTCCTAGAGCGGCTTTTATTGGCTCTTATAACCTCCACATCAGCAGCTTGACGAACCACACCTGCTCCCGGCAACAGTGTTCTAATAACGTGCCGTGAGTTACAGGAGTTAAGGTCAAGTCTGTGGTCTGTGGGAGAGCGGGCTATCAATCTACCTCGTTGGGTACCGCATTATTTCAAACTCTCTCGAGAGTATTAGTCTCTTCCGATCAATTGAAATCAATATGAATTTTATCGACATCCCATCAAATTGAGACGATACCGACGAGATTAGCATGGCCCCTGCGCACCAATCGAGAAATGGTCCAAATGACATTGGAGAAGTTTCTAAGTGATGAGCATGAAATATATGTGAGTTTAGACGAAGAAAATAGAAAAAAGACAATAAACAAAAGGGAAATCCAAGAGCTCGAAAAGTGGGCAGCTCTTGAAAGTGGGCAGTCGTGGGGGGAAGTATGGAATTATATTCCTCGAGAATCTTTCTGCCCATTTTCCAAGTGTTCTGTGTTAAAATCGAGGAATACTAGGGGTTTCAGAAATAGTTTGGACGGATGGAATAAATAACAATTATTTTTCATAACAATTCATAATTATTTTTAGTAAATTGTGTAGGGGATGAAGTGCTAATAACTAAACCCCTAAAGGGTATAACTAATATTTAGTGCAAGCTGTATTCATTTATAAACAGGAGAAGGCGTCCTCCATTAAAAGATTTCTTTATTACTGAGAAACTGACCCCGAGTGTTACAAAGAACTACAAATGTAATAATGATGAGTTCTCAATTTTGTTATTCAAGTGAACCTAAATCCTCTTACTTTGTGTGCACAACCAGAAAAATCAAATCTAATTGTAGGTGCATAATGAAAAGAATTTATTCATTTATAAAAGCCAGATGTTATGGATGTTTAGATGTGCAGTATCAAAGTAAATGTTAATTAGAAAAGGTAACATGGCTTACTGATTGGATTGCCATATTTTTGGGAAGGTGATACTTGAGATTTTGGTAGATACAAAATGCTCCAAAACATGCCACCGTCCCTCAGCTAGTCAAATTGGAATAGACCATCGGTGTAGATTTCATTGTTGTGAGCTAATAGTGTACGAATGCTCCTATCGCATGTAAGTAAACTAAGCAACAGATTTAGTAGTTTTGAATTGGTATGGTGGTTCTTTTCAAAAGATTAGTGCAACAAGGGAGATCAAGAGTTATGGAAAATTATCCCTGCCGCCCGAAGGCAACCAACAAATTGATTGAGTGTTAAGAAATTTTACTTCAAAAGTGCAACAATAATTATGCAATGGGAGATCAACTACCTGATTGCATTGCGGACTCACATTTGTATTCGAAACGAAGAACTTTAGAGTCACATTTGGATTTGCAACCAATACAATCATTAGTTAAGTTTGGAGAATTGTTCAAGATTGCATCTTCCATGCTAAGCAAAACAAAAGAGGACAAATTTGTGCGCATGGTAACACATCATTATGGCCAGATTTTGGATTATTTGGAAGACCTTGATCATTTTGCACAGATTCATGGTACGAATTGCAAAAGCACATTCATAAATCCATTGCTTTTATTTTCATGGCCACATTTTTGGTTTGGGAGGGGCAAGGATTTCATACTTCTATGATAGGTGATAGATTGTACAAGAAATGGTTGAGATATATGAAATTATACAAAGAAGCTTGGGAGTTGAAAAACAAGTCTACTAAAGAAGGACTCAAAGAAAAGGAATATGGAAAAGAGTGGAGAATTATAGATACCAAATTGAATGGAATGTGCCTACATTTGCTAGAATGGAAGCTATATTCGGGAATAGAGCCCAAATTACTCCACTTATTATGGTAAGTTTAGGAAATCTAAATCACAATTCACGGAAGGTTGGTGCCAAGGAGGTTGCTAAATGTGAACAAACGATCTTGACAAGCTCTCAATTCCCATCTCCTTTAGAGGTGGTGCTCCTTGACTCGTTGGGTGTCTCAAACACCCAAGGAGTGGAAAGTTTACCTAGTGTTTAAATGGAGAGCTTGGAGAATGGAATCCAAGTCAGTACACCTGAGGAGTCACAATATGTTACACTAGTCAAGGACTCATCGTTTGTTACACTACCTTCAATAGTTTCTATAGGGGATGGGTTAAAGTGCACTTTCCTTGACTAAGAAGGAGAATATGACACAAAGAGGAGAAAGGGTGGAAAACCTATAGATAAGGTATCCAAAACATAACCTAGTATATCATTGTCTTAACATTTAGCAAAAATCAGCATTTTGAAGGTAGATATTGTATAATCTAGGGAGAGGTTAAGACTAGATGAACTAGAAGCTATTAACATGAGGAAAAGAGAGAAAACATTGATGAAAATAGATGTTGAGCATGTTAGATTAGAGAAAAAGAAGATGAAAGTTGAGATTGAGAAGAAATTGAGTGCTTATAAAAGGAAAGATAGGGCAAAAAAACACACATTCAAGGAGATTAGTCTAGAGTCAAAGCATATCAATGAAATCAAAATGAGCCTCTTGCAAGGAGGAAAATCTCTCGAGGAAATAAGTCAATATTTCAAAGTTCTAACACAAGTTTATCAAGAAATCAAGCCTTTGGCTGCACATTACAATCTCAAACCAAAACATCTTATTCCAAATTTCATACTCTCTAGTGACAATAAATATGATACCACCATTAAAGGCACTTCCATGTAAATGGAGTATGTTTATAATTTCAAGATGATGATTGACTACTTTGTGATCCAATGTGTAATGATTGCTAATAAGTGTATTGTGCATAAGTTTATGGGATTTGAGATTGTAAATGCTAAATATTGTTGGAACAAAGACCCTTATCAAAAGTCCAAAAGCCACTCTGGAAAGACTTTCCATGCTCAAAGCTAAACAAAATAGTTGGTTGGAGATGCCCATTGGAGCCCAAAAGAGCATCATGCTCCCACAAACCCTTGAAATGGCATGCATTGGGACTCATCAACACTTGCCAATGCTTTCTTATGAAGAGATGCTTGTTGATACCCATTCTTTGGTTTTGGATGGCAACCAGTGTTACCCAATGGCACATGATGATGCACTTTGAAGAATGTGGAAGTATATTGATGGTGCGTAGTGATTCCAATTAGAGATGGAAGGTAAGCAATGGCACCCATTGTAAGAAGCTAGTGCTCGTTGGCACCCAAGCATAGTGAATAAATTTTTTGTGGTTTAATGGATTCACATTTATGTGATATGAGGTATGAGAGTAAGGCAAAGTGAAAATGGAAATAAATGTAGAATCAAAAATATAATACATATTACATGATATAAGGTATGAGAGTGAGGCAAAGAGAGAATGGAAATAAATGTATAATCATAAATATGAAACATATGATATGTAAATGTGTAGTCCTTAAGACTAGTCACTATGATGGAGGAGAAGGAGGTGAAGAAGATTAGAGAGATGAAAAATGGAGTCTATGTGCAATTTTGTCCTCAAGTTTGCATCAATATAAATCATGTTGAATCCTAAATGGACTCAATGACCACCAAAGGTGCCACTCGCTCTCATTCAAGGGTTAGTGCTTGATATTGCTAGCTAGAAGGTCATAGAGATCACTATTATAAGAACTCAATCTATCAACCATCCATTCTTCTTCTTCCCAACTAACAGTAGGCTTATCATCATGGACAAATCTATCCAAAGTTATCATCAAGGAATCAAATGGCCAAGTGTATGATGATCTCTCTGCCCTATGAGGAAAGAATAGGAGAGGATGGATTGCACCATATGGATGGCTCCTTTAGTAAGAGATTGCATAACTATCCAGGATCAAAAAATCACAAAGAGGGGATGGATTGCACCATGTGGATGGTTCCTTTAGTAAGAGATTGCATAACTATCCAAGATCAAAAGATCACAAAGAGGTAAACCTAATGAAGTGAGATGCTCATATGATCTAGCCCTAAATCCTCTCATAGACATTTATAGAACATAAATAAGCCATAATCTGAGACTCAGTATGAATTCTTTCTAGGAGAATTGACCATTACCACATGCTCCATAACAATAGCTCAACTCCATCAAGCAGAAGATCTATCCACAAGATAACCTCAAAGTGCAACAAACAAAATTGAATGAAATGGGTAACACAAAGATGTGATTTCCACCTTCATTGTGTGTGAGAGCACCAACCATACCTAAAAGTCAAGCTCTCTCACATAATGTAACTAATGCTACCATGAAGCCATAAAGATATGAAACAAGTAACATCCACAACAATAATCTTCTTTGTAGGAATCTTGGGAAGAGAATATGTGGAATATACTCTCCTAAGAGACAAAGTCTCTCTCTAAACTCAGTCTGAGTCTCTTGAGTCACCACACTACAAGGTAAGGAATGGGAGGCAAAACTCCAGGTCTCTTGAGTCACAACACTATGAGGCACTACATGAGTGGCATTTGTTTGGGTTTATGTCACCTCATGTGAAGGTTGAATGCAGAGCTGGCAAGCAGTTATATGGTTTCTCAATCAAAGATAAGCCATACAAGCCCTCACTTAAGCTGGACTACTCTCACTTTCGTCTACTTGAACATGTGCACTCTTGCACCTCTCTATAGCAAATGCTAACTCTTGTGCATGATTCTATAACCAAATCCTATAACCTTCAATCATGGGAACAACACCTACCATATCCAAGTCTGAGTGAACCAACCTCTACTCTCTCTCTCTCTCTCGCTCTCTCTGTCACTCTCTCTCTTGATCTCATAGTTAGTAAAGGTCAAATGCATCTCCTCCTTTGCCACAAGAGTATCCTCTTGTTCACAAAAGAGTCTCTCTCACTCAAACAACAGTCTATCCTACTCCTCTAAGCTCTCCAATCTACTCTCACGCTCAAGAACTAATCTCTTTTGCTCCTCTATACTCTCCAATCTACTCTCATGCTCAAGCACTAATCTTTCTTGCTCCTCTACACTCTCCAATCTACTCTTATGCTCAAGCAATAATCTCTCTCTCTTTGTCTCTCTCTCTCTCTCCTCTATACTTTCCCAATCTACTCTCTTGCTCAACAACAAGTCTCTCTCGCTCCTCAACCACTCAAACATACATCTAATACACGCTCTATGTCAAAAGAACAAGAGATAAAAGGCACTCTTAGGTGCAAGGAGGGAGGTGGATCTCTAGGGATGGAGAGGGAGAAGAAGAGGAAGAAGGAGCTATCTCAAAGGATGAAGATTATAAGGTAATCTCTCAAGATAACTATCACTCTTTAATCTCACTATTTGTAAGACATGTGTCTCAGCACAAATCCGTTGAACACTTGTTCACAATAGGAAAATTAGGGTTATTTGCCAAACAATAGGACAAGTTATAGGGTTTAGGAGAAATGAGTAGATGCCTAGTGATGCCCAAAGATGTTATAGGATAGGGAAAGATGCTAGAAGATGTAAGGTTTTAGGGTTTAAGGGTAGGCAATGTGGGGCAATGCTTATTGATGTTGCAAGATAGGGTTGTTCTAAAAGATCGGTGTTAGGCGATGCCCAAAGGCGCTGATGATTTAACTCAAAATTAGAACCTAAAATTGATTGTAGGGCTTAAAAAATACCTAAAGGTGAGGGTAATGTAACCTAAGGTTTATTTTCAAACCAAGAACATCCGGATCAACCTCCTTAATTCTCATAATGGTAGTTCAAACTTGGTGTTTATCCATCCAAGACCATTTTATGAAGGTTGTTAGGTGTTGAACTGTGTGAAAAGAAATTAATTAATCTCCTTTGTGAGTATTGTTCATGTCCTCACCTTCAACAATTTTCTCATAACCCACGCCATGGAAATTTTGTCTGTGCCTTCTTTCTAAACTTGCACTCCTCTCAAAACTTTACTCTTGCCAAAATTTACTCTTTCTGTACCCTCTATCCTTCTCTTTCTCTCCCAAATGGCACTTCTTTTGCTCCCAAATGGCAAACTTCTTCCCCTCTCCTTCTATTTTTATGCTACCCCTCTCAAATATCACACTCCTTCAAAAAACTGAATTGCCTTCTCATTTGTGAAATGTGCAAAATGGTGACTTTTGCAAGAAAGTGCACATTTATACAGACACTCACATGAACTATTAAATCTACATTTTTTGAGAAAAATCAAAATTCATCACAAAAAAACCATATTTTGAGCATCAACCAATGGCAACATGTGACATGATATGTTGTCAACCGGCACTAACCAGATGGTTGCCTTGGGAATGAGAGCCAAGTAGTGCCTTCCAAAATCCACGGCTATTGGCACCATCCACCCATCTTGTGCCATCACATGACGATGTGTGCTAACCTTTTTTTGAGCCCCTTCCAACATCTACAACAAGCAGAAATGGGTGCCAACGTTGCTACCAGACTCTTTTCCATCCACATTATGTATCAACTTGTACCAACCTATCAACTAACCCTTTTCCATCCACATCATGCATCAACCGGCACCAACCTATCAACCAATAACTTTCCCATCTACATCAAGCATCACCAAACACCTTCCAACATCCACACAAGGCATCAACTCGCGTCAACCTTTCAACCAACACCTTTTGATAGTGACATTGGGTGTCAACATGTATCAATGTGCTCCAATTGGCTTGGCACAAATTGGTGCTAAACTTGGACCAATAAGGTTTAAAAAAATAGGTTTATGCAAAAGAACAAGACTAGTGCTTAACATTCCCCAAAGAATATTACATCATGAAGAAGCATAAGAGAATGACTTGGTGCTTATCATATACCAAAGGATATTTTTTTTACAAAGGAACATGTTACTATTCAATTTCCTTGATATGATGTGCAAGACATTGTTGTATCACCCTTGACCTACTTTCCTTTCTACCAAGCTCCATTCCATTGAGAGAAATTTATGTGTCTACTTGAGTTTCCTTTGTAAATCCACCATTGTCTTCTAACCAAACATCCAACCTATTGATACAAAAGTTAAGTAAAATAATACAAATTGAAACCCACTTTAACAAATGTTCATTTCTACTATTGTCTTTAAGTTGCACTCTCAACTCCCAAAGAGAATGCCATCTAGCTATACCCATATACAATGCTCATTTATCACCCTTGCCTTTGCCAAATATTTGTTGAATTCTTGCTTGTCCTCCATTCATGCTTTTTGAAGGTGAGGACTAGGTGATGCATGGATATGTAAACAAAATCACCTAAAATATACTCTTTGGTCTGAAAAATATGACATCATCCTTTTTGGTTCAAATCACTCCACAATGATGATTTTTTAAATAGTTCATTTCATGACATGACTCCAACATTCTTGCAAATAAACAAATCAAAACTTGAAGTGGCATAACATCTAATCAATTGCAAACACTCTGATTAAAACAAGGAAAAATTACATATTGAATAATCTAAACACTTACCTCTTGCAAAATGAAAAATTCAACTTTTATCATCACAAATCACTTGGATATTTATGGAATAAAAGCACTTCCTGCTAAAATTCCTGCTAAAATATATTTCTCTATCTATTGTAGCTTGAGTTGCAAGAGGAAATGAAGTTCTACTAAACTTACACAACCAAGAAAATCTTTGTGTGCAAAAAGTAGTGATATTCTACTTCTCTCCTTGTGCTTAGGCCATGCCACTTGACTCCTCATAAAATTTAATATGCCTTTACTCAATCTGTAAAGGCAATTGTTGAACTCACACTAATGCCCCAGAAATTTAACCCCCTTGCAACACAAGCTCCATTACCATGAGGCTCAAATCTATTAAGAGCAAGAGTTATTGGATCCACACCATTGCTTACTCCTACCAACAGTTCTTTTGAAATACCTTATGATCCTTTATAAGACCTACTAATGTTGAAAATGAATCAACATCCATTCTAGTCAGCTGGAAAAATGCCTTCACATCTAGGCCTCTAAAATATTTAATCACAAATTCCTTGCTACAAGGGTATGTAGCTTTGGGTTCTAAGTACCTATGAAAATATGCATAATCCCACCCATTAAGCAATGATTCTAGCAAATCTAAGTCACTTATTCATCTTTACCTTCATCAAACGCTGTCTCTAAATTTAATTGGATAATCCATTGTATACATTTCCTAATGTTTCTCATCATTTATTTCACACGTGCTATCTCTCAACATGCTCTACTATCTTGTTCTCAATTCTAGTATAACTTAGAAATAGTCAACTCTCTTTTTGTAATTCTAAACTCTCCTTGACCTTGGATCCAAGCAAAAAGTAAAAATCCAAGAAAAGCTAGCACTCCTCTAAAGAGAGCAAAGGAAATAAAGAATTCAAGCTAAGAAATTGATAAGAAATCAAGATCAAATCAAATGCACTAGAATCCCACCCTAAAAAAACACTTTAAATTCACTATGAATTTACACTCTTTGTAGAGTGACCACCTAGAAGAAATTCTTTGAGAAAAATGGATTGCTATGAATACACACTTTCTAAAATTTAGAGAGACCACTCAAGCCAATGAATATACTATTTGAGGCAAGAAATTGAGGAAAATGGATCATTATGAATTCACACTCTTGTAGAGAGACCCTTTCAAGCAAGGAAATTGAGGAAATTGGATAGCTCTGCAATGAATTCTTTCCCAATTGTTCCTATCCACAAGCAATTCCTCTCAACCTATCAAAATATCTAGAAAATAAGCATCTCCTACTTGATAGCTAGCACCTTGATTCAAATTAAATCATGCATTTCTTTAACCCTAAATTGTAATTAATGCTTTATGGTGTGCCAATAGAAAATTCAGAGACCTTGTTTCCTACAAACCACCTATGATGGAGTTTGCTAATAATAAGGAACATGGATGGAAGTTCATAGTGGGTCCTTTTCTTCCTCTTAGACAAACCCCATATTGATGTTTGGTAAACTTCACAAATGTAGTTAAGAAAATAAACAAAGCTTCATAACTTTATTTTTGAAACCCCTTATAACTTTCATAATATTTCAATAATAGCTTTCATGGGAAATTTATAAGCATTAGAAGGTAAAACAAATGTACACTACCCATGAAGAAAAATGTGTAGAGAAAAGGAATCACCCAAAGAACTTTATACACGGTAGAACAACATGAATGTAAAATTATGTGGCAAAATCAAGTACAAGGCTCTATTAATAATAATGAATAATTAATGCTAATCAAAGTAAGGATTGTGGCACAAGGAAACCACATCCACATTTAAATATCGTCTTGAATACATTTGGATCATCCTTTTTTCCTCACACACCATACAACACTTGAACTATTTGGCTTGTAATTTCTAGATTCCTTGATACTCAATATGTAGAATTGACGTTTTCATCTAGTAAATGACAACTAAGAGAATTTGCTATTGAAATAAAAAAAATTGTGTTAGATTACAAGTGAGGATTTTGAGAGCCAAGACATGACCTCACTAGAATTGCTTCTTGTTATATTCAAATTTCCAATTCAAACTTCCAAGGCAATTGGAGATTGCATTACAAGAGATCTTAATAGTGAAGGAGAGATTGTAATTGCACCAACTTTTGTTTCAAGAGAATTGAGAAAGAGAGAGTTGGTCAGGTGCAAATATAGAAGGCACCTCCCCTCATAAGCTGGTATTTCATTCTTGCCAAGATCATTCTCCCAAAGAAAGTGCCATCTTCATGAGCCAAGAATGAGTTCATTTTTGTGAAGATCAATTCTCTCTAAGAAATTGTCAATCTTACATGGTATTTCATTCTAACCAACACCATTCTTTTGTATGAAGTGTCAACCCATGCAAGATTGGTTCAAAATATAGTGAATTTGTTCCACTTCTTTTGCCTTAAAAACTCTAGAATTTGTTAAACATGATATTGATGGGATAGTCAAGGCTTTTGTCAAGATAGTCTAAGGGGTTTTCATCTATTGGCCCTAGACCAGAAGATGACAAGAGGTTTGGAATGGTTTCTCACCATTATGGTCAACTATTGGACTATCTTGGGGTCCTTGAACATTTCAAGCAAATACATGGAGGTAGTTGTAAGAAACATGTTTAGAAGAGCACTATATTTAGTTACATGGCTACTTACTGTAATACTCCGAGGACAAGAGAAGAGAGAAAACACAGATTGCACACTCAAACAATCGATGCCCCAAGGGAGCACCTTCTCTTTATTATATAGACAAAGAGGATCTCCGCCAAGGAAGCTCCACCATAGGATTAGGGACACAAATAGGTGACATGTCAGCAAGCTCCACCCTTGGATTACTTACTTGGATGGGTGACATGTCTGGTCTAGGTCCTATTTGGTTGGTCAAACAAGCTTTGACCGGAGGGAATCTTTTAGGGAATCTTCCTGTAGGAATCTCAAAATCACGTGAGTAAGGTACCATTGGAAAGCTCTCAATGAGACAAAGCAGGGAAGAGGGAAGGCCAGCCTTTCAACCGTTTTGGGGGGGATATTTGCACATTTTTGAGGCCTAATTCATCCGTTTAGGTCTCCAAAATTGCCTTTAAAGATTTCAGGCATATTTCGGTTCCTACTCTATTAGTAGAAGTCCCCTTTTGGTGATACCTCTTTCTGATCTGTTTAGTCTATCATGTGTAACATCCTTCCAGATGTTACCAAACCAATTCTCATCTTTAAATCATATGTCTAGCTATTGGTTCAAAGGTTCTCAAGTCTATTTCGGTTTCTGCACTATTAGTAGAAGTACTCTTTTGGTGATACTTCTATCTCATCTATTTTGACCATCATGTATAACATCATTCTAGATGTTACCAAACCGAATTTCACATCTAGATCATATGGCTAGCTCTTGGTATTACACTTACCCAATGAAATTTGGAAAGAATTTCCCCAAATCCATGAACAAGGAGAGGTTATACAAAAATTGTCTCATTATATGACCTCTTACATACAAGCTTGAACATGGAAAGACAAATACATCGGTGAAGGACTGATTGAAAAGGAGTAATACAAGGATAGAATATCATCAAGGATAAGTTGAATCATCTTTGTCTCCATTATACACAAATTGATTCTTTATTTGGTATCCATGCTAATATTTCTCCCCCAAACTTGGTGATTTTAGGTGTAGAAAATGAATTTTTCAAAGATGGTCATAGATGAAAATTAAGTTCCTCCGTTCCATTTGAACAACTACGTGAATCAGCACCAGATGAAGATTTTCCATGGTGTTAAGAACCCAATAAATACAAGCATGTCCTAGACCAGGATTAAGAGTTCTTAGTACCAAAGAATCATTCCTTACGTCTCATTTGCTCATGAGACCCATGAGCATCCTATGCTTGCACATGAGTAGAGTCAAATTCCATTGCACCAACAAACTACACTTGGCACATAAGAACCTTGAGCATGAGAAGGAGACGAAGAGCTAAGAGGAAAGAAGAGGGTGAGAAGGATGGAGAAAGGGAGAGTGAATCGAGGAAAAGAAGAAGAGTTTTTTGTAGCAAGGCACTATATTTTGTTATTGTTATGGCTTTTACTCAAGATTTTTCTAGTATTTTGAAATTGAGGAGAAAATTAGTGGAAGCAAGGGAGAGATGTAGGTTGACCAAAATTGAAGCATAAAAGATAGCAAAGGTGGAATTTTTTTGAATGAAAAACAAACTAGAAAAAAAGTAATAAATTCAAAATTAGAGAAAATTAGAATCAAAGAGAGGAGTGAAAAATCTAAATTTGTTCCTTCTACAATTTTGGAATTATCCATAATTGGAAAAACCAAGGAGATTAAAATTATAATGAGTATATTCTCTATGGCTATAACAGATGGGATACCTATCAAGAGCTAAAGCAACAATCCTAAATTTCCAATGCCCAAATATATAGCTCCAAGTTCAAGTGAAAGCAATAAGTGATAATAGTTGAAGTGGAAAGGAGAAGTGCAAGTATTAGTCATTGGTTACTTAGTTCAAGTGACAATTGAAGTAGAGCAAGTGGAATAGTGATAATGGAATGGTGCAAGCGGGTAGTGCCAAGTGAGAAGTGCCAAGTGAGAAGTATGTTTATTCTTCACCTTTGCTCTATTTAGTTAATATTTTTTTACAAATCAAATCTTCTTGATTTTCTACTCTGATTTGGTAGAGAAATGATTTGGTTGATATGAAATAGACCTATCTAATAAGAAGCAAGTTTATGAACTTGGGTATCAAGTGGAAGGGATAGGTCACTAAAATAAATCATCACCTTATCACCCAATTGAAAGGTGAGATCACAACAATGTCCAATTTTTTGACAATGAAAACAACCACCATTTTGCCATAGTTTTTCCTTATCTACAATGGCAAGTGATATACATGATATGCCATCAATCTCCATTGGTGTTGGCTCCTCCACCCATGCATAGGGTGTTGGTAGGTCTTGTGGAGGTTCAGATCAAGTGACAATTGAAGTAGAGCAAGTGGAATAGTGATAATGGAATGGTGCAAGCGGGTAGTGCCAAGTGAGAAGTATGTTTATTCTTCACCTTTACTCTATTTAGTTAATATTTTTTTACAAATCAAATCTTCTTGATTTTCTACTCTGTTTAATCAATATTTTTCTATGGATCAGATCTATGTTATAATATAACTCTTTGGAAGTTATTTGTATAACTTTATATAAGAAGATAATTCTACTCTTCCATCTATTCATTTGTCACATCTAATGGCTTTTGGTGTATCCTTACTTGAAATAATTGTTTGTCACATCTGATTACTTCCTATATCTGCTTACTAGAACAAGTAGGAAATGCTTACTAGAAAAAGAATGGAGTACTATCTCTAAGTATTGGGTATTTTTGTAAATATGTTTAGTGAGACATGTGCAATATAAGGACTTGATCTACATACAAGTGTTCAAACTTGTCCTAAGTTTTTGAAGAAGAATAAGTATTCTCTTGTTAATTGCAAATCACAAAAAGTTACTTGTTACCATTTTGCTTGGCCATAGTTCCACTATGAGTTCATTAGAGATTTGGGTTTCGCCCGGATTTCACTATGGTTTTGTTCAAGATTTGCTCTGGTTGAGAGGATTAGGGAGAATTGCTATGGGTTTGTTAGATATTTGCCTATTCTATGGGGTTTTGCTATAGGTTCATTTGGGGTTTGCCATGGGTTGAAGTTTTGTTGGAGTCATTAGGGTTTTGCCATGGCTTAGTTGAAGTTTCATTGGGTTGTGGGAATTTTGATGGCATTTTGGGTTCTCTTAGACTTTCTCCATGGACAATGGGGTTTTGTTCTGAGTTTGTGAAAGTAATACCTTGGTCTTGGAGGTTCATTACTAGTTTGTGAGAGTTTTACCATATTTTTATTCATAGAGGTATATAGAAGAGAATAAAGAAAGAAAGGATTAGAAAGAGCTAAGTAAGACTAAATACACAAAAGGTTAGAAAAAGGAAAGGTAAATACGTAAGAAAACTGGCATAACACAAAATTATATAAATGTATATATAAACACATCACAATTGGTATGTACAAGAAGTTTATAAATGTACACAAGTATTTGACTAGTCAAATCTATAACTCCTCATGACATAACGGGAGGATCAATATGTACTCCAATGTCCATGTCCTTGGTGCACTCTTGAGAGGGAGACTAAGGTAGAAGATAATCTAATCTAATGCACTCTAATGTTGCATCCATGTGCTTGATGAGGAGTCTCTTGATCAACACTTGATTATACTTCCAAAGGAGATCCCATGCCCCATCATGCAAGGAGTGTCCAAAAATATGGATGCTAAATGTTCATAATGATTCATGTTATAATCTAGGAGATGATATGAAGTACACTCCTCAATGAGAAATTCAATAGCTAACCTCAAGTCTACTCTATATCTATGTAGTGGAGTTATCAAGTGGTGACATGAAAGCTAAATCTAATGCTCTAGATTAAAAGTGAGTAAATGGAAATGTATGTATAGTACCATGGAGGTGGTTTCTAGAATAGGGTAAAAATGTTGAATCAACTATCAATATATCTTGTAAGCATATTATTGCACCGTAAAAGCACTATAAGGTTGATGTATGTACTCTTTGAAGTGGTCTCTATACCCATCTATATCATCAAGAAATTATATGATACAAGTATCATTTTATCATGATACAAGTACCATTGTAATACCATGTACATCCTTTGATAAGAACCCATGGGCTCCACATACCCCTCAAAATTTGCTATGCTACATGTTTGGTGCTATCAATCCAATGATAACCTCAAAACTGGTCATACAAAACTCCATGAACTCCCTAACTCTAGCAAGGGATGTATGTAAAAGAACTTGGGGGTCTATAAAGGGTCCATCCATTTTGAACCTCCATGGAGGACCACTAGCATGTAAGGCAACTATTGTCTCACATTTACCAAACAACCTTTGACTTCATATTCAAAGTGAGACATCCATGTACCACCTTTGGCTTCCAACTCAAGACAAGAAGAGCTCTAGGAAAAAAGGTGTTATGCTTTGTATAAACATTATCATGCTAAATACATGCAATGTGATCTCTTATTGGAAACCAATCCTAAACCAATGATAAGACACCAACTTTCTACTCCTACTAGTGCACAGTGGCAAAGAAAATGCCTAATGGATCACCTCCAAAGTCAAGATGAAAGGCCACCCATTGATTAGTGGATGTCTCCACTACCCACAAGTGCACAAACTTTGTGCACAAATGAATCTGCAATCCAAGGGAGTGTATAGTAAAGTGTCTATTGGAAGTAGCATTGTCATTGCTTTAAATTAAAATGATAAGCTAGTTACATTAAGGTTAAACATGATAGAATTAGAGTTAATCAATAAATTGTTGCATTGCATAATCATAAGATGCACCCCATCATTTTATAGTGGAAATTATAAGTGGACCAACCCCAAGGTAGTACAAGTTCAGTATAGTGCAAACCATCAACATTATCTTTTCATCATTCAATTTTGTGAGTGCTTAGTTTGAATGTCTTTGTGTACATGAATTAGGTATTAGGGTAGATATTTTAGGGACTTCCATAATCCCTAGAGTATCAATGTTAGTGTTTTGTATGTTTTATGATGACTTGATTAAGGACTGGTAAGGAAGTCAAAGTAGGAATGCAAGTTCTAGAGTATAGGAAGGTGCTTAGGCTTGAATTTTGTTTTGGATCCCTAGGGTTCTAATAGCTTTGAATAGTCATAATGATTGGGAGTATCATAAAGTACCACACATAAAAAAAAAAAATTCTAATATGCCACTAATTGGCAGCATCATTGGAGTTAATACCTTTGGGAAGAGAAGACCATTATCACCAACATTGTAGTATACATAACATAGGTAACTATGAAGAAGAGATCTTTAAGGGCGCTTGACCAACCAAGCAAGCTGAACTATGATCTTCAAGAATGCCACTTGGGATAGATTTTTGTGGAAGTGATTCTATTTTTCTCTTTTTTGTATTGCACTACTTTGGATGACATTACACTCTTATTAGAGTGATTCTTGCCCAAGAGGTTAAATACATAATAATAGACAAATTCTGATATTTTGTATTCTTTCTAGCCAATTCAAATTGTATCCTCCTAAGAATGATCTGTTTTTACCAATTATATTATTAGTACATCATCATTGGGTTGTCATAAGTTACCCATAAATTTTTTTATGGATTCTATGGGGTCTAAAAATAGCTAAATTTGAAATTCCTTGATGTATATCAGATTAGACAATACCATCAATTTAGATTTCTAAAGAGTGGCAATTCAAGTGAAAAAGAAGTTGTGGAGTGTTTCATTGATATTATGGTTATATGACCAATTTCATAAATGCTTTCCTAAAGATGATATAACAAATACTCATCAATATACTTACATAGAAAAACTCATCATATAATTAATCAAACAATAGTATTAACAACAAGCTAAGATTAGGTGAGAAAAACTCACATTAATAGTATTTGCAATATTCATAACAAGAGTTGCTTCTTTGGCTTCACATCAAAACAACATTTATCCTTTCCAACTATGGTCCACCAATAATTACTTGTTGCAAGATAGTCAAGAGTATTGAATTTTTGTGCCTCTCAGCTCCTTGATCATCCTCAAAAATGGCAGGTAATAGTTAGCTAGAATTGTAACAATGCTAGACCTCAAGTAGACCTTTGATATCATGTAGGTATCCCATCCCAAGCTTTTAGGAGCAAGTTGTGTGATTTTCTCCATGATTGATTAAATACACCTGATGTACTTCCAAATGATATGTCTAGAAGCAACAATCATATCAGATGTTTATGCTATGGATTTCAACTTGGTAGCTTGCCTATGTAACTGTACAAGAATAGGGAAATTTTACAAGAATTGTGCATAGAAAATCTTTGTTGAATGAGCAAAGCCCAATAAGACAATCCAGTTTTACATGTACCTCAAGTTATACCTTGTTTCTTTGTTGAAGTCAAGATGCTCCTAACAACTCCCAACTTGCTTTTTGGATGACATTTATCTAGATTTGAACATTTCTTCAAACTCACCTTGTAGATCTCTACCAAGTGCTAGCTAAACAACCTCCAATTTTTATTTTTTCATAATGAGTATTGTAGCAAATACTGAGGTTGCTACATACACCTTAAGTTTAGTCTTATGATCAACTAGGAGTAAGAAAACCTTCCTTAATTAGGTGTGCATATCTTACATAGTATGAACTTGAAGTCCATAATTAACTAGAATAAATGCTCCCCACTCCCTACATGAACCCCCTAGCTTTTCTGCCAGTCTTGCTCTTTAAGTTCAATTAGAGATAGGTCAATATGTGGGAAGTCATAATCCACCTCCTTTAAGCGGACATCTTTAGATTCCTTTGAATTCCATTCCTCTTGAAATTCATCCAAGTGGTCCACCCAAAGGTGCACTAAAAGTTTCACTAGCCTGTAGGGCTTTCTTTGATCTTGAAGGAACCTACACTATTATAAACTACAAAAGCTAGAGGATTCACAAGTCTTGGAAAATTGTCATCCTACCATTTTGTTTGGAGACAAGGCAAACTTTCTTCCCTAACTCTTAATAGAGTTGTTGTCAAAAGTCCAAGGTCCAAGTCCAAGTCCAAGACCAAAAAGAATATAGCAAGATTCAAGCCCAATTCCAATTTAAGTGCAAGTACTAAACAAAGATTTGCATTCTTGCATCAAAAAGGATAAAAGGAATGCTTTTAGGTTGCTCATTTTCCAAGTTTATTCTAGTTGATATCCAATTTCTAATGGTGAACTATGATCATCGTTGTGAATTATGATCTGGATATGCCATATTTGAATCCCTACAATCAAAACTTCTACTTTGTTAAAGTGCTAGTCTTGCAAGGGAAGGCAAGTATATGTGAATCTTGCCTTTATCTCTTGGTTCATAAAGAATTCTTTGAATTTAAGTTTTATATATTGTTCTGGAGAACAATTTGGATAGTGCATTGAGTTAAATTAGATTTTGTATCAAGTTTTGTTATTGTTGAAGTTTACAAGACGATCAAAATTATTCAGTCCATCATTATTCCTAATGGATACAATTTTTTTCATTGCTTCCTTTATTATGAATATGGGTCTACATAAGTATTCATTGTTCATACAAGTACCAAGGTATTTTTGGACAAGATTATATATTTGTTAGTTCTTGTTATATTCCAACTATGTAGACTTTTAGTTCTAGTTGATCTATGTTTAGCTCTTGAGGCAAATAACTAAAACATAACAAAACTGATCAACAAATGATGATGTGATAATGATACATTAATCATAAATATAAGTTAATAAGTTTTCCCATCATCTAAGTAAGCAAGTTCCTTGTTATTAGATCCAATTTCAAGAGTTGCATGGTTGACTCACATACATGGAACATAGTACTGTTTATGTAACTGAGTTTCAACTCCAATAGTCATTGAATAGGAACTTTAGTAGTGGATAAGTGCTAAAAGTCCTTGACAATGGATTGAAATGAGTGCAAGAAATCATCATCATAAATTCAAGTCATTCAAATTTAGTCCATCAATAATGAGAATTAAACTACAAATAATGAGTATAGAGGTCCAAAGTGATTCAATACCTTGAAATGGTGAACCATCTAGTTGGTCTATTGTGGTCAAGCATGATAATCTTAACTTAACTATAATGATAGTTTTATGTAGTATTTTAAACAATTATGCATGTTTTCCACATTTGTGATGCTCAAACAAGTTTTTAAGTTTGAGGATTCTTGTCATGGATGGTCAAGAAGTATTTCCTCTAACTTTATTGGGATTTTATGTTGGATTAGTTTGAGCATTTTCCTGACTAAATTTTCTTACCCTCAATTTGAACATTTAGACTTCACCAATTGATTTGTTTCTGACCTTTGAAAGTGGATTCCATACTCACAATAGTTCTTGGATTTCAAGAGCATCTCAAGTTTACAACAACATTTGCAACTTCTATGCCTTCAGGAAGACACATGAGTCTCACTCATTGTTTTATGGATTTGCTCAAGTTTTTTGGGCTTACTTGTTTGAAATTGGTTTGTAGTGGGTGCCAAAAACCCCATATATAGACAAGCAATCTCACCTGGAAAGCTTGAGTAAAGCCATGTAAAATTGAGAAAACTCATTTTTCAAGTGACTGTTTATAGCATTGGTTTTTATTATTTGATTTTTAATAATTGTAATGGGGCACTAAGGCCATGTAAAATTGACCAAAAACATATGGTGTGCCCAAGCAAACCCTCAATAGATAGATTTAGTTTATATATTCAAAACCTTACTTTGGATATTGTTTCCATTATTACAACTATTGGAGAAGAATGATAATTTAAGAGTATTTGCAAGCTCCCATATACCTCATGAGAGAATCTTTGAATATAATCCTCATTGTAAAAATTCTACAAAAATGGCAACAAATACATGACATAATTAACACATGCATAATTTTACAAGTAGAGCATACAAAGCAATTTTATCTCTTACTTACACTTATAAAGGAGAAAACTAGAAAATACTCTTTATAACTTGTTGTGCCTTTTTTTCATAAAAGATAATTGATGGATGCATACAAAAACATTGTATGATTTGTCAAACAACACTTTGCACCTTGCATTATGGTTATCTAAATTATAAGACATATATTTAAACTGGTGGTTGCACCTTTGTGGGATCAAGAGCTTAACCTTTTTTCTATTGATTTTTCTTTTAAAGCATTAATTTTAATTTTAATTTTCTAAAAATTGCAATGGAGCATTGACGTCATGTAAAATTGAGTGATCTATATTGCAGGTCCAAGCAAACCTAATTTTTTGAGTGACTCCAACATTGGAGAGCATACGCCTCACTCTATGAGTTTTCAAGGACAAAATAGTATGAGAAATTCTAGTCATTTTGAGTAAATGAATACATTCATAAGAGCAAACTCAAATAGTTTTAGGTACTTAAACTCATTTCAATTCTTGAAATTTATTGGTTTCCAGCAATTTACAATACAATAGTGAATAATTGTCATGGGTATTCAAATTACAAGAGGTAGAAAGTGGGAATTGATGGTTACTACTAGTATCATGTACAAGAGCATGGTCTATTTCATCTATCTATGCAAGTAAATTCACAATACTCTTAATATCCTTTGCTTATTTCACTTGCTTTGCAAACTACAAAGCAATCTCACATTGTTGCTTGGATTTAGGTATCCTTTCCTTAAATATTAAATGTTAAATTAGTAGAATAGAGAATGGATGGTTATTGCAAGTATCATATACAAAAGCATGGTCTATATCATCTATTTATGCAGTGAATTGACAAGACTATTAATGTTCTCTATTGATACTCTCTAAACTCCATTGCTTTGCAAATTCCAAAGTAATATCATATTGTTGCTTGGATTTTGCTATCCTTTCCTTAAATCTCAAATTTTAAATTTCAGCTCACTCCTCTAATTCTACTTTGACCCAAATTTTCTCTATCTTGGTTTTCTTTTATCATCTATTTGTGCCAGTCCGCATCTCTCCCTAGCTTCTAGAGAATCCATCTTCAATCATGTATGGTTGGTAATGTCTTGGGCAAAAGAGAAGAGAAGAGAAAACACAAGTTTCACACTCAAAATTTGGTGCCCCAAGGGAGCATGTTCTCTTTATTATATAGCCAAAGAGGATCTCCTCCAAGGATGCTTCATCTTAGGATAAGGTACATGGATAGGTGACCTGTCACCTAGCTCCACCCTTAGTTTACTTGCTTAGATGGGTGACATGTCTATCCTGGTCCTCTCTGGTTGGTCAAATAGGCTTTGATTGGAAATAATCTTTTAGGGAATCTTCCTTAGGGAATCTCAAAATCTTGTGGATGGGGTACCATTAGAAAGCTCTCGATGAGACAAACCAGGGGGAGGGAAGTCCAACCTTTCCTCTGTTGGAAGGGGGGGGGGGATTTCTGCACATTTGTGAGGCCTAATTCATCCGTTTAGGCCTCCAAGATTACCTCTTGAAGTTTTCATACCTATTTGGGTTTCTATCCTATAAGTAGAAGTGCTCTTTTGGTGATACCTCTACCTGATCTACTTTGTCCATTATGTGTACCATCGTTCCAAATGTCACCAACCCAAATTCTACCTTTAGATCATATGTCTAGCTATTGATTCTAAAGTCTTCAAGCATGTTTTGGTTTTTGGCCTATTAGTAGAAGTACTCTTTTGGTGATACTTTTGTCTAATCTACTTAGTCCATCATGTATAACATCCTCGCAGATGTTACCAAAATAAATTTTGTCTCTATATCATGTGTCTAGCTATTGGTATTACATCTTGTTATCCTATTATAATAACAAGAGCTAGCCATATGATCTAGATGTGAAATTCGGTTTGGTAACATCTAGAATGATGCTATACATGACGGTCAAAATAGATAAGATAGAAGTATCACCAAAAGAGTACAACTACTAATAGGGCAGAAACCAAAATAGACTTGAGAACCTTAGAACCAATAGTTAGACATATGATTTAAAGGTGAGAATTGGTTTGGTAACATCTGGAAGGATGTTACACATGATGGACTAAACAGATCAGAAAGAAGTATCACCAAAAGGGAACTTCTACTAATAGAGTAGGAACCAAAATATACCTAAAATCTTTGAAGGCAATTTCGGAGGCCTAAATGGATGAATTAGGCCTCAAAAATGTGCAAATTCCATTCCAATGGAGGAAAGGTTGGCCTTCTCTCCCCCCCAACTTTGTCTTGTCAAGAGCTTTCCAACGATACCTTATGTGATTATGAGATTCCTATAGGAATATTCCTTAAAAGATTCCCTCTGATCAAAGCTTGTTTGACCAACCAGATAGGACCTAGACCAGACATGTCACCCATCCAAGTAAGTAATCCAAGGGTGGACCTTGCTGACATGTCACCTATCTGTGTCCCTAATCCTATGGTGGAGCTTCCTTGGAGGAGATCCTCTTTGTCTATATAATAAAGAGAAGGTGCTCCTTTGGGGCATCAAATGTTTGAGTGTGCAATCTATATTTCCTCTCTTCTCTTATCCTCGGAGTATTACAATGGTATCAGAGCGAGTGTTCTAGTCCAAGAGAGTGGATCACCCCTCTTGGAATAGCACGAACTACTAAAACTGAGTAATTTGAGGTGGAGAATATAGAGTAATCGCTAAACTTAGGAAGGACTTTAGAGAGCGGATGGAATGGATGCACCGGGAGGACAATTTCTCGCACCTAGCTTTCCATTCTCAAACCCATTCCACATCAAGGTTATGTACATCCAGTGTAAGCAGATGAGGGTATCGCTAGGTGCAGAATTCATGGACAGAGTGATGAACGCACCAAACCCGGTGATTCTACCTGTGGTGATATATGATAGAGAGTGGGATTTGCCAATCTACATTCAATTATGATAATATGGATATGAATGTCTTAAATCCTCTCCCTTTCAACACTCAAGTAGAAATCCGTTATGTAGTGAGGCCAAAAGTCATGTTTAGAGATTTTGTGGTTAGGAATTTTGGTGAGGAGTATTATCAACGAGTGATAGTTTTTGAGGTCCCAATGGTAGTTCCGATAGTTTGTGCGCCTTCCAGAGTGATTATATTGACTCTGTATTGAAGTAGACATTAGCAATTGAGTGTTGCAAGAACCATGGATCCGCAATTGCAAGAGCTGGTGCAAGGAATGCAAGGGATGTTGAATGAATTTCAAGAGATTAAGATGACCATGGAGACATTACAAAGTCAAGTGCAGATCCTCAGGAACGATCAAGCCATGCAAGAAGAAGAGTTGTCTCAAAACCTAGTACCTGCAACTGAAGCACTTGGAGAGGCACCCGTGCCTACGAACCCTATCAACAATGAAGCCACATTGCTACTCCGGATGAAGAAGACCTGCAACATTGAGCCTTACAAGGGGCAGCATACGATGGGAGTAGTGGAAAATTGGATCTAGAGAATGAATCAATATTTCTGATTGTTCTCAACAGCGATCAAAGAGCATACTGCAGGCATGTTTGCATGTGGGTACTTGACCGATAAAGCTCTCACATGGTATGATGCTTGGAAATGATCCATGTTGGCAGAGAGAAGGGAGGTCACATGGACAGCAATGCAAGAAGGACTGTTGAAGAATTTCCAATCGGTGGATTCTATGCAGATGGCTCAAACCCGACTATGGGGATTGAGACAGAAGAATAGCGTACAAGAGTATATGGAGGCATTTTTGGATCTCCAAGTCACAATTACCGACATGAGTCCAAGAGAGGCTCTTAACAATTTCAAATGAGGGTTGAAAGATTGGATTTGCAAAGAAGTCATGGTGTGAAATCCTCGCACGGTATTTGAAGCCATTGCTTGTACGCAGAGAATAGCATGAGCATTAGGTGGAGGTGAAGGAGTAGTTCCACCTCAACATAATTGGGCAAAAATGGCACACATGGATAGACCAGTACCGACGGAATTGGGTAACCTTCGATTCCGGGATCAAGGAGCACAACCGCTTCAAGGAGAGCGGGGACGGGTAGAAGAACGCAGAGATGGAGTCCCACGAGGAGAGGGGACTCGAGGAGAACAACGCCGTTGTTACAATTGTGGCTGTATTGGGCACATATCTACCAACTGTCGCACTTGTTTCCCTAGAGGCCCTCGGCCTTCGTACAGGCAATCTTTGAACAACATGGAGAGACACATTGAAGAGGAAGAGGTGGAAATCACTTCGGAAAACAAAGATCACCTGTAAATGTACCTTGCGGCCTTACTGGCTCAATAAGGAAGCAGAGAAGTGAGGGAAGGAAGAAGAATAATGCTCATAGATCCGAAAGGCAACCTCACAATTGATTGTCGTGAATGGAATCCTAGAAGGTAATCAAGTGAGAGTATTAATAGTTCCGGGAGCAACAAAGAATTTCTTGTCTTGCTTTGTTGCAATACGATCGGGAATGGATCTAGAGAGAGATGGGAGTGAAGAAGTAGAGTTACCAAGTGGGCAAACAGAGAGGATTGAATCATTACCTAGACGGGTAACCCTCTTTGTAAGAGAATATCAAGAAGCAATTGAGTGGCAAGTAATACAATTAGCTCGTTATGATGCAATTTTAGGCATGCCATGGATGGAGCAGTACAACCTTATGGTGGATTGGAGGAAGAAGTAGTGAGAACCCACCAATGGTCAATCATTGGGGTTAAAGAAAAATCTCACAAGCAGAAACTGCCTCTATATGTCGTAGGGACGGTAATTGTCTGTAAGACCGATAGATGTTTTATGGGTCTAATAAGAGAAGTCCAGAGTACACAACTTGATGGACAAATTCCTGAGAAATTGAAGGATGTAGTGGATGAGTTTCAAGATGTCTTTCCTGATGATCTACCCTCAGGATTACCACCAAAAAGACGAGTAGATCACAAAATTGAGACACTCCCGGGGAAGACACCTCCTTGTAAGGCCCCATATCACCTATCACCTCATGAGTTGGAGGAGTGTAAGACTCAAATTGAGAAGATACTGCAGAAAGGGTTCATCCAACCTAGTGTATCACCATATGGGGCCCCTGTCTTGTTTGTGAAGAAGAAGGATGGTACAATGCGCATGTGCATTGACTATTGGGGTCTCAATCAACAAACAGTGAAGAACAAATATCCCTTACCTCACATGGATGACCTATTTGATCAACTCCATGGAGTGAGATACTTCACTAAACTGGACTTGCGGAGCGGTTACAATCAAATCCGAATTGCAGAGGAGGATGTGTACAAAACTGCCTTTTGAACTAGGTATGGCCACTTTGAGTATCTTGTGATGCCTTTTGGCCTCACCAATGCACCTGCCACTTTCATGAATCTAATGAATGACATATTTCATCTATACTTGGATAAGTCTGTTATTGTCTTCTTGGATGATATCTTAGTATATAGTAGCATGATGACAAAACACAAACAACATCTACGAGAGGTCCTCCAAATTCTAAGACAGAATCAATTGTACGCCAAAATCTCAAAGTGTGAGTTTGGCAAGTCTGAAGTAGACTACTTGGGGCATAGAGTAAGTGCAGAGGGCATTCAAGTATTGACAAATAAAATAGAGGTCATTCAAAAATGGAGTGCCCCAGAAGATCAGACTCAACTTAAGAGCTTCTTGGGGTTGACGGGATTCTATTGTAGATTTGTCAAGGACTTCTCCAAGGTTGCACAGCCTTTAACGGCACTACTTGGCAAGGGGAAGAAGTGGACATGGAGAACTGCACAAGAGTTGGCCTTTCAAGAATTGAAGGCCGCCTTGCTACATGCACCAATCTTGAAATGGTATGACCCAAAACGTCCAATCAAGTTGGCTACATATGCATCAAGCGTAGCAATAGGAGCAATCCTACAACAAGAGTGGCATGCCGGAAGGCATCCAATTGCATATTTCTCTCGTAAGTTGTTACCGGTAGAGCACAACTACCACACCACAGAACGATAAGAGCTGGCCATCGTTCTAGCAACCAAGCATTGGAAGCATTACTTGGGCGAGAAGGCATTTGTAGTAGAGACAGACCACAAACCTCTAGTCTACCTCAAGACGCAGAAGGATCTATCTCATCGCCAAATTCTATGGGCAGAGTGGCGACAATGCTTCAACATGACAATCACCTACGTGGAAGGTAAGAAGCAACTTGCAGATGCATTCACCCGCATGCCAATGGCAAACAACTTGGTGACAGAGGTTAAGATTAACTCTGAATTCTGGCAAGAGATTCTGGCTGCTACAAAAATTGATCCTCCCTACTTTGTCTCATCGAAAGCTTTCCAACGGTACCTTACTCATGTGATTATGAGATTCCTACAAGAAGATTCCCTAAAAGATTCCCTCCGGTCAAAGCTTGTTTGACCAACCAAATAGGACCTAGACCAGACATGTCACCCATCCAAGTAAGTAATCCAAGGGTGGAGCTTGCTGACATGCCATCTATCTGTGTCCCTAATCCTATGGTGGAGCTTCCTTGGAGGAGATCCTCTTTGTCTATATAATAAAGAGAAGGGGCTCCTTTGGGGCATCAAATGTTTGAGTGTGCAATCTGTGTTTTCTCTCTTCTCTTGTCCTCGGAGTATTACACCTATGCAATCATCTTCTTGTGGTGGTTTTCTATGAAAATGGTATTGGGTTTGGTAATGACCAACACTCTCAAATTTTTTCAACTAACAAACAAGATTAAAATAACTCATTGTTTCTAACAAAACTCTTTAGGTAATATGGTTACCTAAAACAACATTTATTATAAAATCAATATATAATTTGTGACAAATATATAGCATTAATGCCTATGTATTTATCATACTAGTGCATGCAATGTTTCCATATTTATTTGCATCATAGATTCAAATGCTACAAAATAAAGTAATAGACACTTCATTTTTAGAAATAATAAAAAATTCCATTTCAAATTTAAAAAATCATTTTTGTTTGTTCTTTTCATGTATTACTTGCATGTGCATGTTTCTTCCATTTTCATTTTGAAATGACATTAAAATTTACCTCCAACTATTGATAATACAAAAAGATAGAGCACAATAAAAGTTTTTTTTCTCTTTTGTTTAAGTGGGAATGTGCATGTTTAAAAAAGAAACATTTAAGTAGAATTTTCTTGGTGGATTATACGCATGATCTAATTGAACGTATTTTTAGTCAAATTAGCAAACACTAAAATTTACTTTAGGGAGATACATCATTCAAATTGTAAGCTCTTATTAGCCAAAAGAAAAATTATATAATACTTAATTAAAAATTCTCTTAATTACTACATGCAGGGTTATCAACTCTTGGTTGAAAATTCAAATCCTTTCATATCCACATTCAATTGCATTATGTTTAATCAACAATTCAAGTATGCCATAAATTTGGATCAAATAGTTATCATTTGATGAGTTCTAATTACTTTGTATGGAGTTAAACAATTATAAACCACACAAATCAAGAATAGATTCATCTCTTAAGTGGTAATTGTATAGGTCTTATTCATACATCAAACCCTCAAGCAAAGAAGGTTGTTATACAAAGAGACTTTGATCAATATAAGACTTTCAAGAATAAATGAGTAATTTTTATTGCCTTACTTTGATATAGATTATATATTTTAGAAGCATATATTTTTTGATTCAAAAGAAACTTTAATAGATTTTTTATATATTTATATTTCTATTTCTATGACTAGAGAATCATCCAAAGTAAAGTCCAAATAAGAGATTTAATCATAGTTGGATGAACCAAACCACATTCCAATTAATATTTCAATTGAATGGTATGCATCCAAATTCCAAGATATATGGTAACTATTTTTCCAAAACATTTCCATTTGTAGATTTTAGTAAAATCAAGAGATTTAAAAAAGAACTTGGTTATATTCAAGCTAAAATTGCTAATATTTTATTTTTAGGTTGACATGTAATAGAAACTTATAATAATTACTTGTAAAGTCATCAATGACACCTTATTATTAACATATGAAAGGGACAGTGTTACCTTGACATTTATCTATGAAAGAATATAAGTGAGGATAAATACAATTCAAATGATGATTGTAAAATCTCCCAATATCTAAAATAATAAGTTCTAAGAAGTATTTTAAATACTAAGTTCTAAGGAAGAATTAGCATATGTCAATAGAGAGTCACTTTTCAATGAGGTACACCCAAAGTATTCTATGTGAATAATGGAAGTAATATATTTCACTTTTATTTTGGATATAAAAACTTTATAATTAGACAAATATACCCTCAAACATGTCATATTATCATATTAGATGTAGGATATATAAATATGTAGATTTAGACAATAATATATAATTCATACAAGTAAATGTTGCTTTTGGTCATGAGTAAAGAGTGTTCCTTATGGACTTCACTATGCTAGAAAACCTTCACAAAGTAGATTAAAATATTATAAACTCTAGGAAACTAAATTATCTTTGTACACAAAATAATAAACACAATTATAAGCAATATGAAATGATGAGTTGCTAGTACTATTGATAGTAAATTAAAATGAAAAAGAGATCAAGAATATTCAATTTTTGAATAAGCAATAAAGTAAGAGTTTCCAATCTAAAATTTCCAACTCTTGTCACAAAAGGAATTCACCTTTCTTTGTCGTATCTCATCACAAATTCAATACTTAAATTATATATTAGTATAGTGGAGTATGTTATAATCTACCCCTGTGATCTTGTATGGTAGTTTGATACTTTCATCAAAGAATAGTAGTAATATCCAATCTGTAAAGTTTCTCTATTTTACTATAACTAATAATTTTTTATGTTATATATACATCAGAGGTGACATTAGTTCTTATTCTTAAGAAGTCTATCATAATTCCTTATGAGAAGAATATTTCATCAATTTCTTTATCATATATATCTTTATTTGTCTTATTTTATCATCATCTTATTAATTTTTAGAGAATCTAAAAATAAATATGTTATCATTTTCTTATAGATAATTTTAATCACTTCAAACACATATGAAAAGTTTTTAGGAAGTTAAATATAAGATTGATAATACATGAACTTGTTGCTAGGTAGATTTTACACAACATTTTATATATTTCCTAGTATTTACAAATTGAAGCAGTTGAACTAAATCATAGATTATATATTTTAATCAATTATTGCAATAAAATTTTAAAGGTGAGCATGTGGAGATAGTAATCTCCACATCTAAATCTCCACCTTTAAAATTCTATTGCAGTAATTGATAAAAAAAAATATAATCTATGATTTAGTTCAACTTCTTCAAGAATATCATGACTTATTATTCTTCTATCAAAATAAAATGAAAGATCAAAAAATTTCAGCTTTTATTTTAAACTATGTAGTTAATAATAATAATGTATGTACATGAGATAATTCACGTTGCATAATAATTTTTTTAAAGTGGAAAAAGGTGACCACATAGGACACATGAAGGATAGGAAGTCCCAATCAAGCCATACAAGGGAGAGGAAAAAGAGGTAAAGAGAGAACGTAGCATATAATAACATTGTTGCTCCATCAAGGAAGATTGCAAACCTTTGGTCCAATCTAATAGTAGTGAAGTAAAGGATAGAAAGCCCTCTTGTGCTTGTGAGGATAGACCACCTCTTGTGTGTTACAATAACACCTAGACAGAAAATGATCCTCCTCCACTTCAATCACATATATCTCCAAAATTGGTCTATCAACAACCACAAAATAGGAGGAAGGTAGGGGTGATAAGAGAGCACAACTACCCAAAAACACTATTGGTGCCATCTCCTCTATAGATAATAGTCCCACTCCTCCACACAAGATTAGTAGGGATGTCTATCTATGTGCCAAATCCCCCACCATACACTCAAATATCCTTGGTTCCATGATATCATCAAAGACTTCTATAATACTCTTCTCAAAAGCTCTAAGACTTGATAGGAAATTCAAGGAAGTGTGAATCATGTGGAGAAGGTAAGTTAGTTGACATGAAATACTAGAGGAGAGTATACAAAATGCTACCTATGGATCTCCTAGTAGAAGAAGGTTATCCACAAGGAGAATATCCTTTGAAAGTGCAACATCTAAGAAGCATGTGACAAAATCCTTAGATCCTATTGACACTCCAAGAATACGTAGTCCATCTCTAGATGTGACACATCTAGAGATGGAGAGGGAACTTGAAAAATAAAATGCCCTACACTTTGTTACCTTGACTCTCAAGCCTACAATATGTAGCTTGTTAGTCAAGTCATCAAAGGCCTGCCTAATTTGATCTACAAGGCCCACAATGTGTGTATCATCTTCTAAGGAGGGAAATACACAACTTGGAATGGCAAAAGTAAAAGATAAGAGAGTTGTGAAGTGAGCCATGGCAAACAAAGGTCTCCCTAAAGGATCTCCTTATTGTGTATTGACAATTGAATCCAAGATGGTGACTCCCTCTTGTGACCATTTTTGACCACTTGTGACCTCTTGTGACCAACCATGCTAGTAATAAAGAGATGCAAGAAAGCCATAGAATGACCGCACAAATGGAATGAGACTCACCAAGGATAGATCTGCCTCCCTAAGCTCTCTAAAGATGGATGCTCAAGAAATGCTTTTAATAACATTCTCAACATCCACCTTTAGGATGACACAATTTGGATGGATATATATGAATACCATGATGCCTAAAGATGTAGCCTCAGAACCTCAAAGTGTAGCTACTCCAAACTGATGTAGACTAAGGTGCTTTCAAAAGTCAGATTGATATTGAAGGACAATGGTATGGCTAACCAAGTGCAAAAGATCTCTCCAATAGCAATCAATCCAATGCCCCCTATGTCCTCTTCTATTGCGAGAAGTCAACTAGCATCTAATACCCAGCTAATTGACATAGGAACATCTCTCCTCACTATTGATGTAGCTATCTAAAACAGCTTGGTAAATCTACTAGAAGGATCATCTCTCTAAGCATGTTCATATACCATCCTTGACAAGCTTCATGAGGAGAGGCAAAGGGTAGTGCACAATGCTTATGCAAAAAGTGACCTATCAAGACATAGAAGTTGTGGAGGCTGCTAATCTAAGACCTCTAATGGTACTCCCTCTCTTGCCATAAGATGTAGTGAACGTAAAGAAGAGCTAGTCTCATTAGTAGGACCAGCCATAGACAAAGGGTGTAGTGCTTGTGATGCTCTACTAAACTCTCTTGCCTGACCAATCGTCCTACACCGTCATAATTGAGTGGATTCTATGGTATCATGTGGTAGGACTTGTCTCCTAAAATGTGCAGCCCTAACCAACTCTTCTTGTAGGGTAGTCTAATCCCTTGCTCAAAATTAACAAAATCTAACAACCATCTCTCTATGCCTTACATGTCCCTTTTTAGCATTACAAAAACACTATCAATGGAGCAAGAGGAATAAGAAGCATGCTAACTTGTCAAAGGGATCAAGTGCCAAACAATCAAGTGGTAGGCAAAAAGCCTGTCTAGCCTCATCACAGAGTGTACGGGGTAGCCTTTGGAATAAATGTGGACATGGAAAACTAGTCTCAAATAATCCCAAGATACAACTCGCTTGAGATGCTGACTACTCCCACAACTCGATTGGCATCCTTAGAACAGTCAATGAATGGATAGAAGAAGCATGCGTAATCTCGAGTGTCACTATTGTTGATGTCATTGCTTGCCTCACATGAACATCCCAAGTGGTCCAATCATAGTCCTTGTGCATCCTTTCAACATGGGCTTTTACCCTTTGCAAGGGTAAAGTGTTGATGACACACCAAGTATGGTGTATCTCAAGCCGCTTTGGGCAACCCCGCATGAAGAAGTGATCTGATGCCCCATACTTTGTTAAATTGATTTTGGTAAAAGTATTGCATATTTATTGACATTGTACATGTATTGAATAACATGATGAGATGAAAAATTTACTTTCTTTGTTCAGGTATATACTTTCAAGAGTAAATCATGAAGAAAAAGACCTTCAAATCTTTTGCAGATTTTATCATTTCTACAACATAAGAAGTAAGAGTAAACACCTTTCAAATATACAAAGACTTACGGACCTCCATAGCCAACTCGACATAAACAATCATCTAAACCTAGAGGATTTACCTCTTGTTCTATCATATTGTACAATTAATCCTTATTGAATAAATTTTTTGTAAAAAATAAATTCAAATTAAATGATGATAGAACCGCACCAATGAAATCAACGCTAACTTTTTTTCGGAGTCCACTTCTTATCTTGATATTTTTACCTATATAGGTTATATACTAGCTCTATATTCATTAAATTAGTTTATTTATATTGTATTATTCAAAAACCAAAGAATATCTATTTTATTGTACTCAAGAATACAATGAGGAGTTACTGTCTCGTTGATCCAGATGATGAGTTATCCAGGCATTATGAAAAGCTAAACCTGTTACTTAAATTTAGTAGTATATACTTTAGGCGTTTAACCTAGCTAGGCATAACCAGGATTACACATGGATGCTCATATGGTGTATTTAACAAAAAGTAAAATATGTTCAGTTCTCTATATTCAACCCCAAGTAACACACAAGGAGCTTGTAAATACTATCATGAGCTTCCAAAACTTGTACTATAGATTCAGGTTCATCGCGTAAATTGTCCTTGACATAGAACAAATAAGTAATGATTAGGAGATCTTAGAACAGGTTCACATGAAGGTATATTCACGATTCTGGAAAATGCACACAACAGCTCAAGGTCATGGTTTCGTTATTCTTCTTCACGCATAAACTATAAACAACTATAATGTCATCTCTAAAATTCAAACAACCTCTAAACATACGTTTAGTGGTTCCTTTGTTCTTTCCCTAATTGATGTATTAGAGACTACTTTGACCTCGCCTCTTACACTAAACACCGTCTAAAATGTCGGATTAACGATTCCTTTGTTGTTCTATCTGACAGATTTGGTTTGCAAGAGTTGTTTGGTTTTGGATTCCATTGTGATCCACACCACCAGTAGAGACTGTTTTCGTGGCCACTCAAATGAGAAGAAGAACAGTTCAAGTCAATTGGTCTCTGTAATTTGAGGTAATAACATGACGCTGATCTCATTGGGCCTTTAACCGAGCAGCAATTGACAATTGTGCATCTGAGTATCTCTTTCCAACAGGAATTTGAAATAGGTGGTCGCTGTCACTAAGTGAAAGGATATCGGCTATGGCTCTGATCAATGTGTTGCCGGTCCAGGTTCGGGCTGCTTCACCAATTGCGCTGCAATTGAAGAGTTTACCGAATTCGAAGACCGGTTTCCTAATTTCGACTCGAAATTTTGCGGAAGGAGTTGCCCGGATTGCAACGCAAAGCGGAGTGAAGAGTGACTACAGGTTTCGAAGGGGGAGCTTGGTTGTGGCCGGGGTGTTTGTAGCTCTGCACACTAAAGCTGAGGTAAGATCACGTCGATATTTGAAGATTCTAGTTTCTCAGGATAGGACATAGGTGAAATCTGTGGCCGTTTGTGCAGAGTGCTTACACCTTGGGGTTCCCGTTTCCTCTTTTAACAATCGCTGCGTGCACTGTTCCTCTCTTTCTACGAGACAAAAAATCTACGTACTTGGTTAGACGAGTGCATGTGGATGTCGGATATTTGCTTTGAGGAAAGAGAAGTATGACTTTTGAGCAGCGAGTTCATTTCTGCTTGATTTATAGAGGTTCAGAATCAACTTTTTTTTAATTTGAAGTCTGTGAAGCAATGTTAATTTCACTTGCCGTATTTCTTAGTATGAGCGACAATCCTCCGGAATTGCGCGTCCTTCAGGACATCATCTCTGACATTGTCAGAAGTTAAATCTAATCTCCCATGCGGATTGAATTGTCAAGAGTGTTTGAATTTCAGAGCTTGAATTCTGCAATTATCTTTGATTATTTTTGGATGTCCGACGTTCTAACTGTTGTGTCGAGGTTACTCAAATGAGTTGGTCCTTTCGAGCTGATACAGTGTTACCAGAGTGTGTTCGTACCGTCGAGCTGACATAAGTTTCCTTGTCCAGGCACCATCAAAGGACTCATCATCCATGAAGCCTATTGGACACAAAGATCTTCTTGTTGTGGGACCTGGCGTTTTAGGAAGCCTTGTTGCCCAACAATGGCTCAAGGTTTTTTCTCTATCAAATGTTTTAGATTGAGTGGATGAAAGCAAAATGAAGTTCAAGTGGCAGTGTTTTACTCTTTATTTGGTTAACCGCACTGACATTCCTTTTGCAACTGACGAATTTCGGCTCCGGAAGTATGTCCCTGACTTCCTCGGTTATGCAGGAAAACGATGGCTGCAACGTTGTAGGGCAGACAAATACAACAACTCGTCATGACGAGCTACGGGAGCTTGGTGTTATCCCAGTGGTGAAAGACCAAAACAACGGAGAGAAGTTTCCATACGTGATATTTTGTGCTCCACCTTCAGGCAGTGTAGATTATCCTGCGGAAGTCAGGTCTGGAATTGTACCTGTATTAAAATCACTGCAAACTTGATGTTTCCTGATGGGCAATGTGTCTTAAGGTTTTTGAGTGCTTTTGAACTTTCAGAGATTTTGTCAAGGGTCGTAAGTGATTTTACTCTCCTTTGATGCAGGGCAGCTGCAGAGAGATGGAATGGAGGGGGTTCTCTGCTATTTACCTCCAGTAGTGCTATCTATGATGTTAGCGACAACGGTATCTGCAGCGAGGCAAGTACTCGACTTACGTCTACGCGCACCTGAAAGTTAGTAGTTGAATTCTTTCTCCTAATCTGCGGCATAACCTTGCCAGAGAATCTGAAAGCTAACGTCGGTGAAGACTAGAAGCCTTCGATACTATGTGTTCCTCACACTTTCTTCACACTGTATGACAGACTGACTGCTTGCTTCTAGTGTTCAGTGTTTTGGGACTCATGCGCTCATCGAGTATGTTGTGATATGGACTATCCAGTCCTGTCACACTTCTCTCTCGCCCATCTACAACCCACTAACACTATGTTTCCTACTTGTTCGATGGTTTCCCTTTGCTTTCAAAGACATCTTCGCACTTGCTCGATGGTTTTCCTTCGCTTTCAACTGCATCCTCTGTTTCTTCACAGCGCCTTGCTCGGGAAGGCACGATTCTTTCAATAGATGCTGCATACTACTGTAGATATTGTTGCTCATTATTCATGGAATGTCTCAATCTTCGCTTCTGCTTGTTATAGATTTCGCTCCTGTGTTTTGTCAAGTTGTACTTGCTTAGCCTTGAATGTATTTACTTGCTTAGATCAGCGTGTCTTCTGTTTGCGTTGGTTCTTGCATGCATATCTCTGCTTCCATGAGCATGTCTGCGTTTTGCATCGGTTCAGTCTTTAATGGGTTTGGATCTCCCGTTCTGTAAACTGCTCCTGCTCCCGTTACTCATACATGTTCCTCACACTTCTTATCCCGGCTGAGGAGACGATTTTTTCTGGTGATTACAGGAAACGGCTCCTGTTGTGAAGAAAGGGGCAGGACCCCGTACTGATAAGTTGTTAGGAGCAGAAGAGGAGGTCCTGAAGGTGGGCGGCAATGTTGTTCGACTGGCGGGACTTTACATATCCTCTTCACTGGCCTTTGAGGCAGTGGTAGTGCTAGTTTTCACCAGGAGAAGTATAATTCTAGCAAATTTGTGCTGTTTTGACTCTGCTGCAAACCATCAGTCGAGCTTTGCAAATATAAGATATACTTCATTTTCTAGAATCATCACATTGTTGGTCCATCCGTCCTTCTCATTTTTTTGCAACAGCTGTCCGCCTTGACTGAGAGTTTCACACCTTTGAGCGAGGAGCTCACAGCTACTATCTTAGCCAAGGGTCTATTGCAGCACGACCTGACCACATAGTGAATGTCATCCACTACGAGGTAAAATTTGATCATAGAAATTAACTCTCTTTTGTGGAGTCTCCTTTAACCATCAGCCTCCTGTCGTTGACTTACATTTGATTCGTTCACGCTTGTATCTGTCTTCTTCGGGGTTGAATCGGTTCTCTTGTAATCGTATTTTCTATATTTTGAATTAGTTGACCAGGTAAAACTCACCAAAGTAAGGAGATCTTTAATATATTCTCCCTCCTTGTCTGATAGGATGCAGCGTCTCTGTGCGTGGCCATTTTAAGAGGTGATCACCGTGGACGTGTTTTCCTAGGATGCGACAACCACCCACTTTCAAGGTCTGCAATCATCGTCGTTTTTCTATTTTCTACGAAACTGAGTAGTTTGTTCGTCTATCACGATAATCAAAGAGCGATGTGATCTAAGTCCTGATGTGCATATCACTAATTCGTCCGAAGTTGTCTTAAACAAAAGGAATGTCCAAATGGCGGCTTCTCTGCATCCTGCTTCGGTAAAGACGATCTGAATGAACTTCTCCACAACTTGTCCATTTCAGCGATGGTTTCTGAATGACCTATGAGTTATTACCAATGCAGACAGGAAATTATGGACGCTGTGAACAAGAGTGGAAAGTACGACAAGCAATTCAAAGAATTCACAAGTGGGTTTTTTTCTTCCCTACATTGTGTTTGCTTTGATTAGTTCGAAACTCCTCTTCGAAATGTTTTGTTCTTGTATGCCTGAAGATGTGTTTCATCAGATACTGTCAACTCAAAGCTTCGCCAAGTTACCTGAGCTTCGGATCATAACTATATCAGCCCATTACAGTTTAATTTATACTAAGTGGAAATTTGACCGATATAACTGCTTGCAGGTGTGGATGGACCCTTAGGAAAGAGAATGAACAATGACCGTACTAGACTCGCCACCGGTTGGCACCCAAAGTACGAGAGTTTCCCCAGCTTTTTGGGCGTGGCTTGATTTAAAACTAGAGCTCTATTTGGGGATTTTGCTCGTGGATTTTTTCTTTCAACAGCAATAGAGAGCGAAGTGTCTGAAATTCCAAGGGGAACGATGCCATGAGCAGTAATTCTTTCAGTTGACTGATTCATCATTTGTTTACCAGAATGGAACGGCTATGCCAATCTATCATACCACATAAAGGAAACATCTGCGCTGCAGTTTATCCTCCATGTAGATACTCCGGTACGCAAGGGTGAATTGATGTTTGGGAGTTAGACACACGCTCTCGTCTGGGTGGTTAAATTTGATGTTCCAAGAGAAATGTGAGGAACCCCTGGATGCCACATTCGGACGTATTAAAGTTCGGTCATGAGATGCCTTTCCCTGGATGCCGTAAAGTATTGCCAGAATCCATAGTCACACAAAACTACCTCATGGAGTCATGGTACAGTCGTCGTCTACAACGTGAAAAGCCTGTGTGGGGGCGTAACACTGTTGTCGGAATCATTTCTCCTCGTACACCTACAGTGTAACGTACAGCATCCACGCTCCGTGGGTTGGTTCATATTTAGTTACAGAAAGTTGGTAGAAGTTGGGACTGCGTTCCAACTTCAGTTCATCTTCTGTCTCTCTTGGCTCTCAAAAACAGTCTGTGCTTCAACTGAGGTTTATGTCTCTGTTTTGACTGTATGGGATGACACGTGCTTAGCGAACGTCATGATCCGCCTTGTTACTTCTGACTTGGGAGATTAATGTTAACCCTACCGCGCGCCACAGGACGGGAGAGCAAGGAGGTTAGTGGATGATCGCGGAGGTAGTCTCACTCGGACTTTGGGAGCACGTGCTCAGAGTTTCAGCAAAGACTATCGGTCTTCTCAACGTTAATGTACAAACCAAAGCCCATCGTGAGAGATTTCGTTGGTTTTGAGCATGGTGAATAGATTACTACACAATACAGAAAACAATTCATAAGCATTACTTCCCGGACGAAATCTTGTTATGTTCATGGAATACAATTCGCACTTTTCGATAACAATCGACGTCCAGTACCCAACTTGAAACTTCACATCATTCCTGGTCCGACACCAGGAACAGGGAACAACGATCAACAGTGAGACCACTTGATCTCTTTACTACAATTCTCTTCGAAAAATTGACAACATTGGATTCCCCCTTTTCTTCAGTGCCCTGCAATCTTTACATAGGTACCAAGGTGGGTTGGAAGATTTCAACCTGTCACCTTCTTCCTTCATACGAAGACTTCATTCAACTGCAACTTCCTTCTCTGTACCTCATTTACAGCTGATGCATCTCGGGCAATTTCAACTCATACATTATAATCACCAAAAAACTATTCGGTCTACTGTTTGTCACCGGTCCCAAGGTACTTTCTGAGAGGTAAAAAAAGTCCCTGGAGATAGCCAAGGGGTTCTGATCAAATGGAAGGCCAGGCGGATGTGTTCGAGTGCCACAACGCTCATACCCAGAAGTTGCCTTCAGTCTGACTAAACAGGAATTTAACTGGGAGAGACGAAACCTAGTTCTATTGTTGGAGATATCGTAGAACAGCCCCAGCAGAAACATCTAAATTAGGCAGGTCGCGCTTGGTAAGTACAACCATAACCTTCGGCTGTTAAAGAAATCTGTATGCCATCATCAGATGGTATAAGCAAGGCTGGAAAACAACGTTGCTATTGATAATTGACAGGTAAACCTCCACATACCTGATGGCAGTCAGGTGAATAGAAACATGTGATACCCTGTTTCTAGATGTCCTCCAGAGGGTGAGTTCCAGTACTTCAGACTCCCCTACATCAGCATCCCCAGACTCCAAAAGAGGATTCTTGAAGGAAACAGTTCAGGTAGATATTGTCATCAGATCAATTCTTGGATGCAAGGTTATCCTAGACTTCGGAGCTCCCTACAATACTGATTCATCCAATAAACCTACACTTCAGAGGCTATGGCAACTCCCAGGAATGAGTTCCCAAGATTGGTTTTCTTGGGTCACATGTTCAGAACCATATACAGAGACATAACCTCAAGACTTCGGCAAATGAGAAAGAGAGTCCCTTGGTTGAGAACAGGCAGTCATGAGGTCGATGAAGCCGGGCGCTGAAGTGCGAGAAGCTCTCAAACTACCTAATACGTGAGTTACTTCGAGTGACACCTCTGTAAGAGCTGACGCAAGTGTTTCGTAGCTACACTCTGGGAAGAGATGAGGCTGGATACTTCGGCTTGCAAAGAAAAACGAAGACTTAGTATGATTTACTCATGGCTCACTGCACAAGGAATAAACCGATGGATAGATGGACTATGACTCCATTATCAGGTCGAGTGATCAGACGGATGATCATGGCGGTCGAGGCTTCTTTGTGATGAACCCAAGTCATCTCCTGATCTACGCTTGCTGAGACTGGCTCGCTGCATCAGACGGACCAATGCTTGTACTACTTCTGACATAGGTGGTCGAAATTCCGGTTCCGGCTGCAACATCCATCAAGTTCTCATTGTGTTAGATTGCGATCGAGACAAGCTGGATCTCATCGGAATATCTACTAATTTTAGATTTTCGGCATTGGTGGACCTTACCTGTACACACAGGGCGACGATATCTGCGAATCGAGATAGGGACTTGGCTGGGTAGATGCCCTTCAAAGCAGGATCTACCATTCTTGAAAGCGCATCAATATCATGAAGTTGTGGTATTGCCCATCTAACTAGTGATTGCTCCTGTCGAGACCTTGAACTGCATCCAGAACAAAAACCAAGGATTAAGTTAGTACTATGATCCCATGAGATGCTCATAGTACTGCAAGCATGAAATGTAGCTGACAGGTGAAACTTACGCCCAAGGTTAAACTTGAGCGTCCTTCGAGCATCACAAGGAGTTCTTCAGTATACTAACGCAGATGTCGATGTGCAGCAGAAATACACTCTGAGATCTCATCAGTCAGGCAAAACTGACAAAAAAGGACAAAGCTTCATCGGGCTAGGGACCGGTAATTCTTCAGCGGGGTTAATCAATAATCCGGATTTTGGGGGTAGTTATGCAAGAAACCAAACATTCTATACAAAGACGTGCACAGTTGGCAATAAAAATGGGCTCAATAAAAATGACTCGGAGGTCATCAGAACCATATGTATTGCAGATAGTTTTCACATTACCTGTCGAGAGGCTTCCGACCTGTCAACAGCTCGAGCATTACCACCCCAAAACTGTAAACATCGCTTTTCACTGTGTAGACTCCTGACATAGCATACTCTGGAGCACTGTATCCGAATGAACCTAACATATTTGCTGACACCTGCACTGCGTACCACAGTTTATTATGATCTGGGTATAACCTTCATGCAAGAGACCCAAAGTTTCCCTTAGCTGTTACAACCTTCTTGCAAGAAACGCAACTTTGAACCGACGAATTCGTTACCCTGAAAGTGCTCATACCTGACGCTCTGAACCATATGGGATCAGGGCGGCGATACCGCAATCCGAAAGATGTGGATTTGCATCATCATTGAGAAGAATATTTCCAGACTTGAAGTTCCGATGTACCACGGAGGGCAAGCACACTTCGTGCAAGTATCTGCGAATTCCGTACTTCATCAGTCCACAAACACCAACGAATACACATTGCGAATGAATTTAACTGTTGCCATAACGTGCATAGACATTGCTGCCGCGCTTCTGAGAACAAAATTACAGTTGATACAAGTATTCTACATCATTCCTTAATGGAGAGTCCAGCTTTAACAGATCTTGGAGTCCTCAAAAGTAAATAATCAACTCATCGAGAAGTTTTACGTCCACTTACTCTAGAGCACGAGCTGCGCCCAATGCAACCTTAACTCGCATATTCCAAGACAACTTCTTCGAGGATTCGTCAGCTGAGTGGAGCATGTCGTAAAGTGTTCCTTTACTGACGTACTCGTAGACGAGAAGCCGTTGTCCGTGCTCAGAACAATAGCCCACAAGCTCAGTGATATTTACGTGTCGAAGTCGGGCGATATTTCCAACAATGGCCAAGAAGTCCTCCTCGTTTTGTACCACAGGGGCAGAAGTGTCAAGTTTCTTGACTGCAAGAACCTGATTTCATGAAGGATAAACTCTGCTCGTCAGAAAAGAAAACCTGTACTAATTCATAATGTTCATGATGCTAATATTGATTCACTTTCGTGTAAATATGAATTCGTAAGACGTCCAACCCCATTTGGACGTCTACCAAAATCTGAATACCACCCACGACCGATATGACTGACTGATTCAATTGGCGTCCTAGTCCTTCCTCTACAGCCTGTCGTACGATTCCCTATTGCTTAAAACTTGTCTTCCGAAAGTTCGGACAAAGAACCCCTTCAGTCCACCCCCTGGAGTTCCTTAACTGCAGCTCATGGTCATCCCTCCTGTATTCTACTTGTTAGGAAATTACACTATTTACTTGAAGGAGTTGCAAGGTTACACAGAGTTAGAACAAGAACAAGAACCTGGCCGTCACGGAAATCAGCTCGATAAACTCGACCCAGCGAGCCCTCTCCTATGAGATTCTCCTGGGCGAAACTGTTAGTCGCAACCTGGAGGTCAGCAACAGAGTAGACAGATGCAGATATGGTGCTTCTCATACTCTTCACTGACGAGGGCCTTCCCGAGCTGATTTCTGCCGGCACTGGCTTGTAACCTGAAGGGGGGAGCTTAAGAGCCTTCTCAGGTGGAGAGGCTTTGATTTTCTCTTCCTTGTTGTCCTTATCACCAAGGAAAGCTGAATCAACGAAAATCACACGATTAAATTAGACGCTATACTTCGTTATTTTTCCCAGTCATTGACAAAACATCAGCAGGGATTGAGAGCTGCAATTACCTTGCGCGCTGAAGTACGACGACTTCGCTTCACTGTTGGATTTCTCTGTTCATAAAAGAACCATGAATAGGATAAGAAAGTCCGCTTCAGGGAGTAGGAACCAGAAAAAAAGTGAGCCAAGTTGTGGAAACAGACTAAGGCGAAGTAAAGAACGAAGGGCATTCCCTTAATGAAGTTTCATCAGCTATCAAGGATATTGCTCGATTCGTAACGAACTCTGTTAGGATGTAAGAGTTCAGTGAAGGTGTAATAACTGCTGTCTGATAATCAAGACCTAGCAGTGTCTGATCAACTCGAAGATATGTGCGGCATTCGTATGATACGGATGTCTTAATACTCAGGTCGTGATCGTTTGTAGAAAAATGTCCACCGGAAACCACAGTCCCAGAAAGAGATTGCGGGCTCAACAAACTTGCGTGTAGACTCTAAATAATTTCAGTTCAATGTACATAGGTTTTGCGCAAGTATCACTCCAGTGGTGCTACCACTGAGGTACATAAAGTCAACAAAATTAGGGGAGAGTGGGATCCACCATTCACGAGCCAATCGTCAGTTACAAATCGTTTGGGGGGTGCAAACTGGAACATAATATAAATAGTCAATGTTTCAACATACTTCCAATTCATATGTACATAGGTACGTTTGGTACGATAAGGGCAATGTCGTTACGAAGTGAATGCCTATGGTTTGACAGGATGGTTTCCACCCGGACGTGAGGAAAAAGACTCGTCTAAACAAATTCTAGTCATGCGGTAGATTCTTCTGGTCCTATATTTTTTCTTCGAAAGTACTTCTAGGGTTGGAGCTTTGTTTTAATTTGGACAGAGACGAAAGGTAATAGAAGGCAGAATGTTGAACAATAAGAAACCTAGTACCTGCAGATTCATAACTAATTTGAAAATGCTTCATGATGAGTTGCTTCATTCTCTGTACACGGTCCTTGCGGTCTAAATAGGATACAATTCTCTGTCCACGGTCCTTGAGTTCTAAATAGGATACAAGTCTCTGTCCAAGGTCGTTGAGGTCTATGTAACAGACAATGGGTTTGATCAGGTGCCTGAGAGATCGTAAGGCAAAGACAGTAACAAGCTGAGATTTGAAGAGAAGGTGTTACATTCATTCCTACATTAAAATTCACCTACATTAAGAGAAGTGCCCTGTTCCCTCACCGAGAAAAGCAAGATTATATCTCTCTGTGTCCTCGCACCACTCTCAACGGGGCACTTTGAGGTGCAAGAGAGTTACCAAAAGAAGATGTCGATTCTGACAAGATGAGAAGGCTTGATCCAAAACCAAGAGGGAGAAGGTGTGATACCTTTGGCAGGTGGTATAAGTGGTCCCAACCACGATGAGCTGTTGTTGGCCTTGTTATCACCCTCCTTCGCTCCACCCTCTTCACGATTCTTCCACTTGAAGAAGAGAAAAATTAACACTCCAGCCACCACAGCAAGGATGGCTGCGATACTTATGCCTGCAATTCGTCCACCTGACCAGAACGATGAGCTCTCTTCTTGTGAAGTGGTGGCAGGAGCTTTCTTTGGAGGAGATCTTTTTGGTGATCCAGGAGGAGGTGGAGTAAAAGGAGGAGGGGGAGGTGCAGGTGAGGTACTTAATGGGTTCCCCGTGGACCTGCAAGTCAAGTAGAAGAAGCCGTGAGTCTGGGAAGGGATGCACAACAGAAGTTCTAGGAAAGTTGTCAAATATTGCGGGATTATGTACTTTAGCAAGGGCATATATAGAAGTACCGGCATTCTAGTCTAAGTAGGTACTCGCATATCGGGCCAGGTCCTGACTATGCAAAAATGCAGAAATCACGGACTTCTGCATACGGCATGACGAATAATGTGAATTTCCTCTGGGTATTACAACCCATACTCTTGAGTTCGAAAACGTACTTCAAGTTCGGGATCGTTAATAATGGTCCAGGTATCCAGCCAGAGAACTGATTATTGGAGATGTCTCTGCGCAGTGGAAAGAAGGAAACATCATTTGATGGAAGAGTTGTAGGGAGGTAAAGCACATCCCACTATGAACAGCATTGACACCGTATTTGAAATTAAGAATCTCATCTTAGCTTGGCCGTAACCATAAACTGTAACCAGAGGAAGACATGATAAGACAAGTAAAAGATGGGGCAAAGTCTGTCATATTCCATCAGCAGAAGGACTTTGAAGGAATTCAAATCTTACAGCGTTTGCAGCGATACTGTCTCCAAGTTCTCAAGACCAGAATTCAGCTGATTATTTTGCAGATACCTGAGAGGAGACCGTCACCAGTATTATGATCGTAGTCTCTTATTTCAGACTGCCACACATTGAGCTCTTGTTTACATTTGAAAGGACAGTATAGGCACTTTGAAATATAATGCCAGGACTTACAGAGCTTTCAGGTTTGATAAATTAGTGAAAGACTTCGGAACGCTGCCGGTTAACTGATTGAATGAAAGATCACTGAAAGAACGTACCAAGATTACAAGTCAGTTTTCACTATGTTCCTAGTTAGAAAGATCCAGCTTTCAGAAAGAAAACACAGAATCTATCAGGAACAGGGACCTAACCAGAATCCTCTGTAATACAGTACTAGAAACCTGCAGTCAGTGCGCTTCTTACAATGGAGGAGAAGATTAATGGTTCTATTGCAGGGCCCTCTGTTAATCCAACGAGCAACCTCATTGCTTCAGGTTTCCACCTGTTCACCAGAGATTACTTACATTGTGGAGAGACTTCCCAGCTTAAAAAAGTTATCAGGTATAATTCCACTGAAGTTGTTGTTGGCCAGCCTCCTACCTCGCAGAATTCACACATTCCAATAAGTAATCAGTTGAGTAGTCTATTTAACGCAGACTACACTCTGAACATCTGTACTCCTTTCGCTGCTTTATTAACGTGGATTGAGGGTCATTCAGGTTTCTAAAAAGCCCGGTTCTGTTTTTCAGAGGCAAAAAGAGCTTAAGAATACAAACGAGACTTGATTGATTTAGTCAGCCCTGTAGAATTTGCTTAACAGCAAGACTGGGCTTGAAACAGTCGCCGAAAGGAAACAGAAACAAATTTAAAATCTGGATCTTACTGGGTACTATTGATCAAGAAACCAAGAACTGATTGGAGTTACTAAATACATTTCTCGAGGAATGGTGCTCACAATTCAGTTAGTTGTTCCAAAGCCCCAATTGACCAAGGAGGGCTTTGATTGAGCTTATTCCTCTGGAGATTTCTGCAAAAAAATTTCCAAGGGGACGTGTCAGATAAAACGCAGAGGCTGATGGCAAATAACCACGTCTACGAAGTATCCATACGGTTGAATAAAAGAACATCACAGAGAATCGCAAAATTTCGACAAAGAGAATCCGCATGAAACTCTTGAAGAGAATTCACAAAACATCACATCGTATGAGACGAATCGGTGGCACCATCAAATTGGTGGCACTCAGATGGATTGCAAACTATTTATTCAGGCTAACCACCATCTTTCAATTGCTGATGAATAAAAGTTTTGCAGTACGATTGGCACTGGAAGTACAAGCAAAAGAATGTGCTTACAATTGTCGTAAGTTGGGAGGCATACTGTATGGGATTTGTCCCTCGATCTGATTATTGCTCAAATCCCTACATCATCCAAGAGAAGCATTTAGTGCATAGAGAAAGCTCATACTTTTCTACTCACAAGGATTGCCTGCCCCCGTGGCGCCAAAATGTTTGCGAGAGTACAATCATTGCAACACGCTAGCCCAACGACTTAGATTTTTATGGAAAGTAGCATCGGGGTTTGATGATGTCTGATAAAAAAAAAGTAGTTAAATTTAGAGATTGGGTAAAATAAGGCGATGCAAGCAGTTACAACATTTATCAAGTTAATCATAATGATGGCGATTTCCAGTTTAGCATTTCGTTGGATCTATGTACACCACGTTGGGGGCGATGGCGAGAGAAGTCAGCGACGAAGTAAAAATAGTGTACACTTACAGGGATGTCAGATGCTTCAACATTTCCAACCCCCAACCGAGAGCTCCATCCAACTCGAGACCAGAGAGTTGGCTGCGGGACACATACGGCAAGTCACTAATATTAAGTCGCAAGATTACGGAAACGTTTCATGAACGTTGAGATGTCCCAATTATAGCTCATACAAAGCTTATCGCGTTCGATTTCTACAGTCAAGACTCGCCTCTTTCGTATCGTGAATACGAATAGGGAATGGAGCAAAGACATCAAGATCAGGGTATGGAACTTACAGTTGAGTCACATCCGGTCCATTACAGGTGACACCTTGCCAATTCTCCGCACACGGATCCCCTCCACTTGAGATCCACCCGCTAAGTAAAGGTGAGTTCAGACTCTGGAAAAGCCGCTGAAGTCCTTGAACTGCAAAAGTCCAAAGAATCTAAATTAATGCACATTGCTGAGAGGTCCGTGGAGGAATTTGGAAGTGCCCCATGCTTTCACACGACCATTAGACGACAACAACTCCCGGCTTGCAGTCATTCCCACAACAGCCCATGTGCTCGTGCGAACACTTCGAAATCCAGACACCGAAGGAAGCGGAATTGTTTAGTGATTTCTGTTGACCAACTCGATCGCACGCAACAAGAAGCCAGAGAGTCGCATTCCGTGCTCTAGCTAAGATAGACATACTCGACGAACCGGGACGAAAATGTGAGTGGACGCATTGTTGTTCAACAAATGAATGGTCCCTAGTGGTATTGTCAACGCATTTTAGATTTATCAGGAGTTAAACTCCGCTTGAGTCCGTCTCTTTCTGTCCTTGTGTCGTCATTGTAGTCTGAGATCAACCGAATGCAATGCCAAAACAATGTGATGGACATTGCGTGGTAGTACGAAGTGACAGGACAAAATAAGCTAGCAGTATAAAAGCTCCATCTTTCGGCAAATACTACGACGTTCCTTTGAAGACTCGAGCAGTTTAGCGACTGGTTCTGCAACTTGTCAGAACGAGAACACAATAATAACTCAGTTCTAGACAGATACGACATCTCATCACGTCGAACAAAAGAGCGCATCACAGTAGCAGAGTGAAGAACCAACCATCATCCTGATTAGTAACTCCATAAGCGCTGTGAGACAACAACGAAGCTAAAATTCCTATCAGCAGCAAGCTAAGCCGCAGCACCCGCGCCATTCTTGCCACCGCGTTCATTCTTCAACTCCCATCAACAAGCAACGGCAAGCGCTGCTTCTCCCTTCCAATAATCACGATCTGCTCTTCTACGGAAACAGCTTGCTCGCTTGCTTCACTTTCCCTACAATGGAGCGTCGCTGCACCTGCTCCACCTACTTCCCTTTCCCCAATACCACCACCTGCGCTGCAACTTGAGCTTCCTCCTCCCCTTGATCAACACCCCCTCTATCCAACAAGTCTCGAGAAGCCGAAGCCAAGGCTGCTGTTTGTCCGCTGAATCAATCAACCTCAGACTCTAGCTTCTCTTCTTCCTTCCTCCCTTCCGCAGCTTCTCTTCTCCTTCTTCTTCTCCTCAACCTTCACAAGAGCCGAGTACTTCGCGGCCTCAATAGCGCATTCACCAGAAAGCAACACCGACGATAGACTGCTTAGGCCAGCCGAGCAATCTCATAAAGGTCCTGTCTGCTTAGCTTAGCCAGGCATCAGCGTGTCACGGATGTGGTGTTGCTACTACCATACTACTACTACCACTTCCTCTGTTCTTTCCTTTCTGACCACCTCTCCTTCCTTGGCTACAGTAGTAGTACACTACGAACCTCGCGTCTACTAAATGTACAGTATGATCCTCGGCCCCACCTCCTCCTCTTGATCGCAACCTCTCGGAGTCGCCATTCAGCCGCTGCGCTGCAGTGCAGTGCTCTGCTCTGCGATGCCAGCTGCATTTGAAGAGCGCAAAGCGAGAGAGAGAGAGCACTGCTACGGGCGGAATGGACGAGCGCTTTTCCTCCTCCTGCTCCGTCTCCTTGTCAATTTCCGACCCAGTGCCTCTCACGCCCGGCTCCACCCCCTACTTTTTTTCTTACCCTCACCCGCGCTCTTAACTGCCTCGGCCAGTCACATTTGACCTCCCGTGCTTTTGCGTCGTCGCGGACCCCTAACGCGACCTGTTGGGCACTTCCCCAGTTCACTTTGAAAGACCGAGACGGTATGAGGGAATCGCACCGTAATGGTTTGGGGTTCTTCATGTTTTGGATGGTTATGTGGATTTCTCTAGTTTGAAGCAAAATTCATCCTAAATTTTGCTTCAAATACGATAGTAAGCATTGTTGGATATTACCATGGTTTGATTTGTGCTGATATTTGTCTCCCTGTTGGTCTTTGTTTCTTGTCTGAAATTTGATCGTGGTTTAGTGTAGAGCTCCACTAGTATAACCACTTTCCGGCAAAACAAGTCAAATAACACCACATATATGTATGTTAACCTCAGAACTGGAACCTACTCGGGGTTCTAGTACTAGTGTTTTGAAGGAGTTCTATTTGGTGTAGATATGGTAACCAATACATCTCGAATTATAAACGTCTTTTATTTTAGAGTTAAATCACGCTTATTTATTAATCAAGTTAATTTGTTAAGTTTGAAATCGTTTAGGTTTGATATCGCCCTGAACGCGTCCGAAATGGAATTGACACCGCATTGGAAACCTCGCAACTCTCATACCGCGACGACGCAAGACAATGAAGAAGATCGCTGGTCGGGAGGATGAGCAGACGCTGGGCAGCATGCTGGAAATTTGTTCATTTACCGGGACTAGCTTTGTGTCACGAGAAGAGGAAGCTCCAAAAGTTCAGCCTGATTTCCACCTCGGAAGAGTACTGAGGGGCAGCCCCGCCTTTTTCTCTCCTTCCACGCTGCACAAGCCTAGCTGTTGCGGGTGCGTCTACGGTTTTGTTTACTCCCCTCAAAGGCGATAACGAGTCTGTCTGCTCCGCTGGACACTTGGTTTGCATTTCCGGGGATACCGTTACTTACCCGCCACAATTCCATAACCGAGGCGGAACCTGTTAGGCACTTGACCGACTCATGCCCCTCCCTTTCCCCCCGCGCGCAACCACGAGTTCGATATCACCCAACTTTCGGTTTAGAAAGTAAAGTTTCACATAAAGACCTACTTGGACGGACCCTATCTTGGCCTTCAACATCCTCGGCTTTCCCAGTACTTACTCGGATCGCATGGGCTATACCTGTCAGATTGCTGACGTGGCCGGTAATGTCCCGGATGTTTTCATAAACTGCTGAACACGTGTTCTTCAAACCCGTGAAAGATCTCATAGAAGAAGCACCTAGTGGAGGATTACGGGCTGGCCAGGCTCAACAGGTGCAAGGCATTCGAGCAAGTCTTTCCTACAGTTAGGGGGTCCGAGTTAGTCTTTAAATGGGAGACATTACTACTCTACATAGTACTTTCTGCTCAGTTCCGTGGTTGACTTCGTCTGGCGTTGCTGGATTTGGGTTGTGTTTGGGGCTGCAGAACAATTTGGCTTTTGAAAACGCCTTTGAATCGTTGACAAAATCTTTCGTGTTTTAGTTCCCAGTACAGCCGAGTATCTTGCTGTTTTAGTCATCTTGCTGTTTTAGACACCACGCTGGTCAGCCTCTGAATTTGTGGTGATAAGACGATCGACACATTCCAGTGAAAAGAAGAGGAAACGAAGTTTTCTGGTGGGTTCCGTGGACTAGGCAAAGTGTGTTAACAAGAGAGACTTCGTCTATCGCGCTTGCGAAAGTAGTTCAAGTTGGCTGCCGTAATGGTTTCTCTCTGTGCCTTAGGACAAAGTCAGATACGGAGTTAAGAGTCACTTCAAACTGATTTTTAGAAAGCTAAAGCGAGCATAACCTTCAATGTTTTTGTACATTTCAGTCCTGTTTGTTCCTAACCATGAGGCTTGTTAGTTCAGAGGTGACGAATGTGATCATGTGGGAGGTCGCCTTCGCCAATCGACTCAGCCAACTCTTTTGCTAATCACAGGTGTCGTTTAGTAGTATAAAGAGACTGGGAACTCGATAATCATCATATGGACAAAGTGGACCGAATCAGACACCTAGTGACCAAAGTATGTTTAGCTTTCCAAATGGAATCATGTCCTTACTGTAATGCACATTGTAAGCAGCCCATTATTCAAGACAAGTCGCTCAAGCTGTCTAGGTTGCAAACCTCCAAACACCTGCACCTGTTCCCTCATCATGTACAGTCCCAGAAAGTGGTCTACGAGGATTAGCTTTTCAACAGAGTAACGTAGAGCACTGCGTTAGGTACTTCCACGGGCTCTTGAGTAGAAACTTCTTCCTCTGAACCGGTTTGATGAGTATTATGTTGAAGAAGATGACAAAGATTCATCTCATTATGACATTCTCCTGTGAGCTGCTTTATTTGGTACCCAAGTAGGAGTGTAGCCTCTCACCGCAGTTCTCAGTTTCTTCTGGTCCCACCTTCCTCGTCAATAATATCAACGCGATCACCAACATTAGACGGCGATCCAATTCATAAGTTCCACTGCTCTGAGATCACCAATATTGACGTGGCTCATATCGCTTTTCAGAGCACCACATCACTCCATGCACGACCGCAGACATTGTTCCAACGAGACTGATTCAATCCTGAAAGCTGGAGACAAACTCTTAAATTTATACAATTGAGCTCATGCAAGCCTATGGATCCACAAACAAATACAGACCAGTTTCTGAAGCAGTCAACCCCAAGAAACCCACATTTCTTGTCCGAAACAAACGAATTTCTCCAACAGTATTGTTTCTGATTCTGTATACGACATGTCCACATCGATTCTTGAGGTCAGTCTTTTTGTATACATACACCGCAACCATTTTGTGAAGCAACAGAAGAACATACAATTCGTCCTAAAAATGAGCGGACTCCCTCTCAACAGTATTGTTCCCCATGCCAAAGGGAATCATGTGCATATTGTTTATCGAATCAATCTTTGAGCGTAAGCGCAATCATTTTCTCAATCCATCTTAATATATTCTACATGATGTAACATCCATATTGCTCATTACACGTATGTCATGCGTATGTCAACAACCGCGTGCAATGCGAAGCTTGGTTGTGTGGCCATCTCGAAAGGACTAAGCATCTCTACCTATTTTCTCGTTCCGATTGTAAACGCCAAGGAAGCTGTCCAGTCCACAAGACAATACATGCGGTTGGTAATTCTCCAGGCCCTTTGTGAAGTCACTTATTTCTCTGGATATCAACCATTAAAGCAAGTGAATCCTGTTGGATTCGTTTCATTTGTTTCCAAAAAAAACCTCCCTTACAGAGGATTTACTCGTCCGTCCACCGTTCCTCTTTATCACTCGCCCTGAAATGGATCAACAACTGCTACATCACTCGTGAGTCGTGTGAGTCGTCTTCGTTGTAAGAACGAAGTTCAACGCGATTGAGCTTAGACTATCCAGTACATCCTTCGCTGCCCAAGATATACCAATCAATGTTAGGAGGAAAACAACGAAGCACGTAAGATCCCAAAATGCCCCAATAAGTCTACTTTTCGAAAGTGACCAAGAAAGATAATAAAGAGACTGTAGATCGTATATTGTACTAGGCCCTAAACCTCCGGACTTTTGTGGGATGCTTTCCTTTTAGACGCCCCCGCTTCAAGACTTCAGTGGATATTCCTGGCTTCCTCTGGTTGTCTATTCGTCTCAACTTCTTGGCTGCAGTTATTTCTTCGCATCAAGCTTTGATAAAGGAAAAAAGGTAAATCATTACAGTACTTGCCTTTGTACATAGGATCTCTGCGGTATTCTGGCTTTTCAGTATGCTGCATAGGGAGCATAGGCCGGTTCTACACGAAACCGAGTTTGACTTCTTGGTCAGCGTATATACATTATACATGTTTATTATCAAAAACCAATGAATGAATTCGTGGTGAAATTATAGACTTCCACAATTGGCATCAAAGGTACGCGCACCGGGTTGAATTATTGCATGGGGTTACTGGAATTGGTAGTAAAGATTCAAATGTGGTCCAGCACCAAACATTGTTGTATTTAAGTGCAATACATCTACGAGGTCTTCAACTCCTACAAGAGAGAGTGACTGCGAGGACCGTGCACTTTTGATATCTTCGACTACCATGGACATTGACGATCCCTGCGCTATTTCAGAAGAAAGGACTCGAGAGGAAAGGAAGCCCAGAACATATCTAATCCAAGGCCCCGGGTACTTTAATTTGATTCTGATTCATTCAGCACTGAAGCAGAGAGCTAACGAGGAAGGACGACGGTCATTACATCTGCTGGTGACAGTCTATGTGACCCCAGGCAGCCTGACTTCTCGATCGGGACACATCCACTAGGGTCTAGAAGCTGCTAACATGAGAAATCCCATCAAACCTACAGAATCTCACCGATACAGAAACCAATTTAATGCCAAAATGTACTCAAAGTCAATTAGGAGGAGGTATCGAAAACGAAGTTCAGGTGACCATCTCGGGTTCACTTGAACAGGATGGATAAAGTCAATACTATGATTTTGGGAGAATTTTCGTGATGGATGCGACGGCAATCTATGTAAGATTTAGATAATATTACTAATATTGTGTTTTCCTTCATAAATTTATGTTCAATATGCATACCACGTAGGAATCCATATCATCATTCGCCAACATCTTCTCGCAATGCAACAAAATATGAGACTAGGTTAGGAATGTTTTTATCAAATTATGCCTATAACGGCTGTAGATAAAAATAATTTAAAATTATTTTATCTACAGCCGTTTCCAGCTTTGCCTTTTCCAAACACTCCTATTCAATAAACACAACCAAGTTCTCCACAGCGATGAGGTTTCATCTAGGTTTGGTCCACCCATTTGCATCTTCATTACTCCCATCTAGGTTTGGTCCACCCATTTGCATCTTCATTACTCCCTTTTGAGTATGGTTCTACACTAGATTCATTACCGATACATATGACAAGATGTCCTTATAGAAGACAGAGGATAGCTACCCATGATGCAATCAGGGATTTAGTGTTTGCTATGGCACAAGAGAATGGATACCTTGCTTGGAGGGAGCATTCATATTCTTTGCAGATGACACGTATCAGAGTAGACTTATACTTGGTCTGTGATGATCAGGTGATAGTGGAGGATATTGTGATTAGAGACACCACGCATGATGCAGTTTTGGAAGGAGTGCTTACTTATCCTCTTGGATGGGCAGCGAGCGGAGCAACAACACACAAGGCTTCCAAGTGTAAGGGATATGTAGCGAGGTCACCTCTCGGTTCCTCTAGCCTTGGAGTTATATGGAGTGATGGACATGGCATTTGACACATTTGTCAAGGAATGCATGAGAGCTTATCATATTAGATGCCATGGGTACCGCTCTCACTCTCATACTTTGTAGCATACATTAGACAGCATGTATACATTGCTATACAAAGAGCATTGGCAGGTGCAATCCATAGAAGAGCAATCATTTTAGCTGATGTTTCTTCCAATGCTCTAGTAGTTTGAAGACCATACAATTTGCATAGCTAGAATATCTTAGGTGCAGTTGGGTAGATTTCTCATATTGATACTATTGGAGCTTAGCCCCATTCTACCTCTTTCGTCCCTCCCTTGTATGGCTTGATGGGTCTTCCCATCCTTCTTGTGTTCTATGTGATTGCCTTCAGATTTTATAAGACAATGTTGTATATGCATATATTCAACTATAGTCAGTAGCCAGCAAGTCCATTGCCAGCGGAGTAGCTTCATGATTCGAGTACTCCCATTTAATTCAGAATGTAATCCTACTGCTCGTAGTTCCAATAGAGTAACGTTCTCATTGAGTAGCAAAAATTATTCCTGTTCAGGACGACCTTTGATCTCTTCTCTTTCTCCAATTGTGTCATCCCTGAAATATTTGGTGTTGCGAGCTGTCACCGCGACTCCAAACGCAAGAATGGAATCAATGATTCGTAAACCTATTCCGGACGCGCGCACATGGAAAAGCGAAAGCCCTCCTCATCTGTTGCTAGATAGATCCAAGATTGTATCCGGTCGCTGTGAATTTCAATGGAGGAATTTTTGGTCGCTGGTGCCTCCAGAATTAAAACATCCTCTGGCTACAATTCAAACACAATTCTCTTCGCAGACAATAATACCAGACCCTAGCACATCTTGACACAAAATGCAGCTTATTTGCTCATTCAAATTTATCCACAGTTCCAGAACAATCACCTAGTCTGTTTCCTGGTCTACGTATTCAACTACAGGAGTGAGCTGTACGTGACTCAGAAAGTGTTACTACCCTGTGTCACGCTAGACATATCATATCCAAACATAGAAATAGATTCAGATCCACAGGTTATGTTGGGTTTGAAGTAGGGTATTGGGACAACACCTTCCATGGTTTGGTTCGATTTACTTTGTAAACATCACCTAATAATGCAAGTGAACCCTGGATCAAATTCCAAGCGAACTTCAAAACTATCATGGATTGCAGCAGCAGGAGATTCCTTGCATGTTCGTATTACTGATCACTGGGGCCCATATTTCTCTCAGTTCAGCTCATATCCGTTCGCAGTCGAAATTGTCCAGTATCACATGACTCCACTTCAGCACCTGTGGTCTGTGCAGCACTATGGAGCGCCTGTTTGTAGTCAGGGAGGGCCCTCTAGAACGACATCCTTTTGGGATCGAGACAGACACAGTGTTCCATCATACCAGTGTAATGTTCGAGAAGTCTGCTATTTCTGCTCAAAGTGGCTCTTTCTATCGAATCAACCATGTCGACTGTAAGGGTCTTACTGGTTACATGCTTGAGTCTCAACTTTCGAGTAGTATCTTTCAGATACTACTTTCAGATATCTTTCAGACTAAGGGAGCTTGAGTTATTACACATACACCTAAAAAATCGTTAATCTTATACGATAACTATAAAATCTCAACGCTGTCGCTGAACCCATGAGTTGTACGCCCCTCTTTTCAGAAATTGTCTATCATAACTTCTCTAATGGTAATTAGCCAGAGTTACTCTACATTAACTAACTTCATGATAACAACATGATAAACTACATGATAAATTGAATCCTTATAAACCAACCCTATGAATACTTCTTTATCGATGAGAAGATTTTGCCCAGGATCATACTACCCATATGTTACATATGTTCAATATAACCATTCCTTGGATGGATGAAACAATTATTCCACCAGGGCTGAAAATGATAGCTTCCACTGGTGCGAATGTCACTTGTAAAACTTATGTTTCCGTCAAACTTTAGGACGTACACGATGGTACAGGACTGTACTTATATCTCCAACTATGTCCAGAAAACTGCGACAAAACGACACAGACCACGTAAGTACGCCTCTGTACTTGATTACAGCAAGCTTCTCTCAAGACAAACCTGTACAGTATAGGATCCCATGGACGTCAGAGACTCAAATGATCAGTCAGGAACTTCTTCCATTCCCCCTAAGGTCCTGTACCGACCGCCCTATGGTGAGATTATGATTTCCTTGTCCTACCTTAACGAGTACTTCTTTACTGTTGTACTGTACCCATCCTTTCCTTTCCCGGGCCTGTCTTACCCTATCCTACCCTACCCTACATCACCGGCTCATTGACAGCAATTGTAGGAAGAAGTTACTCTAGAAGGGCAACTTCTTCATAATTTCGAGACTCTTAATTACTCTATTATTCCTCTATTTAATGTGGTGATCAATTAGGTACTATCCTAACCGTGTAGAATAAAGGTCGGAATCTCGTCGCACACTTGAAATGGAAATGAAAATTTATAGGTCAACGGCTAAACTGTACCGAAGAAATGGACGCATGTATTGTTATGGGCTGGATGGTAGATGAAATTTCCGCTCGTATTAACTCGTAATGAAGGACTATCAATGGTCTAACAACTGATTAACGTCTTAATTGGTAGTGAAGGACTATCAATGGATTTTCACCATGTGAGTGCGATGGTCTCTTTAATCACTCCAATTAGTGACTGTACTCACTTTGACTAACTCTACCGGAGAGATGACGAACTGTGGTCCAGATGACAGAATAATCAGCCACGGCATATCAACGACATATAAATGAGCGGAGAAAATCGAATATCTGTAGCATCTTTAGCGAATAAAGTTTGATACCTGTGTTAATTTTTTTATTACACTTCATTTTTGTAATCAGCGTATGCTTTTCCTTAGGAGCATACGGCTTAGGCTCCGGCCATGGAAACGTGAACAGAATTGGAACGATATTATGACGAAGAAACACTTTAGAGGACTGAAATATACTGAAATTGTATGAAATGGAAAATGTATAAAGCGCTAGTGGATAAATTATACAGACGCTCTCATGATTCTCAAAGGTGAAAGTAAAATTATGAGGATTAGAGATTAAGCGTAAACAAAGGAGGGAGAGTCTCTATACAAAGCAAACACTGAATGAATTCTATAGTGAATAAATAAATGAAAATCAAGTTTGTTAATTGACTCATGTCTAAGGATACAAGAGTCGAAAGGATGTGAGCGTCAAGGTGCAATGAACATTCATAATTTGTCTAATTTACTTATTCAATTCTAATACTTATTCAATTCTTCCTTTGACTTTATCAACCAAAATTCAAGTTTGTTAATTGACTCATGTCTAGGGATACAAGACTCGAAGGATGTGAGTGTCAAGGTGAAATGATCACTTTCATAATGTATCTAATTTCTATTACTTATTCAATTCTTTTCTTTGACTTTATCAACTAAAAATCAAGTATATGAATTGACTGATGTCTACGGATACAATACTCGAAGGAAGGGATCATCAAGGTGAAATGATCACTTGCATAATTTGTCTAATTTCTATTACTTATTCAATTCTTTCTTCTGAATTTGTCAACTACCTTATAGGTAAACTAATGAGTTTTAAAACCTAGTTGTTGCTACATAATATATTCTACTACTCTCTCAATAGCTATTATCATGCTTGGTGTTGTTATCTAATAATAATCTCTCATTGCAATAATCTAACTTGGGACCTATTAAGCTCTAGTAAATATAAATAGTATTATCTCTTGGTTGCATGGTATGCACCAATTGTGATTCTTTTATCCTTCTTAATCTTTAATAAAATAATAGCTTATGTAAAGATACTTAGTTTGATTATGGGATTTGATAGGGCTCAGTAAAACAATTGCACTTTGGTTGTCACAATATAACTCAATTGCTTTCTTGATTGAGAATAACTTCAAAAGTCAAACTATTAATTATTATAACTGAATAGCCTATAAGAACAAATGCTTAGTGCTACATTGTGAACCTCTATACTTGATATGCAATAAACCAACCAACTTATTGGACCTCGTGCAAATACAAAGCAATACATAAATTTAGATAATTTTTTGTATACATGACTTGCATAATCAATATAAAAATATCCACATATTGAGTATGGTACATTAGGTCTTTGATATAGAAAAATTTAATTTATCATATTATGATATATATATATATATATATATATATATATATATATATATATATGATGTTTTATATGTAACATCATATATGATGTTATATATGTGATATATGTTATTATGATAGGTTTGATCTAGTATAAAGAGACACCTAATTAATAGAACCAATTGCTCTTTGATAAGCATAATAAGCACATTGTGCTTTTTCTTCCCTCTTAGAAAAACTATATTATCAGTGGTTTACAACTTTAAAAAACAGATTTAAATAACTTTTGGGTAAGATACCAACTCTTACTTTAAAATGCATCCTTTTGAGATTATCACATTTAATCTTTACCTCAAATAATAATGAGTCTATCCAATATTGCTCCTTTGAAGTCTTGATCTTAACTTAGTCTTAATGTCGCACATGATATTCATGTGGCTACTTGCAATGATGTTATTGTCCACATATAAGGTAAGGATGATAACCTTATAGTCCTCATAAAAGTAGTTAATATTTTGACTTGAAAAAGACTTTAGACAGTTTCATAGAGAATCAAATGTCAAACAAGCTAAAAATCATTTTGAAATCTGCTCATGATACCTAAGAAGGCTCTATATACAATATATGCCCATAAGTCTATATTTTCACAAGCACTTTTATAAAGAAGAACTTTTAGAATTTCTATAACCACCATATAATACACATAAAAGACCACATATTTGGTTTTGTCTTGGTGCAATAACTCCATCTATAATGGTTATGTGCATATTTTTGTTGAAAATCATTCAAGAAGGTTGTTTTCACATACATTTGGTAGCCATTAAGATCATTATTGTGTTTAAATGTCCAAAATGAGGCATGTGACCATTATAATCAAGTCTATAGATTTGTGTAAAACCTTGTAATATTGCCTTATACTTGAAACACTTTCATATGAGTTTAGTTTTAACTTGAAATTCCACTTATGGAATGCATGGCTTCTTCTACTCTTTATATTGACAAAAATTTAAGTGCAATTTTTTTTATGAGAAAAAAGTTCTTCATTATAGCTTTTATCCATTGAAGAAGTGAATCTTAAGAAGAAAGTTCTTCATTATAGGAAGCAAGTCTCAATGGGATTAATTTTGAATGGTTACCACTTGATGACATCTTTAGCAACATCCTTGTGTTCTTGGAATCATAATACTCTTTAGTTTCTTTGTCTTGGTATTAGTGCTTGGTCAACCTTTTTGATTGAAGATGTGACTTCTTGATTGATTGAAGACTATAAATACTCCCCCAAGTTTATGCTTATGATGTTGTTGATGAGATGTAGGTGCTTGAGGCAAAACCTTCCTTAAGTCTAAGAAAGGGTATTTTTTGGATTATATCTCACTGTTGATTTAACACACATATGGTAGAGCTAGGGAAATTGCTTCCATGTTGTCCACTTCCTCCTCATCAACCAATCGGAATATGAAAAGGAAAAGGAGGTATAGAAGATAGGAGGAAATGGAAGATGGTATAGATATTATGATTCCTATCCAAGTTTATATCAATAAGGATTGTAGAGCTTTCACTAAAGTGAGACATACCAAGAGAATGTGGTGACAAAGTAAAATTCATTGGAGTCAAGAGTAGCCTTTATTGCACTAGTTTCCTCTAAATTTATAAGTGTCATAAAATTGACCGTTATAAAACACTATATCATTAGAGTTAAAGAGTACTTTTTGGACTTTTACTCAAAATAATAAGCTATACTTTGACTTTTATAGCCAAGGAGGATACACTCATAGGAATCATCACCCAAGTAGGTATGTTGACTTACTTGAATTTGTATATAAGTAGCATAGCCAAGTTGCATAGATTTGTAGGTGAGAAAGATTGAGCCATGAGTCATCACCCAAGTAGGTATGTTGACTTACTTGAATTTGTATATAAGTTGCATAGCCAAGTTGCATAGATTTGTAGGTGAGAAAGATTGAGCTTATGCTAATGCTAAAGTTTAGATGGAGTGATGGTTAGATTGATGGGCTTAGTGGTTTTTGATTTTAGATATAGAATGGCTTCAGCCCTCTAGGAGAGTTTTATAAAAGATGTAATAGTATGGAGTTAGCAAAAACTAATAAATTAGTAAAATGAACCAAATATAGTTAAAAAAAATTAAATTATCCTAAAAGCATCTAGGAAGCTTTATCACATCCCACTTTGTTATAAGCTCCAGTTTTTCATTGCTTTTCATTTATTTTTGTATGTAAATAGTCCAAACCAGACCTTTGGAAGTATCATTTGCAGGAAGTGTGGATTCATAAGAGGTCATATTCCCTTGATACAAAGATGTAGGGTGCCAAAAAAAAATAGACTCCCCATGGCCACCCAATGAGAAGGAAGCCGGACTCATTTCATAGTCACACCCATTTTGTTTTTGTTCCATAAGGTTTTATGAAAAGGATTCCCCTAGGACGACACACCAACTTCACAATTTTTGGTGGAATAATGGACCCACAATGACTTTTCAAAAAATAAAAAATCCCGCCAATTTCCACATTTGTTTCAAGAACATGAAAAAAGATGCACGTGTGGCCAAAGAACCATTTGCAACTATCCTGCACCCGGTCTCATGTGTGTGACAAATGATTGCAACTTTTCACCAACCGCTCTAATAGAAGGAGGACAAACCCTACCTATAATACCAAGGGTTAGCCATATGATCTAGATGTGAAATTCGGTTTGGTAACTTCTAGAATGATGTTATACATGATGGTCAAAATAGATCAGATAGAAGTATCACCAAAAGAGTACTTCTACTAATAGGGCAAAAACCGAAATAGACTTGAGAACCTTAGAACCAATAGTTAGACATATGATTTAAAGGTGAGAATTGGTTTGGTAACATCTGGAAGGATGTTACACATGATGGACTAAGCAGATTAGAAAGAGGTATTACCAAAAGGGGACTTCTACTAAGAGAGTAGGAATCAAAATATGCTTGAAATCTTTGAAGGCAATTTCGGAGGCCTAAACGGATGAATTAGGCCTAAAAAATGTGCAGATTCCCCCCCCCCCAATGAAGGAAAGGCTAGCCTTCCCTCCCCCTTGCTTTGTCTCATCGAGAGCTTTCCAATGGTACCTTACGTGATTCTGAGATTCCTACACAAAGATTCCCTAAAAGATTCCCTCCGGTCAAAGCTTGTTTGACCAACCAGATAGGACCTAGACCAGATAGGTCACCCATCCAAGTAAGTAATCCAAGGGTGGAGCTTGCTGACATGTCACCTATCTGTGTCCCTAATCCTATGGTGGAGCTTCCTTGGAGGAGATCCTCTTTGTCTATATAATGAAGAGAAGGGGCTCCCTTGGGGCATCAAATGTTTGAGTGTGCAATCTGTGTTTTCTCTCTTCTCTTGTCCTCGGAGTATTACAATGGTATCAGAGCGATCTTTCTAGTCCAAGAGAGTGGATAACCCCTCTTGGAATAGCACAAACTACTGAAACTGAGTAATTTGAGGTGGAGAACATAGAGTAATCGCTAGACTTAGGAAGGACTTTAGAGAGCGGATGGGATGGATGCGCCGGGGGGACAATTTCCCACACCTAGCTTTCCATTTTCAAACCCATTCCACATCAAACATTCACATCCAGCATTATGTACATCCAGCGTGAGCAGATGAGGGTATCGCTAGTTTATCACTTTGGTGCGGAATTCATGGACATAGTGATGAACTCACCAAACCCGGTGATTCTACTTGTGGTGATATATGACAGAGAGTGGGATTTGATGATCTACATTCTATTATGATAATATGGATATGAATGTCCTAAATCCTCTCCCTTTCAACACTCAAGTAGAAATCCGTTTTGTAGTGAGGCTGAAAGTGATGTTTAGAGATTTTGTGGTTAGAAATTTTGGTGAGGAGTATTATCAACAAGTGATAGCTTCTGAGGTCCCAATGGTAGTTCTGATAGTTCGTGCGCCTTCCAGAGTGATTATATTGACTCTGTATTGAAGTAGATGTTAGCAATTGGGTGCTGCAGGAACCATGGATCCGCAGTTGCAAGAGCTGGTGCAAGGAATGCAAGGGATGCTGAATGAATTTCAAGAGATTAAGATGACCATGGAGACATTACAAAGTCAAGTGTAGATCCTCAGGAACGATCAAGCCATGGAAGGAGAAGAGCAATCTCAAAACCCAGTACCTTCGACTGAAGTACTTGGAGAGGCACCCGTGCCTACGAACCCTATCAACGATGAAGCCACATTTCTACTCCGGATGAAGAAGACCTACAACATTGAGCCTTACAAGAGGCAGCGTACAATGGGAGTAGTGGAAAATTGGATCTCGAGAATGAATCGATATTTCTGATTGTTCTCAATAGAGATCACAAAGCATGATGCAGGCGTGTTTACATGTGGATACTTGACCAATAAAGCGCTCACATGGTATGATGCTTGGGAACAATCCATGTTGGCCGAGAGAAGGGAGGTCACATGGATAGCAATGCAAGAAGGACTGCTCAAGAATTTCCAATCGGTGGATTCTGTGTAGATGGCTCAAACCCGCCTATGGGGATTGAGACAGAAGAATAGCGTACAAGAGTATGTGGAGGCATTTCTAGATCTACAAGTCTCAATTATCGACATGAGTCCATCAGAGGCTCTCGACAATTCAAACGAGGGTTGAAAGAGCAGATTCGCCAAGAAGTCATGGTGCAAAACCCTCGCACGGTATTTGAAGCCATTGCTTGTGCGTAGAGAATAGCAGGAGCATTAGGTGGAGGTGAAGGAGTAGTTCTACCTCAACATTATCGGGCAGAAATGTCACACATGGGTGGACCAGTATCGATGGAATTGGGCAACCTTTGATTCCTTGATCAAGGAGCACGGCCGCTTCAAGGGGAGTGGGACGGGTAGAAGAACAAAGAGATGGAGTCCCACGAGGAGAAGGGACTTGAGGAGAACAACGCCGTTGTTACAATTGTGGCCGTATTGGGCACATATCTACCAATTGTTGCACTTGTTTCCCTAGAGGCCCTTGGCCTTTGTACAGGCGATCTTTGAACAACATGGAGAGGCACATTGAAGAGGAGGAAGTGGAAACCACTTCGGAAAACAAAGATTACCAGTAAATGTACCTCACGGCCTTATTGGCTCAATAAGGAAGTAGAGAAGCGAGGGAAGGAAGAAGAATAATGCACAAAGATCCCAAAAGGTAACCTCACAATTGATTGTCATGAATGGAATCCTAGAAGGTAATCAAGTGAGAGTATTAATAGATTCAGGAGCAACAGAGAATTTCTTGTCTCGCTCTATTGCAATAAGATTGGGAATGGATCTAGAGAGAGATGGAAGTGAAGAAGTAGAGTTACCAAATGGGCAAACAGAGAGGATTGAATCATTACCTAGACGAGTAACCCTCTCTGTAGGAGAATATCAAGAAGCAATTGAGTGGCAAGTGATACAGTTAGCCCGTTATGATGCAATTTTAGGTATGCCATGGATGGAGCAGTACAACCCAATGGTGGATTGGAGGAAGAAAGTAGTGAGAACCCACCAATGGTCAATCATTGGGGTTAAAGAAAAATCATACAAGCAGAAATTGCCTCTATATGTTGTAGGGACGACAACTATTTGTAAGACCGATAGATGTTTTATGGGTCTAATAAGAGAAGTCCAGAGTGCACAACTCAATGGACAAATTCCTGAGAAATTGAAGGATGTGTTAGATGAGTTTCAAGATGTCTTTCTCGATGATCTACCCTCAAGATTACCACCTAAAAGGCGAGTAGATCACAAAATAGAGACACTCCCGAGGAAGACACCTCCTTGTAAGGCCCCATATTGCCTATCATCTCATGAGTTGGAGGAGTGTAAGACTCAAATTGAGGAGATGCTACAGAAAGGGTTCATCCAACCTAATGTTTCACCATATGGGGCCCCTATCTTGTTTGTGAAGAAGAAGGATGGTACAATGTGCATGTGCATTGACTATCGGGGTCTCAATCAGCAAATAATGAAGAACAAATACCCCTTACCTCGCATGGATGACCTGTTTGATCAACTCCATGGAGCGAGATACTTCACCAAACTGGACTTGCGGAGCGGTTATAATCAAATCCGAATTGCAGAGGAGGATGTGTACAAAACTGCCTTTCGAACCAAGTATGACCACTTTGAGTATCTTGTGATGCCTTTTGGCCTCACCAATGCGCCTGCCACTTTCATGAGCCTAATGAATGACATATTTCGTCCATACTTGGATAAGTCTGTTATCGTCTTCTTGGATGATATCTTAGTAGATAGTAGCACGATGACAAAACACAAACAACATCTACGAGAGGTCCCCCAGATTCTAAGATAGAATCAGTTGTACGCCAAAATCTCAAAGTGTGAGTTTGGCAAGTCTGAAGTAGACTACTTAGGGCATAGAGTAAGTGCAGAGGGCATTCAAGTATTGACAGATAAAATAGAGGTCGTTCAAAAATAGAGTGCCCTAGAAGATCAGACTCAGCTTAAGAGCTTCTTGGGGTTGACGGGATTCTATCGTAGATTTGTCCAGGACTTCTCCAAGGTTGCATAGCCTTTAACGGCACTACTTGGCAAGGGGAAGAAGTGGACATGGGGAACCGCACAAGAGTTGGCCTTTCAAGAATTGAAGGCCGCCTTGCTATATGCACCAATCTTGAAGTGGTATGACACAAAACATCTAATCAAGTTGGCTATAGATGCATCAGGCGTAGCAATAGGAGCAGTCCTACAACAAGAGTGGCATGACGGATGGCATCCAATTGCATATTTCTCTCAAAAGTTGTTACCGGTAGAGCGCAACTACCACACCACAGAACAAGAAGAGCTGGCCATCGTTCTAGCAACCAAGCATTGGAAGCACTACCTGGGCGAGAAGGCATTTGTAGTAGAGACAGACCAAAAACCTCTAGTCTACCTCGAGACGCAGAAGGATCTATCTCGTTACCAAATTTGGTGGGCAGAGTGGCGACAATGCTTCAACATGACAATCACCTATGTGGAAGGTAAGAAACAACTGGCAGATGCATTCACCCGTATGGCAATGGCCAACAACTTGATGGCAGAGGTTAAGATTAACCCTGAATTTTGGCAAGAGATTCTAGCTGCTACAAAAACTGATCCACAAATTGTAGAAGCACAATCGTCCAAAGGTGTCACCAGCACCCAAGGACTCACCTTTTGGGATGGCAGATTATGGATCCCAAATGTCCTAGACTTACGCACCACCATTCTAGCGGAATGTCATGATTCGGCCATTGCAGCTCATGTCGGAGTAGACAAGACCTTGGATGCAGTCAAGCGCCATTACTATTGGCCCAAGATGAGCAACGACGTGATGGATTATGTGTGTAGCTGCATACTTTGTCAACAGAACAAAGCTTCTAATCAAGCTCCTGCAGGGCTCCTTCAACCTCTCTCCACTCCTACCCAACGTTGGGAATAAGTGAGTATGGATCTCGTCTGCGAATTACCCAAGACCACCTCAAGGTTTGACTCCATTGTGGTCTTTGTGGACCGGCTCAGCAAAATGATTCATGTATGCCCTACCACCAAGGAGGTGACCGCTCCACAACTAGCTCAACTATACTTAGATGCAGTCTTTGCTCACCATGGCTTGTCTAGAGTACTCATCACCGATAGAGGCACCCAATTGACCAATTTGTTTTGGCGAACACTTTTTGGTTTCTTTAAAACCAAGTTGGCCATGTCTACAACTTACCACCCACAAACAGATGGCCAAACAGAGCGGGCTAATTGTACAATTGAAGACATGTTACGCGGCTTCACCTTAGAAGAGCAAGAGAGGTGGGACACCCTACTACCGTTGGTGGAATTCGCTTACAACAATTCAATGAATGCCTCCACCCAAGTCACTCCGTTCTTCCTCATGTATGGTGAGCATCCCTTCACACCTTCTAGCTTGATGAAGATCCGTCCAGTGGCTACCAAGGTTGATGCAGTCAACACATTTGTTTCTAGAATCCAACAAGGTGTGGAGAGCGCCAAGCACAGGTTACAAATTGCACAAAATCGACAAAAGTAGTATGCTGATGCACACCGTAGGCACATGGAGTTCAATATTGGGGATCAAGTGTGGCTATCGACAACCAACCTCACATTAGTTGGATCTCGTAAGCTCAGACCTCATTTTATTGGGCCTTTCTTGATTCTTCGTTGCATCAGCGATGTGGCCTATCACCTTGAGCTACCACCACACATGAAAATCCATCCAGTGTTCCATGTCTCCCTAATACGCAAATATGCTCCCTAATCAGGCCAAGGTCCTTCCACATAGGACATTTGACCTTGTCCGACACTCATTGATGGCACAGAGGAATATGAAGTGGAGCGGATTCTCCAAAAGCGCATGCGTGGTACTCGCCATCCGCGGGTGGAATATCTAGTACAATGGAAAGGTTACCCCCTCTATGAAGCAACCTGGGAACCCGCTGCCAATTTGGCACATGCACCGGTGTTGGTGCAAGCATTTGAGCAACAATTGTGCAATGAGGACGTTGCGTCTTAAAAGGAGGGAGTTCTGTAATACCAAGGGTTAGCCATATGATCTAGATGTTTGGTAACTTCTAGAATGGTGTTATACATGATGGTCAAAATAGATCAGATAGAAGTATCACCAAAAGAATACTTCTACTAATAGGGTAGAAACCAAAATAGACTTGAGAACCTTAGAACCAATAGTTAGACATATGATTTAAAGGTGAGAATTGGTTTGGTAACATCTGGAAGGATGTTACACATGATGGACTTAACAGATCAAAAAGAAGTATCACCAAAAGGGGACTTCTACTAATACAGTAGGAACCGAAATATGCCTGAAATCTTTGAAGGCAATTTTGGAGGCCTAAACGGATGAATTAGGCCTCAAAAATGTGTTGATCCCCCCCCTAATAGAGGAAAGGCTGGCCTTCCCTCCCCCCTGCTTTGTCTCGTCGAGAGCTTTCCAATGGTACCTTACTCACGTGATTTTGAGATTCCTACAGGAAGATTCTCTAAAAGATTCCCTCCGGTCAAAGCTTGTTTGACCAACCAGATAGGACCTAGACCATACAGGTCACCCATCCAAGTAAGTAATCCAAGGGTGGATCTTGTTGACATGTCACCTATCTGTGTCCCTAATCCTATGGTGGAGCTTCCTTGGAGTAGATCCTCTTTGTCTATATAATAAAGAGAAGGTGTTCCCTTGGAGCATCGAATGTTTGAGTGTGCAATCTGTGTTTTCTCTCTTCTCTTGTCCTTGGAGTATTACACTACCCTAATGGGACTATAAAATGGCAAACACTTGTGCATGAAGGCAAATCTTTATGTCATTTCACTTTTCACTTTCTTTCTTATTTCTTGCATCTATAAGGTTTTGAGGATAGGAGAACCCCCCAAGAAAACTCAAAAGAAGAAACATAAAGCTTCACACTCAGAACTCTGATGTCCCAAAGGAGCACCTTGTCTTTATTAAATAATAACAAGGATTCCTTCAAAGGAAGCTCCATCCTTGGATGAGATACATGGATTTGTGACATGCAAACAAGCTCTAGCCTTAGATTAGTTTCATGCATGGGTGACATGTCAATTCTGGTCCTATTTGGTTGGTCAAATAAGCTTTGACTAAAGAGAATCTTTAGTGAATCTTGTAGGAATATTAGAATCACATGGATGAGGTACCATCAAAAAGCTCTAAACAAGACAAACAAGGGAGGGAAGGAAAGCCAACCTAGTACTAGCCCAAGGGAGGAATCTGCATATTTTTAGGCCTAATTCATTGTTTAGGCCAACAAGATTGGCTCTAAAGTTTTCAATTTATTTTCAATTCCTGCCTTATTAGTATAAATATTCTTTTGGTGATACCTCTATCTGATATACTTAGTCCATCATATATAACATCCTTCTAGATGTTACCAAGCCAATTTTCACTTCTAGATAATATGTCTAGCTATTGGTATTACAACATCACTCTCCCCGCAATTGCCATCTCTTATGACATCACACAAGTAATTTCTCGAGTAGACTGCTGAATTTGTTTGATATAGTTGGGAGCTGAGGACATGCAATTGCAAAATTGTAACAATATGGAGTTTAGCGACAAAGTCAGTTGGGCTCACAAAGTAACACATAAGACAAATTAGCCTAGAATATTCTGGAAGTATCTAGGAAGCTTCTTGGGAAGCTTCCCGGTTAGCTTAGCTTGCATCTTAAGTAAGTAGCTTCTAGAAGGAAGCTTCTAGAAGCTTCCAACTAGCTTAGCTTGCACGCCAAGTAGGCGGCTTCTAGAAGGAAGCTTCTTGAGAAGCTTCCTAGTTAACTTGGCTTGCACTCTAAGAAAGCGGCTTGAGGAAGCTTCTTGAGAAGCTTCTCAAGGGCCTTGTATGCTACCTATAAATACCAAAGCCAAAGCTCATGCTAGGCATTTGGAGTTTTCCCTCATTCAAGTGTCCCAATGTGAGTTTCCATTCTCCTATTTCTCTCCTCGGATTTGGTCTTTTACAAAAATGGAGTGCAAATCTCACTATCATGTGTGTCATGTCATTTGTAGTTCCGCATCTAGATGCTCGGACACTGGAGTTCCAGTGATGGTAGTTAGAGTTATTCTAGCTGTTTCTCAGGGACTACTTTCCGACGGTTAGCTTTCGTGTTCGGGGTACTGACTTCACGGTGGGGCCCACCGTCACTTTGCACCGTTTGCACCGTCGAGTGTGCCGTCAGCGGGACCGTTAGGGTTTCAGGGCTAGCTCGAGTCCAGGGAGTATAGTTTCGAAGTGAGCTCCAGAGAGCTCACTTCTTTGATGTTGAGCCTTCGAGTTCTTGGCTATGGTGGACAGAGGCCGGCGAGCGTCACCTGGATTCTCTATGCTTGAGTGGGTGTGGCTTGACTGTAATCAGTGCCCAGTTGTTGGCAGTTTATAGAGTGACAGATCAAGTACTGATCTGAGTTGAGTTGAGTTGAAAGTGTTAAGCAATCTGATTACATCAGAGAAGTGAAGTCAAGAAGAAATCGGGTGCAGGAACGTTGAGTGTTGGTGGTATCTCCAAGCTCGGTGGATCGTGGTAGCTCGATTCAGGTTCTATGTTTCCCTAGTGTGCAGAAGCTCGTGTAGTTGATGCAAATTTGGCAGTTAGGCGGACGGTGTGCGGAAGCGCTGGCCAAATTTTGAGCAAAGAAGGAGCAATTTTCGAGCAGTGTTGTGATTTTGAGCTCAGGAGGTGAAGGCAGGACCAATTTGCTACGAGTTGGGCTCAGAAAGTGAAATTGAAGGTGGAGTTGGAAAGCTCTTCTCATGAAATTGTGATTTGGAAAAACCCGTTTTGTCAATTTGGCTCAAGTGGAAAGTTAGCGGGGGATTTGGCGGACATCCATCTTTAGGGTTTACGTCAGATTTACGTCAGATTTTGGGCCAGAATTGGAGGAGTTTTGCTGTTTGGCCAGATTTGGAGAAGTTTTGCTAGTTTGGAGGAGTTTCGCAGATTTGGAGAAGTTTCACCAATTTTGGAGGAGGTTCGAAGTGGCAACAAGAAAGGCCTCATTTGGTTGAATTTCGGCGTTTCGAGGCTTCGAGGCATAGGGCTATGAGAGGCTACGAAGGCCTAGAAGGGCCAGCAAGCCAGCTTGCTGGCGTGAGGCTAGCTAGTTTAGTGTAGATCTTGGTCATTGGTTGGCAAAATCTGCCTTTCTTGCTAGATTGTGCGCAACAGGGTTTGACCCCTAGATCTCTTGTTCCTAGACTGGTGCCCTAGCCAACTGGTCCACCCTCACTTGTTGTCATAGTGACTGTGCCACTGTTATCTATACACATGTAACTTTGGCTAGGAGAGGCAGTTTGATCCCATTCTTGGTGATCCTGGTAGCTTAGGACTTAGATATGAACTACTCTTATGTCAAATGCCAAATGGTGGCAGAGTCAGTCCCGTGTTGTTTTATGAGATGGAGGGTTTTCATTTAGATTTCTTGTGATTGGATCCCCTCCATTCTCTACTTCTTGTTTGTGCACCACGTTTGTGTGAGGTGCCTTGACTTTTGAGCGTTGGTGCTCTGGTGTGCTCTCGGTGGTGAGGCTGGAGTGATGACCAGTCAGACTACCTTTGTTTCTCTCCGGTGAGGCAGGAAGTGATGACCTGCAGACCGTGAGAGTGCGTGTTATGATGGCAGGTTACAGGTTGCCCTTCCCCTAGTGTAGTTATCTCGGTAAGAGTTACATTAGTGGGTGGTGTTTTAGTTGGTGTTGGCACGCGGTGGTGTTGGCACTTGGTGGAGCACTTACGGTTGCGACTTGCTGTTGCAGTTGGTGGTTCGGGTTTGTTGGTGTAGTTACGTGGTCACGACGGAGTTCTTTGGAGATTCCAGAGGAGTTAGCCCTACAGTACGCAGTGGGTTTACTCGGAGTGGTACTCGGTATCAGCCTATATCTCAGGTCCCAGTGAGGGAGGAGATTGACTCTGAGTTGGAGTTTGACACATGAGCTGATTCAATTGAGAGTGCACTTGGTGTGTCCGCACCGTTGTTGTGGGACATGGACGAGATTTATGGGGCCTCCAAAGGCCCTAGGCGTTACTCTGGTACAGTGGGTACTATTGAGTTGGATGATTTCATCCAGGAGTTCGATAGTTGGTGTGATCTGCAGCAGATGCGGAACCCGACTTTGTTCACACCCTTCATGGCATGGAAGGGGTTGTTTCAGCACTTGGAGGGTCCACCGATGGATGATTACCATGAGTTCAGGAGAGCCCATTTGGAGGAGATTGAGTTATGGAGACAGTATTGGTCTCCTCACTATGTCTCTATCACTTCAGGCTTGGTGGCCAGGAGTAGATCGGCTGTACCTACGAGTTCTAGCTCGAGTAGTGTGGGTGGAGCTAGTGGAAGTGCACTAGCTGGAGATAGTGCTACTACGAGTGGAGGTACCGCTGCAGGAGGTGGTGTGGTACCGGGGTTTAACCCCATGGTTGAGTTCTTCCTATGTTTGAGGCAGAACTACCAGGGAGTGCGGACTGACAAGCTGAGGAGCTTGCAGGAGTTCTAGCGGAAGGCTGGAGAGAGCCTACGCGAGGCATATACTCGCATGAGGTGGCTGATCAGTTTCACTCAGGGAGTTACTGAGGCCCAGGCAGTCCAGTTTTGGTATGGGATACTGGACAGGGAGTTGCGACGTAGAGTTCGTGATGCTACGTTGTTGCAGGCTACTTTGCCCACTTTGGCAGTAGTCTTTGGTTTGGCTGAGCGTATTGAGCTCAACATGGTGGAGGAGAGAGTGGTGACATCTAGATTTGGTAGGGAGACCTCATCCACGGTTGTGACTTCTTCTAGAGTGCAGCAGAGTGCACCACGCCCAGTTGGTTTTTGAGGACAGGGTGGACAGCCCAGATCCTATGGAGCGAGTGGAGTGCCTAGTGGAGTTAGACCCTTACCCTCATTTTTGGGTCAGCAGCAGCCAGTGAGTGGTGGTGTTGCTTGTTGGACTTGTGGTGGACCTCACCATAGGAGAGAGTGTACTCAGGGCAGCGGACCTGATACCTCTGGTGCATCACAGCCAGCACAGAGGCAATGTGAGCACTGCCACAGATTTGGTCACACTAGTGACCGGTGTTTTGACCTACACCCGGAGTTACGGAGTGGTAGGGCTGCTATGGCAGGTAGTAGAGGAGCTCTAGTTCATGGAGGACGAGGTGGTAGAGGTGGTGGTAGAGGATATACACCTAGTAGGGGTGCAGTACCTGCCCTTACTTCTGACACAGCTATGGCTACTCGGATTGAGCAGTTGGAGCAGAGATTGGCTAGTATGGCTATTGCTCATAGGAGATCAGATTCGGGTGCTGAGGCTTCCACCTCATATGCTGGTGATAGAGATGCTTTGGACTTCATGTGCGGAGCAGCACAGGTGGATGCATCTGCAGCAGTGACTAGGAGTGTAGTACGTGCTCCAGAGCCTAGAGGAGCATCAGTGGAGTTGGACCCACAGAGAGGAGAGGTTGGGAGACAGGTCAGACTTCCCCAGTCTTTCACGCTATCTGAGGCATTGCAGACGACATCCATGGTTCCTAGACGTCCCAGTGCAGGTGTGGTAGGTGGTGATGGAGTACCTGATGGAGTACCTGCTAGTCAGCCACCTGCTACTACACAGACTGAGTCTAGCATGATGTTGGGGGCGGCTCAGCTGATTATGCGGCATCCTTTATTTTCAGCCAGTGACATGTTTACATTGGGAGTTGACCTAGCCCCAGTGTTCCGGTTGGCTGCCACGTTGTGTGAGAGTAGGGATGGTGTAGTTCCTACTACTAGAGCAGAGGTGGTTGGTAGTGGAGCTGACTTGGTTGAGGAGCATGGGATCCGTTCAGCGACCAGTGGTTTATGGCAGGCAGCAGCGGCTAGACTGGAGGAGTTGCCAGCTAGACCGGCCTTTGAGAGAGCGCGGTTTACACCTAATGTTGTCCTATTGGATAACCAGAGGGGGATCTTTCGTTTGGTAGGACCTTCAGGGAAGGTCTATACACCACAGAGAGTCTTGTTAGACTCTGGTGCGCAGCCCCTTATGTTGGGGAAGGCTGCAGTTGTTGGTCTGGAGTTACGGAAGACCGATGTGGAGAGGTGTCCATTTCAGATCCAGACATCTCTTGGTGGTGGTTCGACACAGTACATCACACGTGGAGAGCTTGTTGTCCAGGTTCAGCCTGGTCATCCGACTGATAGCTCGGTGGTGAGAGCTCAGGCTATTGCGACGATAGCTGAGTCCTATGATGTGCTAGTTGGGGGAGCAGTGTTATACCCTATGGGTTTCAGTATTGACTATTGGGAGGAGACAGCCTCTTATAGACCTGGTTGGCAGTCTGGTGAGGGACGGGTATGTCGCCTACCAGTACGCTTTAGTAGTGGCAGTCTTGGCTCACTACAGTTCGGGACCATGGCAGCATCAGTTTTGGCTTTCAGCGGTGCAGTTACTTGGCCTGGTGACTTGTTGGAGGGGAACGCCCATGCAGAGGATACTCCAGTACCAGAGGAGATCACTCGGCTATGGAGTACGAGTGGGATTGTTCCATCCACCTTGGATGTTCCATTGTGGAGTTCAGAGGAGGCATTGCAGCAGCATGCGGATCAGTTGGTGCAGCAGGCTTGGAGTGGAGCCTTCGTACCATCAGGGGATGAGTGTGAGGATGAGCCTCCAGAGGCGATTGCTTTGACACCTCTGGATACCACACTCATAGCTTGGCAGTATCCAGTAGAGGGGATATGTCTATTAGAGTTGTTTGGTGGGATCAGCACCGGACTAGCTGCGGTATTACAGGCGGGTATCCGAGTACAGAGGTACTTGTATGTAGAGAGAGATGAGACTGCTAGGCGAGTCTCTCTACATCATGTGGCACACTTGGCCTATCGGTATCCGGAGTTATTACTGATGTCAGCAGTCAGAGGTTACCAGAAGGCCTTACCGGGAGACATTTCCTTACTGGGGGCGCATGACCTAGAGAGACATGGGCCTATTCACTTGGTGATTTCTGGATGGCCATGTCAGGGACATACACGTGCGGGCCGTGGTTTGGGTCTTCAAGATCCTCGTTCTGGTGTGTTTTGGGAGATGTTACGGATACTACGACATCTCCAGGTTCATCGGTCTGTTTCTCCAGCTTACCTTTTGGAGAACGTTCCTTTGATGGGTGATTCTTGCACTAGAGTGGTGGCGAGTACACATCAGGTCCATTCTTGGATAGGACCTGCTGTATTGTTAGATGCAGCCAGAGTGGGATCACGGGCTCATCGTCTTCGTCTTTGGTGGACGAACCTTTTACCCAGAGAGGTTCTACAGCGTAGTTATGATGGGATTCAGCGACTAGACCACATTCTTGTTGATGATATCTTGGATGTTGGACGTCAGTCTCAGACAGTGGTAGTGGCTGATAGGTCACCTATGGCAGTGGTGAACCTAGTTGGACAGCCTAGAGCTGCATTTCCCACACTCATGAGTTTCCCAGGCTCTCATGCTTTTCGAGAGGGAGGACCTGGACTTGTTTGGGACTCACAGTTACAGCAGTTGGTGGAGCCCAATGCTGATGAGAGAGAGCGGGTGATGGGTTTTTGCACCGGTATTACCGATGTTCCAGCAGTGTCAGAGGCATCCAGGCGTCAGGTGTTAGGTCAGGCTATGGACCTGAACTGTTTGACTTGGATTGTGAGCCTTGGTTTGGCAGAGCAGCGTAGGATGCGCTTGATAGGCATCACCACTCGGACACTTGTGAGCCCTGTGCCTATCGAGACGATTCAGGCACATGTTGGGGGCAATGGACCGAGTGGACATGGTATTCTTGGGACACATCCAGTAGCTACTAGGGAGAGTGGTCTACTTGGAGTCCATCCAGGTGAGCGTGGGCTACTTGGATTACACCCTTGGTCCACATGGGATGCAGTCAGAGGACGTATGGAGCTTGCAGCTAGAGTGGAGGGAGTTTTTCACACAGAGGTTGGGACCTCTAGTGGTCGGGAGCATGACACCATTGCTCCCAAGGGCCCAGTGTAGCAGCCAGTCAGTACGTCTTCCACTCCTACTACAGTTACAGAGGATACTTGGGAGCCAGATCTTGGACCCAAGCTTACTGGAGAGGAAAGACGGAGGGTTTGGAGGTTCTTGAGGAGTCACACGAGTTGTTTTGCCTTCAGTATGAAGGATTTGGGTGCTCTGAAGGGACCTGGTATACGGATTGAGCTGACTAGCGACACACCTGTTTTCCGACGTCCTTATCGATATAGTGAGATGGAGAGGACATTGATTCAGAGCCGGAGTAGTGACCTTTTTGAGGCTGGTTTGGTGGAGATTTCACATGGAGAGTATGCATCAGCGACAGTGATGCCAGCCAAGAAGGATATGCATGGCAACTATACAGATAGGCGGATGTGTGGAGATTACCGTCCTATCAACCGACAGACCAGGGCTGATCGGTATGCCATACCTACACCGGAGGAGATTTTTGATGCGATTGGGCATGCAAAGGTCTTCAGTACTTTGGATCTTCGAGCGAGATATCATCAATTGCCGATCAGGGAGGAGGATAAGTCCAAGATAGCATTTTGGGCTATTGATCCTCACGGCAAGGATGTGTTATATCAGTGGAGGTTCTTACCATTTGGGTTAAAGAACGCTCCCGCTGAGTTCCAGAGGGTCATGGATAGGATCCTAGCTGGACTAGATTTTGCTCGGTGCTATATTGATGACATTTTGGTGTATAGCACTACTGTGGAGGAGCATGAGCGACAGTTGTTGGAGGTGTTTGAGAGGTTGAGATCTCATGGACTCAAACTACATCTTGGGAAGTGTAGGTTCTTCCACGAGCAGGTTGAGTATTTGGGTCACACTATCTACCCCGGAGGACTTGGTGTTCAGCAGACCAAGGTGGAGGCTATTACACGTATTCCTCGGCCTACGGATGTGAGCAGAGTGCGAGCATTCCTTGGGTTGGCGAACTTCTATCGCCGCTATGTTAGAGGATTTAGTGCCATTGCCAAGGCCTTGACGAAGCTGACCAAGCTTACACAGGAGTGGTGTTGGGGAGATGAGCAGGAGAGAGCTTTTGTAGAGCTCAAGGAGAGGTTGACATCTGCTCCTATTTTGAGGAGACCGATCAGAGGACGACCATTTCAGGTTCACACTGATTGGAGTATGTTGGGGCTTGGAGCGGTGCTCACCCAGCATGATGATGAGGAGAAGGAGTTTGTGGTGGCCTATGCTAGTCGCTCCAACAATTCAGCGGAGGCGAAGTATAGTTCATATGAGGGAGAGTGCTTGGCAGCAGTTTGGGCAGTAGCACATTTCCGATGTTACCTATTTGGTAACCCCTTCACTCTCATCACTGATCATCAGCCGCTGAAGTGGTTGATGGAGTCCAACAAGCTTTCAGGGAAGCTTGCACAATGGGCTCTGATTTTACAGGAGTATGATTTCACGGTTGTTCACAAACCTGGAGTGGTGAACCGTGATGCAGATGGGTTGAGTAGAAACCCATGTCCCAGCCAGCAGGATCAGACCGGAGCACGTTGGCATGGTGAGACAGATGAGGAGATAGTGCCAGGTTGGCATGCATCGGCCTTTCTGTGTATATTTGCAGAGACTTTGGTGGTATCTCTCTCAGTGCATACAGGAGGAGTTATTGAGGTCACAGATCCAGAGACTAAAGATATTGGTACAGTTCAGTGAGACATTCATGATGATGTCTTAGTGATGGACTATCTTTGCATTGGTGTTGTGGGTGGCACAGTTGGGGCCAAGGAGAGAGACCGTGTTCTTCAGCGAGCCAGACGGTTCAGATTGGAGGGTAGACACCTTTTGCGTGTATGGGAGGATGGTAGAGTGCGAGTAGTACCACTTCCATCACAGAGACCACAGTTGGTCCGTCATGCTCATGAGGAGCTAGGACATTTTGGAGTAAAGCGTACATATAGCTTACTCCAGAGTCATTATTGGTGGCGCGGTATGCAGACCGAGGTACAGTAGTTTGTTGCCAGATGTGTGGTTTGTGACCAAGTTAGAGCATCATTCAATGCTCCTACGCCACAGTTACACCCATTACCTATCATGGGATTGGGTTACCGTTGGAGTTTGGACTTCGCCGGACCTTTACCGCTGACTGTGAGACATCATCGGTATGTTTTGGTGATGGTGGAGCACTTCTCCAAGTGGATTGAGTTGGTGGCACTTCTTGACAAGTCTAGTGAAGGGACAACTTACTCGTTCCTGGATCGAGTTCTTAGTCATTTTGGTGCACCAGCTGAGGTTTTGACTGATCAGGGTACAGAGTTCTTGGGAGAGTTTCAAGTCTTGTGTGACAAGGCTTTGATTGATCATCGTACTACATCCCGAGATCACCCTGAGGCAGATGGCTTAGCAGAGAGAGTGGTTCAGATGGTGAAGAGAGGATTGCGAAAGTATGGTTTGCAGAGAGGCCACTTGGGAGATTGGGATCTCCAGTTACCTTGGTTGGCCATGGGCTATCGGTTCAGCCGGCAAGCCTCCTTAGCATCCTTCTCTCCATACTTTCTACTCTATGGATGAGATCCAGATTTACCTGCAGCCATTCGTCGAGATGCTACTATAGTTTTGGACTTGGATGACCCTGATGTATGGATGCGCGCATGTTCTCAGCGGGCAGAGATCTTTCGGAGAGTGATGCCGATGGCCTTTGAGAACTTGGCGATTGCTCAGCATAGAGATACTTTACGCTATGCTACCATTCGAGGAGGAGGTTATAGACCCTCGATCCGTCGATTTCATCTAGGCGACTATGTATATCTACAACAGACAGCACCGACGACACTTGATGTTTCTACAGGCCGCACTATCTTGAGAGTGCGCGAGGTTTTGCCATCTGGAGTCCTTGTGTTAGAAGGACGTGATGGTGTTGTTTGGAAGGATCATGTGCGCAATTGTGCGCCATGCCACCTCCCAAACATTGATGGTACTATGGACCCAAGCTTGGCACTTGTACGTGCAGGCTTGAGGTGTATGTTATGTGGCTCTTCTGGTGGAGCTGCTACTATGTTAGTGTGTGATAGCTGTTCGAGAGGATGGCATATGGCATGTATGACTCCTCCCCTCACGGTGGTTCCTCAGGGACAGTGGTTATGTCCTAGATGTACTTGACCTATAGCTAGTTCATTCTTTATATGGTATAGATTGCAGACAGGCAACTAACGATGGGGCTCCATAGCACCCGGCCTCCTGATCTTTGCCCATTAGAGGGTATACCATATACTTAGAGTAGATGGCTATCTGGAGTTAGAGGGACCTAACCGCCAGCTAGGGGGGCGATTGTGGCACTTTAGAGTCTATGTATGACTTATGTGTGAGTTGTGCTTTTATAGTGTATGATGTTGACAGCGATGTATGTTGTGTAGCGATGTATATACGCACGACATGTGAAATCAAATATACAATCATGACGGAATAAATTCATAAAGGAAAGATCAAAATAAAGAGAGTTGAGGCGGTGGAAATCTTGAGTAAATTTATCAAGATTTCCTTGTGGGGATTATATTGTCAAACCAACTACATCAAGAAAAGAAAGATGGATTTCTTCTTGTGGAACTTAGGTCTCGCAGATGAAGCCATGTTGCAAGAAATTTGCAACAATGGCAAGAATCTAAGTGGGAAGTCATTACAAGGATTCCCATCATGTGGATGGAGGACCACTAGCAGCGTGTGTTGTGCATGGATTGCTCTATATTTAGGGATGTTGATATTGATGCCCTACACAATAGATCCAAAAAAAATTTAAAGCAAAGAATCAATGATGGGTTTGTTGGAGGGAAATCCACAAACAAGTATAAGATTGAAGATATGAAGGACCCTCCTTGATACACTATTTGGTTTTCTCATTCAAAACAAAAAAATCATATATTAATTAGAACCATGCTATCTTCTTCCAGCTAGTACATGAGCATAAGGTAATTAGTTGGGCAAGGATGTTCTGTGAGTGAGTCATTGAGCTGTTAGAAGACATGAAAAAAGGTTCCACCACTATCATGACCCCTTGTATTGTTCATTTCTACATTGATATGAAACTATTGACCAATGAGGAGAAAGAGAGGTTCCCATCCCACCTGCATCATCCAACTAACTTCAATAGAGATCCAAACTTGCCAAAAGAGATCACCAAGTACCACAAGGCGGAGAAAGAACATGCCCAAACCGGGAAGTTCATGCAAGTAGTGAAGACATACATTTCTATTATGATTTGACAAAAGACTCTGGTGGCCCTAGCAAAGGTTCAAGCTTCCAAGAAATCAAAATGACCCCAAGAGATAGAACCTTTGTCAAAAGATAGTGGGAGTAAAATTGCATCATTCAAGTTGACTTGGGAGGGATGTCTATTGCAAGGAAAGAGGTTGGTTGACAAATGAGTTATGGGCTCTACTAAGAGTACAAAGTTGGGGAGTGAGGAATCCTTCACGTGAATTTCATCTTCCATAGTGGACAAAGGAGAAGAGTGCACAAATGACAAAGCATAATCATTGCCTCCACTTAATAACAATGAATTGCTTCCTATAGAGAAGGAGGGGACACCAATTATGGAATCCATCCCAACCATGGCTCCTTTGTTCACTTTGGTTCCTAAAGAGGGAGAAGCATCATATTTCAAAACAAAATGAACTTTCTTGGTGACAGATTTTGTCAAGTGCACAAATGACAACAAGGTGGAGACATCATGCCAAGGTCCAACAAAACTCAAGACACAAACCTTGTAGTCCACATGACATGAAGGAGAAGTAGCTAGAGATGATGGCATTTTCAATGCCCTACCTCTAACCAACAATAATGAACTGGCCAAGAATGAGGAAGAGGCACTGGCTCACAAAACAAACAAAATGACCATCTTGGGTTATGACAAAAATCTTACGCCTAAAATGAAGAAGGTCCATGAAAAAAACTAGGCAAGGATGGTGATTCTTTGCCTTGGCCTATGGGAACATATGCCGTTCACATGTATGATGCCGGTGCAGGAAGTGTTGGAAGAGCCAATATACCAGAATTCAGATCCAAACACAAAGGAACCAACTACCCTCATTTGCCACTTGCAACACCTAGTCCAACCCCAAAGAAACAAAAAGGAAAAGGAAAGTGAGAGCCGCATGGAGGAGTTCCAAAAAGAGGAACTAAAATAGCAAGAAGAGAACAACATATTAATCCATGGCATAAAGAAAGAGGTTGATGACTATAGCCTACAAGTCTTCCATGAAAGAACTCAACACAAGGAAGACATATGAAATTAGGAAGATGAAGTTTTAGTGCTACAAAGTGAGTTAGAAACTACCCAAGTGGAAGCAAAGGCAACAGAGACTTCATATGACAATTTGAAATAGTTGATTGACATTTGCATGTCCAACTTATCTACTAAATTTGAAATGAAAACATGAAAAGGTATTGGAGCAAGATAAGAGTATTTGTCAATAGACTACCAAAGAGTTGAGTGCAAAAAGAACCAAGTTAGACAACAAATGAATTGGGCTCTTCACCACTATTGATCATATGACCACTCAGCTACTAAGTCAATTGAAATGCATGGCCAAAAAAATCCCAATGAACAAAGGTGAAGGACTTGCACACTCAAATTGATGTGCTAAAGAGGAAGTCATATTCAAACAAGCAACTCAAATTATTGTTGATGAAGCTCTAGAGCCACACTAACACCAAGTTTGAGGAGACCTAGCCCAGCTTCAAACAAATCATGGAGAATCATGGAAGGAACTTGTGGACCTTGTTTGCATCTGCCAAGGAGCTAAGATTTTGACCAAGTCCCACCTGCCCCTCTTGCCAAAGAATAATGACTAGGGCCTTTTCTTACAAAGATGGTTGTGGTCATTTTTATCACCTAATACGAAGACTTCATTTTGTACATATTGACAACATCTTTGTCTTTGTAGCATTAGGAAGTTTGTAGATGTACATAATTTGTAAATAGGTAATTGGGCCAAACCAATATGTAGTATTAGCCTATTCAAGGTAGATTCCACCTGATTAAGTTGATTACGTTTGCGGCTACCTGCCATTAGGTTTAGGGTTTGGATAAGATATGATAAAGATAGAGCGGTCTAGATGTACATAGGAAATTTCTATGCATTGTAGCCATTGGATCTTTCCACAACCAAGTATGAAATTTATAAAAGGCTTAGGCTTAATTTTCACCAAGTCCATTTGGTGCATCCTTCTTTTGCAATTAAAATTAAAACTTTAAAGCATAAAGACTCATCAGTAGGTGTATGCATATTAGTCTACCCTCTAAGTGATGATTGTATGCTTAACTTTTTTAGGAGTGATGAATCCTAAAGGATGGACTTAGGCACTAGAGTGCAATGGTGCATTGGTGCAGGACTATAGAGTGGCTCTCTAGGAGTTTGGCCAAAGTTAAGAACAATATGAGAATAAGCTTGCACAATCTTGGCATCTCATTTTGTAACACATTGAGATAAGATTGAGTAGCACAAATTTTTGCTGACTCCCATGACCTCATGCCTTCTTGGAAGAATAGAAAATGGTATTAAATTTTTATTCTTCAGAGGGATGTAAAGTTTGGAACCATTTCTACCTAGTTTTGTTTGCAAAGTTGTCACTTTTCCCTTGTGCAATATTATTTTAATACCAAGAGCTAGCCATATGATCTAGATGTGAAATTTGGTTTGGTAACATCTTGAATGATGTTATACATGATGTTCAAAATAGATCAGATAGAAGTATCACCAAAAAGGTATTTCTACTAATAGGGCAGAAAACCAAAATAGATTTGAAAACCTTAGAACCAATAGCTAGACATATGATTTGAAGGTGAGAATTGGGTTGGTAACATCTGGAAGGATGTTACACAAGATGGATTGAATAGATCAGAAAGAGGTATCACCAAAAGGGGACTTCTACTAATAGAGTTGGAACCGAAATATGCCTAAAATCTTTGAAGGCAATTTCAAAGGCCTAAATGGATGAATTAGGCCTCAAAAATGTGCAATCTCCCCCCTCCAATGGAGATAAGATTGGCCTTCCCCACCCCCTGCTTATTCTTGTCGAGGGCTTTCCAATGGTACCTCACCCACGTGATTTTGAGATTCCTACAGGAAGATTCCCTAAAAGATTCTCTCTGGTCAAAGCTTGTTTGACCAACCAGATAGGACCAGGACCAACATGTCACCCATCCAAGTAAGTAATCCAAGGGTGGAGCTTGCTGACATGTCACCTATCTATGTACCTAATCTTATGGTGGAGCTTCATTGGAGGAGATCCGCTTTACCTATATAATAAAGAGAAGGTGCTCCTTTGGGGCATTGGAGTTTGAGTGTGAAAGTGTGTGTTTCTCATGGTGTGTTTCTCTTCAGGTCTCCTATCCTCGGAGTATTACAATTATAGTGGAATGCTTTTTGTACAACTCATGGTAGGGATGTTGTACATATTGTGGCTCCTATGAATCTAACCTTGGTATTTTGCAGCTTGGAGGGGTGATCTATGAACAAAGTGGCTCCAAAATGAAGTGACATTTGTTCCAAATGAACCCTTCCTACCTTAAGAATCCTCTAGATTTGACACTTAAGCATATAGGAGAATAAATTGCATAACATTGTGTAGTTTCACTTGTTTGGATGACATTACTCCCTTCTAGGAATGGTGTTGTCCAAGAGGCTAAATACAAAATAATAGATTGTCTTCATTGTGACCTTATTTGTCTCATTTTAGCCATTCCAACACGTATCCTCAAATAGCATGTTCTTATAGATTAGATTGTAGTAAGTTGACAATGAGTCACCACAAGCTTCTTGGTCAAATTTTCTAGGAGCACTTTGGAAGCATCTTAGTGAAAAGCTTCTTTGTATCTTCCAAGGATTGGATAACTTGCACAATCAAGTTAAAGACTAGCTTAGCTTGTATGTGAAGTAGGTGGCTTTGAGTAAAGAAGCTTCCTTGGTAGTTTTTGGTGTAGCTTAGCTTGCAATCCAAGAAGGCGACTTTTGAGAAAACTTCAAAGGAAGCTTCTCAAGAGCCTCGTGTTGCTGCCCTATAAATACCAAAGCCCAAGCCCAAGCTCATGCTAGACATTTAAAATTCCATGCAATTGAGAGTTTCAATGTAATATAATCTTCCATTATTCTATTCTCCTATTTCTTTCCTTACTCTTTTATAAAAAATCATAATGTATCATATATATATATATATATATATATATATATATATATATATATATATATATATATATATATATCACTCATCAAATTTTAATTCTTTGTTTTTTTTCTTTTCTTGTTTTGGGTTATTGAATTTTTTAAATCCCATAAAAAAAGCATTGATCTTTATTGAGATATAAGTTCCATCCAGTAATGAAAAGATGTTTATAAATATTGTATATGTATGCAACTCTCTTGAATGAAACAAGATAAATGTAGTAAAGCAATCAATGTTGTATATGTAAAGTAGTCATTAATATTGATCATATAGTCCTCATGCCAGATCAAGTGTAGGGAGAAATGTAAACAAATCATATTTGAAAAAAATAAATGTTGCACAAGTTATAAGAGTTTTTGGAATTGTAGTAGCAATTGCTTCTATATAAGCTTGAAGGGGAAAACTTGAATTGTTTAGATTCTTGGATAGGACTTCAATTGTTGAATGAAAAGTCCACATCTAAAACATATGGTAGATGTTGATATATCCAAGTCATTAGTGCTATATTAAGTCAAGTGGACAAGAAATGGTGACCAAAGCACCTATAGCTTGATGAGTGTGTAGCTCTTCAAAATTTGTAGGATGTAGTTAAAACCATTGAATGACAATGGAGTCAATAATGTTGTACAATTGGTGAAGAACAAGGCAGCTAACAATATTGTCCAATGTACATATATTTATGTGTTGGACTATACAATTGATCATGTGGTTGCCTATATGTACGTAATTCTTTTTGGATGTACTTTGGATGGGAATACAACCTATTATGAGATTGTAAGGTTGTTGATATATTGTTTGTAGAGAAGACCTTGTGTTGAAAGGTGAAAAGGTAATGGAAATTTTTTGAAATTTGAGTCTTAGCAAAACTATAAATGATGCAAATTGAGAGACCTTTAGAATTTGTACTATAATGAATAGTTAAATTGAGCTTTTTTTTATTGATTTTTTAAATTCAAAATTTTCAAAAGATTATATGTAATAGGGGTGGAGGAGGGTCCTTTCCTCTCTAAGTACTATTATGGAAAATAATATATTGTTTATCTTGTGATGAGTAAGTTGATAGTCTATTCTTTGTCTCTCTCCTTTCTAATCAAACAAGAACTTTATAGTCTTCCTTAATAGACAAGACAAATCCTCCATCCTTTACCTCTTTGACTTCTAATTAGACCAAAAGTTTAAGATTTCAATTTGCATTGATGGATAATACTTTTAGCAAGCTCTAGATTCTCTTGTAGTTGACCAATCCATTCCACTATTAGTACACATCCTTGGTCTTGCTCTAGCAAACATTTAGCTTCTTGGTCCTACCTAAACCATTGATGAATGTATTCAACTAGCATCAATTAATTTCTCTATAACAATGAGGTTTTTCCTAGGTTTAGTCCACTTATATTTATCTTTATTGCTCTTTTTGAATATAGCACTATTTAAGATCTATCAAAGGTGCATATGGCTTGTTACTATTTTGAAGGAGATGTGATAGCTCCACATTTTGTTATAAGGGTTATAAAATATACAATTTTATAGTAAATTGTATACTACATATGGAGAGAATATCTCTAAATATTATAGATGATATGAATTAGAGTAGACTCATGAATGGTACACAATGATCGAGTTATAGTAGCAAAGATTGTGGTTATATGTATCATAATTTTATAATCTTAGAGCAGATACCTAGTCTTGGATGAGCAAGAAGTAGCATCCAAGTATAGGGGTATACAAAGAGTTCATCTTTTTGTTCCTTTACCCTTAGAATTATACGGAGCTGTGGATATAAAGTTTGATATGTTTATTAAGGATTGTGGTGGAGCAAATCATACTAGACAATAAGAGATATCACTCTCACCTTCATAGTTTGTAATTTACTTTAGATAGTTTGTATTCATTGTTTGACCCTGCGCATTGGTAGAATGCATAGGAGAGTAATCAGACAAGAAGATATTTCTCTAGATACACTCAATATTATATAGACGATTTAACTTATATGATTTTAATATTCTAAATACAATAGAACAGGTTTCTTATGGTGTTGGAATTTATCGGGAGCATTGGTAGAATACATAGGAGAATAATCAGACTAGAAGATACTTCTCTAGATACTCTCAATATTGTAAAGACCATTTAACTTATTTGATTTTAATATTCTAAATACAATAGAACAGGTTTCTTATTGCTATTGGAATTTAACCCCATTTTACCCTTTTTATATTCTTGTATACCTTAAGGTGTCCTCCCATCCTTTTTCTATCTTACTGCGGCTCCTCACTTGCCCTGTTGGTTTCCTTGTGACTAAGCTGTCTAAGATGTGGACATTCGGTTCGAGCTCAGAAAGATGATAAGATGAGTTTAAACTCATAGGATTTCCATCTTCAACCTTGGGTTTACTTTTGTGCAGTAAAGAATACTACCACATTCCTCGCTGAAGTAGAGAGAAGCTAAGACTAAAATAAAATATGGTATGATTTGATGTTTTGACAAGGTTAAGAAATGCTAGGGATGAATCAGAATAACATGACCATCACATTCAGTCCCTACCTTTCATTCCTCTGAAGATAAATAACTAGAAATATAATGCTGCATGCTGATAATTCCAACGCAACAAAGAGTGTGATAATTAAACAAGATAGAGTTCTAAAGTATCTAAAGTGAGAAACGGGCACAAGAGAAAGATTCTCCACGATTATGGACTCTTCAGAATACCGTCGGTGACAGCAGTAATCATTAGCGATTGCAGGTACAGTATGAATCACCATAATTTCACTTGTACGTAATGTAATATACTACTGTACCGGTTCTTTCCCCTTCAGGAGTTTCTTTCTGCTTTCCAGCAAACGCGACCTATGGTCCCCCGCAGCGATATCCAGCAGCTTCTTACACCGCACATGGACGACCACGCGTGCGCCCATTCCATCATCTGCCGTCCAATCTTTCGCGGCGTGGGCATCTACGGCGTGGCTGAGCAACATTTCATGCCCCCATGAACTCCACCTGACTTGCAATGCAGTGAAATTTATGTAAGTGGACCGATATAGATGAGACATTTCTCCAAATTATTATGGAATGCAGGGTGGAGAGGGGTAACCCGGATCACCAGTAGGAGCTGGAGCGGGTGAAAGGTTAATCACGGGTGGATTCCTAGCATCTCCCCATGGACTGATCCAACAACCTTTTTCATCAAATTCACATTGATGTCTCCACATAAAAGCGAAATCTCTTCAAATTGCCATCAGATGGTGAAAAGAGTTATTCCGGCCCGCTAGGGGAACCGTAGCGGGTTAGGGAGATGATCACTGGTTATTAGATTTGACCCGCGATTCCACCTGGCTATGGCGACAGAAGATTTTCGGAAATCCAAATCCACCACTGCAGTTGTGACTTTTGTCGTACTCTCGGCGATCTGTTTGGCTGTCTGCTGTTTCTCGACGGAACTGGACCAAAAACTGAACTGTTGAGTACATTGATTTCACGAGCCGCATTGTTTGTCTGAAGTCTGAGCATTGGAGCTTATTTTTATGCGATGGCTTCTGCTGTTTGTTCTCGACTTTTATCTGGGAGCGCTTGCACGGTGTCATCTGCTTCTGTTTCTGCGAAATCCTACTCCCGTTCGAGTCTGAATTCGGTGTTTGTCCCTCAACAATGGAAGTCGAGTGCCGGGAAGTGCAGGTTAAGGTCGAAGAGGGCGTGTGGAGTTGTTCGCATGGGACTCAGAGCTGTGGAATCGTATGACGCTTCGTTTCAGCTGCAACCTGAGGCACGCTCTTATACTGGAATATCAAACTAGCCGCCTCAAACGATTTTCTCGTGCATTTACTCTGTTTTATAAAATTTTGTGCTGAATGAGATTAAGTGCTTTGTCGTATATCAGATGGAATTCTCTTTTTTCAGCTGAATTTGGATATTGTGTGTCCAATTTTCGTCCCCCCGCCTCATGAACAATTTCTTCTCCATTTATCTATGCCTGGAAGTTCCTTTTGCTTATCGGACTGCTATATTTCCAAATTCGGGTCGAAATTGATGCGGTCGCTTTTGGTTTCTCGTAGGGATAGACTAAAATAGATCATTTAGTATCCTGATCATTTGAAATTCTACTTTCGCAGTGCGATGAGAGGTTGCGAGGTTTGCTGAAGTCTGAGACTTTCTGCTTCCAGGTGAACTTTCACTCTAACGAAGCCTCGCTCCGTAATTTGTTCTGCTCACGTTCTTCTCGTCCATGATAACCTGTTTCTTACCGTGATTCAAATAAGATAAGGCTTTGAACTGCGGAATCTGTAACTTTGGGGATAGAAATGAGAAATTCAGTTTGTGCTTATTTGTAACTCAATGCGCGTCAAGCACTTACTTTCTCTTTAAGGAGATTAGGATCATGTGAATGGATGGGTTTAGGGTTTTGTTCTGAGTTTTCGTCCATTGTAGTACCTTGCCTATGTAATCGATATCCGACTCTTCTGTCTTTCCCTAGAATTATTCAGCCGTGGCAGGTTGAATCTTTGCAAGGAGGCTTGTTTTCTTAGATAATTTCAATTGTTAGTTTGCCAGCTTTGATATGCCTACAGTTTTGACAGCAAATGCTAAACTCCTACGTGATCATTGTTAGCCCTTCCGTTTACCTCGCGTGTGGTGATCAGGAGAAACTCAAATTGTTGCCACAATTTGCAATGCAGGTTGCACAACAAGCGGACAAGGGTCCTGATGTGCTATACGAGTTTACTGGCGAGCTGTTTCAGCCTGTTCCCTGGAGCCCTGCTACGAAACATGGCATGCCTCAGGTATCAGTTTGAATGTTCTCGTGTTGATACAGACCTAAGGATTGCTTGCAACTTGAATTGGGATCGAACTCCAGATTTGGAAATGCAAGTACGGGCTGGAAATAGAATTGGCGCATTTTTAGCCTGGTATCTTGGCGTTGATGTGAGAACAACTTCTTCATAAAAGCTTGCTCATCACATTTTGGCTTAGAAATGGTTATCCTGATTCTGCAGGAATATGAGAAATACCTTGAAGATAAAGAACAATATGCGATCATCAATATTCCCCCAAATTTCATGTTTCAGGCAAAGGTGAGCCATGTTCTCTTTCAGTCTTATTCTTTTGCCTGTCACTGTTTCGATGCAAAACACCTCATCTTCTATCAAGGTGGGCATGCCAGGGTGCATATGACGTGAAGTTAATTTGTACAAGCAGTTGGCTTCAGCGCGTCAAGTCTTACGCTCCAGTTTTAATGTAATCCTGTGCAGATCTTCAAACCCTCACGTCTTTGCGCTATATACAAGAGGGTGGGCTATGAGAAATAAACCAAGGAGTTCATGATTTAGAAAGGCGTAAGGTTAGTGGTTGAGCATGTGACGTACTCTGCTTCTGAGTACAACAGTTTGGATTTAGATCTGCCTCTGATTACATAATTCGATTTTAAGACCGATTCGCAGCGTTAAATCTATTCAGGCTTCTGAGAGCACCAACCTTGCTGGGCCTATCTGGCAGTCCAGTTTTGGACTCGACTATACAGCTTCTGTTGTAACTACACGAAGCAGTACCACCATGTCCCCTTGATGTACTGTGAGTACATCTGTTATGAGAGTGAGAGCGAATGAGCAGCACACTTGTAGGACACTTCTTCGCGTATTGGTGTGTGACTGTTGTCAATAAGGAAAAAGCGCTGTTAGCTGAGTTACTAGCAGATTTAGAAGGCAATATCTTGCAGATTGAAGAGACAGAAAACTGGAGAGAAGGGAATGAATGCAATATCAAGTGAAGCTCACGAAGAGCTAATCACAGCATGTTCATCTAAGTTTGAACCCTCTCGGCAGAATCGTTGACCGAAAAGAATTTGTTGGAGCATGATTGTTCTTTAGGAAACGGAGTTAACGTAATGAATGGGGTGCTTTAGTAATATATTGGCATGATTTCAATTGGTAAGTTAGTGGCTGAACACAGGGAATTTCTAGAACTGTTATTAGATACTCTGTGAAGTCTTGAGATTGCAGAGCTTCAAGCAAATACATCTGTTCCCTTCCATGCTCATGATCTCACACATATCGACCTGTCAAGAATCTCTTTCCACCTGAATGAGTTTTCAACGCAAGGATATACACAAGTACATCTATCACCAATGATGATATCTCTTACAAGATTCGCATTCTCACTGTCTTGCAGATGCGATTACGTGACTGAACTGATCATCGAATGAGTGAGACAGACAGTAGTCTTCTTCAATCGCTTATAGGAAAGTTCTGGGCACAGAGGTTGAGGGGAGCCTACAATTCATAGGCACAACTCTTTACTTAGTATTAGAATACAATGTCTGAGACTTGTGGCTCGATATCTGTACATGAGTGTTCTGCTCCTGTCATGGAGCTCTCAACTGCTGTAGGCAGTTATTCTGTGGTAACTATGATAACCTAGTTCTCAGGTTAGATTGAACTAGAGATAAGGCTAGAGTTATGACACTTAACCAGTTAACTTATAATCTGGTTCTTACATCGCTTTCTCCTACCTGGATATTAGCTGGTTTGGCGTGCAAGTTTAGTCGTAAACCATAGCCATCATTCTCATCATGCGATGACGGTGAAAGTTACGGAAGAAGCATGTAATCTTTAGTCCATTTCACGCTACTATACTGGGGAGATGCCCGGATGGGAGGTGCACTTGAGCTGGGCTGTTTACTGGTGTGTACGCGTGCTGTAGCTGGAGACAGCTTGTCGTACAATGGCCAGTGCACGATACAGAGTGACGGAATACTACAGCATACCTCTCGTAATTTGTGCAACGAGTAAGACAAATGTGGACTCATTTTCCCCTCCTTTTCCCTGTAGATTCTGGATTCGATTGCCCTGACTTCTAGCTACCCATTTTGGACTTCTTTTCTCCTTCTGGTACTTCTCATCCGACAGAGCCTTCCTTGCATGCGTCATCTTCCCATCAGGCTAAAGTGGGGGACAAGATAGCTTCCAGATCTATTCGTCATCATCTCAGGAGGCACGAATTTGGGCCGTCGTCTTCGAGCGGAGATCATCTAGCACTCATGTGCAAACCGTGGGAGAGTTAAGAGGAGCCCTTGTTATACTGTACACCTCGAACAAAACTAGGAGGTTTCAGTTTGTCCAGACACTTGATCGACTGAACAGAAATTCGTTCCTCACTGTAGGAAATTTAAACAAAGCCCATGCACAAACAGTATACGATAACTTTACGCTCAGCACCAGGCATCCATAACTCCCAGTGTTCACGCCACCTGCCCGAAAATGTCAAAGTCAAGAACCTGCTTTGCTGCAAACAAATGCGTTCTATTTGGCTGAATTAAAGAGATACGGAACTGCACTGCAGTCCACTTCCAACAAAGAACGGTATCAAACTGAATAGCTGGTAAGCAACTTCGATGAACAAACACGGTCCCAGAATGTCAAATTGTCATGTACGTATTCCAGAAGGTTTGAGGTCTTGCTCTATCAAGGAGTGCAGGGTGAGCTGTGTTATTGCATTGGGTGTGGGTATGCGCTTGACAACGCGCCTGTTCGGACAAACATCTTTGAAAGATGATTGGAATAGTGTATGCAGTTTGCTCGTTAGGAAATGCCTGTTTAGAGACCGTTGATGAGCAAGTTCCAACAAATTCACTTTTGTATAAGTAGATAATTTTACATAACCGACCATGATCCGGAGCTAATTTGACAAGCTACAGAGGTTAAGTCCTTCATAACCCTCGTTCTATTTCCTGCATGTGGCATTTCGTCGCCGGAATTTCCCAATCAAGTTCGCCTGTAAGATAATTTGTCAGACTGCACAACCAACCAACACAGATTCAACGTCAGAAATGTATGTACACAGTACGAACAATTAATCTCTTAAAATGAGCTTAATACAATGAGCTGAAATGAAGGAGATTTCACACGATAGAAGCTAACCTTGATAAGCATATACGCAGGAAGCCAAGCTGGTGACGTTGAAATACCTGCCCAGGAAACCTGGTAACACCATGACAAGGACGACTTAGAAAACATCTTGGTGTTAACATATGTGAAAAAACAATCATCCAGACATAACATCCCCATAGACTTTTCCAGCGATATCAACATTTCCCGATTTTCAACCAACTTCTTTAGGCTCTTATGAATCTGGAAACTTATTCACTCTCGGATATTACCGAATATAAGCTTACCAGAGCATACTCCCCAGCTTCGAACATCCGGACATCCAATACCTGCAAGGTTCGCACTTACGGGTCAAGACAAAGATCACAAAGAAAAGAATTAAAATATTTCCCATCAACCAGAGGCTTTACAAAGCAAATGGCAGAATCTGCCAGAAGTTGATACCTTACCTCACCGCGATCCTCGTATATGTAGTCTAAACCCTTGAAGAATTTAGGATGATCAACTGCATAATACTGTACACAAGCGATGGATATCAGAGAACACTATGTCGTGTTTGAGGAGGTAATCAGCAGATCATAACCAGGTTTGCATTTAAGTTCAAGCCTTTGGTATCCTAAACAAGCAGACAGTACCGCAAGTCATAAAATGTATGACACGACGTGAAGAAACCATCTCAATTCAACAATGCACTTACTTCAACACTATCCAAGTACTTCTCCTTTTCTACCCGCACAATTTGACCTTTTTTTACTGCACAAATCACAACACAAGTGTATCAATGCTGTGGGAAGATGCGAGGTGCAGCCCGTATAAGGAAGTCGAGATATGCTACAACGCATAAGAGACAACATACTGTTTCTTTCGTCATCAATAACCGCGAAAGGAAAAGTTTTAACGCTAGCCTGTTGACACTGAGAATGGACAATGGAAATAGAGGGGAAAAGACATTTAGGATGCGTAATTCTACAAAGTTCTGTTCAACCACTTTGACCAATTGCCAGTCACTCACGGGTGAAGACTGGCTTAGGAGGGGGTGCAGGAGCCGCAGCAGGTGGAGGTGTAGGTGATTCAGCAGAGGTTGGAGCAGGTGCCGGGTCTGCTGAAGCTGCTGAGATAATACGATAGGACTTCTGTGGTCAAAATGTAGATTCTTATCAGTCAATCTCTGCACCTTGAGAAAATTCTGCATTACAAGCGTATTGAAATTTTAGCAGCTTCTGTGACCGGATTATAAACTGGGTTCTCTCTCACCTTCCATATGCGTACTCAACTGAGAAGTGGGAATGAGAGCTTTCACTAATTCATTTCCCGCAGATAAGTCCGACATGGATAATCTGTTTTGCACCAATTTGACAGAGGATCTAAATGTTTGTTGCTTGCTAAACCAGTATAATTAAGACCAGGTTGCTAAACCTTAGAGCAAGTTCCAATGCTGTAATTGTCCACTGCGATTGAGAATCTACCGAACATTTGCCCCCTATTTAAACAGCAAACAATGAACTCTACGAATTCCCTCCACTAAATATCCACCGAGGCATTTCCGCAGCAACAGGCATAAATGAGTTCCCAGAAGTACTTGCACTCGGCGCAACCCTACGGATCAGTATAATTAAGACCAGGTTGAAAATTGCCACTCAATATCTAAGAATCCGAAGTTTGCAGTTACACCTTTTTTCTCTGGAAGATGAATTCAATTAATTCCGCTACCTTCACCAAAATGCACTCAAATGAATGACATGTAGGAAAAATAGATAGTGCGAAAACGCAGGGTGATCAACTAATCCTTCAAAAACCGAGCAACAAAGCAGAAAAATGGAAATTCGACGACCCAGAGATAGTTACAAGTTTCTACGGGGGAAAAATTGTGGCGCAATAAAACGAATTGAAATCAAAGAAGTCAAGATACTCCGGAGCATGTTCCGACGAGAATTCAGAATCTTGAGCAGCAGTTCCGACAGCAATTTGAGAATTGGATTGACACATACATTGGAGCGTCTCGTGAGGGGAAACGACACGGAGGTCATAGAGGCGCGTTGGAATTCATTGCCGTGTACTTGAGCAGCGGTGAATTTCACGGACCACGAGGCCCCGAGCTCTACCGCCATAGCCATTTCTCTTCTAGTCTCGTTCACTTCTCTTGAGTCTCTTCAGTCCATCCTTTCCTACTACGGTTCTCTGTCCGCTGTCCATGAAAGAGCACCATATCCAGTTCCACTCTTGACACAGGAACATAAGGATGTTACCTCAGCTCATGACGGAAGGTACGCTCCAATCGACATCCACTTTTCTGTCCATTCTGGATGGATGAACATGACTTTCGCTACCGATACAGTTTCCCGTCAACTGCTTTCGATACTCCTCCTAGTACTCTCGTCAGTGTAATTTAATGTAAATTCCCTCATATTCGGGTATCTTGAAACATATCCTAATTAGATTACTTAAAGCAGTCTAAAGGACGTGGCTATTTACTCTTTCTAGTTAATTTCTCGAGAAATTTAATGAATTAAAGTTTGTTTATAATGGAGGTATTAGGTAGAAGATCCCAAGCAAACTTGAGACAATATAATTTTACATCAAAGTCTTTTCTTCACATAGTTGCGTTCTGTAAGACATAGTGTGTGTTAATAGCATAAGTTATGTTTTAATCTTTTGTGGTTACTTCATTAAGACATGTGGTTAAGATGCAAATAAGTGATTGTCTTCTTTCCTATCTTGGTAACATGAAATTAAGGTGGACACTCACTCCTAAATGGACTCAGATGGGGAAATTGCACATTTCTCTATATGAAGTAAGCAAGTTCATAAGTTTGTGTGTTTATCAAGCTTCACTTGTTGAGAAATGCTGCAAGATTCAATGAATGTGTATAGTCTACCCATCAAGGTGACTCACTTGATTCACACCGATTTTGTTCCAACACTAGAAGATATATCTTTTGTAAATCTATGGTTTTGAAGATTATTTTACATAAATATCCAATTTAGAAGTTTGTGTATCAAGGAGTACTAGTTAACTATGATTATGTATGTTCATTACAACCCATTCTATATTACGGGTCGAGTTGGTGCAAAGTTTTCTGCAGCAAGCGGGTCCATGTCCCTTAAGAGTACTAATCTACATTTGGTTTAGTCTAAAGTAGAATCACAAGATATGGGAAGTATGTGAATGTGAGAATTTTCTGTTATTAGTTATTCTCTAGTGGGGTGATTTCTCATTTTCTTTCCTTTCGATTCTCTTGCTTCGTATCTTGTTCTCAAACCAAAATATGATAAATAAACTCTACACAAGACACACGATATATTATACGAACATGCACGTACACATACATGCATATATACACGTGTGTAAATAAATCATTAAAGAAGATAAAAGGCGACCGCGTAGGAAAAATGAAGGATGGGAAGACCCCATCAAGCCGTACAAGGGAGAGACAAAAAAGGTAACATGGGGCTAAGCCCCATGTTATTCATTAACAAGCATTTAACAACTTGTCCTTGTCTCCTCAAATCATTTTGATCTCTTAAGAAGATTACGTCAGACGAGTACTCATTTGATTACGGTAATCTGCATTTGAGATAGATATGATCTCCATCCGTTTACTGAAAGTTTTGAGCACTTTCACGAAGTGCTGCTGCTGTTGAAAAGCGGCGCGCTCTCCAGTTTCTCCCGATTGAATGTTTTGTAGTTCGGATGTATGCTTCCGCTTTGGAGTAGTTTAGCTTCTCCAAGTGAGGATAACGTGAAGAGCTTGCTTCTGCTCCACATGAAGTGCTCGCTCGGTATCGATAAATGAAAAGTCTCACTCTCCTCAGTTTCTGGTTCTTGGATCTTCGGTTCTTCACAAGAAGTTTCTGGTATTTCCTCTGCTACGTTCCTTACGTGTTGAATAAGTGGCTGCACTGAAGCACTGTTCGCGTCTACGGGTTGGCATACCGGGATATGATCTTCATGTGCACTGTAGAATGTGTGGATATTCTCATTGGCGATTTTGCAGGATCAGGTGTAATTTGGGCATCGGATGAGAAAATGCACGAGATCGACGTGGATAGTGCACAACGGATCGAGCCCAAAATAGATGTAGAATCCGCAGGCTGTTCCAACCCCATAGTGCCTTCGGGTCCTACTCATTCGTTTGCTTTGAATATCAGGTTTACTGCATAGTAGAAGACTGTCAATACGTACGGTAGTACACCTAGTTGAAGCTGTGTGTCAATGTGATAGTGAATTTGTAAACAGGAGGAGAAGCGGCACTGCCTCTACAAGATTCTAGGACTGTCAATTCTTGAAATCTCGATTCACGTGGTTGCGGAAGGCGTTCGCGCTCCCGTCAGTGAACTTCTTGAGTTCTTTGCCCACGAAGAAAAAGTAGTCAGTCAGGATTCTGCTCTGATCAATGTAACCTAGCGATCATACTGTAAAACTTTGGTTTGTTTGTGAAACTCCCATTGTGAGGCCTCTCGGGTAACACGACGACATTCTTGCCGTCGTGGTACATCATCCTGCGGATGCGAATACACGAGTCCTAGTTCGTATACACGGTTAATATTTATGTTCTGTGGATTTGGACATGCACGTCTGGATTTTACCTCTTCACTGCACGTTACGTAAATCTGCGCATGCTTCGTCTTGGGTGACTTTGAGACGAGAACCCTCTGGTTATGATTCAAATGGAACAGGGAATGTTGGACATGGAATTTCGATTATTCTGGCGATATTACGTACATGAGTGACTTAATTGAGGCAATGCAGACTTTGAACCACTTAGACATCGTCTGAGAACTCCATTGCAGACCTTCAACCATTCAAGAGATTATCCGAGAATTGTCATTTAGGTTCTTCGAGAGGATTCAAGTACCTGATTTGTAGCCTGCGTTGCATGCAGTCGATATGACTCTAGTTCCTCTGATCCCTGTTGATTGTTTTGCAATCGTCGGTACTGCCGGAAATCCTCATGGACCTTCCGCAATAGAACACCACCGGAACATACGGCCCGATTGCTCGAGAACTGGGTTGTTTAAATATTTTCGTATCTTTGAAGCCATTTTTTGGATCGTTGGTAAACAGCTGTGCAGTGTAGGATGGAGGAAAACCGCTGATTAGTTCTTCAAAAATTTCCCACAGCTATCCTTAATCCTTCTTTGCTGCCCCATATCAAGAAAACGTATTATTTATAGCACTAATCTTTAGTCACTAGTCCCCCGAGATCGTGCCCAACAAGAATCAGCGGTACATTCTCGCTCTGGCTAACGTTCAGCACAAATATGAGATCATGTACCAGTTGCTCCATTATCATATAATCGTCATTCTCCCGCTGGATGTGGAAGAGCAAAGTTTATCCACCAGAGGATAATATAATAGGGAAAGAACGCGAGTTTTACATACGTCAGGTAGTAAGTAATTCGACGGGCCAGCAGTCTTCACTGTATCTCACTTTCCAACATCTCCAATGAGCATTCTTTGCGTCTGATCCGCACTGATTGATCCCATGGAAAAGTACCACCTCCACGCGCGGGTTCATCTCCGGACAGAGTTCGAATACCATGTTAGTCAATTACTTGGCTTGCAAGACGACCACCATATAATCAGTGATGGAAAGAACCACGTTGAATTCGAGCGTTCTCCTACGACAAACACAACATAACGATCGTTCAATCTTTCTTTTCCCAGTTACTTGTGTGCTTTGATACATGTAAGCGTGGTACCGTTTTGAACATTACGGACTGCATCTCTCCTCCAGCAACAGCCGCCTGTACAAGCTTGTATTCCAGCGAAGGCTTTCCACTGTGGTAAATATAATTTGTCTCAGCTCCGGTATCTCAAAAGAGAAGCCATAAAGATTCTAATAGCACCTACTCATCGTCGAAACCAAGAGAAGAGTATCCCTGATGGATCAATTGAATTTACCAAAATCCTCTTCCATGCTCGTATTCTCAAGATAGAGAGGATTCCCGTTGTGGATTCTGCACTTGTCCCTGATAGAGAGAGTTTCTGTTCTACCAAGAATATTCTGGAGCTTGCCGGGTAAGAAGACACGCAGGACAGTTGATACTAGATTTTCAGGGAATTCTTTGAGATTCAAGCAACCTTTGATAGCAAAAAAATTGAGGGTGCGGTTACTACCTAGTTCCAACAGCAGGTATTTCAGGTAGAAACAGTTCTCAAGGATAATTGTTTTAGCTCCGAATTGGATGCTGTGTTGGGCAAACCTTCCAAATTCTGCAGAGAGAGATTCAAGTGCCGCAGATTGGGTAAAATGCGAAGGGCTAAGAGTAATTGATTGACGTGAGTGCAAATAAGGCATTTGTCCACGTAAGGCTTTCAGATCTGCTACATTCTTGATGATAAGCTTTTCCAACTCTGAAAATTGCAGTTTTGGATATCTGTTTTCTCGCAGCATCAATCCGAACTCCTGTAAGTCGCTGGTGTCACCTGCAGAATTCAACTTTGTGATCTCGAGAGTTTCTAGTCCTATTGTAGAACCCGTTGTAAACAACCCGGTTCCATACCCACGTCTGAGGAAGAAGCGACCCCAGACTGACTCTGACATTTGAAATGACAGAGTAAAAATATTTTTATCATCTTATTTAGTACTATGCGTATGGAGCTTAAATGGAAATAAATTGAAGGCTTGTGGCCAGCTCTATCAGAAGTCACAAACCAAGTTCTTCATCGTGGAATTTGGACTCTTGTACATCCTCTGCCGCCATGAACTCCTTTAGCGGGTGCACAAAGAATTGGAATGTTGTGAAGTCTTTGATTCAGGTTTGGATCGTTTCCGAAACCGCAGGATACCCATCGGTATCATATCTCGTCGATCCCTCAGTTATGTCAAAATAATCCTACAGTCACAGCATTATCTATCAATTGATTTAGAACACAGTAATGACTGTAGAAGTTCTACCACAACAAATATAGAAATAAACTGATGCAAAGTAGTTCTGTACTTACCTTCGGATCCTCAATTTCTGGTGCTACACCTCTGGTCATCCACCCTCTCCTCCATCTTATTGGACTGAATATACACTGTTTGCATCTGCGATCGCCGAATTGAGGATCTCCCAGTTTAAGACAAGATCGCCCTTGTTTTCAATGCCCTTCTCCCTGAATTCGGGGCTTTGATGTTGTGTCTCGAAGTAGAACCTGGCTTTCTAATTCTTCAGGAAACGTTTGATTTTTGCTTTCATCTCATTATCTACAGTGCCAAGCCTCTCAGCAATATACGAATACAAGCACTTGAGAACTATAGCTCCTACATGGTAGCCAATCAGTACAACTGGAACTAAACCGCTCTGAGCTTGAATCATAATTAACAGAGTAATAAGGGAATTGGGGAACTCTTCAGGAATCCACTCCGCAGGCCAACATACACAAGCACCGCTTGATCTTATCAACCATGCCGTCGAGTACATTTCCCTGTACTCCACCGGACAAACCCCGTGAAAGAACACGAATAGTGCACCGAGTTGTCCCTTCTCATCCTCAGGTTTGTGCAGAAGGGACAACGAATTGTCCAGTATCTGCATAATCATGATCATATCCGATGGAGGTAAGATAGGTCAAAATGGGGGTCACTATCAGGTGCGATTGGTGCCGTTCACAACTTTTACAGTTTGAGGTGTAGATTACGTCGACAAACTTTATATGATAGGCAATCCAACAGCCACTTAATGTGATTCCCTTTAACATAGTATTCCTCGTCTTGTGCATCCAGGGAACAACATTACGTATACCAGCTACTAATGGATTATGAATCTTGCAAATAACAGAATTTGCCATGAACTTTAAGTCAAAAAGGTGTTGTGAAAAGAACTAAGCTGACCTTCGGGAATGGATCGATATCCGGACTCCTAGTCCTCTTTCTTTACGGCTATTGATGCTTGCACTATTGAGTAGCCACAAGCTAATAGCAGCCAATTTCAAATGCAATTCGGGCCGTGAGGAAAGAACCACTGCTGCTATCCCAACTAGCCACCGTCGGGATGTAGAAGTTGTACCAAGATTGAAATCCTCACCAGATAGGAGTAATATTCACCTCTTTTCCGGGATCCCCGCAAATTTTCTGCATACATGCCGATCTTCTTGCGTACATAGTGTAGGAGGATAGTTCCCACACAGCCTATTGACGACTTTATGACTTTAGAGTCGTGCTCCATTGACAGTTTGTTCTTAATACTTCTTAAACTTCTGTTCTTTGTGACCAGGACCTACTAAAACGTATTTCAGAATGAATGACTATTAATTAATGGGCACAGATGGATTGACTGATTATTATTTTTTGAATCGAACGTATCTATGATCATGAAGTTATAATGTCTGTCTCAGAGTGTAGAACTCCTCAATCACATACTCTTTATATTTCACTTCGAAACCATTGTGCGGCTCTTTTAGCAACTTCTTCGACGTTTGCCCAGCAAAACCGGCCTTGTCACGAATCATTGAAAAGGGTGAAAAGTGATGATCCGTGATGCAAAGTGTCGTACTAAAAGGATACGAAAAGCCGACACACATTGTCCCGCATAGTGTCAGTAATAGGATAGGAAGGAATTTGTACTTCACGCAGGCATTTGACACTGTTATATGACAGTGTCACCTATATTGGCGCTAAAGAACAAGCATGTCCCAGCATACTGACTTTCTATACTGGAAACGGTTCACATCGTCAGTGGCACCGGACCTTGCCTTGTCAGTGTCTAGCCGCGCGGCTAAACGTATAAAACCTTGAGAATGCAATATTCCACTACAGTGAGCTTGGGACTAAGTTTGTGTGTCCCAGATCCATATGGTAGTATAGATTTGGTACATTGCGTATAATCTCATGGTCGTAAAATACATCCAATTCGGTCATTCTCAACTTGGGAACCTCTGACTTGATAGTGCTCCTACATCCTCTACTATAGCACGAACAAAATCCTCCTGATAAACAGCGATCATCCCACTCATTGGGAGGAGATCATGCACACGACTTGTGTAATCCAAAACGTAACAGGAGGGAGATTTTCTGGTTCCTTAGTGAGAAAGTGAGCTCAGGATAGTGTAGGACAAGAAACAAAGAAACTTGATCTTACATACGACTGGCTTCGTCTGACATTTCTGGTGTCTTCTAAGAGCTGCACTGCTGGTGCTCCTGGTAGATATCGTGGTACAAGAACGATTTGAGATCACCCAGGGCTTGTGATAGCCACTGCAGCAAGTCAATATTAACTTCAACGTTCACAAATCGAATGATTTTCGTTAGTATTTTCTGTAATGGAGAAAGCTGCTTAAACATACTCGACGTTAACCACCTGAGTCAAGGATATATGTATTTAAAGCTAAATTAAATCAATTAACTCTAATTACTGGGAGCTACTCGAAATTACCTTCTGGATTTTGCAGTCACACGGATCTAGAATGCATTTTAAGCACTAACCACACGGAGTAGTTTAATGCAGTTTCCCCGAAGAATGAAAACTTTCACAAAGAAGGAAACATACCTGACAGTGTAAGATTTAGCTGGGGCAAACCCGCTTCTTATTTACATCTAGTGATTTCTATCTTGAATCGCTCCTAGCCAGCGCTGAAAAGAAAGTTTAGCGGGAACAGGCAAACTTGGGGCGACGAAGTTGAATGATCCGTAAGAAACTTTTTGAGAGAATGTCCATGGGCGTAATGGTAGATGTTTCTCATGTCTCTTGATGCTGTGCATAGTTGACAAACTATTTCCCGCTGTCGACTATGACGGGTTCCTTGTTTCTGAGATTGAAGGCCAAAAGGAATTGGAGAACCAAATGCAGACTTGTGAAACTTTCTTTCAGGAGATGTGGATAGATAGCGCATGATCAACTGAAACATTAGGATCAGGACGCGGAATAATCTTTGCCCCTCATAGGTAGAGATTATGGTAAGACAGGAATACTACAGAAAGGTGACCTTTCTAGTTGGTAGAGCGGTTCACCTCTAGACATCAACATCAAAATCAAGTGTAAAGCTCTTAATCTGCTGGCGTTCAAATGGCTAAATTACTTTGCATTTTTTTTCCTTGCTTGCAATTGACGGGAATCCGGAGTCTTTCAACTTTGGGAGTCTCTGGCCACCCGGAGTTTTTCGACTCTGGGAGCTTACTTGGCACTGTGATCTTGGATCCTAGGACGTACTAGCTAGCGATCGCTTGCAGCTCGAATTTGCAGGGTTTGGCGGTTTAATCACTATAGTTTCCAGTCACCGGTGTGATGACATACATGTAAAGGTGGAACCGGCTTGAACAGACAGAAGCGCATCAATCTTCCAGTAGCATCGGCCTGTACAATTTGCCATCCGGTTCGTTCCCAGAGAAGACTTCCCACTAGAAGTTGAGAAATGCAAGTGCAAACGGACCAAAATTGGCCCTTGCAAATCGTAAACCGGCATGGGAATCTTGCTCACGATATCCCACGATGCTCCAGAGGGCATAGAGAACGCTTGTCAAAGCGTTCTTGAACCCATAGTCCCGAACACACAGTCTTCCCAGAGTAGATTTGCCTATTCACCCCAGTCCATGCAAGACCACTGCCGTTGCTCCAACAACAGTTGCTGATCAGCAAATCCTGCATGATGTTCTCGATAGGTTTTCCCAAACTGGAACTCCTCCTTCCATCGTAGTGCACTGAATTCACTGTTGTATCGGCCATCTCCTTTTTGAGGACTAAGACAAGATCTTTCTTGTTTTCAATGTTTTCCTCCTTGTATTCGAAACTTGATGCGGTGTGCCGAAGAAAAACATTCCCTTCAGATTCTGCAGAAAACTCTTGTAATTGTGTTTCATCTCTTTATCTGCAGTCCCGACACAGTGGGCCATATACAAACACAAGCTCTTGAGTATTAGACCTCCGATATCATGACCAATCAATACTACTGGAACATTCTTCTGTCCAACAACTTCCTTGATCAAAACCCAAGCCAAACCTTCTCCGACAACTGCAACCTTCATCCTTTGTCTACCAGTGTCAGCGGTTTGTATTCTGCTTGAATATATTTGACAGAGTAAATGTGGGCTTTTGGGGACTCTTCGCAAATTTACTTCGCAGGCCAACATATACCAGCACCGCTCGATCGTGTCAACCATGCCGTCCAGTACATTTCCCTGTATTCCATTGGACAAATCCCGTGAAAGAACACAAAGTCTGCAATTAGTTTTCCTTTCTCATCCTCCGGCTTGTACAGAACGTTCAACGAATGGTGCAGTATCTGCATAATCATATCCATGGGAATTGAGATCAGTTGAAATGGACCCCTCTATCAGCTGCAATTGTTCTATTTACGACATTAGGATTGGAGTGTCTTTCACGTCGACAAAATCCAGGGAACAACATTACATACCAGCAACTAATGGAACATGTTCATAAGGATCTACGTTAGAAACCAGAATTAACCATGAAATGAAAGTCGTTTTGAAAAGAATGAAACTGTTGTCGACTTTAGGAATTGGATCGATGAGCGGACTCGTGGTCCTCTCTCTCCTTTGTGGTTGTTCGTGCTTAAATGACGTTAAACTCGGTGCATTTTGTATGATCTTTTGTCATGTTATATTTAAGTGTATTCTTCCAAATTTTGCGCATGATCCTCATACTATCGTTTTCAATGAGTTCTTGTTTTAACTAGATTTTTATGATGCTTTGTACATAAACTATTTTGCCTGAGGTAGCCAACACCCTCCACTGGTTATATATAAAATGTATTAAGGAAATGTGCTTGTGATCTGGATCGGTCCATATCTAAGTATGTCTCTTCATATTTTCCGCGTGACCTCTACCGTTATGGACTCTACTTTCCCATTATTTTCAGCGAGATTTCATTGTGACTAGGCTTTTTCACATTTCGTGTTTATATATTTGTAAGTCTAATCTAGCTCATACACTCCAATGATTACATAAAGTGTATTGAGGAAATGATGAAGTTACTCTTTAATCTTTTGATCTCAGTACTCAATTGCAAGTGATTAAGAATGATTAAGCAAAACATAAGAAGATACAATTTTTGGCTGATGTTTGAATATGCAAAGATTACAATTTATTCTTCATACTATCGAGTAACAACACGTAGCAACTAATTTCAAAAACCTGCGAATGAGAAAGAGGAAAAAGGTGCTACTTAGCTAATGTTTAGATATACAAAGGTTACAATTTATTCTCGCACTATCAACTGGCTGATGTTTAGATATACAAGGATTACAATGTTTTCTTCTGAGAAAGAAGGCTGATGTTTAGACATGTAAAGATTACAATCTATTCTTTTCTCACTCTCAGCTGGGCTGATATTTGAATAGGCAAAATTACAATGCATTCTCCACACCATCGAGCAGTATCCACAAGTAGCAGCTAATTCCAAATCCGATATGTGCAAGGTTTACAATGAACTTTTTCACACTTTCAGCTGGCTGATGTTTAGATAAGCAAGACTTAAAACTTATAAGTATTCACACCATCGAGCAGTAGCTACAAGTAGCAGCCAATTCCAAGGATTTGGAATTCAATGGGTGAAGAAAGGACCAGTGCTGCCTCTGCTGCTAATCACCTTCGCATGTACAAGCCTTCAATGGAAACCTTCAAAGTTGTACAGACAGTCGGGATCTTCACTACAGACAGAACTATCGCTCCCCTCTTGGGGATCTCTGCAAGTGTTCTTCATACATGTCGGCCTTCTGTCCATACTTAGCCTAGAAGAGGAAGTTCGTACATCCAAACATGCCTAATCAGCTTTTCAACAACTGAATTTACCGGTACTTAGAGTCTTGTTCCAATAAATAGTCTTTTGTTTTCTTTGTTTCGATTATGTATTATAAAATACAATATTTTATAAAGTTTTAGAACTCATGACTCCAATCTACAAACAACTCATAACAAAATTTAATTGACGTATATTTTCTCATATCTAACTCATATATATAACTTATTATCTGAATCATAACAAATTCTAATTGACGTGTATTTACTAATCTTAATTAGAAATCTTAATGCAGATGGTTCTGTCTTAGTTGAGATAAAACATGTGAGCTTTTTGAGATGAGGGTAATGGTCCAAATTTGAAAGAAATATAGATATGAATAATATTTATCTAAGAGAAGTAATTTTGATACTTGTTCGTCCATTTTCCTTAGACCAAAAAAGGACGACGAGCAATATAATCGACTCTTCCACTCTATAAGAGAGTGTAGATATGTCTATCAAGTACTGAGAAATAAGACAAGCACGAAACACAACTTATCCTAGTTCCAAGGTAAAAAGTTACTTATAAAGTGTCCGAGTTAAAGTGGATGAAAAGGCGGACACACACCCCCAGAGCCAAGTATAGGAAAGGAAGGACTGCTGTACTTTACGCTTTAACACGACAAGTGTCACCTCTATGGAACTAGATAACAAGCGTGTCGGAGTAGATCACGGTTGATCTCTACGGGAGATAGAATGGACTGACACCACTTTCATCGAATTGGTCCGTCCATTGCCTTGTTCATCCATCCACTCACCGCTTCCTTACTTTCCCAAGGACAGTCAGTCAGGGCGTTTGTCTGTTAGTGAGTTTTTCTATTCATGGGATAATGTCCGGAATGAGTGAGAAAGTAATTATATTTTGATAAAAAGGAGAATATGGTCAATATAACTTATTTTATATTTAAGTTTTTATTAAATTGTTGTGTAAATAAAATATTTTCTCGATAAATTTAATTTTTTAATTATAATATATATTTTTATATATAATTATATTATAAAATACATATTTAAATTTAGAAGGCAAACCTTTGTATAACGTTTATATATGAAAAGGTTTGTAGAGATATCTATTAAAAGTCGCCTAAGCGACTTTTAATAGATCTTAAAGATCTTTTAAATACGTCCAAGATAGACTGTATAAATTTTAGAACACGACCAGATGGGAAATACTTCTAAAAACTCCACATTCCTTAATTCATTTAAAGATATCTCCTCAAGTTAGTCTGCCTGTATGACTAGTAGGCAGGGGCCCCCCGCTACTTTACTTTATGGAACAAACCCGGAGAGCGCAAAGAGGAAATGAACGAAAGAAACGAAAGGGAGAAGGAGGAGGGGCACTACGATGGTGATGATTGTGGGACGAGAGACAGGGAGAAGAGGGACGAGGAGATTGTGCTTTGCATGCAGCGGAAGAATTCGGAGTTAGGGTTCAAGAAACGAAGGAATTGGAGAATGTGGGAGTAGGGAGTGGACTGACCGAGGAATCAGCTGGCAGAGAATTCTTTGTGGAACAGTTTATTGGTTGTTTCATTGATGTCAACAATGGTGGAGGATGAGAATCTTCTTGAAGCTTGCGTTGGTCGTCTGTGCTTCGTGCAGCCTCATGAACTCTACGAGCCTCCTGCATTTCATCCTCGCATTCCGAGGAGGGTGAGTCAACCGATGCTCCGAATGGGAACAATCTGTGTTTTGTGTTTTTTTACAGAGTTTTAGGAGTGAATTGCGGGTGCGGGGGAGATCGAGTGTTCCTTTCTCTGCTGCTGCGGTGTTTGTCGTTGTTTTGATTATTTTTGTTCTGAAATTACGGTGCAGGAATATAGATGGAAAGTAGGAGCGAGGTTGAATTCTACTCCGGGTGTTCAGTGCAAGCTCTCGCACTCTTTATCTCTCCCGAATTGTCTCGGTCTAGGTGCTGTTACCTGCCTCCTGTTCAAGTCTTCATGTCCATGTACTTTAGTTAGTGAACACTGACAGTTGTCTGAATTGCTTTATACATTTTCTCACAGAAGTTGTAAATTGGTTGAGTAACGCAGGGCCTGAAGCAAGATGGAGGTGGCAGGGGATTCCCATTTCGTTGGCGACGAGTGCTACTTTAGAAGTCAAGCCATATCATCAATACTCATCAGAAGATGCTACCGGTAGTGATTTTGGTTTCAATTGTGTTGGAGTTCGTCCGCGTGCTCGTTTGAAGACCTTGACTCCTGTGTTTGGAAACCTTTGTAAGTACAGCAATCTAAAAGAAATTATGTCAGTTTTGCGTGGGTTGATGATTTAAAAAAGTTGGTTCAATCAACACAATTGCTTTGCCATAAAAATTTAACACGAACTCTTGTTGTCTCGATATAAGCATTTTCTTATCATTCTCCAGTTGGTTTAAACTCCTCTGAGACGTGGCACTAGCTTTATCACCTCTCTCCATGCTAGGATTCTCATATTTTTGAAGAACCTTTCTGGATTTGGTTTCAAGCTACACATTAGTTTCTTGTAGAAATCAGACCAGCTCCAACCCTGTATAAATTGTTCTCTTTTAGAGAAACCTTTGTTGATTATGTAGTCAATGAATTCGTGGGAATGCACTATACTCAGGCCAGCTGGGATCTGGCAGGTACAAGGAGGCAATGTTTTTGGTAACAGCGGGATGAATTGAAGGGAACATATCTATGGTGGACTGTGCAGCCCTCCGGGTTATTGTGGAGCTTCTACCTACTCCTATGCTTGTGATGGAGAGACAATTTCGGTTTGGCACCACCAAGATTACTGTCCAGGCAAACATGGAGGTGCTTTCCCTTTCGTTTCCACTATTGATTTGGCTCGGTGACTATCAAGAATCTCCACTGTGATGACTTCAAGTTAGTTTCTGAATGACGTTCATATCTGTCGTCCGGTTCAATGCCAATTGATTTGCAAAGATGTAGGAGTTGAGCGAAGTGAGTGTCGGGACACTTTTTTGCAACAAAATGTTACTGTACTTCATTGGATTCATCACTGTATTATGTGCTGAGTTTTTGTATATTACGTAGAATGTGCTGAATCCCTGTGCTTACTGCTGCAGGCGAGCAATTTTATGGACTCTACAGAAAGGCCTAGATATGCACTGCGGGTGGATTGGCATCCTGCTGATACTGCAAGTTCAACTCTCCCCTCCTCCTATAAAGACTCTATACACTTGAAAAATATTGACATCCTATGCTCCTACCTAGGGTTTGTAGTGCTCTGTTGGATTTGATGGCTGACGAGCATTTGTGAGGTCCAGAAACAATTGATTGGGGAGTAGAATTTATCTGTGGAAGTTTGAATTGAAATGTGAACTTTTATCATGTGCAGGTTAAGTTGATGCTGCAGCCGATAAAAAATGTGTTGGTAATGCAGTACTCAAGGTCTTTTAAGCTGACATCTGATTGCAAAGGGGTGAGTTGAAAGTTCTGATGACCACAGGCCAGTGTCTTTGGTCGGGAGTTGTTTGATAATCGGATTATCACATTGTCGTTTGGTATTACTCCTACTGATTACTGACACTTCTTAAGGCTGCAACTTACTTCAGTTTGGTCCCCAATCAAACAAATCACACTTTTTTTTCGCAGGAATCATGTGTTTGACTTCCCCTATTGCATCTGCCTCAGGTTGCATCCGGGCTGGCAGAGATACCAGCAGATTCTATGCTTCGTGGTGCTTCTGGTTTTCCCGGTATTCTGCCTGCTAGACTACGGTTCGACTCACTGAAATTATCTCACGTCATAACAGATAAGGTTGTTACAACAACTTATGCTGCACCATTTCTAACTTTATTTTACGTGTTAGACCTAGCCTTCAGTTCGAGGGCTGTCCTGTTCGTCCCATTCATAACTCACGGGGCTCTTTTGAGTAGTTTGACAATTGCTTCCTGAAACGACCGACGTGTAACCCGTATCTTTTCGTTCTGATTCAGGCTGCAAAGACGTTACCACTTCCAAGTTCTGTATATTTACAAGCCTCTAAGAAGATTGGAACAAGTGACTTGATCAGCGTTATACCAGGCCATTGGATTGATCCAGGCTATGAAGTCGGTGCGCCTGGAGAGCGGGAATTTAATTTGGAGGTATGTACTACACCTTCTCAACAGTCCATTGTTTCTGGTTTTCGAACATGGATGTACGTGTTGTGCTGCGAGACGAGATCTCTTTTGTCACTACCTGTCCTTATACTGAAGTATGGGGTGCTTTACAGGTAGTGAACATATTGGAAAAGCAGTTAAGAGGAAATGGATGGAAGGTACTTAGGCCAGATCGGGAGTGTCCCAATCTGAGCTGGGAGGAATATCTCAACTGGGTTTCAAAGCAGGTAAAATCTATCATTTCAACTGTAAACTTCAAGGTCAGATACAACTTTCTTCAGACTAAGTCTCATGTCCACCATAGATATCAGTGTTTAGTGAAGGCTTCTCGCCGATAACCTATCTGATTCAACCCTAATTGCTTTGTACAATTTTGTTTTATTTGCAGACTAGCAACGGCATACCAGTACTAGAAATCCATGGACAGGTCCGTGTTTGGCAAGGAGACATGACCTTCCGCGAATGTGTGACTTGTAAATGTGGAGCGCTTTCGCTTCGAGGTTTTGCAGTGTTGTTTCAGCAGTCTTAGTGGATAGTTCATGTTCTGCAGGAATGGGAATTCCTGTTTTGTACCTGGGAATGACTTCATCTAATTCCTTTGTCCATATTGATTGACAGGGTTCCAAAGCAGACTATAGGGGTTTTGTTCTTGGTGTAATTGGGGACGCAAATGCTCCCTTAAATAAGGTGAGCTCACTTCTAGTGACATGCTTAGTTCGTGCTAGTTTGTGGGGGAGCATAATTTGGTCGCTATGTTTGCATGTAACAAGAGATTGAGCTTCCAATTTGCACTCCTGTGTACACTACGTATCTAGTCAATGCTGATATAGGACTCTTGATGGGTGCCGAGAACCGACTGTAGCCTCAGTTTCGGGTATTCAGCTACTGAACTTGACTTGAGTGTGCTGATTTCAGGAGCTAGCGAAAGACTTCGGATATTTCCAGATGGACTGGCGAGACTTGGCAGTGCCAAGACGAGGAGGTGTTGTTCTCGAGTCCTTTAATTCCGATGAGGTAAAATCTGCAAGTGTTTTAATCAGTTGTATGTTTCGTGGGTCCCTCTTGACGGATGGACGGCAGGAACAGCCTTGGCCAGATCTATGAACTTTGTTTTGCGAAGTGCTCTGGAGACTGATTTACTGTTAATTGTGTAGTGGAGAACTACCTGTTTGCAGAGGTTAACTATCTTCGAGTTTTCACTAGGAAATCAATATGATTCATCCACAATAAATAAGGGTCATCCTTTCTTTTGTCTTCTCATGTGCAGGTGCTCCAGATGGCGCCCTGGCATCGCAAATGGTCAGTGAGAAGACTTGCTAATCGGATAACAGCGTGTGTTGAGCGTGCCAGCTACGAAAACCGACTTGCACGTGGCATAATTTTGGAGGATGATCACGATGACATTCTTGCTTTTGAAGGGAAAACCCAAGAAAGAGCATGATACTGGTTGTATGTAGATATATGGCTATATAGAGGTTTATACAGTAGACGTGGTCGTTCAAGAGCAATCAAGCCATCCATTTTTGTGAAATTACTCACAACTGTACACTAAGATCCCATGTACATCTTCTTGCGTTTATATCACTATTATCATCGAGTGCTTCTCTGCAATGTGGATCTTTTGTTTGGACTCCGATGATATTTATACAAGTTATACTCGGGGATCTGAGGTTCCTCGTGTTGCCGGCCTCCTTCAAGGCCCAGGCGAATAACTGCAAGCAGTGCGCTCGTAAATATTGACCAATATTGAAACCACGGACTGCATCGTTGGTTGGTTAACGGAAGGACTGTTACAATCCGATCAAGTGAAACCAGAAATTAAACCGTGGTCAGACAGTGTGGTAAAATCCTGTGTGTCATCACTGTCGACTGACAATTCACCTGTGGTTGCTTTGCCTTCTGAAACTTCACTTTCAGCTGCTCCTTTTTCGGACGATTCTCCTTCTGCTGCTTTTGCTTCAGCCGCAATTATCTGTGACTCCGAAATTATCTCCTTACCAGAAGCTACCTTTGCCAAAAGTTCCAGATATTGCTCCTGAATGGGAACGATGGCCAGTTGCAGTTCCACTACGCGGTCCTCGTTAGGCAGCTGTTCATTTCCGCCATCGGCATCCTGTAGGTTGTCACATCTATCTCATCAATCATGTGCATGCATTCGGCGAATGAACTGAACACCTGGGACTCTCATCCCTTAGACGTACATTGTTCCTTGCGCCGGATGCAACTTACCAGATGTCCAATGCTGAACCCACATACCCACATTACTGAAGGAATTTGCTGCAAGCAAAGCTCAATGGTTTTGAGGATATTTTATGTAGCCGTGAAGGTAAATATGTTCCAATTAGCCACCTCCATGTGATCCAACTTCTCGATCGTTGTCAGGAGAGTTGTTTCCATCTGCGAAAGCGATTGTACACCCGGACCTCCCTCAGCGTGACCCTTGAACACTTCCATCTGCAAAGAAACAGAAGTTCGTGCCTTAGAAATCCATTGCTGAAAAGCACCGATCTCAAGCTGTCATGGTCAGAGTTTGGGCCCTGAATTTATCGTGCTGACCTTGTCCGTGCTTGAACGTAGCTCAAATCGCTTCTTGATGAGTTTATTTAGCAATTGGTGACAGCTCTTGGAGTCTGCCTACCATCGCACACTCTTGATTAGAAACATGCAAATAGTTACAGTGAAGTCTATGCCACGATTGCAAACCCTTCCGTTCTTTCCTTACAAAGCCGATAGAGCACATGACAGACAGCCCACATACACCAAGTGCAGCGTTGCCAAGTTGTTAATACTGTTATGACCAAATTCAGCATGTCAGATGAATTTGGGTATGTCTGAACCTTCATCAGCGATTTGCCGCTTGCCCTTCTCGGACAACGCGGTCAACTGTCTGAGAAATCATTCAATCACCATCAGGTCATAAAAGTACGAAGAGCAAGAAGACTGCGGGCATGAAATCACGAGTGGCAAGCTGGTGTGATTCTTACAGGTCCTTCAAGTGGTTCAGGGTTGTGAGCTGATGGTCCAGCGTCTCCTTTTTTCCGCTCTCAGTATCCAATACCTACGTACATGGGTCCATTAACCGACCAGGTTTCTGCTAAGCATCAGGCTTCAGATGCTTAGGTTAAGGCAGTTGAGCTACTACCTTTAACGCGATCTCCACAACCCGATATAGGATCATCACGTCATCTGCCAATGCCTGCAGCACCAAAGGGTCTTCGTCCGAGGGGTTGTCGAACATTGTCCCCATCGGTGGTAGCTGCGTTGCAATAATACGAAGCTGTCAAAATCTGTGAACCGGTTATACTGGTTTCTATGGATTTTACGCTGCGTCAACTGCTAGTTGAATAATGCGCTGCGAATTCAGTACCTTGCCCGAATCGATGGCTTTGCAGACGTTCCAGCGGGCCTCTAAGTCCATCAGCTTCAGAGGTGCAGAGGTCGTTGACATGTCAAGCCAGGGAAGACTGTGAGGAGCCGAAAACAATTTCAGGGCTTTAAACCTTGCGGGAGAAATAGAATCAACATCTTCTTCTGTGATTGGATGAATTGACTTCAAATTGCCACCTTTCTCGGTGCAAATTGGTGAACAGTTTAATTAACCCGCGTGTGGTTATGAGTCAAGGAAGCGGCAAAGGAATGTCATTTTTTGGTACAGCATTAGCAATTTAGGGAAGCAAAACGAAGAGTTATGGGGTGGGGTAACACAAGGGTTCAGAACACGAAAATTCACATGCATTCACCTCCAGTCTCGCATAATCAAGTTGCCCTTTCACAATCCTTCTGGAGATCGACGCCTGACGTAAGGCTTCTGGAAAACAGCAGATAGGCTGCACCTTCCCTCAGAATTTGAAAATAAGTCGTCCATAAGACCCCACAGAATGCTCCTAGTAGCATGAGAAATAGGAATTGAGGATGAGGTGATATGGGGGTTTACTTATCCAAGTGTAGCAGTTGGAAAGGCTTTCACCACCGAGGAAGTATGTGTTCCTTTTGATGGTTTTCTCCCTTACGAGTCTATCAGGGAGGAAGATAACAAACACATACGTGGGAGCCGGCTCCTCCCCCTCGGATTCATGCTCTTCCTGTGGTGACAGATCCACCTTCGATCCATGCAACGGGACCACCCCAGCAGGCACAATGTCCCCCTGCTCCATTCAAATTCTCGTTATAAACCATCAAAGGCTTGAAGAAATGAGCTTGTCTGTTAGAGCAGGTTAATAAATCAAGTCAGGTCAACAGTGGAGAAGTCATCGTTGTTGAGAACCATGGCTTCGCCGTTGAGAGTTGGAATTTTTCTGAGCTTTCTGACAAGATCGGGACAGGTGGGGAGGAAGCAGTAGTTTGGGGGTTTGTTTACTATACTCCTGTGATTGCCGCCGGTTTGAAGTAGAAAAGAAAAGTATCTTTGACCAGAAACTGCCGGGTCTTCCAGTTCTTTTTCTCCCCTCCTCGTTTCTTTAACCGCCCCTGCTTCTCAGGATTTGCCCACAGCAACTCCTACCCATGACATGACATGACCCACAAACTACAAAAATCAGTTCAAATCCAAGCCCTCAACTGTCCTCCTATTGTCTGGGAGAAGGATCAATCAACTCCAGGACGAAACTTCCTTTAAATCTTCTCGTCCATGTTTATATCTGAGGGCGAAGATCCACAAACTGTAGATTTCAGAGATAAAATTTTCATGTACACAAGATGGGCTGCGAGCAGTGGTACCCGATTGTTCATGCTGAGAATCTTCTATCTCTTCAGAAAACCTGTAAGAGATCCGACTTTTCCAGGTAACTGATGATGCTTTCAACCATTGACTGAACTCGTGTCAAACAATCAATCTACCACACCACAATGTGACATAAGCAAAGGCAGGTTCCTGGATGCTGGGGCTGGCTTCGCTCCCCTACGCCATCATCGTAATTGCTGGGCAAAGTGTACTAGGAAAATAAAGTGAAATGGAATCGACGTCCACATCAATCCGCGGCAATAGTCATGGGTCAACATACCAACAACAACAACATCACTTCTGGATTCCCTCCCCTTCCACCTACCTCTGTGCCCTTTTACTACCTTTCTCAAGCTCTGACCGTACCATGCCGTATCTGATCGTTCATATTAGAATCATTTGATTTGACCAGAGTAATCAATCCATCCATAGCTGCGGCTGCTGCTAATCCTGATCAGGAGATCCGTTACTGTCTTCGGACCAACCACAAAGAGCTTGGGTCCAACTATCGTCTGGAGAAAAACTGGACATAGCTAAGACACTGTGTGAACATAGTCTTCCCAATGACTCAGAAAATGGATTTTCTGTCCCTTTGATTTTACAGACTCTTCCTTTCAAAGTTTGGAGACAGGTGTTTGGAATGCAGAACAAGACTCATTTTGAACGGCAGTGAGCGAGTAATTATCTCCGTGAGTAAGTTGAGCAGCTTTTCCGCAAGGAGGTACATTCACGGGTGGGCCAAGGAAATGATGATTGAGTGCGGATATAAAGCAGGAGAAAAGAAAGAAAGCAGTTTGATCTTTTAACGATTGGAGGTGGTGAGTCCTTCATTCAAAGGGCAGAAGAAGTAGTGGTAGTAGTAGTGGAAGTATTCCACTGTTCAACCTTCTGACTACAATTGTCGAAATTTCGTCAAATCTGTGTAGTGTAATAACTTATGATTGCTAGAAAGTAAAGAGGAAACACAAGCCTAAGCTGCTGCTCCAAATAGAATCAAACTACAGATGGTGGTAAATCTTGAGGTTGATTAGAAAGAGATCACGTGTTTTTATTTATCCTTTCGGGTAAAATCTCTTTCAAAGTGATGATATGTGTATCACTTGAATCGTGATTCGATCGCTATGGAATTGTGATGCCTGGCTACTGTTGTAAACTCGCGGGAGATGATTCTTCGATTGTGGAAGCTTCGATGGCTGGCAAAATTGCTCTGTAGCGCTCGAGGAAGAACTCGTCTGTAGATTCAAACCGAGCGACAGCTAGCTAGCTGGCTGCTGTCGAGAAGAAGAGTAGTCAGTCGTATGGCAGGAGTTAACAACAACGGCTGCCACTGAAGTAAGTGCTGCGGACAGAAAGAAGATCTTCCGCAGTGTTCCCACCTCAGGGTCTGCAGCCCAGCCCAGCCTGTCCTGTCAAAAGACCCACCTCACAATTCAAGCGAAGACAAATTCCTTGAATTAGAAATTGTACAAACTGTTCTGATTTGGTCTGCAAATTTCCCGTCTTCTTCTACCGATGCTTCTTGGCGGCCGGAGGGTTCTCAGGCTTGAGCCGATTTGATGCACGCGAAGAGACACTCGAAACATTCGACTTCCCCGTCCTGCACCCACAAACAAATTCCCGCGACCCGCAATCGATCAGTCCCGGAGAGAAACCAAAATCTCCCATAAACTCGCAAAATCTTGAAAATCTATCAAAATCGCTCGATATTCTAATACAGGAGAACCAACCCACAAAATAAAATTCAATCTCATGACATGAAATGCGACCAAATGCCCCCAACCCCACTGCTATAAATTCATTCATTCGGCCCTCCCACCTGTCTGTTTGGAGAAGCCGGTGGTGGCAATTGGAAGGAACGATGCCTTCACCGTCGTCTTCGTCCTCCTCCTCCTCGTCCGAGCTATCATCATCCTCCTTAAAACATGAAGATTGTTCCGAAGCTAAAGCTAAAATACACAGTTTATCAAACAACTTCCGTTTGTTGAGAATCGAGTTTTTGGTGACCTGTTGAGCTTGCGTCCAATCTTCGGCTTGTGAGGATGGAGAACTGCAGGGTGCTGCAGGAGTTTCCTCCCCCACAGCAACCCCAATCTTTGCAGTCGGGTTACTGTTGATTGCAAGAGCTGATCTCAGATCATCCACACACGACAGGCTACCACTACTGCTACCGGAGTGATGGTGGTGATGAGAAGAAGTGGAAGAAGGAGGAGGAGAAGAAGAAGACATTCCTGAAACCCTGTCATCAACGGAAGAAGAAGGAGATTGGTGAGAAGAATTTGGGTCATCCTCCATTGGCTTTAGCTCATCTACTTCTTCCTCTGTTGACACACGTGGGCCTAAACCACCTCCTTTCTGCTAAAGTCTGTCTTTCTGTCTTGTCTGAAATTTACAAATTCAGTCAAGTCAAGAGTAGCGGGAGCAGCAGGAGGAGGAGGACACCCACAAACAGCACCCACAACAAGACCCCCTCCACTCAAAACTCTCTCTCTCTCACACTCAACACTGTCTCTTCCCCTCTCCAGAGATTGTAGTTCTCTCCAGCATAGGAATAAATAGAATCTTAATTAAATGCTTGTTAAGTCCCACTATTGATTCTGTTCTCTTCTGTTCTCCACCTCCCTCTTCTCCTTCTTCCTCCTCTCTCTCTCCCGGACTCATGTCTTCTGAACCACCATCAATCTGCGACTCACTCCATGCATCCTCCGTAATCAATCCAACTTGATGTTGCTCTTCTCCTCCTTCTTCTTCATTTCTCCATTCCTCCGTAATGGAAGGAGGAGTAGTAGTAGTAGTAGTTAGTAGTAGCAGCAGTATCAGTCTGTTGCTGAGTCCCCACTCCTCACCACCCAGAGAGGCACGCCTATGCCAGGATTACTGAAGATACTGAGGTTTTGTGCAGCAGCAGCAGCAGCAGTAGTAGAGGAACTGACCTTTGGTGGCTATGGTATTTTACAGTGATAATTAATGATGCAGTCTTTCACCTCTTCCACGTCCTCCAAAGAACTGAACTCCATACACATCACATGCCAGCCCAATGGCATGTAATGTGTACGGAGTTTGTCAATTTAGAAAGACATGATCATGGGAGGAGCCCCGTCTCAATCTGGAATGATAGAACTTAATCTTGACTAACAACAGTAAAATGACCCTTATTAGCAAGGACTTGGGTGCATTCCCGTTTGACATCAACTTCTGACCACCTGCACTTTAGTCATATTCCGGAAAAGATTCTCTGACCACCATTAATTTAAACTCCTCAAGTTAAAACACAAACACTGCTCTCAACTTCCAACCTCACATACAAACACAGATTACTGCGAAACCCACACGGGCTTATTCGTCAGAATCTTTTGTTTCTTAACCACACTTGAGATGGAATGTAACAAGCACGAGGAGAAGGAAGAGGAAGAGAATCACACAACGACCAAAACTCATGCGCTACGAAATGATGATGATGATGATCAAATTCATAACGCAATAACGAATTTCACCTCCAAGGGAATGTTGGAGAATTGTTCCGTATCCGTTTGTGCTGTTGATTTGGAATTGACGAATGAACTGCTCCAGCAGCAGCAGCAGCAGCAGCAGCTATAGCCAAGGCATTGGGAAGAGAGGAGATAAGTAGTAAGAGATGAGATTGTTCTCCCCTATGTAAGAAAAAGAGATTGATTACTTACACGATAAAAAGTACAAACAGAGATTGTTGGGCATGGGTGGGGGGGGGGGGGGGGGAGGGAGGGAGGGAGGGGAAGCGAGACAGACAGACCAGACAGACAGACAGAGGAATCCAACTCACATTCTCCATTATGTGCAGAATCTATCTGGCCTTAGAACAATAACATCAACAGGAATATTGCAGTACCAAATAAATAATGGGCCATTTACATCACATAGTCTCCTCGTCGTCGTAGTCGTCGTAGTAGCCCACAATAAATGTAGCTTTTTGCAGCTACGAGTCAACAACGAGCTGCACGTTGAGTATTATTACGTAATGGATCATGGATGGGGGCTAGTGTACCTTATTCGTTATTTAATTTTTTGTGGCGGTTTCGGAGGAAATAATGGATAGATATCAGTTTTATGTGTGTACTCGACCGGAGCATTTATATGGCTAGCTTATCAACCACTTTCTATATAATTAATGTGGATAGCTAGGGAGTTAATAATCTAGCCTTGTTATATAACGAGAGATTTATTACAGCTGACAGTGTTGTTCTTAGCTTCTCGACGTACTGCCCCCCCACCTTCCATTTTCATTAAATTTTCGTATTAATGAGTCGTTTGGTTTTTCTTCTCGCTTTGGAGGTAGTCAATTTGTTAAAAAATTTAGGGAGAGGAATTATTTAAAGAAAAATAATACCTCCTACTATTCTCTTGGAGGTTCCTTTTGGGCGTTCTAATTGCATGTAATTGAGGATTTACTGGCAATGGAGATATACAAACCATACATGTGACTTCTACGAATTTACTTGCTAAGTGTAATATAATCGTCTTATAACACACAATCAATGGGAGAGCAACCTGAAATGGAGTACAGTGCTTAAATGGATGATGAAATTCTCCTCTTTTTAGCACCTTGATTGCTTACTTATTTGTTCCTCAAAATCTACAAAGAATGAAAAAACTACCTCAAAATAAAAACACCACTTAGTAAAATATGACAATAACTTCCCGATTCCTTCAGATATATTCAGAACCAGAATTAAAGGTGATGGAGTCAAAACTATATTACATGTACATTTGGGATTAGGATGCATATTTTCCACGTTGTCTCCAAATATTATTTTGCCTTATAAAACAAAGGTGTCTCAAGATCCATGTTGGAATAGGAAAACTGCAAGATCCATTTTGGAACAGGAAAACTATACGATTGCTCTTTCTTCTTTAGACAAGTCAACACTACAAATCTTTGGAATTTATCATAAATATCAATTTTCTTGGGTTTGACATCTTTGTACGTTTATAATGTGGATCTTTGACCAATTTGAGGCCTCTTTCATACCCTTGAAATCAAATATATCAACATAAACTAGCACTTAAAAATTGAACAAACCAATACAGGAAGGAAAAAAAAAAATTTTAACACCACCAAGTAAAATATGACAATAGCTTTCCAATTTCCTTCAGATATATTCAAAACCAGAATTAAAGGTGATGGAGTCAAAACTATATTACATGTACATTTGGGATTAGGATGCATATTTTCCACGCTGTCTCCAAATATTATTTTTCCTTATAAAATAAAGGTGTCGCAGGGTCCATGTTGGAATAGGAAAACTATACATTTGCTTTTTCTCTTTAGACAAGTCAACACTACAAAATCTTTGGAATTTATCACCAAATATCAATTTTCTTGGCTTTGAAATCTTTGTACGTTTACAGTGTGGATCTTTGACCAATTTGAGACCTTTCTTATACCCTTGAAACCAAATATATCAACACAAAATAACACTTAAAAATTAAACAAACCAATACAGAAAACATCCCAAGTATATAATTCACATTCCCTTAAAAACAAGGGATCTCGACTAAATCCACACTTGCTAACCATCCATCAAGTTGCACTTTTAACCAAGTACTGAAATTTGTATTTCTTATCCATATGCTCCTGTGAGAAATTATATTGCCTATAAATCTCATCATACTCTACTTGGGATCTGGTAAATCTAGGTCGACTCATATTCTTTTCATTCTTGAATATGTTTCGTTTAAGTGGTTGATGATACGTTTTATTTCATCTGGGTTTAGTGAAAAAATTATGTAATCTAATAGATTTCCCTACCTAACGAATAAGTAAATACATACATTCAGTATACACACTACTCTATATATTTACCCATCCACTTAATATGAACATTTCATTTAAGTTGAATTGTAGATGTAGTTTTTACAAAGCCAATTCAATGATTTATGTTAACTATTTTGTATATCTTGTCAATTTAATACGAAAGTTTGATCTATTTATAATCTATTTAGGCATTACAAAAATTATGCATAATTAATATATTATAAGTCCAGTCATACCAGACCAGGGTTCTTAATGTGGGTTGGTTGCTTAGGTTGCTATAGGTTGCTAGTTATTGACTTGTCTAGAATTTCCAGTTGTACTAATTGATATGCCTTGTAAAACTAATTCCGTTTATATTCAAATCAGTTTGATTAAGATCAAAGAAGGTAAAATTTTATCATTCATTTTACAATGGAATGATGGACATGGTATAGATCTTTGTTGTTTCTTATATGTTAATTACGGTTTGGTTGCCTTGGTTCGCTGAATTCAATGAATATATTTTTGCTCGTTTATTCTTTTTATAAAAAATCTTAATGATCAAATTAGTGTATTTATACAAAATTTATATATATATAATTTCTATAAATTTAAAGATAATTAAAAAGTTAAGTAATGAATAGGAAATGATCAGACTATTTTTATAGTAAAATAAGTTAGTTTTGTTATTTGATAAGTTATTTCTTTCTGTCTAATGATTAATATTATAAGATAAATTATGATTTGTCAACAAATACTCTATTATCTATTCATTTTAATTCCTACAATTTTAATAATTTAATAATAATTTATTCCAGTTGGAATTGGGTAAAATTAATAACTACAAATCTCATTTGGGAAAAAATTATTTTGTTCCTCAAAAATTTTCTCCAATTTACTCAAGATTTCGAATAAATTATCATTTTTAAAATAAATTTTTAAATTTTTTTTGAGATTGTTCTCCTATTCTCTTCAGAAAATGGCCTTGATCTTTGATCCTTTACTAATTTGACTCAACCATAATATATCTTCATATTTACTTATTTAATTAATTAATTGTTTATTTATTTATCCATTTAAATAGTTAAAATACATGAATTTTAAATTAAAACTTGTAGTATAATTCTAAGTTATTATAGAAAGTATAAATATCTTTTGATATGAATTCAAAATAATCTAGAATAAACAGAATTCTATATCTATTTATTATATCTATTGTATAAGCATTGTTTAATGAGGAATTGCCTACCTAGTTCTACGATTGTTCCCTAAATACTCAAAAGTTCAGTTTAACCTACTTTGTGTCAAAAAATTCATATTAAGTTTTATTTGTCACATTCAGATCAAAGAGTATAGTACATTTGGACCTTTGACTATGGTTTGGATGTAGGACATAATTTTGATTCCCATCTTTTGACTAAGTCCGCGCAATTAAATCAATCAATTTGTCAGTCCTAACTGCGCTAGGTCTTTTAAATCATCTAAATAATTATACAAGGATACCCTTGACTAAGTTAATTTTCATGGCTCAGATATATTCATTCAATATCCAAATTTTGATGATGAGTTTGAAGTCAAAACTACATCATATGTGCGTAATGGGTGATGATACATTTTTTAATCTCTCCCCAAATATTACTTTAATATAAGGGTTTATCATAGGGTCCATTGCAAATATTAGAACTGTAAAACTATAAGACTGTATCTGCTTGTGGAATTGTAAAATATTCCCCTAAAAAATGCATATATTATAAACATACCCAAACATTATGATATTTATAGAAGTAGCCTTTGAATTTACCAAGCCTTGGCCTTGGTTTGATAGGTTTGTTCCTAGGGTCGGAGGAGTGCAGGCCATGCACTACTTGGTACCTTATGTGAGTGACCAAGAAGTTTACTTGGTCACTCACACTTGTCTCTTCAACGCTCTTGCTTTATTGAATTTGATTTGAGCTTGAGCAAACAATAGATAATGCTGCAAACTACAACTTGAGTGCCTCAAACTATTGTTCCTACATCTACCATTAATGAGAACATGAGAAGGCACTCATAAACCTACCACATGCAGCAAGTGCTTGAAACTCTAAATCTTTATTGGTTATTACTCATATTGTATCAAATATGTTTTCATCTAGATTGGTTTTCACATAAAGCTATTGTGTAACTTTGTTTGACAAGCACTGCTTGCTTGCATGAGTCAAGTCTTACAAGTGTACAAAGATAAAGGGGGGGGGGGGATTTATATAAGTTGACTAGTGAGTTTTGGTTTTGTAAATGCAGTGTGCAATGTCCATTGGTTGATAGAATTCAATAACCTCATCAAATCAATGCAAGGTTCCAATCTCTATATTCATCTCAATCCTTGGTGATTGTGATTATTTTTTATGTTCTTGCTCCTGAGGAACTTTGTTTGACAAACAAGTGCTTGAGCCAATTAAGTTCTAAGACTATACAAAGAGAGAGGTGAGAACTGAATTCAATTTGACCACAAAGCTTTTGCTTGCTCTTCCAATGTTTCTTTTTTATGTTCTGAATGAATCTAGATAGAGAAACAATATTTCAGCTAGAGAATCAACAGCTTATATTACACTATTCTGTCTTGATGACCTGGAAATAATTGGAAAGGATTTTCCTCCCTTCCCATCATATTAGTTGCAACTTTTGAAAAAAAAATTGCATTGTGTAATGAGAGCATCATATTTGGTAGTGTTATATGTGTTTTGTATCATGTGTTTTGTATTGTGTTTTTAGCCTTTTGACACTTTGGATCTCCCGGGATTTATATTTCATTTTTCATTGTTCATATACATCCACATGATTGGCTGATCAGATGAGAAGCACAAGCATCTACCTTAGTAATTTGATCACAAAATCTTCAGTGTTCTGGCATATTCTTCAAGCTACTTCCTGGGTTTGATAGTAAACACATGACTTTTGTAATAGAAAAAGAGAACAAGTGAAATAAGATACTATTGATGGACATGTCAAATCAATTCACCAACAACTATTGCTCATTAGGAATCTGGAGAGTATGTCATATCTAGGTCTCTGCAGTTGCACCATTGTATCCATATGTGCATGCAAAGTAGAGGACCATTGTAATGTTGGATGTTAAGTCAAATTCCAAGTCCATATGATCTTCATCTTTTGCAAAGCAATACTTTGCAGAAACTTCCAAGTTCATTTTGCCAAAGAGTCTTCCAAAAAAATTTCTAAATCACTTAGTCCTCCACATTATCTTGATCACTTAGCACTCCATATTGTTGTTTGTCATCTGTCCAAGCTTGAATTGAATTCAATGAAGCAAAAGCAGAGACAAGCATGAGGGACCAGGTACCATTCCAGGTCCCTCATGGAAGGGTACAAAGTCAGTACCATCCATGGAATCCCAAAGGGCGGTGGAGGAAACCTGCCCTCAGAAATCAACACCATTGCTCTATAAATTCCAAGGCTAATTTTGAATATATTAAATTCTATAGAGTAAATTTAATATTCAAATTTTTTAAAAGTATTCTTAACAATTCCCTTTTTTTTCTTCTACAGACAAATCAACTACACCAAGCCTTCACAATTTATCACAAGCATAAAATTCTTGGCTTGAAATCTTTTATACATGTATAATGTGGATCTTTGACCAATTTTAAACTTTTCTTATAGCCTTCAAATCAAATAAAACAGGTCAACATAAATAAATTTTAAAAAATAAAACAAAAAACCAATACAAAAGAATCCAAAATATATACTCACCTTTCCACTAGAAAGACTGAATCTATACCAAATTCATACTTGCGGATCATCCATCAAGTTACACTTTAACCTAAGACAGAAAATCATACTTCTTATCTATGTACCCCTAGTAGAATTATATTATCTATAAATAGTATCATAGTCATACTCGGGAAGGACCTAAGTCTAACACGTTTACTTCATTTCAGGTTTGTTTGTTAAAATACAATAGGATTCCTAACGAAGAAGGAGACTACTCGATCTATTTCGCACCAACTTAATATGAATTGCTGATTTAATTTGATTTAGTTTTCATATGTCCATCCGATTCTACAAATTCCTGTCCCCATTTTGTATATCTTGTCAACTTAGTACGGTTGTAATCTACTCAAACATAGCAAATATTATATATAGTTAGCAGATTACAAGTGCCAAGATTAGTTTTTGTCCAGACCAAATTTAATAATGTGGATGGGAGGCTTAGTGATTGGTTGGTAGTTGTCAGCTGTCTAGAATTTTCAATTTAAATACCTTATAAAATTTGTTCCGTTTATATTTATCCTTGATTGATTGTACGATGAGATTATTGACATGGTACAGGTTTTTGTTGCTTATGTGTGAAATTATGAATTGATTCACTTTGCTTTCTGCAAACCCAGTTTTATCTTTAATTAATAAAAATAAAAATAAAAATTTTAAGTATTGTATAAATAATAAAATTCATGACTACATGTAAAAGAAATATCTTTTGGCATATAATGTTTTGTTTATATAGACTATGAGTTTCTATATTTCTGATGAACGATAGACTCAACAACATGAATCACTCTATATATATTTACTCAAGCATTTGCTATGTATTATCTTCTATGGTGATTGAGATAAAATAACAAGTAAGTAATGAGTAAAGTATGCTCACACTGTTCTACAGTTCCGTTCTTTCTAAGGCTAGATTCTAGAAAATAAATTATATTTTTGAGATAAGTACTTTAGTATCTACTATGTTAATCTCCTGTTACGGTTACTATTTGGTAACAAGCAAAATAATGAGTAAAAATGCTCAAGCTGTTCTATAGTAAAAGAAGTTACTTTGGTTTTCTTCAAGTTATTTTATTTTATCTAAGGATAATTATAAAAAGAAGTAGAGACAAATACTCTAGTATTTACTATCTCTAATCTTCTGCAATATTTGAGATAAAATCTAAAAATTTATAGCATTTCACATGGATTTAGGTGATTATAGAAATTTGTTTGCGAATGTAAAATTTAAATTAATCAAATATTTTATACAATTTGTCAAATTTTCAGCATATTGAACAAATAATTCAAATAAATATTACAAGCTCATCTCATAAAAAATTCTCTAATTTCCTCAAAAATTATCTAGATTATTGATTGTCTACTTTCTTACTCAAACTAGTTCTCATATATATAGAGAGAGTTATGATCATTTTAAAGGATAATGTAAAATTATAAGATTTTTATAAAGCCTCTATCTTTTATTTTTGATATATTTAATTAATAAAAAATTTTAATTTAATTATATTTATTTTACATCTGAAGAAATATTTGCTAATATATTAGAAAGCAATATGATATGTAATATTGAGTTTTTTTCATAAATATTTCAAGTTTAACAAATCTTCAAATGATTATCATGACCTAAAGAGTTTGTAACAGTTAAGTAAGATGAGATAATAATCATTGTAATAAATATATAATTTTAAATTGTAACTAATTATATCCAAAATCAAATTTATAATAAACACCAAAAAATCTAAGGTTAAATGAATTGTATGTTTATTTAATGTATGTTGTAATAGCTTTGTTGCATGAGAAATTATTAAACTAGCAAGTTTGTCATGAAAGGACACTAAAGTTCAATTCTAACCTGTATTATGTCAAAATTATCATACTTGGGTTTGATTTGCAATATTTGGATCTCCAACATGAATAAAGTTCAATTCTAACCTGTATCAGGTCAAAATTATCATACTTGGGTTTGATTTGCAATATTTGGATCTCCAATATGACTTTAGATATAATAAATCTCATTTTCAAAGTTTTGATAGAGTTCATGCATTTAAATTAATCAATGTGTCGTTTTAAAGTGCACCATTGCTTTGGGATCATAGAATTGTTTGTATGGTATACCCATAGAAACTATTCATGACTTAGTCAAATTTCATAGCTATTTAGTTCAACCTTTGTTGTTTGTTTTCTCAAGAGAACACTAGATGTTGATCATGACATACATCATACAACTCTCTCTTACTTATTAATACCTTGCATACAAACCCTAGTTAGAAAATAGCACTAGGGAATCTAAGGTAATACATTCTTTCTCAATAAAAACTTTTAATTGACAAGTTGACTTAGGCATAGCTCTACATGTGAAAAGCACTTAGTCTTATGTGAAATTCCAAACTTTGTATATGGCTTCACCATGTGAAAATCACTTAGTCTTTTGTGAAATTCCAATAATCTCATATCATCTAACCTCAGCCATGAAATCTTCATAGCTATGAACTATGAAACACTACTATAGATAACTACTACTAATCTTTCTTGAGGGCCAAGAGAGAGGTGTAAGATAAACTACTCCATAGTTTGTTGAGCTAAGTCATATCATTCCTCATCCACTTTTTGCTATGTGAATCAAAACCTGTACTAGAAGTTGCATCTCTCTAACTCAAGATGAACCACAAATGGCTATTAAGGTAGTGGACCGTGGACTACAAAGATGGTGAACCAAAAACTATAACATTCCTCTAAGGCTAAAAACATTACTCACTATTTAACTCAATTAAAGAAGGACAGTTATAAGAGAAAAAAAGCATCTACTCATCTCTTTTCTATATTTATGAAATTATTATACTAAGAGTAGAAAAGTAACCTAAAGTTACTAGGCATAAAATTTATCTAAGTCAAAAGTCCAAGAGAATATCCAAACTGTTGGAAATACTCTTCATAAGCAAGTTATTTTATCTTGATCCAACAATTAAGTTAAGCCTTTATACGAGTGATCCTTGATTATAGGAAAACCACCACTTACTTGTGGATCCAAGAGTTTTAAACTCTTCTCCCCAAGCTCAATAGCTAAGAATAATAAAACAAAAGTTACTCATTGCTAATAATCTATGGAAGTAATATCTTTCAACAACTTAGAATATCAAATTACTCCAGTAGAGAATATATGCATCAATGTGTGTCATATTTAGCCTTTGACTAAGATTTTTCTTTATTTTTAGATTAAAATTCCACTTTTGTTTTGTAATATAACTTAACACTTATCATAATTGATCCTATCAAAGTATCTTTCTTCTAACTCCTTGAGATAAAATGTCTAAACCATATGTAAACTCTTATCTCAAATAATTTTAGCCTCCTTAATTTTTTCATTTTGGTAAATATTATACACAATGTAATATAGTGATTCTATGTGTGATAGGGAAATTACCATAGCATTGTTGTAGTGATGCCTTTTGTAAACTCTTAGGGTTGATAAGAACCAATGCTAGAGTGCAACCAAATCCCTTGATAATATTTTTATAAGAAATATACCAATTTCATCTTCGTTTTATCTCTCAATGGTCTAGTCTCAACATACTTGGTGAGGTATTCAACAACTACCATAATAAATTGATGGTTTATTGGGGTCCTATTGAAGAAACCCACAAAATCAATGCCAAAATTATAAAATTTCTCTAATTATAGAATTGATCTAAGAGGTGAAATAGAACAAAATTTCTAACAAAAGCTCAACAAACATTACAAGTTTTGCCATAATCAAAATAATCCTTGAAAATATACCTCCAATTGTCTCCTACATCTAGATTCTCAAACTAATTACCTTTCTTACAAAGTGACCTCCATATACAAAGCCATTATGAAAATCCTTCCCGATATAAGTAAATATCTCCTTACCCGATACTCTTTGAAGTAGAATATTTGATCCTTGGTGAGAAAATTATCTTCCACTATACAAGGGCCTTATCTCTTAACCTACATCCCACTTGGATGGTAATCTCTTCTAGCAAAGTTCACAATCTCCTTGTACTCCATTATAACAACTTGAGTGACCAAAATTATTATAAGCTTCTCATCTAAGAAAGATCCATCCATTAGCTCAACTATGTCATGATTATAGGCACTATACAACATATTATCATTTGAATATTTCTTCCTTAGCGTATCTTCAATGGTATACTCATGCTTTGATAAGATATCATTCACCTAGCCAGCCTTCCTTCCATATTAGGCTTCTTAAAAATGTTCTTCAAAACCTTGTATGCGGATTTTTGCCTTCCCTCCAATCAAGTAGTTTAGACACTTCTTAAATGAAAAATCACTTCTTCTTCTCTTTCTATCATTGAACAATTTCTCTTTCAAACTATTTATCAACTTGCATAATCTATTAGATGATTGTATTTATTTTTCTCTAATTGACTTAGAGCTCATGCTATTATTATATTGGAAGCATTAATGCTAATGGTGAAAAGCTTACTACAATAAGATTGGGTAAGAATTAAAGCCAAAACAAGGGATTTCTTGAGCCATCAAAAGCTTTGATAGTCTCCTTATCTTCCAAAATCACTATGTAATTTATACCTCTCTTATTCATATAGTTAATACATAAACCTTGTTGTAAATAAAAAAATGAACTTCTTATAATACAAAAATATTTGCAAGAATTGGCACAACTCTATCAAGCTTATAAAGAATGGAAGCTTTCAAGTATTCTTCATCTTTTCAAGATCAAATACTATTCCATCTTTGCAAAAGATATTCCCTAAAAGTAGACCTTGTTCAAAAACAAAGATGCATTTCTCTATGTTGAGTGATGTATTTGCCTCATCCAAGCATTGGAAAAGTTTGATAAAATATTTGGAATGATACTCCTTGCTCCTATAGACACAAAAGTCATCAAGGAAATCTCTTAAAAATGACTTAATAAGAGGTTTGAATATCTTATTTCATGAAAAATGGAAATATGGCTAGAAAATTACAAAGCCTTACACCAAAGGTGTGAATTGATTAGCTGATTGGTTCCAATATTAAAATAAATACATTTAATTGGTATAATTGATAAGAATTGTGACTTCATAACCTTGATGGCTTAATTCTCAATTACCACTTGTTCCATCAATCATACAAGCTACTTTCAACCATATTTTGGTAGCAAATCATTGTTTGAACCCTTCAAAACTTGGAAAATCATGAATATTGAACTCCTATTATCAAAACTATCACCTTGTCCTTTACATCCATTGACCGAACTTGTTGCTTTTTTTCCATGCTTACCACAAATATTTTTAGGTCTTGAAGGTATGATACTAAAATTCTTCATCAATCTCTCTTAGATACCATTCATCATACATCCTCCATTAACAAGTACATCCGTGATATTTTGACCATTCAACCTTATATCAATCTTAGAAGTAGTCATAGTCTTAAGCTTCCTATTGTGGTGTTTTGACATCCACCACACATATGATACCAAAGCATTCTCCTTTACTTCCTCTTTCTCTTGTTCTTTGTATAACTTAAATTTCCCCAAAGTTCCTTCCTCCAATAAATTATAGTCCTACTATTGCTTTGTTCTCAATAATCTTCCTTGGAGTTTATGGTTGATGGAATCAACTTGCCCATTGTTATGTTAACCATATGAATACCAACTTCCTCCAATACATTATAATCCTACTATTACTTTGTTCTCAAGAATCTTCCTTGGAGTTTGTGGTTGATGGATTGCCTTGATAGAGATGACTCTTTGATTTTCATGTTCGACAGAAAAGAGTCCTCTTCTTTGCTTGTACAAGAAGCTCCATGTTAAAACCTTTGGTATTTGAGCACTCATCTTTCTTACAATTACTCTCAACCATATCTATAGATGTTATCCAATTATTTATATTTTTCAAGGTAGGCATATTAGCCTCTCTATCTCACACCTTCTTTCTATATGCTCCTTTGTAACCCCTTCTTCTATAAGAGGTATGCTAGGGAATTTTAGCAATTTCTTTGTATCTTACTTCTACCTCCATAACCAAAACAATTTCTATCATTTAAATTGCTTCTAGCCTAGCCTCCAATATATTGATAGTTAATACAACCTCTAGCCTCCTCTCCAAACAATTAGATTCACCTTTCTCTTCTCCTAATATTTCATTCCATTTATATTAAGATGAGTAAGTTGTTTTGTGATAGTTTGTTGTGGATCTTTGGTGGAGGTGCAAGAACTAGAGGAGCAACTAATACTTGTGATGCAACTCTTACCACTAATGGATCACAAGCCTTTTCCATAAAAATAGACTTATGAAATTGCTTGTAGGCTAGCCTCCAATATATGGCTAGTTACTATAACCTCTAGCATACTCTTTGAGTAGTAAGATCAACCTTCTCTTCTCCTATTGTTGCATTACATTAATCTTAAGATGCATAAGTTGCTTTGTGATCATTTGAAATGGATCTTTTGGTAGAGGTGCAAGACCTAGAGGAGCAACTATTGCCTGTGGTGCAACTCTTACTACCAATGGATCAAAAGACCTTCCATAATAATAAAGTTATGGAAGATGCACAACCTCCTTCACCACCTAATGACTTTCATTCCTTTCCAAACTCTCTTCCATTCAAACTACAATCTTCATGGCTTCTAAATTAGAAAAAGATTTTGCATACCTCACCTTGCCTTGAAAATATGATTCTAAAACTCCTACAAATTTCTTGATAAGCATGGCTAGAATCTCTACTTCATTTTTACTCTCCTCAATACTAAGTAGAATCAAGACTTGAATTCTCCACTCTTTTTCTATATACAAAACTCTCTCTCCATCTCCTTGCTTAAGTAAGGTAGCCTCACTCATCAACCTCTTATAACTTTCAATGAGTAGAAATTTCTTCATGAGTGAATCAAATATTCTCCCCCCATACTCCTCTTGGTGATCCTTCCTCTCTTGCTTCTTATATTCTAACTTGTACTTTGTAAAATTACATCCTCAAAGAAATTTTATAGCAACGAGACCCACACATTCTATCTCCTCTCATTGTAATGTATAAGAACACTTTTGAAATCTCTTACAAAGACCTCCACATCTTTTTTGTTCTTGCCAAAGGGAACTTGAATCTTTTTCTCTATCTAAACTACTCATTGCCTTATTTTTCTCTTCTTTGTGTTCTATAATTCTTACTCCGTAGCTAAAAGAATACAAACATGACTAACTTTATTTGAGATTAGTTTGCAATAGGTAATGCAAATTTTGTTGGTTGTTCATGATTTCCACCACATGGTCAAACTCTAGAGTGAATTTCAATCAAACACTCATGGATATGTTATCCATCAACTGAAAGAATGTTTTTATCTCTTAACTTTAGAATGATTGGATGAAGGTAGTTTCTCCATAGCAATAGTAAGAATCTCAAGATCTCCTACCAAGGTTTCCAAAAGTGCTACTAATCTTACAATCATGGCTTTTTAGAAATCCTTCTACTCCACAAACCTCACATAAATTCTCTAGGTTTAGATTTCCTTCTTCTTAGTCTTGGTGAAGAACCAAAAACATGGAGCTCAAAGTCTAATTTTCTTCAAATCTCTTGTTCTTGAAGCTCAATGTACATTTATGCATTTTGTTACTTGTCTTGATATAAAAATTACTTGGGATCAATATTTCCTCAAGGGAAGGAAATTTTTAAAGTAATCTTAATTCTCTACTTAATTTCTACTCTAAAATCTCTTTTCCCAAAATCACCCTTATTATCATGTCATTATTACTTGCCACTCTTAATATCTTCCACGTTCCAAAGATTATCTAAACACTCAAATATGCTTTTAGTTGTTCTCAAACTCCTTATTCATAAGAACATAATACTCTAAAAAAGAGCATATCAATCATTGATCCTAATAATAAACCCAACTTCCTTGAAATAATTTCCATAAGAACAACCTTGAAGTTTCCTACTCCATAAATTATAGCCCATTTCATTAAGCCATTTGACATAAGCACCTCTCTCTTAAGCACATCTCTTGATATTTATACCATCTCCTTTACTTTAGAGAGCCATAACTCTCTCTAATTTCTAGGCTTGAAGGTTAGCTTATCTATAATTGATTATTTTGGAAATATTTTGGAGCAATCCAATATTTCTTGAAGAAATGGTAAACTCTAGGCAAAATTTCAAAGAGCATAAAATTTTGCATGGCAATTTACTCTACAGTATTTTAAAGATTCTAAGTTGGTACATATATAAGCTCTCCTCTTAATTTCAAGTGGTCCAATTGGACGATAAACTACTCCATCACAAATTGAAATCTCAGACTTGTATCTTAAAAAAACAGGCTTATACTCCATATCTTTGAAATTATTTATCAAATTAAAAATTTTTGACGAATATTATATCTTCATTGGTTTTCCCACCTCGTTGGAAATAAATGCTAAAATTTCAATTATACAGTAAAAATATATAATTCTATAGTTGTAATGATATTTTTATTTTTGGTGGAAAGGAGTTCCTACAATTTAAAAAATTCATATAAATATTTATGAAAAGATGCTTTAGCATATGAAAAAGTATCATGAATAGATTTGGTTGTCTATATGAAATCCCTAAATACTTGATTAATATAGAGTGCATTAAAAGCCAAGACTGGGTTCCATACCTTGTGCAATAATTTATTGCTCTATGTAATTGGTTCAATTACCAATTTTGGCTCAAACTTGGAATTTTTCCCAAAATTAAGGTTATTTCAAAATAGAGCTACTAGGTATAAAATTCATCTTAAGTCAAAAGCTAGGAATCTAGTCTAAGAAGATTTTTTTAATTCCTAATTTTGCTAATCTAATAGAACATAAATGTAATGAGTGATATATTTCCCCGTGAACTAAGGTTTTACTTTGGTTTTGGAGTGAAGGCCCAATTTTCTTCTATGATACAACTTCCATTGATGAGATAAGTGGACAAAAAAGGTTGCAAAAATTTCATGTATAAATGGGTAAAAAGAGCTAATTGTGGATACACAAAGTCCTCTCGCATCTAAATCCAAAGGTGTGGCCAAGGGTGATAAGCTTCCAAGGCTTTATAATGTTATAGCTTGCCTTTCATTCCCAAGGGATTAGGCAAAAATACCATATTTTCAAAAGATCTATTCCTCTATTGGTCATTTGAGGATTTGGAACTTTAAGCAATTCAATCTTGGAGTTTCTCTCACAGAATGTAAGAAGAAAAACTATCAAATCAAATCAATTCCTTCATTTTCATCAGCAATTCTATTGCTTGACAAACCCAATTGTATTTAGAAATATGTAAATAAGATCTAAGTTTAGGTGTATCATGTCCTTAAGAGATGGTGGCCAAAAATAACTAGTTCAGATCCCTTAAGTAATCATCCATCCTTCTCTAAGGAAAAAGCTACATCAAGACGGGGCTATGAGATTTAGTGAAGTATTGCATCCCCAATTTGAAGCTATACCTCAAAGGTTACTACTTCTTTTGAAGGCTTTGACACGGTCACTTACAAGAATTTCCTTATATACACCTAGAAAACTTTGGACTAATTTGGATGATGAAGTAGAGTTGATATTGCTCAAGCATCTTAAACATTTGGAAAGCCTTTTGCCTTAACTTATCCTATCCATACTCAAAAACTTACTGGAGTAAATTTGTGAGAGGGGTTGCTAATTGAGCATATGCCTTAATGAAACTTCCATAATAATAAAACTTATCTACAAATTTTATTGCTTTCTCAAGTTGGTAGGGATTGCACAAAGTAGAATAATTGTCACTTTATCCTTATCTACTTTTAACTCTCAATCAATACCCTATAGCCTGGTATTATGTCTTCTATTATCAAAAAGAAATGTTTATCTAGATGTAAAGCCAACTTTGTCTTTCTATATCAAGTCAAAGTTTTCCTAAGGATCTCAAGATAGGAATCCCAACTTCTAAAGACAAAAAAATCATGAAAAAGGATCTCCAAGAAATTTTTTAAGTATTCTTTAGCATAGTTGTCATTGATGTCATAAGTAATGGCCAAAGCATTACAAAACACAAAAGACATTTGTTGAGAAGCTTGAGTTCTTCAATCACTTGTAACATTGGTCTTATCTTGGTCTATGAACTATTTCACCTCCCACTCAAGATGAACCTTTAATAGCACCATCATGTAGGTAGCCACTAAAATTAGTAGTTTTGGACCTTGAACTCCTCTAGAATAATACTACTTCTTTCTTAGCTCTAACTAATCATAGTTAATTTGAAATTTGGTTAAAATCCATAGAAACAATATCTATCTTTTGAACACTCGTCGTACTAACTAGATATCACAATAGAGCATATATGCACCAATGTGTGCTACAAGTACTTCTTCATAAAGAAAATTTGGTTAAATCCAAAAAGTCTATCTAAAAAGCTTCATGACTCATCACCAATACTTGCTTTAGAATAATATGAATAAATGGCAAGAGATAATTTTATGTTTTGCATTTAATTTCCAAAAGAATTATAGCATACTCAAATTTTTCCAAATCATCTATTTTGGTAATTTTACTATAAGAGACACACACTCAATACTTAATAGCCAACAGAAAATCCCAACATAAAGATACTTCTTCTTTTCATCCTTTACTAATAGAGAATACTTCGGATTCAATTTGTATTGCCTTCGATAGACAAGCACTATCTCTTTCTTGATGTCAATTTGGAGCTTTCCTAGTATAGGTGGTATGCTCTTTAGATCTTGAATTCCATAACCAAAAATATCTTTGAACAGATCAGCAAGACTTGGTATTGCTCCTCCTTTGTAATAGATATAAACTTAGAAAATCAGAATCAATTTTAGCAACTAATGATATGTAAACATTCATCTAGATTTACAATGTCTTTCATATGCCTCAACTCACTTTCCCCAAAGACTCTGGGTCTAAGAAGTAAACCTTGGCTTCTATAGGTGGTATGCTCTTTAGATCTTGAATTGCATAAGCAAAAATATCTTTGAACAGATCAGCAAGACTTCTTCAATTTCATCACACTCCAACTAATTCACTTGCACCATTTAAAAAAGCTAATGACTCGCAAAGGTAGTATTTTCTTGCAAATTATACTTCTTAGTCCAAAATGAGCTTCTTTACTCCAATATACTTATTTGCCTTTCCAAAGTTTTGGATTGAATTTTGAATTTTTTTGAATTTCAAAAATCAATATTAACTTTTGCTTTTGTACAAAAGATCTTTCAATCAAAATCTAATACACCTTAGAGTATGTGGGATTTTAATATAACAAATAATAATTGGAAGTGGATTCCTTTATTTGAGTATGTGCATATTTTTTAATATATATACTCTTGTGTTGATTTGCTAGCAATAACATTGTTAGTGTAGATTTTAAATTGATATATCCCAAAGAATATGCAATTTCATTTATCATGGATGGATACCTAAACCAAATCAATGAGCAATTTTGTAATAGAAAAACCTTCAATTTTAATATCCTTTTCAAGAGCACCCAAATCTTCTTGCATGTTTCCTTTATAGGTACTTCTAACTATTTAAATTATTGTCATACTTTGCTTTTCTCTCTTTGTGAACACATTTGGTTCCTAGATGTGTAGCTTATGGATCATAGGATGCATGTAAAACTTGATATTTAAATTTTGAGCTTGGTTGTTTGCACAATCACTAGAATCTTCTCATCCTATCCTAGCATTCCTCCTATCAAAATAACAAGCAAGAAGATGGCACAAAGACTTAGTAACATACTACCACTTGACATAGCTTAGGTGACAACTAATTATCTAATTTTAGATCAAATTGCAAAGTTATACTCTCCACTACTTTTGTGTGTAGATTTAGGCTATGTAGTTATCATAGAAGGTTAGAAGTACAACCATCAAATAGTAAGACTAGAGAATATTCTAAGTAGAATTTTGTTGTTCCTTTTATCAAAATTTCCCATATCTAAAATACGAGATTGAATTATTATAAAAGACAAATAATTAAGCAACTCTAAGGATGAGTATTGATTTAGGCATTCTATTGACATCGACACATTTCACAATATTTATGCCAAATGATTGAATGTACAGTCATTCTTGTAGATAATCTTAGTGCTTGTTTGAACTAAAAAATTACCTTCAAGCAAATAGAGTGTTCAAGAGGAAGATTAATGTAATTGATATTCAACTCAAAAATTCCACAATATTTATGGCAAATGATTGAATGTATAGTCATTCTTGTAGATAATCCCGATGCTTGCTTGAAATAAGAAGTAACCTTAAAAGAAAATAGTGTTTAATGATAGCTGCAAAAGTGGTAAGAGTATGTACAAGCAAGTAAAATACTTTTTCTTACAATGGATGTGTGCATTGGTCCAAAAAACTATATTCATAGTTTACGAGTGACATACAAATAGAAGCAAAGATTCACTCTAATTATAGAAAACTATCAAATAATAATAATATATATAGCTATTATACTTTTCTTGTGCATGTTATTTCTATATGAAATTATTTGATCTCAACATAGAGAACAAAGCCGTGGATGACCTACCAATAAATGTTGTTTTCAAGGTTGGGATACTATTTTAGAAGTGTTTTTTGAAGAATAATCTTGTTTAGAAAGAAGGTTTGATAGAGTATGCTACAGTTATACAAATTATTGGTCAATCATATTGGTGGATGTTAGTGTATTCTTGGGCATCATAGTATTTCTATATGAATTAATCTGAACTTAACATGGACAAGAAAGCCATAGAAGATTTGCCAACATACATTATATTCAAAACTAGGCATGCAATTTTGGGATTGTTTCATAATGAGTTGTTGAACAATAATCTTGTTAAAAAGAAGTTATGATTGAGTCCACTATAGGTAGCCTTTGGTAGTTACATTCAAGCTAAATCTTGGTCCTACAAGGATCACTTTCCTTCATGGTAATCCAATTGAAGCAATTCAAACTATAATTTATAGGACAAGAATTGGACTATTACATAAATTGGGCTAAAAGAAAAATGATATATTGCCAAAATAGAGAGTTGTAGCCAAAGCCTTGGTAAAGCAATACTTATCTTGAATAATTGATCCAATAAAGAATGTAAAATTTCTATGTTGATAAATCCTTCTTCTAAGGTAGAAGCAACAATGAGTAAGACACAAAAGCCATAGATGCAAAATAGCAGAATTTTACTCTTGTTCGTGAGAAGATTGAAAATATTTCAATTGTAAGGATTACGGCATGTCAAAATAAAGTGCCATCATTTGATAAATTAATCTTAACTTATATGTAAATATTTTTAATGGTTCAATGTGCAGTTTTGCATTACATGATGTAAAATAAAAAGTAAAATTAAGTAAGCTAGGTTTCATCCATTGAGAATCTCCAAAATATTATGGAATCTTGACTTTTCATTAAGAAGACTAAATGAAATATAATAAACTGATTTTTAAGACGTAGTATGATTTGAAATAAAGGTGTCATAATATACAGCATATGACAATCAGGATTTATTAAATCAAACCACTTGACCCAAAAATCAGTCCTTGCTAACTATGGAGTACAAGCACCTTCTTTAAACCGTGTGATATCTAAAACTAAAATTTCGGGGTAAACTCCAAAATTTGGGGAAAAAAGTAATAGCAATCTCCTTGAAATATTTAGGCAAGTTCTAGAGTAATTTAAAAATTAATCTTATTGATGTCTTTGAATTCTAAGAGTTTAACGCAAAGTATATGCAATATACTTAAAAAATTGGAGCAATTTAAAGATAAATCTTATTAAGGACTTTGAATTCCAATAGTTTAACCCATATTATATGCAATATACCTAAGATTTTGGTTAGTCAAACTTGAGTTTTGGACCAACCTGCTTAATCATAAATACATAAGTAGAACATATGGCTAGTACTGTTTAGAGTTATTGTATCAAAGAAGCAAAATTCAAGACACTAGAATCTAAATTGAGTAATCTAGCATAATTATGTTCTCTTTTGCATGATAGTGAAATGTTGGACTATTTTGATTTGTCATATGTAGAAGCCTAAATTTGCATAGGATTTAAAGTTCAATCCAAGATTCAATTTGAAAATTCATAGGTTGTTGTTGGATGAACTATGGAAGGCTTAACATGCAAATCCAAGCACTTACAAGAAGTGAGTTAGTTAACAATTAAGACGCTATTCAATTGTTGGAGTTTTGAGAAGCAACGTTTAGAGAACTTCTCAATATCAATATCGCTTTGCTTTGCTTCCTTAGTATAAACATATTGCAAGTACAGATTTTGTCGTTTGGGTAATCTTTACCACTTTTAGGACTTCCTTGAGTTTGCCTTGGTTCTCAATTGAAAAAAAAACTCAAGGTGAGAGAAAGTTGCAGATATTTCAAGGTAGAAAGTTGAAATAAATTTGTAGATATTTCAAGGTATAAAGAAAGTTGGGGTGTTTCTTTCCTAGAATTTGATGTAGATGTGTAAGAGAAAAAAATAACTCATGGATGGAAACTCTAAAGTTTAAAGACATTTTGAAGGTAGATGTTTAGTTGTTGGTGGATTGTTGTAATAACATTAGCTAGACAAATTATCAAGAGGTGGAAATTGGCTTGGTTATATCTTCAAGGATGTTATATATGAAGGTCTAAGTAGATAAGATAGAGGTGTCATCTAAATAGTTCATCCACTAATAGGGCAGAGGTCAAAAGCACCCTAAAAACTTTAGAGCCAAGTTTGGAGTCCTAATAGGATCAATTAGGCCTCAAAAATTAAATTAAATCTCCCCATTGAGGAAAAGAGTGTTGCCTTCTTCTTGGAGCATAGGTTGCAGATAGCCTAAAACTGATAAAAACAATATGTGGACGTACATTGTAGGCACATGGAGTTCAGTATTAGGGATCAAGTGTGGCTATCCATAACCAAACCTCATGTTAGTTGGCCCTCATAAGCTTAGACTTCATTTAATTGGGCCTTTTCCCATCATCCATTGAATTTTCATAATGACTTATCACCTCAAGCTACTACCACCCATGAAGATTCATCCAATGTTCCATGTTTCCTTATTATGTAGATATGCACCTTGACCAACCCACTTTCCTTTTATACAAGAAGTTAGACCTTGTCCAACACTCATTGATGGCACGAAGGAATATGAAGTCAAATACATTCTTTAGAAACATGTTTGTGGTACTCGCCATCCCTGCATGGAATATCTTGTATATTAGAAAGGGTACCTATTGTATGAGGCAACATGGGAGCAAGCAACTGACTTGACTAATGCATCAATGTTAGTGCAATTTTTTGAGCAATAGCTTTGCAACCATGATATTGTGTCTTAAAAGGAGTAGTTTATAATACCATTAGCTAGGCATATAATCTAGAGGTAGAAATTTTCTTGGAAATATCTTGAATAATGTTATATATGATGATCTAGGTATATCACATAGAGGTTTCAACAAAAGAGTACTTTAATAAATAGGGTAGAGATTGAAAACACTCCAAAAACTTTAGAGCTAATTTTGAAGGCCTAAACAAATGATTAGGCCTCATGAAGAGCTCTTTAACATACCTCACCTATGCTATTATGAGCTTCTTACATGAAGATTCCCTAACGATTTGTTTGTGAAACTTGGTTGACCAACCAAAAAGGATGAGGGTTAACATGTCACCAATCCTTGTAGCTAATATAAGGATTGAGCTTGATAACATGTTACCCATCCCTGTATTTGATCCAAGGGTGTAGCTCCCTTTTAGTCATTCTTCTTTGCTATATAATAAAAACAGGATGCTCCTTTGGAGCATTGGAGTATTGAGGGATGAAGTCTTGTGTTTCTTGTGTGTTTCTCTTGGGGTTTCTCTTGTCTTTACAACATTACAATTGTCTAGATCCATGATAATTAGCTATCTAACCTTTAATTCTTTGCAAAATATGAGTCAGGCACTTGAAATTTAAAACCCTACTCAAGGAAGGATTACACCAAGGCATTATGCAAATATATTTATGCAAGAATTTTTCTTCCATAATATCATGTTTTTTTCATTTTACAGAATTGTATGGTAACAAAGATTACATATGGCACTCCATTGATAAGTAGAAGTCCTAGGTAGATTAGTGAGAGGGATAGAGCCTTCCTAAGCATCTATGGGAGAAGGAAGGTTAATGAATTGTTAAGTTAAACTTCCACTTGGATGCATTAAGTGTTTCATTTCAATATGTTCCATAACTTTTGTTTATTATATTTCCTTACTTGTATATTGCTTGTTTTTCATTTATGGAGTACTCACATAAGATGTTGGAGATTGTGCTGCTTGGGATGTGGATAAACTGCAAATAGTGTTTATCGAAATACTACCTCTTGTCTTTGGTTGAACTTAGTGATAGTTCTTGAGTAGCATATGACTAGTGGCTAAAAACTGTATCCTCAATATACTTAAATATAACAGGTTATTTATACACTTCCTTATTGCAACTAACCTTTCTTTGGTTGAACTTAAAGTGATAGTTCTTGAGTAGCATATGATTAGTGGCTAAAAATTGTATCCTTCAATATACTTCAATATAATAGGTCTTTATACACTTCTCTATTGCAACTAACCTTTCTTCCTTTGTTTTAAATAATGCATGTTGCAAGTGATGAATATATTTTCTTGAGCAATATATTTTTAGTGTCAATTAAAGTGCATCATAAAATATTATCTGCTATTGTTATCTTTTCCTTGTTTAAAGGTTTTGGCCATCGACATCCTTCATATAGATTGTTTATATTCTTCTTTATTGCAACTAGATTTTTTGTTTCTAAGTTTTGGGCTCATGAAGTCTCTCACATATTATATATATTCTCCTCCATAATAGCTATTTTTGTTTGTTTTTGTTAATGACCAAAAAATTTTTGGTCATTAATATCTCTTCCAAAGATTGTTTACATTCTTCTCCATTGAAATTATCCTTTTTTTTAATTTTTGGCTAGTGATAAGTTACAAGACAATAGTGTTGAGCTTACTAATGTTATTTCCTCCATTTTTTCCCAAGTAAGGATATCACGATCAAAAGATCCAAAGAGTACTTAGAGTTTGAGGGATCCAAAGATCAGATCAAAGTACCAATTGCTCCTATTGTTTGATTCCTTTTGTGTTTGGTGATTTTGTATCTACCACCTTGCTCTTTGAGCTGGATTGTCTCTCATTATAAAAGATTGATGAGAGAAATAGGAGAATTGAAGAATCTCATTGGAACTCTCAAATGAGAGAAACTCATAATGCATAGCTTGAGCTTAGGCTTTGGTATTTATAGGCAGCTTAGATGAAAAGTTCCCAAGAAGTTTCCAATAAAGGTTCCTTCTAGAAGTCACCTTTATTGAAGTGCAAGCTAAGATAAGCATCAATTTGGAATACAAGTTACTCAATTCTTGGAAGGTGCTTAGATGTTTCTCAACAAGAAGCTTCTTGGATGCTTCTAAAACATTCTTAGAATTTCCTAGATATATGTTAGTTCTACCTCCTTTAGCTATATTTAGCTCCTACAAAATCTATATTAGCTTTTGCTGACTCCATATTATTCTATATTCTCATATTGCTAGTTGGTGAAGTCCTTGTTGCCATGGGATCTTCACACTCAAGTATAGCTGCTTGTGCATTTTGGAGATGATAATAGGCTCCTATATAGGAAGGACTCCTCCCAAAGGATCTTATATTGAAGTTACTATTGGTGGCTTGGTTGGATGTCATGACGTGCAAGTATATGGTCAACTTTGTATTCTTCATAACAAAAATAGAAAGAGGAGGAGGTTGGGTATTAGTAGGAAAGGAAGATGGGTTATAAACAAAGAGTTACTTTAAGATATGGAAGATAGGATGGATGTTCATGTGACTAGAAAATGCAAGTTTGCAGGCTATAAGAGAAATGATATGAAGAATATAAAATGGACCTACCTAGTTGGGAATAACTTTACAAACTTGGGTATCAAGAGGGAGTGAGAGGTTACTAGAGGAAAACATACCTTTATCATTGATTTGAAAAGTGAGATCATGATGATGGTATTATCATATTACTTTTACCAATTTTGAGCAATTAAAAAATGAGACTTTTCTTGGTGTAAGGACACACATAAGAAAGACAAAGAAGGAGGAAGTATGAGGGAAATAAGATGGTAATGGAGAAAGAAGAGAATCTAGAACAAGCGGATCTGACTCATAATTTAGGAAGAAGAGAGAAAAGCATTTACTTCATTGTTTGGAGTCATTATAGGCAAACTTGGTAGCCATGAGACAATTACCTAATCAATGTGGTGAATGCTGAAAAAGGTGCATAATATATCTTCCAAAGTGCAATTTTCTCATTCTATTTGCCCATCAATTTGAAGATGGTAGGCTATAGATAAGGCAAGCTTGGTGTGAAGTAGTTTCAAAAGTGATTGCCAAAATTTCTCAATGAATCAAGGATCATGATCAAAGATAAGAACCCTTGGCACCCCATGGTGTTTGGAGATAGAATTGAAGTAGATTTGGGCTAATATGGGAGCAAACATGATTCCCACAATGGGTGCCAAGTGAACTTGCTTGCTAAGCTTATTTAAAAACACCACAATTGCTATATGGCTTTGATCCATCTTTGGGAAGGATATGATGAGGTCTAGACTTACATGTTCCCATAGGGTAGATGGAATGCTGACTGGTTGGTGTAGTCCATGTCGTTTCTAATAATTGGCCTTGTTACATTGGTAGCTCTCACAAGATCAAACAAACTTTCAAACCTCTCATGTCATGTTTGGCCACCACCATTGAAAAATTGTAGGGTATTAAATATATTTTTTATACCCTTGTGACCAATTATTGGTAAGTCATGCAACTCTTGAATTTGCATAAGTTGTAGATCTCCCATAGTTGGAACATAAATTGGTTCTTGAAAAATAGAAGACCATCTTTGAATGAAAAATTATTGTACTCCTTATTGTTTGTTCCAAGATAACTTTGCACAAGATGAAAGAAGAGGTCTTGTTATGAAGAAAGCTTGAATTTTATATGTACCATTCAAGTGAATCAACACCAGGTGATTGTTTCTATCATGGGAGATTCAAGAAAAAATTTCAAATAAGATTGTTGTTATAGGGCATTGGGAATGACATGGAATTTTGGATTCATACTCAAGCTTGATATCAAAAAGTTATGGTTTTTCATTACATCAATGATGCCAACTCTTCATGTGCTCCAAATGTAAGATCTGCAACAAGGGTTTGTGATTGTTCATATTATCACTTGTTTTACCAAGAGGTAATGTCTCCACACCTTTGATGCATATACCATTGCAAGTTTTTTTTGATATCAAGTAGATAATTCAATTCTAATGTATTGAATTATCAAGATACAAAGGGAATGATATGTAAGACCATTTGGAAATTCTTTTTGTAATAGAGTTCTAGTTGCAAAGTTAGAAGCATTAAAATCAACTACACAAGGTAGTTGAGGATCATATGGTTGGAAGATAGATCATGAAGACACCATAATTGTAAAAGATAGAGGAGAGAAATAGGAAAATGGGAGATCAAAGTGAAAGATCACATTGGGACTATTGAATGAGTGAAATTCCACATGCCTAGCATTAGTTTGGGCTTTGGTATTTATAAGGAAGTATAAAAAGCTCTTGAGAAGCTTCTCAAGAAGCTTCCTTCTAGAAAATGCCTACTTGGTATGCAAGCTAAGCTAGTTAGGAAGCTTCCCAAGAAACTTCATTCTAGAAGCTATCTACTTGGCATGCAAGTTAGGCTAGCTAGGAAGCTTCCCAAGAAACTTCCTCCTAGAAGTGACCACTTGGCATGCATATTATCCAATACTTGGAAGGTGCCAAGTAGTTTCCTAGATGCCTCAACAATATTCTTATAATTCTTGGCTAATTTGGCCTATTTACTACTTTGTTAGTCTTGATTAACTTGTTGGTAAACTCCATATTGTTACAATAACCTTAAGTTTCTTGAGTGCTTTTTCTTGCTTGGTGGTCATGTGAGCTGGCCTGTCTTTCACTCAGGATGAACCTCTGATGGATATTATGGTGGCACATCATGGACTAAGAAGGCAAGGAGCCCCAATTCCATCATACTCGTCCAAGGCTAACACTCCAAGACTCAAGACATTGTCCACTAGAGAACTCAATGAGAGAGAGATAGTTGCAAATGAAAGGATAATGAGTACCTACTCACCCCTTGTTTATATTCTTGTGAAACAATTATGCACTAAAGTTACTATTTACCAAAGTAACTCAAGTTACTAGACTAAAAATCAAGTAGAGTCAAAAAGTATAAAGGAATATCCATCCACATGGGCATATTCCACTAAGCACGTGATCTTATCTTGACCCAACCACTAGCTGAAGGATTCCTTCACATGGGCTATCCTTGGACTATAAAAGAATCAAAAACAAAAAGGCTTGCAGGCCCAAGAGTTCCCAACTCTTTCCTCAAAGCCAAACACCTAAGAATAATACCAAGTCAACACACTAGAATCCAAAATAGTGGTGCTCATCTTTTCCACTTCCCTAAAGTAAGGTCTCCACTATCTTAGCTATGACCAAATTTAGCTAATCATGACTAATGTAGAACCATCATTTATCTATATAAATAATATCTCTCAAGTACTTGTTATACTAAGCTAAACATCACAATACCACACATATGCACAAATGGGTGTTACAGTCCATTTGAAACATACTTTCTTCTCTAAAGGTCAATCAATAGTGTGACTACATGAGCATAATAGTGGATGAACGATCAATACAAACTAACCCATCCATTAAATTGCCCAAAATCTCATGTCCTCCTTAAGAGTAGGCTAATTGGTAATGGCTTTGACTTTCTACTCTTCCATCTTGAACCCTTTGTTGAAACCTTATGGTCCAAAAAGGTAACTTCCTTCTACCAACAGACACACTTGGACTTCTTGTAGTAGAATTTCCATTCTCACAAGACCTCTCATATGTGGTTCTTATGTTCTACCTTAAATTATTGTAAATTAACTTATCATCCAAGAATACTACTACATATCAATCCAATAGCATGTCTCATACCCAATGCATTTGACCCCTAATAATTATTGGAGTATTAGTGAGCCTAAAAGGTAGAACTCTCTATTCAAAATTCCCATGCCTTGTGCAAAAGGTAGTTTTCTACACATCTTTTCCATCAGTTGGAATAAACCAAAAGCCCCTTCAAAGATCCAACTTGGAGAAGTATTGTGCTCCATTTCATTGATCAAAAAAGTTATCAATTTGAGATTTTTATTTGTCATAGTTTGTTTATTTAGACCATTAGTCAATATAAAATCAAAATCATCCATCCTTATTTGGTACAAATAATACTGATGGTCCCCAAGGTGATTTAATATGCCTTATGAAATCCTTCTCAAACAACCTGGTCAATGTTATTTGGAGTTTTTCTAACTCTCTTGGTGAGAGCCAATAGATTGGTCTGCTTAGAGTACTACTTAGCAATAGTTCATTCTTGTAGAGCATACCTTGATCAAAGGGTAAAACACATTTGCAAACTATTGAACTATTTGATCAACCACCATTTTTTGATGTTCTTATACTCATTAGATTCTCCTTGCACAATAGGTTTGATCCACAAAACAAAAGTATGAATGCCTTCCTCCAAAGCTTGTTATATCGCTACCATGTTGAGGGTAACTACTCTGAGGTATCTTACTTAAAGGTGATATACAACCTGGTCAATAATCTTTACTTTGGTGTTGTACTCAAATTTTTCATTGGCCCAAATCAAATTGAATCCTATGATATTCAAGCCAAGGAAAATCTAAAATGATAAATAATATATGGGAGATATCACAAACTTCATATATTCTTAATACATATTTCCAAACTTGAATGCAAAAAGACTTGAAATACATATTGCAAAACTCTTTCTATCATCTGCCATCATCAATTTGCTACCAAATACTTGCTTGATAGGGATACATAATTTCTTTGTTAATTGCATAGACATATAATTCCTCAAAATTCTCACATTCAACCACAATTCTACAACCATGATCTGATATCATACCTTGCAAGTGGATTAAACTTGCATAGGTTGAACCTTAAATCCCATTGGAAGAAATTAAGTTTCTAGTAAGTAGCTTGATATCTCTTATGAGACTCTTTGTTTCCTTAATCCTTGCACTCCAAAGAACTCCATTTGAGCAATGATTGAGATTTTCCATTTCTAGTTGGAGATTTTGCAATGTAATTTCCAATTTACAACAATAGAAGCAACCACCATTTTACCACAATTGGTTTTTCTTTATCTATAGTTCTAGGTGATCTTTATTGGATGATATCAATTTCCATCAATGTTAATTCCTCTATCCAAGTATGGTGTGTTTGCAATTTCTATGAAGGTTTAGGTTGAGACCAAATTGTGGCAACCAAGGAATCAAAGCACTTGGCCAATTGCATGGCTTCTTCCAAATTTTTGGGCTTACATATGATTAATTCCAATTTGGTGCATGGTTTCAAGCCTCTCACAAACCAATCTATAGCTTCTTTTATATTTTGAATCTACATCATTGTTATGATAAACTAAATTCAACATATTAATAATATAAATGATAAGAATAGGTTGTTCCTGAGAAGATGCGGGTTGGAAATGACTAAAAATAAAGATAAAATATCACAATGTCACTTATTTGTTATTCTGCCTGTTTAACCTTGGGGCAAAAAAACACTCCCAAAAGAGGGTAGGGATACCCATTTGTGGTATTCTATAGAAAAGATAAATTAACAACCACTCGAATGAAAGATTTAATCTAATAAGCCCTTGATGGTAGTGATACACTTCATGTCAAAGCATGTTCCTCTTGAAGAGTCTCTTTTACCGCCACAACTGGTTCCTCCCTGTATATTTCACCCTATAGGTAAGTTCTCAGGCCAAAGGTCAATTTTAACATGACATTGTCTTTGATTGAGTGCTTCTCTTCCTAGAAAACACAACCCCAAAAAAATCCAAAATCAACTATCTACTTGGTTTTTCTATTCTATCAAACTCTTAATGCTATATTGTTCCATGAACCTTTCCTCACATTGACTTGCTTGTTTAGAATTGCAAGGGTAACCTCCTTGATTCAGTGCAAATTTCTTGAGCAAGTACTAAACACATACTCTTATTGCAAGATTCCTCACAAGATTTACTCAACCAAGTACCAATCAAAAATGTGAGTGAAAGTCATTCAACACGGAGACTAAAGAAATTTGTGAGCTGAAATGCTTCAATTATGAAAGAAGTGGACAAATCATCCTTTGGTTGCAACCCATATATATAGTTTCCTTACTCTTTGATGAAGATGATCAATGGCTAATTGGGCTAGAAATCTTCTAATTATGCCTACTCTGTTGATCACTAATCCTACCTACTAATCTTATACTAAGTGCAATTAAGGAGTGTGCAAGTGCCACCAATGACAACTATTATTTATCATTTGCTTTTACAAGTAAGTACACTCCCACAATCATCGGCTATAAAATTTTCCCTAAGTCAAAAAGTAGTTTGGGGCAAAGATGCATAACAAGACGAAGGTATAGTTTAAGGCTAAAGAGAATTTCAAGCCAAGAATGCATTCTACACTTAGCTAATTTCTACCAACTTCCCATGGGCTAGTAAGTCTCTTCTTCCTAAAATAGAGTGCAAGGAGGTACCTTTGCCTTTACAAACTTTGATCAATAACTCCATCCACTTATGGTACCCTATGATCTTCACTTACAACATTTTTTTGGCTTCCTCAAATTTCTCCAAGGTGTGTTCAAGTAACTTATCAATGAGCTATTGCAAGTATTTATTCAAATAGGTATTTGCAGCCAATGCATATGCTTAGGATCTAGAATCATGCGCCTTCAATTTCTCCAAGGAGGCCTCCATTACCTCCTTTGCAATCTCTTCCAAATGGTCCTACACCTTCTCCATCCTTGCCAAAATCATAATCATTTGCAAGTTGAATTGGGTTTGACTTTACTCTATCTTAGCCATGACTTCTCCTCAAGTGGTTGTCTTATCCTTCATTCATTTATCCTTCTTTTGCTTAAGATTCTCCACAAATTTCTCTTCTTTGATATCAATTACTTGTAGCTCCTCTTGATGACAAACTTCCATTGCTATGATGAACACTCTAACCTTTCTACTTTTCTCTTAAGCACATCAATTTCTTTTTCCTAGGCCTTTACCTATTCCTCAAACTTAAGTTGTTGATGCATTTCTTCTTCCTTCAAGTTGGATACCTTTTGCATCATCATCCTTTCTTCCAAAATCTTCTTCTCTAGGGCCACGCTTTCTTCTCTAAGCTTTGCCACCTCTTGTGCCAAGGCATTGTTCCACTTACCCATCTCCAAATGTTGGGCCCAAACTTCCTTTCATTCATCCCTTGCCTTCATCTTCTCCATATTTACTTCTTGCACCATTTGATGAAGGTGTTTGATGAGAGTGACATAGGTAGTGATTTCATTGTGAGACTCCATGTATGTGGAGAGGAGTTGCTTCATTAATTATAATGTTGGGCTGAACTTGTACACCACTAGTTGAGAAAGTGGCATTCCCATGACTGGCCTAGCTACCTTCTTGCTCAAACTCTCTAATCTTACTATTTTGAACAAAGCCAGGAGTCCACTCTTATATCTCTTGATCTTGACAATAAGTCAGTGCTTGCTACTTGGATATTAGTTCTATTGTGGCTAGTACTTCCATTTTAAGTGACCCTTTTTCTTGCTTGTTATCTTCTCCCCATATTCCACCTAAAAATTGTAGTCCTCTCTATAGTTGGCCTGAAAATATTCCTTTTCTTGACAAGATCCCACATCATTTGCCTCAAGCACCTCTCCAACACAAAGGATTATTTCTTCTCTTAGCTCTACTTCTCCCATAGGTGGGAACAAAGGGGATTTTGTCATCCCTAAACCCTCTTCCATACTCTTCTTTGAGCTAAAGGCCAAACTTCTCAATAATAGCATATAAGGATGGGCATTCATTCTTCTTCCAATAAGTTGCTTGTTTGTGTAATAGTTTGTATTGGGATTGTACTTCTTCACTTTCTCAATCTTTGACCACATCCATATTTTTCTTGTGAAGGATTGCTTGTTGGCTGTTGAAGTAGGATTTGTTTGTGGCCCAACACCACCTTTTACTTGGACTTCTTCTTCCTTTTCCTCCTCTTCTTCCTCCTCCATGAGGATCTTCCTTGTCTCCTTTGTAGCCTTGAAGGATTTGTGGGTTGTTTCCTAAGTATGTCCTCTATGGAAATCTCATGATGCCTATGCTTCTCAAAACCCAAGGCCAAAGGTCATCCCAAGGCAAAGGTCCTTCTTTAGGATGAAGATCTCCCAAGACAACAGGTTTCCTCACCAAAGGTTCAATTGTTTCACAATATTCCTTCTTGGAGAGCCATGATTCATGCTCTTGGTTTAAATCGACCACCACTATTCTTCTACGTCGTATCTCTCCTAGATCATCTTCTTCTTGAAGGTGTAATTCTCCTTGGAGTGGAAGGTAATTGATCATCTACCTCCTATCTTGGTTACTAAATGACTATTTCTACACTCTTGCTATGTAAGCCCTACAAGAAAAAAAAGAAAAGGTGTACTTTAAAAAGAGATGAGATGTCATAATTGTGTTTTGGAGTTAAGTGATATAGCTCCTCATAAAAGCAATCCATCTCAATTTTACCAATCTATTTTGTGTGGCTAGTGCAACATTCATTGCTTGGAATCTCTCAACTATTTCATCCTTGAATTCTTCTTATGTCAAGATTGGAGCAAAAAATTGCCATTGAGCTTGTCACCATAGTTTTGTCAATCTATTGAATTTGCTCAAAGCCAAGAAGATCCACCTTTGTTCATCTAGAAGATATGTACTACTCATAATCAATTACAAAGTTCTCCGTTGCACCCATTACGTTCTTACCTTCAAATGGCTTAGGTTTTGGAAATCACACTCTATCTCTTTTTTGCATTCAGTTTCTCTTTGCATTTATTGTTATGCTTGGCCTTTGCGATCTTTCTATTCCAACAATCTAGTAAGATGCTCTATCTGTTATTGGATAACAATGATGACTTTAGGCATTTCTCTCTTGGCTATTATTATTCTACCAAAGTACTTACTAATAAATATCTAGGTTAACACATAAGTGAAACTCATCCATTGTTCTTCATAATTTACAATAAGAAGGAAGGATCAATGGTTCATAAAATAAAGTGATCACATTTAGAAGATTCCAACTAAAGCATGGAATAATGAATTGGATAAACTGATTCTTTGTTAGTACATAAACATACAAATCCCAATGATTTGAAAGAAATAGATTTGGATTTGGATCCCATAAATTCCATCCAACTCATTCATGCTTTGATAATAATTAAAAAAACCAAGGAGCAAAATAGTAGAATGGAATATCACACTAAAACTCTCAAATAAGAGAAACTCTAAATGCCTAGCTTGAGCTTGGGTGGAAAAGACTGAATCCGAGGAGAGATAGGAGAATGGAAACTTGCATTGGGACACTTGAATGAGGGAAAACTTCAAATTCTAGCATGAGCTTTGGCTTAGGTATTTATAGGTAGCATACAAGGCCCTTGTGAAGCTTCTCAAGAAGCTTCCTTGAGCCACTTTCTTATAGTGCAAGCCAAGTTAACTTGAAAGTTTCTCAAGAAGCTTTCTTCTAGAAGCCGTCTAATTGGCATGCAAGCTAAGCTAGTTAGAAGCTTCTAGAAGCTACCTGCTTGGGGTGCAAGTTAACCAGTTGGGAAGCTTCCCAAGAAGCTTCCTAGATGCTTTTGGAATATTCTAGGCTAATTTGGCTTATTCCCTAATTTTTTAGCCTTACTAGCTATGTCGCTAAACTCCATATTGTCACATTGGGCTTTGGTATTTATAGGAAATTTTGGTTTAAGATTCCAAAAAAGATTCAAAGGAAAGTTCCTTCTAGAACTTGCTTTTCTTGGAGTGCAAGCTAAGCTAGCCATTTACTTGGTGTACAAGCTAAACATAATCCTTGGAAGATTCTTAGAATATTTTCACCAAAAAGCTTCCTAGATGCTTTTACAATATTCTTAGAATTTCCTAAATATGTTCTTGTTGTACCTCCTTTTAATTATATTTAGCTCCTACTAACTCTATACTAGCTTTTGTTGACTCCATATCATTACTATCACTAGAGATGAATCTTTAGTGGATACTATGGCAACATACACTTGCCTTAGAAGGCAAAGAACCACTTGATTACATTGTTTACTTCCTTTTGTGTTTGTGATTTTGTAATCCACTATCTTGCTCTATGAGCTAGTTTTTATCTCACTTATGATCAACTTCTAATGATTGCTAAGGAAGCATACCATGGTTTTAGAAGGCAAGGAACTAAACTCCACCACAATCTTCTAGAGACAAAAGACTATGTTAACTCTAAGACTCAAATTATTGTTTGCTAGAGAATTCAATGAAAGAGATAGTTACAAATGAGAGGATAATAAGTACTCACTTGTGAAATTCTTACACCCAAAAAGTTAATAATGATTGAGTTTAACTGGAATTACTAGGCAAAAGTTATCTTAATTCACAATTCTAAAAATATATCCAAAATATGGGAATATTCTCAAAATCATGTGGTATCATCTTTACCAAATAAGTAAGTCAAAGATTTCTTCTCATGAGCTTTCCTTAAATTATAGGGAATCTTACACCAAAATGCTTATAGACTTAAGAATTGTAAATATTCCCTATTACACATATCAGTACCTTTTTTAGATCATAGGTATTATTGCTCCAAACCTTCTCTTATATGAGAGGCCAAAATAATTTCTGCAAAACTTCTTCTACTCTTGAATCAAATAAAATCAAATAACATATCTCAATCAACTTTTTTTAATTGCTCTACCTTCTTCTTGCCTTGATTCTTGTGATAGCTCTCCTTCTACTTCCATTAGGTTTACTCCACTTGAATCACAACAACTACTCTTACCTTCTCCAGTTATATGAGTTGATCCTCCATTGACTTGTTGACTCAACTCCTTGTACTTTTTTTAGATCATATAAGTACTTTTGAAGGAAGGAATGTTTGTGAGCAAACTTGTCTCTCATTCAAGTTGAACATGTGATGGATATGAAAGTAGTGTACCAAAGACAAGAAGAAGGTAACATACCAAATTACACAATACTCTTCCAAAGGTAAAATTCCAAGGTGCTTGAAAGACTCAAGATATCACACACTAGAGAACTTAATGAGAGAGTGAGATAGTTATAAATGGAAGGATAATGAGAACATCCTCAACCTTTGTTTATATACTTGTGGAATTCTATATTTTAAATTTAGTTATGATTAAAGCAACTAAAGTGATTAGGAAAAAAGTTATCTGAACTAAAAATTCTAAGAAAATATCCAAATTCTTATGGTTGGAAAGAATTGGAGCCAAAACAAAGGATTGCTTGAGTATTGAAAACTACATATCTATGGATGTTATGTATTTACCTCTAATTTTTTGTAGAAGTGCATGTACTTCCCCAATTCACTCCTCTTATAACATCTCTTTTTATTATAGGAATAATTTGTGCAAATCCTTTGGATGTGACTATTACCTCCACAACCAAATTAATTCTTATTAGTGGAATTCCTTGCTTTTTGGAATCTTCTATATGGACAATTAGTTACCTTAAAATCTAGCTCCTCATTCAACATTCAAGTAAACCTTTCTCTACTTACATAATTGCACTACATTGATCTTGAGATTATAAGATTTCTTAGTGACGGTTTGGGGTGAATCTTTGGATAAAGGGTGAAGAATAAGAGAAGCAACTACAAATTGTCTCTTCCCACCAAAAAATCAAATGTCCCATCATACTAAGAGACTTTTCAAGAATGCACAATCTCCTTCACTAGCAATGACTTTCATCATCTTCCAAACTCCCCTCCATACAAACCACAATCTTGTTTACTTTCACCTTAGAAGAAATTTTCTCATACTTCACCTTAATTTGAATGTGTGAGTCTAAACCTAAAAAACATTTATTAGTAAGCATAGCTATTATCCAATCATAGTAATCTCCAAGTTATCTTTACTCTTCCTAAACATTTTGTTAAATCAATACTCTAACTTCTACACTCTTTCTCCATATACTCTAATTTTCTCTACATCTCTTTGCTAAAGGAAGGTTTCCTCACTTAGCATTCTCTCATAAATTCATCCAATAGAAAGTTCTCAATAAGTATAGTAATTAAGCTCTCCCAAAGCTCTTCTTGGATCTCTCCTCTCTCTCTTCTTGTATTATAACTCATACCATGTGAGAGTTGTAACTTCAAAATAATTGGGCAGTTGAGAGCCACTGATATTTTTCCTTCTCAAAGCTCATTGGAAATCAATTGGCTTTCTTTCCTATTCTTCATGTTAAAGAAACTTAGAATGAGTTGTCCCTCCAAGTGCAAAACTTTTTTGAGTCAATTTTCTATTCAAATTCTACTCTCAAGCATCCTTTCCTTCAAATCAACCACTACTACTAATTCAACCCCTTGGAAAATGTTACATAATCTCAACTTCCACTCTTGATTGTCATTGATGCTCCAAAGATAAATCCAAGTCCTTAAACATACATGTTTTCAAACTTCTCATGCATAAGGGTCTAATACTCTAAAAGTAGACTCCTCCTCATAATAAGGGGTTTCAATCACTAAATTTATGGGATCTTCATGGCTGTGTGGCACTTCCATAAATGATTTTATGGGACCCTATTAAAAACACCAGCACAAAAGGGAAAGGTCAGTTGAAAAGTTTTTTGAGTGAAGGAACATTTACAAACCATTTCAACTTTTAAGTATAAGGTAATTAGGAAGTTTATAGGGTGATGAAATTTATGAAAACTGTAATCAGTGCATGGTGCATGTAGGGATTCCAAAACCTACAACATGTCACAAATGGAAGTGAAATTTCATGCTATACAAGGGTGCCATTCCAAATTCCATTCAACTATCTTCCTCTTTTGGTTCTCTTTGACAAACAAAAACAATTAAATTGTGAGATTCTTGGGTGCCATTATTGTTAGGTGAAGTCAAGGAGCTATAAATTCAAGGCATACTATCCTACTTTGGTTTTCTCCTTTGGGAACACATTGGATATCTAGATATGGAGCTTGTGGATAGGAGGTTGGGAGTAGACTATCCAATAATAGTTTGAGCACAATAGGTGTCTCAACTAATAGAACCTTCTAGTCCTAGTTTTTTATGTTCTTTTTATGGGTAGGTAGGAAAATAACAAACAACCTAACCTATCACCACAACACACACTCCTAGTTTGCTAAGCATCACTTCTAGCACTACTCAAGAAAACTACACAATTCACTTAGACGGAAGTAACCTAAGAATAATGCCCACACACCAATCCAAACCAATTGAGCATATAATCAGACATGCAAAGCACAAAGAGGATCTAAACACAAGAAAACTAATAATAACTCTCTATGATTTTGAAAAAAATTTGGTCCAAAGAGCACTTTCTCTATCCAAGACATGTTCTTTATTTATACTCCAAGAATAACTTTTAGGAGTTGGATTTTTATACCTTTTGATGAGTAAATCTTTGCAACACTTAGATGAGGCTAATATTTTCCCTATAGCTCCAATTTAAATATTTCAAAACTCCATAGAAAGCCTATAAAATAATCCTTTTAATGATTTAAAACAAACCTCAATCTAATTATTGCATCTCTCTTCACATGTTCTCAAACTTAGACTAATTTTGGTATTTTTTCTTAATTTTGAAATGCTAATGTGGTACACACATTTTTTGTTTTAAGTTGGTATAAGGGGGTTTTGAAAGAAGAAGTATACAGTTGAAGGGGAATTGAGTGCAAAGGATGGAAGAAAGAAGAAGATCCACATTTTTGTATCAACCCAAAGAAAGTTACCTCACGTCAATAATTATTAGGACTCGGATTAGATCTTTCAAATTTCAACCCAAAGTAAGGATACTTTTTCTGAGGTGATCAACCCAATGTAAAAACAACATAACAAATTTCCTTTGGGATCAAAAATTCAAGATTGTACCGCATAAAAAATGGCTAATGCATGAGCGGGAGAAATTGACAATGATAGGAGAAGTGCATGCAAAAGGTGTGATTTCTCAATAAGATGAGCACTCAAAGAATGACTGAGAAACGTCGGATTATAAAGTCAAGATTTGAATCAAGAAGGAGATGAATAACAAGTCAATTTCCTTTGCCATAGAAAAGTTGTCCTAAGGGAGAATAGGGGAGAGAAGTGGTAGTGAGTGAAGTTTTTATGAATCCAGAGGGATTTAGAATTTCACACACAAGGGACAAGAGAATTGTCTTTCAACAGTGTAGCAAGAAGGAGAGTGGAATGAAAGGAATCAAGAAGTGCTCTACATTGGCGGTGAGGAACCTAATGATTAGGAGGTTAGATTTTATGGCCCACATCAAAGTTCTCAGTAAACTTTGCATTACTTTCCTTGCATGGAATTGGAACTTGAGCTTTCCCAATTTCATAATAAAGATAGCGGCCAATAAGTGTGTAGATGGGCCGGCAACGGTTGGGAAACAAGGCAATCCGGCTTGATCAATAAATTTGGATTAAAGATTGGTGTTAGGAAAAGAGAGTGGGGAAGAGCACGGGGCTACATTCTTGGGGAAAGGAGAAATTGCAAAAAAACCCAAGAAGTCAGAAACTCATTCACCTTGAAGCGTATAAAGAATGGGTACAAGGTGGAAAACTATCAGGACCTAGTGCAAAGAAGTATTGTAAGTGAAAATGATGGTCTTGTTTAAATCCAAGCGCACCACCTACATTAGAAAGTAGCATGCGGTGTTCTTCCATAAAGTGTTTGCAAGAGAGCAGATTAATTGGGTAAAGTGGTTATATTAGAGGACATAACAGATGGTGTTGAATTGGAAGATTTTGACACCACCGCATTACTTTGTTCCTTTTGCAACACACTTTTACCTTGGGTTGAACCTGTTGAGTAGCAATAAGAAGAAGAAGATCGTGTCTTACTTCCATCTCAATCTGCATCAAGAAGCCAATGACAAGGAGCAAAAATATATTTGGTAGTTGAGAAGCAACCACTATATGAGAACAAGACAAAATAGGAAGATGTTTATACCCATGCCAAGAAAGAAGAAAAGGAGCCGACCTAGGATGGAGAGTTCTCCGATACAACCTTGTAAGTTAAGAAGGATTGGGCAGAGTGAAGGAAAGCAAATCCAAAATATTGCACCGGAAGAGGAGATCAAATTGGAAGGCAAAGCAGAGTTTGCATCGGAGGAAGGAGAAGTGGAGTTAGCCTTGAAAAATTAAGAATCCAATGAGGATAGTGGGTGAGAAGCCAAGGTGCAAAAAGATCAAGAGAAGGTGACTTCCATGCAAGAAGAAATTGAGCAGCATGAGGATGGAGAGAGGACTGTGGCCAAGTTGGTGATAAAAGAAGAAGAAGGATTGGTGGCCAAGCCAAGGCGAGTCATGAAAGAAGGAGAAAGTTTGAAGGTGTCACATCACATCATCAATTTGGATGATGATGAAAGTTTGGAGGATGATGTGTCATTGAAAGTACAAAGATCCCGACTTTGTAATAAAGCATCAGATTCAAAAGGGAAGAGCAAGATTGACAAAATCCTTGAAGAAAAGGTAGACAAGGAAGAAGGGTGTGAAGGAGTAGATCACCTTTGAGATTTTGTATGTATATCGTTGGTCCATATGGAGAAGAAGGAGATGTAGAGTAAGCATTCCGAGGTAACAAATGTATTGCAAGTGTTTGAAAAATTAGAATCTAAAAATCTGAAGTTGAGAGAGAGAGTATGACTAGAGAAGAGGAAGAAAGAGAAGCATTGCAGGTAGATGCAACATTGCAGAAAAATATTAATGAAAATCTGCAAGAGAAGTTTGAAAAGCAAGGAAGAGAGTTAGCATTGAAAGTGAAGGAAGTCACATAGGAGAGACTTTGGGTAGAAAAGTTACAAGCCAAAGTAAAGTTAGAGCAAAACAGTAGAAGGGAATTGGTTGAAGCTAAGGAGGAGCAGCTCAATGTATTCAATAGGAAGTAGAAGAGAAGACAATAGCATAGTCATGTAAATAAATCAAGCACCATCAAGAAGAAGGGAGGTTGAGAGATCTTGTAAAGACATAAGAGGCAAAGATTGACCAGTATGTGAAGGAGTTGGAGGATTGCACAGTGGAGTATGATGAGAAATTAAAGTTGAGTAGGGTTGTGATGGAGGAGGAAAGATAGAAGAAGCAGTCAATAGAATATGTTGAAGAAGCAATTGTAGAGACGAAGTGAAGGTTAACCACAGAAGCCAAAGAAAGAATGGAGGAGTCAAGGTTACACAAGTTACAATTGCTTGTGCAAGCGATGAGGCATAAGAATGCAAATGAAAAGGACTTGAATGCCTTGTTAATCAGTCTCAAAACTTGGATAGATAGAAAGATGTTAGATGTAAAGAATTATATTTCTATTAGGTTGGATTTGGTTAAATTAGAATTATATAATCTTTGGAGTACTATATATGTCAGACCCAAAGTAAGAGAGGTAAAAGTTCAAATGACTTTGGATTTGTCATTTGAGACTTTAGAGAAGAGTGACTTGCAAGAAAAGGATGTAGATAACTTACCCATACCTTCGATTGCAGATTTGAGTGAAGACATGTTAGAATTGGCAGAAGAATTAGTGGTTGTAGAACCCAAAGTACATGAGGTGAAGTGACTTTCCTTGGGTTTGGAAGCCAAAGTAGAAGTAGATATCGAATTGGAGTAGAAACAATTTTGAGATAGGAGGAGGCAATTAAAAAGAGGTGCGTTGTCATTTTGGACATGTAGGTTGGTAAAGTTGTTAGAAATCAGTTTAGAAAGTTAGATAATTGTTGAAAGGCTTTTCCTATTTAAAGGTGACATTTGTAGTGTGGTGTTGTTCAGTTTTCATATTCTTGAGAATAGATAAAGCGAAGTGTTGATCTCAATGCTCATTGCTTGAGCTAATTTTGAGTATCAATTTTTTGTGTGTATTTGTGAGTTTATGAAGAAATGCAAAGTGAAATTCTGATTGTTAGATATTGGATTCTACATCTATGATTCCATTTTGTGCGTTTGATCTTGAGTGGATAGCAATTAAAGCAATGCCTTGATAGATCTGAGAGGAATTGTACTATTGGTAGTATTATGCATTCGTGAGTATAGGGCTGAGTTGATGTGAAACAATGTTGATTGAGGAACTTGTGCCTTCAGTGGAGGGGTGGAATAAAATTTTGAAGTGAATTCATTTTGCAGTGAAGTAGCTATTTTTGGGAGAGATTGAATCATCACAATCAATATTTTTTGGAAATTTTTGAATGATTTGTGATTATGGGTGACAAATTGTTGTGACAAGACTTAGATCAAGTGCTTGTTACTCTCTTTTGGGTCTGCTTTCTACCTGAGGGATTAAAAATGCAATCAAGAAGAACTACTTTGTGATTGTTTTACTTAGTATTTGGATATTTCTAACGAGTATCTCTATGGGAACAAATTTTACTTACCTGATTACCGCAAAAGTGATATTTGCCAAGTTTTCACAACTAAGTAAGGCTCAAGTCTTGATTCTTGCATAATCTTTGTTAAATTTTGGCCTAGTAACTCATATAAATATATGAAAAAGTTGAAAAAGTTTGCAATCCTTTCACTAATGACTTCAATTTGGAGATTTGACATTTGACTTGTAGTTGGAAAAAGAGTTGCTCCACCATGCTCATGACACTATTTCCAACAAAGTTTGTTGTACTAGATCTCATTATCTATAAATGCTTATAACTATAAATGCCTAAACCCTCAACTCTTGTCTAAATCTTACCTTGAGCCAACCAACTCTTATTTAAGCCTTTGTGAAGTTGATGGCTGAATCCAAGCCCTATCCTTAGATATGTATCAATTCTCAAGTTATACTAACTTTAGGATTTATAAATCCAAGTTTACTTTATCTAAAGCATTTAATTCTTTATTTGAGTAATTCACATAAAAAATTTGCATAAAATTGCAAGACCTAACCACTTACAATCTTAGAATATTCATATATTGACTCAAACTAGAAGTTTAGAAGTGACCAAAACCCCAAACTTGATCATAATCTACTCCTCATAATCTCTTTTGATTTCCAATACTCCAACTTCAATTAATCAAATCAAATTTAAGATCTACTCAAACATGGAATTTCTTAGGCTCATCTAAACTTGTATTCTACTTGCTCTCCACCTCCATTATTAGATTGTAAAAACCTGGAATAGAATTTTAGAATCCTCTATTTTGTGCACTTGGGTATGAATTTGACCCCCCTTACTTCAATGCATCATGTCCCACTTATAAATTACTCAAATCCCTTGATTTGTGTTTGCATACCATAGCCTATCTAATATTCTCCCTAAACTCCTTAAATGACTTGTTATCACTCACTCAAACATAAAAAGAACTCCACACTTCACATGTTGGGATCCAATTTCTTGCACTTTTTTCACTTAGTCATTTCTCCTTTTGATACATGGACCTAACAACCACACCTTGAAGACCTTGAGAGAGAGATTAAGCTCCTTTTCTTTACAAAAGCACATAAATAGTCAAATCCCAAACTTATTTATAAGTTAACATGGAAAAGATTATATTTGATGTTTCTATCACCAACACCATGAACACAACTCCAACATGTGGTTCCATCCAAGCTTGGAAGTGATCAAGGTGTAAAATCTGAAGCCTAAGGAGAAAAGGATTTGGGAGTGATATATCAAGAGCATGGAACATCTCTTGTTCAACCTCTTCCTCCAATGCTTTAACTCCCACACTTTGCTACAACTCTCATTCTCTCCAATTTACTCCTTCCACTCAAGATTCCTATGACTACAAGGCATTCTTATCAATCAAGTCTCCATCACCTATATACATCAAAGCACTCAAAGAGGATAAAATTTTAACTCACATGGAAAATCATTTAAATGTACATAGATTGGTCATAAGGCAATTGCTCAATTGTGAGATTTGTCAAACAATCAACTCCAAATACTAGATTGTTTTTTACTAGCTAAGAACACCATAGCATGACATTGTGGCAACTTTAAGAAATCTGTAGTACATCAACTTTGAGAAATTGAAATTTGCATAGAAATTAGTTTAGTAACCATGGAGGATATCTCTTCTTGGATTGAGCTCTCAATCACATAGTGTTCATATGGGTTCATTGTGCTTTTTGCAAAGGGTTGGTGCAAGGAGTTTGAGACATAGCAGTTTTCAAGGAGGTTGCAACATGCTTGCAAGGTTTTTGGGGTTTTGCATTTGATAAGAATTTGAACCCTAAATTAAATTTTTTTGCAAAATCAAGTAAAGACAAAAAATACGTTTGTGTGGAGTCAATGGTGAGATATCACACCATTGACACCTAACATGTTTGAGACTCACAAACAAGTGAGGTTTACTTGCCTCTCTGTATAAGAGACTCTTACAAGTTTGTAGCTCTTAAACTTTTTAGAACTTACATAAAAAGGTAGAGGTCTAGCAAACAAGATACCAAAACTACATAAACTTCCATGCATACTCTATAAGTGAAGAAATTTTGCTCCAATTCACCGGTTGAACATAAACTATTAGAATAGTGAATACATATAGAATGGTTAGATTTCAAGATCTTTTTATAACATAGACATATAGAACAATGTACCATCATGCTTTCTTCAATTAGTTTTGATAAGTTTGGTTGGATGTTATATGCACTTTGGATACTCAAGTCATATAATGATCACAACTTATTGAAGGTACTTGTTGAATAAAAATTTTGTTTGTAAAGGAAGCAAACATTTCTACTAGTTGTAATTTTAAGCTGAACTTCAACTTCCAATCTTGCCTTACACTAAAATTTATAGCTAATACTAAGCCAAGGCCTTGATCACTCTTATAAGGGAATTGTAGACACAATTGACATATTCATCACATCTACTTGTTAAGCATTATTTTTTCCCAAAATAAAGCTACAAATGCTAAATTGAGGGTTGACAACTCAATTTATAGTTCTACAAGCTAATTTGTTGAGCACTTTGCAACCATATTTGTCACAAAAAAGCACACTTCTTCACATATTCACACAAACTTCCTTCCCACAAAACACCTAAATCTCTCTTCTACTCTTGGTTACCAATTAGCACCTAAGTCTCACTTTTTCTTTAGACAATTAGCAAGTAGCAAATCTGCAAATAATTTTGTAGAGAGGAATATAAATAGTTTACTCTTATTCTTCATTGGCACTACCTAGAAGGATATTTTGAATGCAACCCAGAAGGACCTCAAGAATGGAACAAGTTTTGAACAAGTTCCATATAGTGATACTTGTCACCTAGATTCAAATTAAACTTTCACTTGATCTCTAATTAAGACCACTAACTCAGTTTTAAAATGCTATAAAACCCCTAAAACAACAACAAGCCATCCTTTCCAAGACTTGTAAAAATGTTATATTTTGCTCATCCACCTCATAAAGTTTTTGAAAAATTCCCATAAAGTTTTTGATGGGATCTTTATGGAAGCCAAGAGCCCATTTCTTAAACCCTAAATTTCAATATAACTTCCAAATAGATCAGTCAATTTTCTTTTGAAAATTTTCATACATGAGAAAAATTGTAACACTTCTTCCTATGCAAAATCCTAGCCTTTTTCATTAGGCTTTTTGGGCTAAGAAATTCTATATTCAACATACTCTTCCTAAATTTGGTTAAAAAACCAATCCCTAACTTCAAAAAGCGATGAATTTCTTCATACAAATGAACCATTCACAAGTTTTGATAAAATTTATCCTATCTATTATTTATTTTTCTTAAAATATTCAGTCAAGAAAAACCCAAAAGACAAAATGGTGAACTAATTACAAGATTCCAAAGAAATTGTAGTGTTTTGGTTTAGTTTACCTTACAAACTTTGAAAAATTCAAACTTAGAGTGTGTAGAAGTTGTGACTGTAATTTCAGATGGCTAAGCTAAAAAAAAAATTCCTTGTTTGTAGTGCCAAGAATTTAACAATTTTATATTTTTCTCTTTTATTAAGGTGGTTTTGGACAAAAGAAGAGCAATTCTTATGGTTTCTAAAATCAAGACTATAAATAATGTGAAAGAGTCTTTGGATTTACAAGAGGGCCAAACATCCCTTACCTCTTAAGATCCCTAAGGATATTTTTGAAGATAAGCCAAAGATTCTTACCTAGGAGCTCCAAAGAGTCTTTGGATCTTCATTCCGTTACTTTTGAAGATCTTACTTTTGAAGACTCTTCTATGGTTGGTCCATACTATGAAGATTCACTGGAAGACATACTCCTATGAATTTTATCCTTATTTTTAGGATGAGGGATCCTCTATTGACAAGCAAAGTCCCTTACTATGAAGATCATAAAATATTTGAATGCATTGCCTCAAGAACTAGCCAAAATCACAAATGAAGCACTCATATATTAGAACAATGATGGGTCAACTAAATACCATTCGAGGATGAAGTAAGCGGTATAAAGAAAGGTTCCCCAAATTTAGTGAGATTTGAGTGATTGAGAGAATATAATCTATCAAAATTGCATTTGCAAAAGAAGATGGATTACAAATAGCCAAGTTTTTGAAAGTGATGTTAGAAGGGAGCTCTTTCTCAAAAGCTGGTTGCATTTGTGGTGACGAACCTACTATAATCATTGGGAGATGCATACAAGAAGGAAATGGCTGCTAGAGAAGCTTATGATATTTTTGTTATGGAATTGGAACTTTGGATCTCTAATGATCCCACACAAAATGATCAATGGGAAACCAAAGGATAGTAAAAATCTTTAGAAATCCTTGGATTTGGTCCAAAGAAGATGGAAAATGGTGTTGGATGAGGAAGCAAGTAAGGAATATGGTTTACTTCTCAAACCCAAATTTGGATATTTGGGGGAAGAATTAAACAAGGCAATTATTGATGCCTTTAGTAAACCAAGGTTAGAGTAATTGGTAGAAGGTCAAAAGTTATAAAGACCTAGTGGAGCAAGGAGAGAATAAAGAACAAGGAGATCTTGACCATAATTAAGGAAGAAGGGAGAGAATCCAAACTTGCCTACTTAGAATTATTGTAGGTAAACTTAGTAGCAGTAAGACAAGTATCCCAATTGGTATAATGAACATTGACAAAGGTATATAACATATCTTCTAGAGTGCAAGTTTCTTGTTTGGTTTACCCATTATTTTAAGGATCATACGCCATAGACAAGGCTTGGTGCCAAGTAGTTTGAAGAGGATGATACCTCACTTCTTTCCAAATTACACCTTTTACTCTTTTTTTCTTGTATGACTTAACTAGGAAACGTGTAGAAATAGTGAATCTGTAATGAAGATGGGAGATCAATGATTGATTACCTTCCAACCCAAGGGGAACAACATCTTCAAGGAGAAGATGATGTGGAAGGCATATGTTGTGGATGGTAGCAATAGATTTGGACAAAGAGCATCATCAAAGCCTCAAGATTAGTTAAGTTTGGATTGTACTATAGGTAGGAATTAGTCCAGAAGAAGAGGTAAGAATTCTTGTTGTGGAATTGGGATTGACCAATCATATAGTGTTGCATGAAATCAGAGACAATCACAATCCAAGGCTAGAGATGTTGAGAGTGAACCTCTTTGTTTGGATATTCCATTGATACATGACTCTAGATAGCATTTGGACTTGCTTGGGCTTGACTATTGAAGCCAAGTTCAAGGACAAAAAGACCAAAAATGTTTGGTTTTTTCTAGGTATCAAATATCATGCAATAGGGATCCTAGTAGAATCAATCATGAAGTTATTCAAATCCAAACAAACAACTTACTAGAACAATAGTCACGCAATCTTCTTTAAGTATACCAAGGAAGCCTAGGAATTGGGTAGCTTTGTTCTAGGTAAAGGAAAGAGAGCTTGTTGGAACAATGAAAAAGGAAGGAGTAACTTTGGGGTCTTCCCTTGTCATCCATTTCTTCTTAAGGATGTATTTATTGATCCCAAAAGAAAAGAATTACCTAGAACACTTCTTCTCCATATGGCATTTTGATAGATCCAAGGAATGAGCATTGTTGGCACAAAAGTATTTAGAGGTGGATGTGGATGCAGAATTTTCTTGCACCAAGAAATATGTGGAAGTGAAGGGAGCCTACAATATGTTGGGCTTTGAGAAGCAAAGCCAACAAGATATTGCTATGGAGCCGATACTCAAGCAACAACCCACAACTCCCTCTAGGCCAAAGGCAAAGGCTACCAAGAGGATGAGGAGGATCCTCGTGGAGGATAAAGAGGAGGAAAATGAAGAAGAAGTCCAAGAAAAAGGTGGCTCTATGCCACAACCAGATCCCACTCCAACGACCAACAAAAAATTATTCACAAAGATTGTAAAATTTTTGGGCAAGCATGTGGTTCAAGACCAAGGTGAAGAATTACAATCTACCCTAGTGTAAACCACTCAAAGAATTAACCATTTTTAGAAAGAAGAATGGATGCCCACTCTAGATGATCTGATGGAGAAGTTGGACCTTCTAGTCATAAGAAGAGTATGGTAGACAATTCAAGGATAACAAAATCTCCTCTATTCCCACTTGTAGGAGAAGAAAAACTAAGGGAAGGAGTCCTTCATATGCAAGAGGTGCTGGAAGCAAAATATGTGGGCTCTTGCTCAGACAAGGAAGGATGTCAAGCTAAAGGTGGACTTTGGGGAGAAGATGAAAGTTTTTCCAAGTTAAAGGTACCAGTCATGACCAAATTGGTATCTAAGCAGAGTGAACCTACCATCTTTGTTAAGATTAAGAGGGTGGAGTGTGGACCCTTGGATTCATTTAAAATGGTAAGAGGAGAGAATTTGAGCAAGAAGGAGGCCATGCCGGTTGTGGTAGTGCCACTTTCTCACTTAGTGGTGTGCAAGGTCAACTAAGCATTGGAATTGATGGAGCAACTCTTCCTTATATATGCAGAATCTCATGTGGAAATTATAAATTATGTTAACCTCATTAGTCATGTTCATCACATGATGCAAGGAGTAGGATGAAGATGAGAGATGAACTAAAAGAAGTTTGTGCTCATACTTGAAGATGGGTAAGCAAAGCAATGACTTAGCACAAGAAGTGGCTAAGCTCAAGGTCAAGGTGCGGCCTTGGAAAAAGAGATTCAAGAAGAAAGGATGTTGAGGCAAAAGGCATATGAGTTTAAGGAAGAAAAAGCACATCAACAAGCTCAACTTGAGGAGAAGGTGAAGGCCCAAGGGGAATCAATTGATGCACTTAAGAAAGAAATGGAAAAGTTAAAGGTGTCCCTCATAGTAGGAAAAGTTTGTAGTCACAATGAGTTACAAATGGTTGACATCCGAGTGAAGAAGCTTGTAGAACGTATTTAATAGAAGGAAGAAGAACACATGAAGGATTGGGTAGCCATTTGAGGAGAGATAGTGGTTGAGATGGAAGAGAGTTAGTTTAACCAACTTCAACCTAGAGAAGAATACAATATTGAAAAGGATGGAGATGATACAAGACAATCTTGAAGAAATTATAGAGGAAGTAATGGAAGGGTCCTTGTTGAAATTAAAGGCTTGGAACTCTAGATCCCAAGTGCACATGCTTACAATGAAAGAGTACATGGAACAAGCACCTATAGTAGCTATCAAAGAAGCTCATTGAACACACCTTGAAGAAGTTCAAGGAATCTAAAAAAGCACTATTAAATGAGATCATAGTGTATTAAGAACAGGTAAAATTTTGACCAAGGTTTGTAAGGGCAAAGGTAGCTCCTTGTGATATATTTTAGGACAAAGATATGCATGCTAGGAGGAAGAAAGAGGGAATATATTAACATTAGAACACTCCTTTGGCCAAAACTATCTTTGGCATAGGAAGGTCTTTTTCTTGGAAAGACCTTTGGCTTGACATTCTTTATGACTAGACAGCAAATTTGGAACCAAATATTTCAGAATTGTAATTAAATCAAGAGTAAACAACAAGTAGTGGTTATGATTTGCAATGATTGTGCAGTCACTTCTTAATTGTGCTTAGCATTATATCAATAGGTAGGATTAGTGATAAGTTGAGGGGGTGTAAATAAAATATTTCTCGCATTCTTAGCCGTTGATCATCTTCATCTCAAGAGTAGGAAATTGTATATATGGGTTTATGACCCAAAGAAGCTATCTCCACTTCTTTCATAATTGAAGCATTTGAGCTCAAAGATTTTCTCTAGTCTTTATGTTGAATGAATTTCACTTACATCTTTGATTGTGTACTTGGACAAGTAGAGAAAAGAAATACTGCAATATGAATGTGTGTTTATTTACTTACTTAAGAAATTTGGATTGGATCAAGGAAGTTACATTTGACATTTTGAACAAGCAAGTCAATGTGAGGGAGGGTTCTAGGAAAAATGGAGCATTAAGAGTACCAAAAATTAGAAAATCCAAGCAAAAAATTAATTTTGGATTTTATTGGGATTGCATTTTTTGGGAAGAGAGGCATGCAATCAACAACATTGTTAGCATGAAAGGACCTTTGGCCTAAAAACCAAATTTGAGGTGAAATATACTTATGGGAAGGGACTAGCTACTTGGGTAAAAGAGGCTCTTTAGTAGGAAGAGACCTTTGGTGTGAAATGAACAACCATTATCAAGGGCTTCTTAGATTAGATCTTTTGTTTGAGTAGTTGTAATTTCTCTTTTTGTAGGATTCTATAGTGTGTATCCTTACCCTCTTATGGGAGTAGTTTTTTTCCCACAAGGTTAAACATGCAAGTATAGACAACTAGTGACACCTCATCTTTATTTCTAGTCATTGCAAACCGTATCCTTGTAGGAACAACTTGTTCTTCTTAAGTATGTTATTAATATGTCAACATAGGGTAGTCACAAAGAGCTCTTACCAAAATTTTATAGTGAATTGCATGTTATGATCAAGGATGAGAACCCATGGTGCTTGAAGATTGAATCAAATTAGATCTCGGCTAACATCAAAGCATCTATTATATCCATAGTTGATGCCAAGTGAATTTGCTTGTTGAGCTTAAACAAAAACCATGATTGCGGTATGGTCTTGGTCAGTCTTTTGCAAGGATGTGATGAGATCTAAGCTCACATATGCACATGGGGCAGTTGGAATTGGTAGTGGTTGAAGTATTCCACTTGGCTTTGGTTGCCTCTTTTGTTGCATCGGCAACTTGCAAAATGTTTGGCCAATACTATTGGCATTATAGGGTAATCAACATCTTGTCCATGCTCATGTGCCTCATCATTGGTAAATCATGTGCTTATTGAAGTCATACAAGTTGTAGATCTTGTAATTGAAACTAAGATATGATTTGCATAAAATAAAAAGCTATAATTGAATGAAAAGTTGTTATGTTCCTTATCATACTTTGCAAGGTCACTTTGCATAAGATCAAAAAATGGATCGTGTTGTAAATGGATTGTGTTGTTGGATTGTGCAATCTTGAACTTTTTTTGTACTTTCAAGTCCATTTACACCATGTTGATTATTGTTATTATGGGAGCTTCAAAAAGAATCTTCAGATCATGTCTTCATGATAGGGCATTGTGAATGACATAAAAATTTCTTGGTTTGTACTTATGTTTGATATTAAATTTTTTTAATTATTCTTCTCACCAATTATATTTGCTCTTCATGCACTCCAAATGTAAGGTCTACAATAAGGATTTGCATCATCAATTGTTTTCCCAAGAGATAAGGTCTCCACACCTTCATTGTGTAAACCATTGCAAGTTGTTCTTGATCTAAAGCAAAATAATTCCTTTTTGCTACATTTAGTCTTCGTGATTCTAAGGCAATTTAGGTGCAATCTATATGGGAATTCTTGTTGCAACATAACTCCAATCACAAAGGTAGAAAAATCAAAACTGCCAGATAAGGTAATTAAGGATCATAAAATTAGAGTATGGGTCATGAAAAAATCACCTCAATTTTCTTGAATGATTCCTCTATGTGGCGGTCCACTTGAAGCTTGTTGTCTTCTCCAATAGGTTAATTAATAGTGCATTCATATGAGCATAAAAGTGGATGAACCATAAATAAAACCTCACCAATCCATTAAATCCTCAAATTTCTATCACATCTTTAGGAGTAGACTACATGGTAATGGACTTGATTTTCTTCTCTCCCATCTTGATCTCCTTTTTTGGAACCCTATGACCCAAGAAGGTAGCTGCCTTTGCCAAAAGGTACACTTGGGCTTCTTACATTAGAACTTTCATTGTTATAGTTGTCATAAGACTTCCCTTATGTGTTTCTTATGTTTTGTCTCCATCTAATGGTAAATTAAAATATATTCCAAGAACATGATCACATATGTATCTAATAGTTCCCCCAACATCCAATGTATTTGATCAAAGAAGACTATAGGAGCATTAGTGAGCCCAAATGGTAAAACTCTTTATTCAAAGTGCCCATACCTTTTGAAAATTTGGTCTTATGTACATTTTATACATTAATTGGAATTTGCAAGTAGTTGCTTCATGATCTAATTTTTAATGGTATCATGCTCCAATTAGTTGATCTAGAAAATCATCAATTCAAGGTAAAGGATACACATTCTTCACAATTTTTTTATTAAGACAATAATAATCAATACAATATTAAAGCCTTCCATTGTTCTCTAGAACAAAGAGTACTAGTGCTCACCAAGGAGATGTGCTATGTCATGTGAAATCCTTCTTCTTTAGAATAAAGAGTACTAGTGCTTCGTAAGGAGATGTGCTATGTCATATGAAATCCTTGTTTGTTAACTTTGTTAGTGTTGTTCAAAGTTCTTCTAACTCCTTTGGTGAGAGTTGATATATGGGTCTACTCGTCAGAGTAAAGCCTCACAATAGCTCAAACTTGAAGTGCATACCTTGATCAAGGGGAAATCTTTTAGAAGATCATATTTGTAAACTCTTGTACTATCTGATCAACCATTGCCTTTTGATACTTCTTGTACTCATCAAATTCCCCTTGTGTAATAAGTTTGATCCACATTACAAAAAAAAAAATATATCTTCCTGCAAAGCTTGCTTACACTCATTTTATTGACAAACTTCTCATCTTGGGATTGATACTCTAAGGTGTCTTCTTAAGAGTGGCCAAGCAACCTAATCAATAGTTTTTATCTTGGTGTTGTGCTTGAATTTTCATCGGGCCAATCAATTTGAATCGTATCATGTTCAAGCTAAGGAAGATCTAGAATGATATCATAATATAAGGGTGTTACTACAAATCTCATGCACTTAGAATACTCTTTTCCTTATCTTGAAAATAATAAGTTGCAAGGTTTGGAATGTAGAACTTTTTCTACTATCCACCATCATCAATTTGCTACCTAATATTGATTTTATAGGAATACCTAGTTCATTCACTAATTACATGGACATACAATTCTTAGAACTTCCACAATCTACCAAGATTCTACAAGCAGAATTAAATATCATAATTTACAAGTGGATCAAATTTGCACAAGTTAAGCACTTGATCCTGTCAGAAGTAATAAGGTTCCCAATAAGTGGCTCCATATATCCTATTGAGGTTTCCTTGATCATAATGATCCAAGAATTATATTTAAAGAATTGGTTGAGATTGTCTATTTTTGTTTAGACATTCAATAATGCAATGTCCAATTTGGTGATAATAGAAGTAGCCACCAATTTTTTGGTCTACCAATCAAAGTATTTTTTGTTGGATGACATCAATCTCATTGGTGCAAGCTTATATGTCCTTGCTTGGTGTGTTTGGATGTAAAAGACCGTGACCAAGGAGAGAAATAAGAGAATAAAAGCTCACATTGGGACACTTGAATGAGGAAAAACTCCGAATGCCTAGCATGAGCTTTGACTCTTGTATTTATAAGGATCATATAGGGCTCTTGAGAAGCTTCTATGAAGCTTCCTTGAGCCACTTTCTTGGAGTGCAAGCCAAGTTAATTGGGAAGCTTCTCAAGAAGCTTCCTTCTAGAAATCACTTACTTGGCATGCAAGCTAAGCTAGTTGGAACATTCTAGAAGCTTCCTTCTAGAAGCTACTTACTTGAGGTGCAAGCTAAGCTAGCTAGATACTTTTGGAATATTTTTGGCTAATTTGCCTTATTTTGTTACTTCATTAGCCCTACTAATTCATCGCTAAATGTAACAATATGGAGATATTGTTACGTTTTCCCCCACCACTAGTTGGTGATGTCCTTGTCGCCATTGAAGTTTCAAACTCCCAGATGGCCATCTATGCATTCTAGAGGTGAGAAAGAGGTTCACATGTGGCATCATGAAGAGGATACCCTTTCCAAAGGACCTTGTACTTCATTTTTTGTTGGTGTCCTTGTTGAATGTGGCGACGTGCAAGGATACAATCAACTTTGTACTCCTCATGATCATTGAAAGGGATGGGAAGAGAGAGGAGGTTGGACACAAGAGGAAAAAGAAGATGGGTTAAGAACAAAGGGTTTCAACTTGGAAATGTGAAAGATAGGGTGGATGCACATATGACAAGGTAAGCCAAGTCAATAAACAATAGGAGAGATTATTTGGGTGACCTCAAAGAGTCCTATTCAATTAAGGGTGAGTTTACAAACTTGGGTATCAAGTGGGAAGGGTAGGTTACTAGAGGATAACATGACTTTATGATCGACTTCAAAGGTGAGATCATGACGATGGTGGTCTACATATTGTTTTTGAAAATTCTAAGCAACAAGGAGGTGAGATTTGGCTTGTTGGAGAGATTAGGATATGGTGGTCAAGATAGTTGAAGTATGAGGGACTTGAGATGGAGGAGGAGTAAGAAGAGAATCTGGAACAAGCAGATCTTGGCCAAAATTGAGAAAGAAAGGAGAAAGTCCGATGCTTGCGTGTTTGGAATTATTGTAGGCAAATTATACAACTACAAGGCATTCATACTAATTGGTATGGTGAAGATTGATGAAGGCACGCATCATATCCTCCAAGGTACAATTTGCACATTTGGTTTGTCCACCATTTGAGGATAATAGGCTATGGACAAAGCAAGTTTGGTGTTGAGTATTTGGAAGAGTGCTTGCCAAAACTTCCCAATGAATCAAGGATCACGGTCGGAGATGAGTACACATGACATCCCATGATACTTGAAGGCATTGTCAAAGTAGATTTGCGTTACGGTTGGAGTATCCACGGTATCAATGGTTGGTGCCAAGTGGATTTGCTTATTGAGCTTATCCACAAACACCACAATTGTTATGTGTCCTTGCTTTATTTGGGGCAAGGATGTGATGAGATCCAAGCTCATGTGTTCCCATCAAGTGGATGGAATGGGGAGTGGTTGAAGGAGTCCAATTGGCTTCTGGTTGTTGGCCTTGTTATGTTGGCAAGTCTTTCACAATCGGACAAACTCTCAAACATCTCGTGTCATGTTAGGCCACCACCATTGGTGTTGGAGGGTACCCAAGGTGTTGTCCACACCCATGTGCCTAGTTATTGGTTAATCATGGGCTTCTTGAAGGCGTACAACTTGGAGATCACCTTTGCCTGGAACATAAATCCGGTCCTTGTGGAATAGAGGCCTTCCTTGTAGGAGAAGGTGTTGTACTCCTTGTTGCATGTTGTAAGACAACCATGTTCTATTGGGAAGAAAGGTTCTTGTTGTAGAGCAGACCAAAACTCATTTTGGACCTTGGAGTCAGTTGACACTATCGTAATTGCTGCCATGATGAGAGGAAGAGACCTCAAATCAAGTTGTCATGATAGAGCATCAAGGGTGACATGGAACCAACCTGCTTTGTACTCAAGTTTGATATCAAACAATTGGAGTTATTCCTCCCATCAATGATGTCAACTCTTCATGTGTTCTAAGTGTAAGGTTTGCAACAATGCTTTGTGATCAATTTGCATGATCACTTGTTTCTGCAAGAGATAATGCCTCCATACTTACCATTGCAAGCTACTCTTGGTCTCAAATTGAGTAATTTCTTTCAGCCATATTTAGTTAGCAAGACACAAAGGCAATTGGATGTAGTCCATATGGGAATTCTTATTGCAACACAACTCCAATTGCAAAGTTAGAAGCAACAAAATAAACCACATAGGGTAGTTGAGGATCATACAGTTGAAGGATGGGTCTTGAAGACACCATATGTTTCAACTTTAGGAATGCTTCTTTGTGCTTGGTGGTCCATTGGAAGCTCAAGTTCTTCCCCAAGAGGTCAGTCAATGGTGTAGCCACATGAGCATAATAATGAATGAATTGTCGGTAAAAATTAGCCAATCCATTAAATGCCTATACTTCTATAGTGTCCTTTGGAGTAGGCCAATCAATACTGGCCTTGATTTTCTCCTCTTCCATCTTGATCCCATTTGATGAGATCTTATGACCCAAGAAGGTAGATTTCTTTTGCCAAAATGCACACTTCACCTTCTTGTAATAAAATTTCCATTGTCATAGTTATCTTAGGACTTCTTGCACGTGATTCACATGTTCTACCTCTATTTTGCTATAGATTATGATATCATCCAAGAACATCATCATGTACCAATCCAATTGTCCATCCAACGCTCGATGCATCTGATCCATGAAGACTGCTGGAGCATTAGTGAGCCCAAAAGGTAGAACTCTCCACTCAAAATGCCCATGCCTTGTGCAAAAGGCAATCTTTTGCACATCCTCCCGATCAATGGGATTTGCCAATAGCCACTATGAAGATCCAATTTGGACAAGTATTGTGCTCCACTCAATTGATCAAGCAAGTCATCAATCCAAGGCAAAAGATATGCATTCTTCACTATTTTCTTATTTGCTTATTGAGCCCACAATAATCAATATAGAAACAAAGTCCTCCATCCTTCTTTGGAACAAATAGTATTGGTGCTCCCCAAGGAGAGGTACTATATAGTATGGATTCCTTCTCCAACAACTCCATAAGTGTTGTTTGCAACTCCTCCAACTCCTTTGGTGAGAGCCTATAGATTGGTCTACTCACTAGTGAACTCCTTAACAGTAACTCAATCTTGAAGTGCTTACCACAAAAGGAGGGTAATCCCTTTGGCAGATCATCCTGAAAAATGTCTGCAAACTCTTGAACTATCTGATCAACCCTTGCTTGATGTGGCTCTTGGCTCTCCTCAAATTTTCCTTGTGCAATCGGCTCGATCCACACTGTAAAATAGACTCATCTTCCTCAAAAGCTTGCTCTATGGTTGCTTCAGTAACAAACTTCCCATCTAGGGACTCACCTCTCTTCAAAGCTTATTCTATGGTTGCCTTCTTGGAAAAATTCCCATCTTGGGGCTCCTCTTCCTTCAAGGCATCCTCTATCACTACCTTCTCAACCAACTTCCCATCCTGGGACTGACTATTCTTAGGTGTCTTACTCAAAAGTGCCAAATAACCTTATAAAAAATTCCTACCTTGGTGTTGTACTTGAATTTGTCGTCGGGTCCAATCAAATTGAACCTTATGATGTTCAAGCCAAGGTAGTCCTAGAGTGACATCATAGTGTAGAGAGGCCACTATAAACCTCATACACTCCAAATACTCCTTCCTAATCTTAAAAGTAACATGATGTGAGGAACAAAATGCTGAACAATTTCTACCATCCGCTATCATCAATCTACTTCTAATCACTAGCTTGATAGGAATACCAAATTCCTTTGCTACTTGCATAGACATGCAATCCTCTGAACTTCTAAAATCAACAAAAATCCTACAACCCCGATTAGATATCATACCTTGCAAGTAGAGCGAACTTGCATAGGTTGAGCCTTCAATCTCATTAGAACTAATCAAGCTCTTAGTAGGCGGCTTGAAATCTCCTATTGAGATTCCTTGTTTCCTTGATCATTTTTTCCACAAACTCCATCTGGGCAACTTGTCAAGGTTGCTCATTCTTGAATGGACATTCAGCAATGCGATGTCCAACTTGGCGACAATAAAAACAACCTCCATTCTGCCGCAATCTTTCTCTATCCACTATACCAAGTGGTCTCCATTGGATAACATCAATCTCCACTAATGCCGCTTCCTCCACCCATGCGTAGTGTACTAGTAGGCTTTGTGTAGGTCAAGGTCAAGACCAAGTTATTGCAACCAAGGAATCAAAGTGCTCAGCCAATTGCATGGCTTCTTCTACGTTTTTTGGTTCTTACATGGTCACCTCCAATTTGGTTCATGCTTTCAATCCCCACACAAATCGATCCAAAACTTCACCTTCTTGTATATCATGAATTTGCATGATGATGTTCTGAAATTGTGTGATGTAGCTCTTTGCAAAGCCAATCTTGTAAAAAACCAAGACTAAGGAGAGAAAAAGCACAATAGAAGCTCACATTAAGACACTTGAATGAGGGAAAACTCCGAATGCCTAGCATGAGCTTTGGCCTTGGTATTTATAGGTAGCATATAAGGCCCTTGTGAAGCTTCCTTGAGATATTTTCTCAGAGTGCAAGCCAAGTTAACTAGGAAGTTTCTCAAGTAGCTTCCTTCTAGAAGCCGCCTACTTGGCATGCAAGCTAAGCTAGTTAGAAGCTTCTAGAAGCTACCTGCTTGGGGTGCAAGTTAACTAGTCGAGAAGCTTCCCAAGTAGCTTCCTAGATGCTTCTAGAATATTCTAGGCTAATTTGGCTTATTCTCTACTTTGTTAGCCTTACTAACTACATCACTAAACTCCATATTGTTAAAAATCTGCTTCAACTCTACCAATTTATCTTGTGTAGCTCGGGTGGCATTTATAGTTTGAAATCAACCAATATTGTATCCTTGAATTCTACCCATGTCAAAATTGGTGCAACAATCTGTTGTTCAACTCGCTCACTTGCCACCAAAGTTTTGCCACACCATCCAATTGACTAGAAGCCAAGAGAATCTATTTTTGTTCATCTTGAAGGTTAGTGACTTCAAAGTAACATTTAATCAAACAAAAATTTCTCCATTGTTCTCGGAAGATTCTTGCCTTCAAACACCTTGGGTTTTGGAAATTGGATGTGATCTTCTCTATCTCAAACTGGTGCCTTCTCTATATTTTCTTGTTGTTGTTGCTCTTGTTCATTTAATAATTGAGTAAGGTGCTTGATTTGTTGCTGCATCGCAAGGATAATGTCAAGTATTGCCGCCATAGCTATTACTCCATCTCATTACTCTCAATTTATCTAATTGATTAACACATAGATGCAACACATCCACCGGTCTCCATAAGTTACAATTGGAAGTATCAAGGGTTCCTCAAACAAGGTGATCATATGCAAAAGATCTTGCCCAAAACACGAGTTGATGAAGTGGGTGAAATGATGCTTGGGTAATATCTGGATATGAAAATCCCAATGGTTTGGCAGAAGTGGATTTGGTGGTACATAAATTCCATCCATCCCATTCTTTCTATGATATCAATATAAAAGACCATGATTAAGGAGAGAAATAGGAGAATGGAAGTTCACATTGGGACACCTAAATGAGGGAAAAATTTGAATGCCTAGCATGAGCTTTGGCTCTTGTATACATAGGGATTATACAAGGCTCTTGAGAAGCTTCTCCATAAGCTTCCTTGAGCCACTTTCTTGGAGTGCAAGCCAAGTTAATTGGGAAGCTTCTCAAGAAGTTTCCTTCTAGAAGTCATCTACTTGGCATGCAAGCTAAGCTAGTTGGAACCTTCTAAAAACTTTCTTCTAAAAATTACTTATTTAATGTGCAAGCTAAGCTAGCGAGAAAGCTTCCCAAGAAGCTTCCTAGATACTTTTAGAATATTATAGGCTAATTTTCCTTATTTGCTACTTTGTCACCCTTCTAACTTTGTCGCTAAACTCCATATTATTACATTGGAAGTTTTGTGGAGGTTTAAGTTCAGACCAAGTTGTAACAACCAAGGAGTCAAAGTGCTCAACCATCTACATGGCTTCTCCTAGATGTTTGTGTTTGTTCATGGTTACCTCTAATTTGGTGCATGATTTCAAGCCTCTCACAACATTATCCATAGCTTTACCTTCTTTTATGCATGGAATCAACATCATGGTATTTTAGGATTGAGAAATGTTACCTCTCACAAAACCAACCTACCTCAACTCTACTAGTCTATCTCATGCAATTCATGCAACATGCATGGCTTGGAATATCCAAATGACTGCACTCATGAAATCTCCTCATGTTGAAATTAGAGCTAAAATTCTTATTGAGTATACTCTAGCCAAAATGATCACCATAGTTTTATTGCTCCATCTAATTGACTTGAATCCAAGAGGATTCATCTTTGATCTTTTTAAAGACTCATGGCTTCAAAATAACAATCACAATCAAACATAAAATTCTTTATTGCTCTTGGTAGATTCTTACTTTCAAATACCTTTGGTTTTGGAAATTACACTCAATCTTCTCCTTCTTCAAATTCTATTCACATCAATTGCTCATATTATTTATTATCACAATCTCTCTCTTTTAACAATCAAGTAAAAGGCTTAATTATTAATGCATACCAACAATAACTTTAGGTATTGTTGCCATGACTACTACTTTAGCATACTACCTATTTGCAATTATCTAGGTTCACACTTAGATGCAACATATCAACAATTGTTTGTAAGTGACAATCATAAGGATAAATAGTTCATCAGACAAAGTGATTATATTAAAAAATTCATTGCCCAAATCAAAAGGTGATGAATTGTAGAAACAATACATTTGGTAGGACATGGATACAAAAGGTCCAATAGTGTGAGAGAAACTCATTTGGTGGTCCATCTATCCCATCTATCCATACCTCCTTTAATACCAATTAAAAAAACCAAGGAGAGAAATAGGAGAATCAAAGATCACATTAGAATCCTCAAATATGTGAAACTCCAAATGCCTCACATGAGCTTTGGCTTTGGTATTAATATGGATGCTAGTAAGACTTGCAAGAAGCTTCTAAGGAATATTCCTTTTAGAAGTCAACTTTCTTGGAGTGCAAGTCAAGGTAGCCATATACTTGGCATATAAGCTAAGCTAGCCATTTAACTTGGCTTATAATCTACTCAAATCTCAAAAAAGTCCTAGCAACCTCTCACGAAGAAGCCTCCTAGATGCTTTTGGAACATTCTTAATATTCTTAGATAATGATAGTTCGACCTCCTTTGCACTATTAACTAAGCATGCTGACTCATTAGTTGATACTAACTCTTTTGCTAACTCCATATTATTCTAGAGATGACCATTGTAGTATCTAAACACATCAACTTGAAGAGGAAAGATCAAGGTTAATCCAAAGGTGGATCAAATTCTTTGGGAAATTTAGAATGAAATGTATGAATTAGGGATGAATGGTGCAATGGGGTTCATGGCTAAGACCTACATGAAGTGAAGCTTCAATCTTAAGAATTGAAGAAGAAATAGATGAAGGATAAGAGCATTGATTGATTAGTAGTGAAGCTAAGGGATCACATAGAGTAGAGGAGACCAAAGATACGTTAGTGTTGAGTTATACTACAATAGAAGATGAGTTAGAGCAGTTAGTCATTTTAGTGAAGTGGTTAGTCATTGAATGTTTGTTAGTGTAGAGTGTTCAAGAAATTTTCAGCACTCCAAAAATGATGAGGAGCCAGTGGTAGGTAGTGAGGGAGTGAATGAGTAGGTGAGTAGTGATAGAATGAAGTTAAGACTAGTGATGAAGAGTAGTACGTGTCTGAAAAATATGAGTAGATTGTTCACTATTTCTAGCAAAGGTGAAGAGTAGGAATCTTTGTTATGATAAGAAAGATGAATTTTCATTTGATTCTTAGCTTTTGTAACTTCCAAATGTCTTGGTTATTTAAGGCTAGCAACCAAAGTGCTTTCTCATTCAATATGAATAAAAAGTAAAGAAAGTGGTAAAGCACATTGCTCTATATCACTTTGCTTGATTTCTATGATGAAGTATCAATTCTTTGCCTTGCAAATATTGAAAGAATCTTCATTTGAAGGAGTGTCAAATGATCTAGGTGGTGAGACTTGGGTGTTTGCAAACCACGTATGTTTGATCCTTGGTTAGGTCCTTAGAAGCAATACCTTGACAAATCTTGATTGAATTCTAGTATTAATAGTAATTAACAAAAGCAAAGATGAAGATTGACTCTTCAAAGGAATGCATGCCTTTTGGGAAGGGTAGAACATGATTCTTTGGCAAAGAGTGAGACTTTGGAGTTAGAAAGACTCTTTGTAGTGAAGTAGCACTTATAAAATGATGCTAAGTCATCACTCTCAATTATTAGTTTGACTTTATCTTTTGTGATAGTGATATTTTCTTCTTATCTTTCTCCAATGTGCATTATTGGTGACATTGCACTCTTTAAGGAATAGTTTTTGTCCAGGATGCTAGTCCAAGGCCTGAACTAGCCAAAGGCAACTAATGGTTAACATGTTGGGCCTTTGCTTGGTTATAATAGAGAATAGTAAAAAAAAACATCAATTACACCTTTATCTTTGTATTTTTGCATTTCTAAGCCATATTTTTGGAAGGAAAATTTTTTTCCTTATTGATTTTAAACATTTGCATTATTAGTGGATTATTATAACCAATTTTGGTTGCCACTATTATGGATATTTTCCTTGGAAGTGTGAAAATACAAAGTTTCTTTTTCCTTTTCTTTCTATATGACAAGACAATGAATATTGTTTGGAATACATATCCTAGAAAAGGACTTCTTTCAATCAGCTAGAAGTGCATGTCCAACCAAACAAGACTTAGTTTGTGAAGTCCAAGTGCAAGTAAAGGCCAAAAGAAAAGCTCAAGTGCACTTGAAGAAGACAAAAGAGAGGGGAGCTTTTGCAAAAAAGATAGTAGAAGAATGTCAACAAGCACTTTAGCACTTGACCTTATTGAAGAAGGAATTTGGTTAGAAGAACCTCTTTGGCCAACAAGGGAAGGAAGGTACCTCACAACCGTTTTAGAAATCTAGAAACATCTTTTGCTATTGGTGTAGGTTGTAACTTTGTTGCAAGCACATAAAGGTGAAAATATCTAAAGCATCTCATTAAGGAGAGAACTTAAATAGCACTCAATACGGAGGAATTTACTTATATTCTAAATCATCTAGAGCTCTCTAAACAAAAGGAGTGTGATTGTAACATGACTAGCTAGACATATTATCTAGAGGTGGAAATTGGCTTGGTACTATATAGAAGGATGTTATATATGATGGTCTTAATAGATAAGATATAGGTGTCACCAAAAGAGTACTTCCACTAATAGGAAAGAGGTCAAAATTACATTGAAAACTTTAAAGCCAATTTTGGAGGCCTTAATGGATGAATTAAGCCTTGCAAATTAAAGATTCATCCCTCTGGATAAAGAGCATTGCCTTCTCCTTTCTTTGTTTGTATCATTGAGAGATTTCTAATGGTACCTCATGCATGTTGTTTTGAGCTTCCTACAAGAGGATCCCCAAAGATTTCCTCTACTCAAACTTGTTTGACCAATTAGATAGGACAAGGACAAACATGTCACCAATCCATACAACTAATCTAAAGGTGGACCTCAATGGCATGTCACCAATCAATACATCTGATCCAAGAATGTAGCTCCCTTTGAATGGATACTCCTTGCTATGTAATAAAGAAAAGGTGCTCCTTTAGGGCATCGGAGTCTTGAGGGATGAAGCTTTGTATGTCTCTTGGGAGTTTAGGGTTTAGGGTTTAGGACATTGGGACATTACAATGAGTAGCATTCACCAATACAACCACAAAAACTCTTCATTGACTTTGACAAAGCATGACCAAGTCAACCATACCTTCCTATAGAGCATCAAGAGGTTGAAGATGATATAAACCCTTTTTTCTATCAAGGAGACAATCATCTTAAGCTAGATAAAGAGATGGAGGGTTTGGATCTATAACATCCATTTGTGCATGTATGTGCTATTGTAATATTTAGTTTGGTATAATAAGTACTTGAGGGATATTATCTATGTAGAGATAAATGATGGTTCTACATTAGTCATGATTAGCTAAAGTTAGCCATAGCTAAGATAGATGGGACCTTAATTTAGAGGAAGTGGAAATAATAAGCACCACTATTTTGGATTCTAGTGTGTTTACTTGATATTATTCCTAGGTGTTTGGCTTTGAGGAAAGAATTGAGAACTCTTGGACCCACAAGCCTTTTTGTTTTGGATTCTTTTATAATCCAATGATAACCCATGTGAAGGAATCCTTGACTTAGTGGTTGGGTCAAGATAAGACCACATGCTTAGGAGAATATTCCCATGAGTATGGATATTCCTTTAACTTTTTGACTTTATTTGACTTTTAGCCTAGTAACTTGAGTTACTCTGGTAATTAGTACTTTTGGTGCAGAACTATTTCACAAGTATATAAACTAGGGGTGAGGAGGTACTCATCATCCTCTCATTTGCAACTATCTCTCTCTCATTGAGCTCTCTAGTGAGCAATCTTGAGTCTTTGAGTGTTAGCCTTGGAGGAGTATAATGGAGTTTGGGTTCCTTGCCTTCTTAGTCCATGGTGTGTTACCATAATAGCCATCAGAGGTTCATCCTAAGTGAGAGATAGGCAGGCTCACTGATCAAGATGGAGAAAGGAGCCTAGAAAAGGAGGGAGAAGATAACCTACAAGAATAAGACTCACCTCAATATATCCTTATCCTCAACCTTGATTAATTTTGGTCTCCCTTACTCAATCTTCTCCTTAATATTTTGCTATGAACCTAAATTATGGTGACCCCTACGCTCTTCACAAGGCAATCTTACAAGAATTGGAAGCCATCTTTATTGCCAAGGAGGATGATAGATGTGAAAAACTTAAAATTTTTCTAAGTCTATAGAGGAAGAAAGCAAGAAGTTGGTATACTCATTGCAACCAAGATCATACTAATATGAAAAATTGATTTATATTGAGGGACCAAATTCTTTATAAATTAGTGGAGTTGGACTATGAGGAAAATATTTTACCTCATAGTCCAACATAGTAATCCTCAAGACCTTTGATTCAACCTCACATAATCTCTCTTGATTCTCTCAAGTATATAGGATATCAATATCATCTTACAAAGATTATAATATATAGAGTCAGCTTAAAAATATCATAAAATTTTATACTATACAGAAATAGGTCTAATTTTTCTAGCATAAGTTTGACCTCTTTTCTCTCCTATGCTCTCTTCAAGTGAGTCTCTTAACCTCCTTTTGTCTAACATATAATTGGACATAGAATATTCTCTTATATTCCAACAAGATCCCAACAACAAAAACAAACATATAAGCTAGCCTATATTTCACTTAAGATAAACCTTTGATGCTTGTTTAGGCAAACATCATAGACTAAAACAATGTAGTACCAAAGTACAAGATATTACTCAAAGGCTAAAACTCCAAAGACCTCCAAGACTCAAGACATTGTGTACTAGAGAATTCCATGAGAGGGAGATAAATTGTGAATGAAAGGATGCTAAGTACCTTCTTATCCCTTATTCATGTACTTTTGAAATTCCTATATTGAAAAGTTACTAATATTGGAGTAACTAAAGTTATCATGTCAAAAGTCTAAGAGAATATCAAAACTCATAAGAATATTCTCTATACTCTTATGGTCTTATCTTAACCTTACAACCAAGTTAAGGAATCCTTCACGTGGACTATAGAAATTATTTCACAAAAAGTATTATGCGCCAAAGAGTTCTTAACTCTTTCTTCAAAGCTAAACATCTAAAAATAATATTAAGTCAAAACACTAAAATCCAAAATAGTGATGCTCACTATTACAATCTCCTCTAAAATGTTACCATCATACATGCACTTGAGAGTATTAGAGGTCTAAGCATAGATAGAATATTCCTCAAATGCTAGAAAGTTCTATATTTGATACAACCATATCTCTAGAATTATTTTAGATTGTAGATAATCTATGATCTACTCTAATGTACCACTGGTTGGCCTGCCTTTATATTGGTAAAGGAGAGCAATAACAAGCATACTTGTTGGGATCAATTTGATAAACATAAGCAAATACATCTTCATACCTCAACAAATGTTCTTCAATCTTCTCCCTTATTTTAAAAAAATTTCAACAAAATTCCAAAACTTTCTAAACACATTTCCAAGGTAAGGCTATACACATGAATATGATTTTTCTCTTTCTTAGCAAAATTTTCCAAGGTGGTTTAACTAAAAATTCGGTAATTCTTTCACTTATAAATTGAAGCTTTAAATTTCTACATAAATTATATTTACCTAGCAAACATCTCAAATTTTGCCAATGATAACTACTATGAGAGTATAGAAAGCTATAAAATGACTATGATAAGAAAGCTTGAGCTTCAATTGGCTCAAATTTTCAAGCCAAAAATCAATCTACATGTTTAAATCCAAGTTCTATCCAAAAGTTCTGAACAAATGTCACACCATATGGTTGTGCCAAAGTTTAGCCAAACTCTGAGGTCAAATGTCTGTCATATTTGGCCTAATGTTTGGGACATAGTTTGGAGACTCAACTAGATAGTTTCATTCTCCAAACTCCACCTTAGAATCCGGTGCCATAACTTGGAGAAGAAAATAAATCTGTGCATAATAATCCATAATGTACCTCAAAAACACCTTTGTATCTCACCATTGAGGTCTTGAGTCACCAAGGATTTATAGTTTAAGACCAAGACAATTGCTTGTAGAATTGCATAGATCAATTGGAGGTGAATCCCATACTTATCTTTGGTTCTTGAATACAACAAAGTTTTCCAAATCTGGTTCTGGTTGTCTACTTGATGTGTTAAGTGTGATGGGGATTAATAATGTTCTATAAAAAACAATAAATAAGATTTTTTCCTATCCAAAACTATCATATAGTTCAAACTCCTGATTTGATGAATTATAGGTTTAAATCCTTATAAACTAGATCCAATTATTTGTGTTTTCAATAGGTACAATTGCATATAATAACATAGAATCAAGCATTACCATCCAAAATACTTTCAATCAACACTAGATATGTATACTTGATTTTTGTACAATGTTTGATAATTGATGAGAGTCATAACGGCATGCATAGACCATGTATAAAACTAGAAAATTCATACATTAAATAGAAGTACGTGGTTCATCTTGTGAGGCTACGTCCATAGAATGCTTCAAGAGTCTTTACTAACACTCAAGGCTCACTGCTATATCCAAGCATACTCTCCAGGTCCACTCCAACCATCAACTAACAAATGAGCAACACTCACCCAATATGCCCAAAGGCATATATCGGGTGGGTGTTGTGTCTACCTTGAGTTTCTCCTAACTAGGGGTATGCTAAACAGCTTACAATATAATCCTAAGGCATAAAAGTAAATCCTAACAAGCAAAGCATGCATCCAAACTAATGATTTGAGTATAATCTTTCACTAAATCTCTAGAAATAGAGAGTAAAATCAATGCATGTTGGAAAATAAATGAGTTTGGATATGTATCCAATCATGTAACATGAGTTTTTTGAGTTCCTATTGATCCATTCACTCAGTCTCAACAAAGACTTATTGATTTGCTATATTGTGTGCAAAAATCTATCTTTAGATTCTTCATAGGAACATTTACATTTGCAAAGACTCAATCCACAAGCGTTCTTGCTAATCAAGTTGCTCCTTTCTATTTTTGAGCTACAAGTACACATGTTATCTTACTATAGAGTTCTTACCTATATTAGGCAATAAATACAAAATAGATATAAATTAAAATTTTCACCACCTTTTCTCGTGCACTATAGTTTTGTGGCTATGTTTAATATTCATAACATGCAAATTCACCGCACATTCAAGTAAAAAATTTCCACTATTGACCCTTGATGAAGAGGATTGACATTCAAATTGAGGATGATCAAGATTCTATATAAATCAAGGAATAGCTAATCCTTGGTAAGAATTGTTGAATAAACAATATATTCACTATTTTGCATATAATTCTTGTTCATACCGGTTTAGCGAAGGTTTTCTTGATGGACTGCTCTTTCATATATCGTGGCTTGTATATTCCTTGTCTCGACCTACAATCTTGAGCTCATGAAATCCTTATTGTCTTGAAATAAAAAGTAAACTTTAGGTTTCACTAAAGTTCAAGAAACCAATGCGTAATCAAACTCATAAAGGCTCTTAAATGTAGGTCCTAAATATATAAGCCTTGTGTTTTTCACAACCTCAACATATCACCCCTAATTACAACTTTCAGGGCAGTGTAAAACTTCTGCAATTCTCGTCCATATTTCTTGTTCAAGTCTTCCCACCAAAATCACTTATCTTGATTTGTTGCTCACGATCTTTTGGCAATTTGACTTCATTCCCGTACCCGAACATAGTTCAAGTTGTTTCTCAATTTGGGGTTTAGCAGTATCTTGCCCATTTGCTACTTGCTCTAGCCCTTGATAATCACGCATTTCATGCTTGACGAACTCTTGACATCGCTCTGAAAAGTTGACGACAAGTTTCAAACATAAAAAGCCATATAACAGCCGAGAAAATGGATATGACGAGATTCTTCCGCTTCTTGACTAACTAACCACGATGAATGAACAGTGATGTTCTACAATGAATTCTGCCCTGCACATTATAATTAACATTGCATTACAATGAGCATTTATAATAACAAAGTCTATGGAAGTCGAGTGCCAAACGAACACTAACCAAGGCCATATCAAGCATTGGGGTGTCATCAAGGCGAAGTGCCATTGTTGAAGTATTGCTGGGTATGTCTCTCGTACAATATCTAGTGAAGTTGCACGATCATAATAACTATGAACAGTATTTCCTTCGAGAAAAAGACAAATGAATCTGCGCACTTCCAGCAAGTGGAAGTTTCTGAAATTTTGCTTTATTGGAAGTAGATTTCATAGATGAAGCCTCGCTTAAGTGCAATCTTGCACTTTCGTTACATGCCATAGAAATCTTTTTAACATACTCGTAATTATTCATGTGAAACTGTTGATATAAAATCCTTAAGTGCCAAATTTTTCAAGGTAAATTTGCCTTGAAAAATTTATCCGACTTATTCATAAGGTCATACCCTAGATGAATGCAAATTCATTCTAGTTGTGTAGTTATGGAGGTCTCCGTGTAAATCGTCCTCCGGCTAAATTTGGGTCTTCTGTCCCCCTAGTGCTGTATTTCAAATGTTTACGTATGGTCTGGATTGAGCAAACCCACTCAAGGGAATTAAATTATTTTTTATAGTAAATTTTACTGTTTCATTTATTTATTTGGGCAAATTTAGTGACGTAATCGTATTTCTCATTCATATTTAATTTAGTATATAAGATACGCTCTTTTTTGATTATCATAGTTTTATTTTGATGATGGCTATGATGAAAAATTTCAAAAACCTACATTTTTGCATACCCCGTTAACTGTTTTAAAAATTTTAAATTTTATACCGATATATCTTTCAATTCCTATCAATGGAAAGAGTCTTCTTATAAACAAAATTGAACATTAGTGGATAGAGGCTCTCACACACGGCAAATGATTTCTTGCTGTCCAGTATGATCGCCAACTAAGCGAATGCTCTTGACAGGGATATTGGGCTGCAGTTGACGTGGCGATCACAATTGCCCCCGACTGCCTATAGGAAGTGACGGGGATACATGGCGCAGGGGCCCGGCCGAGAAGGACCTTGATTGAGCACAGGGCCTCTGTCGAGGATATCTCTGCTTTGTATTCGGAGGATTGAATTGTCACGGGTCTCGTTGTGGCATGCGGTGAGTGAATTCACGCAACTCTGGAAGGTTGGAAGGGGAAGAAATGGCTCTCGTGGAGGCCATTTCCTGCGCAGTGTCTACTGCTGCAGGGAGTTTTGAAAGGATTGGGGCAGTGAGGAGCGTTTTAGTGCAGCAGCAGAGTGCGGGGTTAGAATGCAGGGAAATAAGGAGTAGGAGGAATCAGTTTATGGGGGTGGCTTTGGAGACTACAGGCAAGAGTGTGGCGGGTTTTAGAAGGGCAGGAGGTGATGGAATGGTTGTTGTGGCAAGGGTTGGGGGAGGACCTGGGGGTGGAGCTGGAGCTGGACCTCCGCGACCTCGTATTACTATGCCTGGACGTCGTGGTTCCCCGCAACAACAGGACCCCAGTGCTAACGATGGGCCACTCATGAATCAAGACATTCGGTTCTCTTTCTGTTTTATCCTTGTGAAGCCCTAGAATTGCCTGTGTTGCAGAAACGAGTAGCTGCAGCGTAGGATTCTAGTGCAGTGCACCTTAATTGGTGTAGTTGTAGAGTCTGTGAGCTTGACGGTTTGCGCATTATATATGGGCCACGGAACCAAAATTGGTGTTTGAAGCTTGATTTTCGTTTGAGATATGGACTCTGCTCCTGTGTTGTGAATTAACAGATTCAATCTTTCATATTTGTTCTTCGTGTGCTTCTCTACCAGATGACTATACTGACATTCGCGTTTCTGTGTTCTACAGAGTACCGCAAGTTAGACTTTTGGACGAAGAGTCGAACATGGTCAGTCTTCTTACTTAACTCTGTTTCATGTATTTGACTCAGAGGGTATATCTCCTATCTTGCAGCTCAAAGCTAGAGGATGCAGAATTGTGAAGTAAATTATGTTACAATATTCTTACTTCTCATCTGGTTTGACAGGTGGGAGTAGTGGCTACAGGAGAGGCTCTTCAAAGAGCACGAGATGCCGACCTTGACCTCGTATGTGAATTATCTCCTTTCCGGCATTAACCGGTTACAGGTTTTGAGACTATTATAAGTAGACTTTGAATGAAGGAGAGCCGTTTAGTAAACTTCCTATTCAGCACTTCTGTTTTTCCTCTGCAGAGATAGAACTTATGCTGAATAAGGCGCTGTGGTGCGTATGGAGCTTAATATGCATATAAGAGGTCGCAAATAGTTTACGTTCTTTGCTCATGAGAACCCTGTTCGGACCATTTTGCAGGTCATGATATCTCCCGATGCTGATCCACCAGTTGTTAGGATCATGGACTACAGGTAGGTATTTACCTACCTCAATTTTAGTAAGAATGTCATGTGATTGTAGTGTCCCGAGAAAAGAAAAGGCGGGAACCGGGGCATAATACGGTGTTTCTGACATGTGATCATCCGTCCAACCTTATTGCAGCAAATATAGGTATGAACAACAAAAGAAGAAGAGAGAAGCGCAAAAGAAAGCTGCCGGTATGCTATTTCACCACTTTTCACCTCTGTCAATCATGATTTCATCCTTACAAAGTACTTCAGTTTGGAAAGAAGTATCTTATAACTGGAGCTCCTTTACTACCCTAATTTCTGTGAGTTGTAACTAGTTTAATTTTCGTGTACATGGTTCATCTCTGACCTGTTTAATCGTCTATTCAATCTGTTCAGCTAGTCGGCAGGAGCTTAAGGAGTTGAAAATGAGGTATGCATATCTACTGTTGGTCAAATCTCGGTTTAGATATAGAGTCACTGAGTGTGGGACACATATGAGAGAACTAGGGATCAAAACTCACAGTACATAATATGTCAGGCTCTGTGAAGTTTGTTAATTGCATCAGTCCCAGAAGAGTCACTATCTTGCTCTTCATGTTAGTTGTAAACTGTATACATACTTTCACATATGACTGGATTAAACATCTAAGGGGTTTGTAGGTTCCACTGATTTGTCTCAAGAGTCAAAGCAGACTTATAAGGAGCCAACTGCAAAATTGATTACCTTTTCTTTTTAAATGCAGGTATAACATTGATACGCATGACTATGCTGTGCGCATGAGGGCAGCGCAAAGGTTCCTAAGAGACGGAGATAAGGTCAGATCCAGAATATTATAAAATAGTAGGCAATCTATTCTGCCTAGATGTATAACATTCTGTGTTTGCTGTTCTGAGTATCTTATTTTAAGAAAAGTTTAATCTGGACTCTCTGCGCGTTCCTGATGTTGTATGTATACTTCCTTCATCCATCTTGTATAGCTACTGGAAGAGTCTTCTACTTGATTCATCTGTAATTTAGAAACAGTCCCTCATGATGTCCAATCTCTAAGTTCTGCTAGGTTGTTTCCATCTCAAAGACTTCATGAATGCTGAGTCCACAAGTCTAACCTATTTCTGATGGAGCTCCGTGCAGGTGAAGGTTGTGTGTCAGTTCAAGGGACGCGAACTGGATTTTAAGGATCTTGCCGTAAAGTTATTTGAAAGATTTCAGGATGAGATAGGCGAGGTACGTTACATAGCATTGAGAGTTTATCTTGAAATGCTTTACCAGCTGTATGTTGACGAATTATTAGAGCTGAATTAAGAAGACCCTATGACTAAAGCAGAGCTGAGTAGAGTTGCGATTACCCCACATCTGCGTTTTGATTGCATATCCTAATTTATGTGGCAGGCGGCCATCGTGGAGACCAAGATATCATTTGAAGGCAAAACCATGATCATGGTGTTGACTCCAAACAAGGCCATAGCACAGAAGGAGAAAGCTGCAGCTCAAGCACAAACTGTGGCAACAAAATCCAAGACACAAGGAACAGAGAAGACTCAATCTCCTGAATCTGTAGTAGAATTAGAATCTTAATTTATTCCAACACACTGCAAGATATGTAGACCATTGTTGTAGAGTACACATAATGTCTTCACGGGTTCTTTCTGAATCTGTATACCTGTTCATTACCTGCCTTGTAAATGTAGTACGAGAGTAGTTTCCATGTAGAGGCCTTATACGCCTCTGGCATTTTGGTCGAGTTCCATGCGACTTGCCAAGCCTGTTGAAAGGTCAGCCTACTGCTGCTTGGCTTTTAAGCACACATTTATCGAGGTTGCCAATTGCATGATTCAGGTGTCTCCTTGTCTTCCTATTATCACATGATTTTTCTCAAAGTGAATGCCTTGTGTGTCTACGTGATTGTATGTGTTGATTGATATGAGTAACTTCTTATGTTGCAGTGTACTTTGTTGGTTGTGTCTGAAACATTGCGCCGAACGACTATTCGAATGTGGTTGATGGTGACAACCAACTAGGCAGCCAGTGATACAGTACAGATGCAAATAATTGGATCTCAGGGACCAGGTCTCGCTTAATTTCTAGTACTACTCGACTGCGATGAATCACGAGGAGTCGATGGACAGAAGGTGGAAGGGGTAATGAGATATTAGTTTTCATAATTCGGGGACCTTCCCGCAGCTACATTAGCTCGAATCACCTTTACCCACATTGTCTATTATAGCGTACGAAAAGTGATTTATCTCACACAGCACATAAAATTCCTCGATAATCCTTGCCAAGATTCAGCTCAGTGGAGATCAAAAGACGAGGTTTTGGCCACCCTCATGCGAAAGACGTGCCCAAAGGTCCTCTTCTTTGTCGTCCGTGAAGAGGATGAATAGTACGTAAGGTGATTCATCAAGTTACGTCCTTGATGGCTGAAGCAGAGGGATCCACGAGTTGGATCACGTGGACTCCTAGCAGCCGGGGATACTGAACGGAATATGAAGTCAGAGAAGCAGTTGTTGCTAGGAGTACACGCCTCACCCCCAACGGAAGAACTCAAGTGAACTATGATGACAACAAAATTTTGATCAGAAAGGGAAAACTCAAAAATCAGGTCTTTTTCCCATTACGCTAAGCATCAAATCATTCAGGCCGACACCCAGATAATTTCGAAGTCTACACACTCGTTTGAGTTACAAATTAAGTGACAGTATCTGCTCCTTGTTTTGAAGGAGGAAATACACCTGAGATGTATACTAGCAACCACAAGGCAGGGGGCATCTACTGAATAACCTGAGTCAAACAACAGGATCTTTTCTTGTCGTTTCTTCTGGAGATGGCTAACTGTATTGCCCGTTAGACGCCTCAGTGTTCGCGGGACTCTATCCTTTGCCCTCTTCACAAACTCTTGAGCGCCTTGTGAAGAGAAGCTGTTACATCTCCTGACTAAGAGGCTACGGACTGAGCTGCCAACTGTCAAGACCACACTAGACCACACGAGAAGAAGAGTTACCCATCACGAAGCTCACAAGGAATATCTGGTAACGTGACACCCTGTTGCCTATAAACTTAAAATTGAGATCTGAGTAGTAGATGTTGTCCCAAAATAAAGATTGCGATCGGCTTTGATGAAATTGAATCCACGGTTTCTGGATCAAGGTTCGGAATTGTATAGTGGGTTTCAATCCAAAGATCCCCCGAATTTTGGAAACTCATCCAAAGATAGGAGCCAGGAATTTCAGTTTAGAGCGCTGTACGGGTCCATGTGATCAATCAATTTGATCAGTAAATAATTGCTTGATAAAGGACGAGGCGTATAAACTTGTCGCTGCTTCCATCTCCTTGAAGTTTGGGCTATGGACTGCAAGGGAGAGATACAGTGTAGCAGGTTAAACCCCGCAGTTAAACCCCAAGATGTTCACATTACTGCAAGTCTTAATTTCTCTCCTGTTCTCATTGTCGAGGTCCGGGTATGTGATCCTCTGCGTCCGTATTTGCCTGCTAGATCTGGCAATGGACTTCATTATTCCCTTTCTGGTATTCGCACATTGATGTTAGTTCTTACTTGGTACTGCAGGTTGCGGAAAGTGAGCAATGAAAGGGAGATCACTGATTCGGGGCCTCGCGCGATATGCGAGTCCTGCAAGAAGCTTTGCACCTCGAATAAGGCCGTCAGCTCCAGCCTCGCCATTTGTCCCTCCTCCCAACCATGTGTGGCGCTTTTTCGGCACGTATCTACCAGGAAAGGTAGGATTGTTTCGCTGGCTCTTGATTAGACTGCAATGTCATAGCTAACTTCCCGTTGAGATCTCGAGTCGGAGAACGTCTGATGAGAATCAAATCGCGTCAGCGATAAGCGAAGACTGTCCTTTTCAACTCAAGTTGTATCTCTTCAGGCAAATTGCAAGCAATGGTTCATAGAAGAAAGTTAACCTTCGCATTTCGATCAGGACACTCGTCCGATGTACCAAATTGAGCAATCCTAGGGCACTGCAGGCACAATTGACATTGAATGGTGTGTGAAACTGAAGTGGGAAGCAGGGGGAACTTGTGCTGATAATTTGCAGTGATAAACCCTAACGTCTTAAGGTCAAACGAGATCGCAATGACTCCTGGAGAATGTTGGGGAAGCGGTCTGTGGTATACACCCAGATGGAAATCAGTCGGTTGTGTAAGACCCTGAGTTTCAGCTGAAATCACCACTCAGTTTGAGTGAGCAAAATAATTTTTATCATTATAGCTCAACGCTAAACCCTAATGCGTTTGTCCATTCTTTGTACGAGTGTTTTAACTACCAGATGTTTGTTTTCATACCTGATTCTTATATCTCAACGAGTGTGTCTTGGACTGTATATCTGTTGCAGAGTCATGGCCTCCTCAATCCATCGATTGTGACAAGGAAACTTTCTAGTGCAACCCTTGCGGGTGTCACTGTGGGCGCTAAAGAGGCAGGAAGTTTAGTAGTTGCCGGTGATGCTGCGCAGAAGAAAGTTGCACTTTGGTTATTTGGATGCAGCGGATGGGTGTTCAGCATGGTGGTGCTCGGGGGTGTGACACGTCTAACTAGGTCAGGACTATCCATGACTGAATGGAAGTTTGCTGGTGGTTTGCCTCCACTTAACCGCGAGGAATGGGATGTAGAGTTCGCAAAATATCAAACTTCTCCAGAGTATAAGCGGTGAGTATTTCCAGGGAGTGGATCATAACCAAACCTCATTCCTACTTTAAAAGAGTTGTTTACTCTCAAAACTCGCGTATTAATATTCATTAATATTGCTGAGACATACTCGGATGGTCGACCTGAATGGAGAATGTCCGAAGCGATCCATTTTGAATATTCATTCGGTTCGTTTGAATTTCTGACTGCTTGGATCACAGAGGGAGGAGCTGGATATGTTTGTGGTCACGTGTATCCTGATCTTGTGCAGTATAAACAAGGGGATGATTCTGGAGCAGTTCAAGTTCATATACTGGATGGAGTATGCGCATCGTATGTGGGGAAGAGGTCTAGGACTTGTCTTTGCTGGTCCGTTTGCCTATTTCATCGCCAAAGGTTACATCACGCGGCCCCTCGGACTCAGGTTGTCGGCACTCATGGCAATGGGTGCAGGACAGGGATTTGTTGGCTGGTGGATGGTCAAAAGTGGGCTTGAGGTACTGACTGCTTCTGACTCCTATTATACCATATATCAGCTTGTCAAAGAATCTCGTCGTATGAATTATCTTGCCTCGTAGACATAGCTCAACACAGATTGAGGCAATGACCATGTGCGGGAGTCATATCCTTTAACTGACTACAGTTCTGTTACAAGGCAAGAAGGCACTCCTTGCACTACGTTAGTTTAGTACGAACTATTAAGTGCCTCACTTTTGCCTCACTTTTCGTCTTTTGTATCCTTACTTTGCATCCTGCCCATACCGTAAGATTATCGGTGTAAACCTTTGTATTTTTACAGGAACCGGAAACTGAGCATGCTCAACCGAGGGTGAGCCCGTATCGGCTAGCAGCTCATCTGACTTCTGCATTCGTCATCTATTCAGGCCTCTTCTGGACCGCACTCTCAGTGGCTATGCCTGAACCTCCTTCTGCTGCCAACAAGTTGATGCTAGATGCCAGCAGAAGAATTCGTGCGCTGGCTCTGCCCGTTGCTGGTCTGGTTGGTTTGACAGCCGTATCTGGGGCCTTTGTTGCTGGAAACGATGCGGTAAGGTGACTTTTAAATCGTGATTTTCATGTCTGTCTTCACCATCTCGTGCCTCGCATTTGTTTTGATCTATACTGGTGTGCATCCATGAGGTCAAATTTCGTTTACTGTAGTACACGAGGTCAAGTGGAATGAGAAATAGCCATGGAGTCATCTTAATCGCCGCTAATATAATCGTCTCCAGGGGCATGCTTACAACACCTTCCCCAAGATGGGAGATACTTGGATTCCTGAAGGAATATTTGAAATGAAACCGCTTATACGGAACTTTTTCGAAAATACAGCCACCGTGCAGGTAGGATAATTCCCTCCTGAGTGTCAAGATTTTGCCATGAATGCGGATCGCACTTTATTGATCATCGATCTTGTTCTTGGTTACTCGGTTTCTGGGGGTTTGTCTGTGCTGCTGATGAGTAAACACGTTGACTAACCAAGCAGTTGTATCACCAGATGGATCATCGCATTCTTGCTATCACAACTCTTACCTCCATTGGGGGATTGTGGCTTGCTGCCCGCCATCTACCCTTAAATCCAGCCGTAAAAACAGTCTTGGATGCTACACTGGGCATGGCTGCTCTCCAGGTACAGTTTCCAGGATGTGCTTCTGGTCTGTAGTACTGAATGATGTCAAGCCGTTTTGTTTTCCTACATATTGACACTTCCTCTGTCCACAGCCAAGCTTCTCCTGCACCTAATTCTGACAAGAAATCACGCGTTGGGTTCGGCAGTAAGTTTGAACCGTTTGCTTCCGATGAGAAATTACTCCGTCTGACCGCCAATGTAATCGGACGCAGGTGTCTCTGGGCATATCAACGCTTCTAATGTACGTGCCTGTCTCCCTCGGATCTGCCCACCAAGCAGGGGCGCTGACTCTTTTCACAGTGGTTTTAACACTTCTGCATGCGTTGCGGAAACCATCACCAGCAGGCTTCCGAGCATTGAACAGCGCATTTCCTGTTCCAGGTAGTAAGTAAATAGTGTAGAAGAGTAAACGATTAGCGGCTCCTTCATGCCTACACTACCCAGTCCTTCTTTCACATTCACATCATAAAAGGTCTGTCGAAACTACCATCTCAAACTGCAATTTCTCAGTATGTTGCTTCTAAAGATGCTGAGCTGCTGTTTGTTAGTGAAGTTTTTCTCGCCGTCAGAAGTCTTTCTAAGACGGTAAGTTAGAGGACCCCTCGATGCCTCCATAGATCATCAGGCCATTCACTTATAGAGCCAAGGGACAAGCAGTAAGATGCAGAATTTGGGTTAACTAGCGTCGGTCATAGTAGCATATTTCATCATAGTTCATAAGCACCGAGAACTGCGTATGGAGTATGTAATTTTTTTTGATGAATACGATGCAGAGAAACTATTTATCCCCTACATATTAACACCTGCCGAATTTATTCCTGAGGGGTCATACCTTCTTGGTCCAAATTAGATCTATAATAACTTTTAGTTGATCGATAAATGTTTCTAATCATACTTTCATTACAACTAATGGATCAATAACCCAAATGAAAATGAATCTGTTTGATATAAGATCTTATATCTCTGAAAATTATAGTGTTCTTTTATATATATATAAAAGACAACCATATGATTTTTGGAACAAAATAACAATGAAAAGTCCTTTTAAATTCTACCCTTAAATATCTTTATGAATGAAAAAGTCTGACCCTGTAGACAAAATGAAGGATGTGAAGACCGCGTCAAGGCGCACAAGGGAGAGATGAAAAAGGTAGAGTCTATATGAGAAATCTGTCCCATTGCACCTAAGATATCCAAGCTATGCAAATCGTGTGGTCTACAAACAAATAGAGTAGCCGAAGAAGCATCACCTAGTGTGATTGCTCTCCTATGGAGAGCACCAGCCATTGTACTCTATAGAACGATGGCCACATGTTTAAAATATATTATAAAATATGAGAGTGAAAGTTACCCCTGTCGCTTTACGTGATAAGCTCTCGTGCATGCCCTAACAAATATGTCAAATGTCGTGTACATCGTTCCATATTACTCCAAGGCTAGAGGAGCAAAGAGGTGACCTCCCTGCATGCCTCTATACTTGGAGACCTTCCGACCTGTTGTTGCGCTCGTCGCCCATCCAGGGGATGGGTAATATCTTTATGTAGGAAATATAGAATTTGAACCATTTCATATTATTCAGGTGAATGTCAGTTAATTAAAAAAGAATATACTATATCCAATTGAAAAAATCTGATCATCAATTTTGAAATCATCTCTCTTATAAAAAAAGGGATTTATTATATAATTTCATGTTGATTTACGGTATACACTAGATAAAGATATCATGCATCCCGGAACTAACCTGGAATAGTTTCTTGATACATAATATCTTTATTTAGTGTATACAGTAAAATCAACATGAAATTATATAATAAATCATTTTTTAAAAAGAAAGATGATAAAATATTGCAAAAAATCGTGCAATATGTTATATTAGAAAGATATCATGTAACACTAGAACTAATCTTCAAATTTATCTGAATCTTGCAATATTTTTACATATTTCTATAGGTATAAAGTACATAAATAGAAATCATACTTGAACAAAAAGAGAAATTGCTTATAAAAATGAAAACTATTTTGCAAGCTGACTTCAAAATATAAATAAAAATATATATTTATATTATATTTATATTATATTATATTACATATCAGATATTACTTATTGATGATAAGCTCAATTGAAGTTCTTATTCAATACATAAAATTTTCAAGTTCAGTTTTCAATTTCAATTAGTTTGAAAATAAAATTTAAATCAAGAAGAATAAAATATTCAATTCTTTTCTCTCTGGTACTAAATTGCTAATCTCAGCTTTACTTATAATGTGATAGTGAAATAAATCATATATGAGCTATACATATATGAATATTGTTTTATTATCTCACTTACCTTCTATTTCTAGATAGTAGAATTAAACATACAAATTATTTTCAATATGATATAAATCAAAAATCTGGATTTACATTTGGCCAAGTCTAAATTAATCTTAAAATTAGATATTATATAAGAGAATTCAGTTTGTACTTAAGTATAAAAGATATTTGAATCAAATCAGAAATGGAAAATTATTATTTTTACATCTACTAAAATTATTATTATTCTTCTATGTCCATGACAATTTTGTAATACATGAATTATTGACTTATTATATAATTAGAGTGATATGATAATTTCGTCCTTACTTGACTCATTAGTTTATTTTAGATCTTCATCTTGCTTTGCCCATTTTGGAGCTAGTTCTAAGGAGAAAAATAAAATGTGTTTTCCAAATGAAAATAAGAAATTTACATCCACTAGATTAAAAAAGGCAAATTTTTTATTTTGTTTTACTATTTCATAATTTCCCAAAATCATAATTAAATTTTAGTTCCATTTTCTAATCATAAAATATAATTTTATCAAAAATAAATTATTTACTCTATCTTTTATTGATGCAGTAATTTTGTCATATCTACTCAATTCTTATATGTAATATGATTTTCCAAAAAGAAAATTAGTTTGTGCTCGTTGGTATGACATAAAAGAATCAATATAACACTTTATATTTTCTGTAAATTATTATTACCCACATTTTCTAAACTTTGAAGTGTACCAAATTGCTAACTTTTCTTAACAACTTTATGGCTTCTTATGGGTTTTTGATATACAAAAATAAATTAATAAGTGTAAAAAATTTCTTTACAAAGAGATGTTTTTAATTGGAGAATTATACAATTTTAACTTTTTATAGTTTTGTTAGATTATTATCTTGATAATTGTAGTTAAATGTCTTTGTACATATAATATATGTTATCATAAGCTATTCAAATACTATACAAAAAATAATAGAGCTTTATATCTAAAATTACTCTAGGCAAATATGAGTATTAACGTAATGGTAGATGAATATATGTTTATAACTAAATAAAGATAACACAAGATTTAAAAAAAAATTTCATACACATCAAATACTAACTTGATGACCAAAACAAATTTTTATCTTCTGTACTCAAATTTACATATAGAAAAGACAAGAAGAATGAAAATATCATATATATTGTTGTTATTATTATTTTGATTATTTTTGTTCTATATGGATAAGGGAAAGTGAGAAGGAGGAGACCACAAATAACAATTGATTCATTGAGAAATCAAAGTTCATTTTAGTTTGTTATACTCTATTCTGCTACTCTCTCATACAATAACTAGTACTACATGTGTCATCCCAAGGACAGGTTAAACGTTAAATGCCTATATGCATTCTAGAGCTGGGCTCTATTCCCATCACACCCATTTGTTTGTCTGCCACACACATGTTGAATACTCATCTATCTGCATGCCAAAGATTTTGAGCATTTTGATTATGGTGCACTAAGGACCATTGTCTTGTTGTTTAGGGACGAGGGTGCATGATTCTCATTCTATTATATAAGTAGATTAGTGTAGCAAGTGTACTTTGGAGATAACCAAAAGAAACATTTGGTTCCTTGTCTCTCTCAATTATTTAACTCATGAAGCTTTGTCACATGTGTCTTGACAAAGCCTCATGACTGCCACATGCCAAATGCTCTATTGTCATAAAAATTTGTGTACTATAACCATCCATTTGCCCGACGCAACACCAAAATCCATCTACAACTAAAGATCATATTTAGGTGCCACTAAAGACAATGTTTGAATCCAAACCTATTATGCCAAAATCCAAATCTATTATAGATATAATGGAATGTTAAATCCACCCACCTATTTTACTAAATCCACCCACCTTGTTTGATTGTAGTGGCAGTCACAAGCAATCACAATGATTTTGTATTTGTCATATGATATATTAATTACCACTAACTTGACTCTTGTGTCACTATCCTTTCATTAATCATTACTTACTTGATTTTTGGTTTCAAAGTCTTATGTGACTATGACATTGACATGATTAATACTAAATTTTCACAATACCACAGTTTTGTTGTGTGACTAATACCACTATTTGTCTTGTGTGATTAACAACACATTCACTAAGTGTAATACCATTAACTAGATAAATTATCTAGATTTGAAAATTGGCTTGGTAATATATTTAGGGATATTATACTCGACGGTTTAAGTACATCAAATAGATGTGTAACCACAAGAAGACTTCCACTAATTGAGCAAAGACCAAAAACACACCAAAACCACCAGAGCCAATTTTGGAGGTCCAACCAAATGAATTAGGCCTAAAAAATGGAATTCCTTTTGAATAAAGGCTTGACTTCCTCTCTCCTCCCTTCCCTCCTTTTCCTCATTTTGCCTCACCAAGATCTTTCTAATGGTACCAATTCCATATTGTTTCTATAGGAAGATTCACAAAAGATTCCTTATGGTCAAACCTCTTTGACCAACTAGACAGGACCAAAGCTGGCATGTCACCAATCCATGGATCCAATCTAAGGGTGTAGATTGGAATGGATCTTCTGTACTACATAAGAAAGTGGACGTGCTCCTTTGGAGGATCAAAAATATTGAGGAATTAAACCTTGTGTTTTTCTTGTGTTTCTCTTGGGGTTTCTCCTATCCTCGGAACATTACACTATCACATACTTTTGCTGAGAAGATAAAATAGAAGTATTAGGGCCTAGGATCATCAAGAAAGTGAAATTTTTTGAGGAAGTGCAAGTATAAGAGATAGTGCATGATCCTAGATTTTTGTTGAGGAGGAAGTATAGAAAGATACAAGAGGATTTAAGGTCATCAAGAAGTGTGAGTTACTAAGGAAGTGCACATAGAAGATATCTGATTTAATTTATCATTTTTCCCATAGTTTTTTTGAGAAGATGGTACAAAAATGGGAGCATTTAGAGTCATCAATCAAGTGCCGGTTATTGAGAAAGTGCATTTGATTTAATTTATCAATTTTGCCATAATTTTGTTGAGAAGATGATACAAAAATAAGAGGGTTTAGAGTCATAAGCAAGTGCACTATATTGAGGAAGTGCAAGTAGAAGACATTTGATGTTATTTTTCAGTTTTCCTATACTTTTGTTGGGAAGATGATATAGAAACAGGAGGGTTTAAGATCATCAAGCAAGTATGTGAAGCAAGTAGAAGACATTTAATTTAATTTTTCAATTCTCCATTGTGTTAAAACCTCAAAGTTGAAGTCAATAGCATATCAGGCTCAAAAGCCTTTATCTCAACTCAAGAGGTAAAATAAGCTCAAAACCCTTTATATTGGGAGATCAAATCAAAAAACAAGTTTTGTAGTTTTGTAGTTTTTGGAAGTGAGTAGATCAAAAAACTGTAGCTAGAGAAAAGGTTTATGAATTCTTTAATTCTAAACTAGACATTTGGCTTTCTTTTGAAAATCACTATGTTGTTTGACTTTGTCCCAAATGTTCAATCATCTTCTTATGTCATATATGTCATATATGTCATATAGAAATCCATTGTTTGATAAATGCATACTCTTCTAAATTCAGAGCATGAGTAGTTTGTTGGGAGTTGTGTTCAACTGTTCAACAATTATGTTGCATTCCTTTTGAGTTAAAAGCTAATTCATTTCTCAAATTTTTACAATTACAACTCAAGCTTCTATGTCAAAAGGGCTTTATTCTGTTAGCATCTTGTATGAGTTATAAAATTAGTTTTATAAAGATTATTTACGAATTAGTGAGTGCTATTTTGGGAGGTTTTTCCTTGCTTGTTTTTTTCCTCTAGAGAGTGGCAAATCCTAGAGAGTCCACTATTTAGGATGATATTAAAAAACTGCTAAAATACCTATGATCATGTGTCACAAGAATTCATGTGGCACAAATTTTTGACTTCCATCATGCTACCTCCTATTAAACTTTCCTAGATCTCCCTTGATGACATGTTGCAAAGTATTAATGCTTTTGTGCATTCTCAAGGATATGTTGTTGTTAGACATTGTTCAAACATCAATCAAGTGACCTTGATATATGAACAAGGGTGCACATATGATGCTTCAAAATCTCTAACCACTATTGTACAATGCCATAAAACTCAAGGTTCCCGCTTGATTTCCCATTCATGCTTTATGGATTCTTGCATAAATTTGATGAACATTGGCATCTTAAGGTTTGCAATAGAGAGCATAATGTAATACTAGACAGATTATCTAGAGGTGGAAATTGGCTTGGTAATATCTTTAGGAATAATATACATAATGGTTAAGTAGTAAAATAGAGGTGTCACAAAAAGAGTACTTCCACTAATATTGCAAAAGCTAAAAATACCATTAAAACTTCAAAGCTAATTTTTGAGGCCTAAATGAAAGAATTAGGCCTCAAAAATAGAATCTTCCTCTTCATTAGATATCTTTCCAATGGTACCTCACCCATGCTATTTTGAGCTTTCTATAAGAAGATTCCCTTTTGTCAAACTTATTTGACGAACAAGGTCAAACATGTCACCAATCCATTAAGTCAATCCAAGGGTGTATTTCATTGAGATATCACTAATCAATGGATCTAATCTAAGGGTGTAGCTCCCTTTGAAGACATCCTCTTTGATATATAATAAAGATTGGTACTCTTTTGGTGCATTGGAGTATTGAGGAATGAAACCTTATGTTTCTTTTGTGTTTCTCTTGAGACTTGGAGGAAGTGAAAGGGCAATCTCGACACAACACTATTGAGTTGAAACATCACACTGTGGTGGATGTAATACCAATAGCTAGACATATGATCTAGAGGTGAAAACTGGCTTAGTAATAGCTAAATAGATGTTATGTATGATGGACTAAGTAGATTAGATAGAGGTGTCACCAAAAGAGTACTTCCACTAATAGAGTAGGAGCCAAAAACACCTTGAAAACTTCAAAGGCAATTTTGGAGGCCTAATCGGATGAATTAGGCCTAAAAATGAAAACATCTATCCATCAATGGAAAATGCTAGCCTTCTCTCTTTGTATTTTTTTCTTATCAAGAGCTTTCCAATAGTACTTCACCCATGAAATTTTGAGCTCCTTATAGGAAGATTCCTAAAAAATTCCCTCTAGTCAAACCTATTCGACCAACCAAATAGGACAAAGACCAACATGTCATCCATCCATGTGACTAATCTAAAGGTAGAGCTCATTGGCATGTCACCAATCCATGTATCTGATCCAAGGGTGGAGCTTCCTTTGAGTGGATCCTCTTTGTTATATAATAAAGACGAGGTGCTCTTTTTGGGCATTGGAGTATTGAGTGTGAAGCTTTGTGTTTCTCTTAGGAGTTTTTCATGGTCCTCAAAATATCACAATAGATCAATTCCTATGGAATTAGGAAACATTTATTTTTGATACCAAGGGGCACGACCACTCCAAGAAGAATGAGAACTGGTCAAAAGAAAGGAGAGTGGGAGTCCCATGAGGAGAAAAGGCTCAAGAAAAACCATGATGTTGTTACAATTATGGCCAAGTTGGGCACATTACTATTAATTAACCATCAATTGTCCTACTCGCCTTCATAAGGGCACTTGGCCTCCATACAAGCAGTCTTTGAACAACTTGGAGAGACAAATTAAAGAGGAAGATGTTGAAATCACATGAGTAAAGAAAAGATTGCTAGCAAATGTACCTCACAAGCTTATTGACTCAATGAAGAGAAGTAAAAAGGGGGGGGAGAGAATGCAAGTATGTCAAGGTTAAAGAAGACAAATACACAATTAATTGTCATAAATGGAGTCCTAAAAGGCAATCAAGTGAGAGTATTAATAGACCTTGGAGCAATAGACAATTACTTGTCTCAATTTGTTGCAATAAGGTTGGGCATGGAACTAAAGAAGGATGAGAATGAAAAATTAGAGTTATCTAATGGTAATACAAAGAGCATTGAGTCATTACTAAGAAAGGTAGCACTCTCTATAGGAGAGTAATAAGAAGAAGTTGAGTGGCAAGTCATATGATTAGCTTGTTACGATGTGATCTTAGGCATGTCATTGATGGAGCATTATAATCCCTCAATAGATTGGAGAAGGAAAACCATCAGAACTAGCCAAAGGAAGATAATTTGAAATAGAAAAATATCCCAAAAGCAAGAATTGCCTCTCTATGTCAAAGGAACAATAGCTATTGGTAAGACATATCTATGTTTCATGAGTCTAATAAAAGAAGTTTAGAATTTATAGTTCAATGGAAATATTTCTAAGAATTTAAAAGATGTGGTTGATGAGTTTCAAGATATATTTCTTGTTGATTCACCCTTAAGATTACCATCAAAAAAGAGAATATATCATAAAATTGAGATATTTTCTAAGAAGACACCTTCTTATAAGACCCATATCAACTATCACTACATGAGTTGGAAGAATGCAAGGCTCAAATAAAGGATATGCTACAAAAAGGGTTTATCCAACCATCATATCACCATATGGAGCTCTTGTCTTCTTTGTGAAGAAGAAGAAGGACAAGATGATGCAAATGTGCATTGATTATTGGAGCCCAAATCAACAAATGGTGAACAAAAAATATCCATTATATTATATAGATGTTTGATCAACTCAAAAGTGTAAAACTCTTCACCAAACTTGATCTACGGAATCTTTATAACCAAATCAAGATTGCAAAGGAAAATGTACAAGGTATGGTACTTTCAAATTTCATTTTGAACAAGGTATGGTACTTTCAAATTTCATTTTGAACAAGGTATGGTTACTTTGAGTACCTAGTGGTGTTGTTCTACCTCACCAATGAAACAACCACTTTCATGAGTTTGATAAATGACATATTTTTTCCATACTTGGATAAGTTGTTATCATTTCCCTAGATGATATCATAGTATGTAGTAGGACAATGAAAGAACACAAGCAACATTTACAAGAAGTCATCTAGATTCTATGACAAAACCAATTGTATGCGAAAGTCTCAAAGTGTGAGTTTGGCAAGTCTGAAGTAGAGTACTTGAGGCATAGAGTAAGTGCAAAAGGTACCCAAGTTTTAACTCATAAAATATATATCATTAAAAAATGGAGTACTCTAGAAGATCAGACTCAACTCAAGATTTTTTTGGGATTGATTGGGTTCTATTGTCAATTTTTCAAGGACTTCTCTAAGGTTGCACAACCATTAATGGTACTACTTGGCAAGAGAAAGAACTGAATGTGGGGAACTGCATAAGAATTTCCTTTTAGTATTTGAAAGATACATAACTACATGCACCAATCTTGAAATGATATGACCCAACATGTCCAATCAAGCTGGGTACAAATGCATCAATCATTGCAATAGGAGTATTCCTACAACAAGAATGGAGTGATGGATGGCATCCAATTGCATCTTTCTCTCAAAATTTGTTATTGGTGGAGTGCAACTATCATACAACCAAGAGAGAAGAGTTGGTTATTACTTTAGGACCAAACATTGGAAGCATTATCTTGGCAAGAAGGCATTTCTAATGGAGATAGACCACAAACCACTAGTCTACCTTGAGACTCTAAAAGATCTATCAATAGATAGATTTGTTGGGTAGAGTGAAAAAAATGGTTCAACATGACAATCACATATATAGAGAGCAAGAAGTAACTTGTGGATGCATTCACTTGGATTCCTATGGTGAAAAATTTGGTTGTAGAGGTTAAGATGAACCTAGAGTTTTGGCCAAGGATTCTTACTACTACAAAGACTAACTCATAAATTGCAGGAGCTCAATTGCAAAAGATTGAGACTGAGTAAGGAAAAAGAAGAATGGAAGATCACATTGGGACACTTGAATGTGTGAAACTCCAAGTTCCTACCATTAGCTTTGGCTTTGGTATTTATAGGGAGCATACAAGGCCTTGAGAAGCTTCTCAAGAAGCTTCCTTGAGCCGTTGTAATACCAATAGCTAGATACATGATCTAGAGATGAAATTTAGTTTGGTAACATCTGGGAGGATGTTATACATGGTGTACTAAGTAGATTCGACAAAGGTATCACCAAAAGAGTACTTCTACCAATAGGCCAGAAATTAGAACATGCTTGAAGACTTTAGAATCAATAGCTAAACATAGATCTAAAGGTGAAACTTGGGGCAATGACATCCGGAAGGATGTTGCACATGATGGAGAATGTAGATCAGATAGAGGTATCACCAAAAGAGCACTTCTACTAATAGGGCATAAGCCAAAAATAGCCTAAAAACTTAAAGCTATTTTTGGAGGCCTAAATGGATAAATTAGGCCTCAAAAATGGAAACATTTTGCTCCCCTTAGGTTTCAAAGGCTTGCCTTCTCCCCCATGATTTGTCTCATCAAGAGGTTTCCAATGGTACCTTACCCATGCAATTCTAAGTTTCATATAAGAAGATTCCCTAAATATTCCTTTTGGTCAAACCCATTTGACTAACTAGATAAGACAAGGACTGACATGTCACACATCCAAACAATTAATCCAAGGATGGAGCTTGTTGATAAATCACCCATCTAAGTATCTGATCCAAGGGTGGAGCTTCCTTTGAGGGGATCCTCTTTGCTATATAATAAAGAGAAGGTGCTCCTTTGGGGCATCGAAGGATTGAGTGTGAAATCTGTGTTTTCTCTCTTGAAGAGTTCTCTTATCCTCTGAGTATTATAGCCATTTTCTTGGAATGAAAGCCAAATTAATTAGGAAGCTTCTCAAGCAACTTCCTTCTAGAAGCCATTTACTTAGCATGCAAGCTAAGCAAGTTGGAAGCTTCTAGAAGCTATCTACTTGGGGTGCAAGCTAAGCTAAGCTAATCAGGAATCTTCTTCGATATTTCTAGAATATTCTAGGCTAATTTGTCCTATTTTCTAATTTGTTAGCCCTAACTAACTTTGTTGCTAACCTTCATATTGTTACATATTCCCCCATCGCGAGTTGGTGATGACCTTGTTGCCATTGAAGCTTCAAACTATTGGATGGCCATTTGTGCATTTTGGAGATGGGCAAGAGGTTCCTATATGGCATCATAAAGGGAAAACTCTTTCCAAAGGACCTTGTTCTTTGTATGTTGTTGGATGGCTCGTTGAATATGGCAACATGCAAGGATATGATCAACTTTGTACTCCTCATGATCAGAGATAGGGATGGAAGGAGGAGGAGGTTGAACTTGAGAGGAAAGGGAAGATGGGTTAGGAACAAAGGGTTTCAACTTAGAAATGTGAAAGATATAGTAGATGTGCATATGACAAGGCAAGGCAAGTTGATACGCAATAGGAGAGATGATTTGGGTGACATCAAAGTGTCCTATCCAATTATGGGTGAATTTATGAACTTGGGTATCAAGTGGGAGGAGTACCTTACTAGAGGAAAGCATGACCTTATTACCAACTTGAAAGTTGAGATCACCATGCTGGTGGTCTGCATATTATTTTTGCCAAATCTAAGCAACAAGGAAATGAGATTTGGCTTGTTGGAGGGATTGGGATATGGTGGCCAAGAAGGTGGAAGTATGGGGGACATGAGATGGAGGAGGAGCAAGAAATCAATCTGGTACTAGTGCATCTTGGCCAAAATTGAGGAAGAAAGGAGAGAATCCGGTACTTACATTTTTGGAATTATTGTATGCAAACTCCGTGGTTGCAAGACATTCATCACAATTGGTATGGTGGATGTTGACAAAGGCACAAAGCATATCCTCCAAGGTGCAATTTTCACAGTCAATTTTTCCATCAGTTTGAGGATGATATGCCGTGGACAAAGAATGCTTGGTGTCAAGTATTTGGAAGAATGCTTGCCAAAATTTCCTTCTGAATTGAAGATCATGACTGGAGATGAATACATGAGGCATCCCATGATGCTTGAAGACAATGTTGAAGTAGATTTGCACTAATGTTGGAGCATCCACAATATCAAAGGTCGATGCCAAATGGATTTGCTTACTAAGCTTATCTACAAACACCACAATAGCCGTGTGACCTTGCTTTGTCTTGTGCAAGGATATGATGAGATCCAAGCTCATGTATTTCCATTGAGCAAATGGAATGGGGAGTGGTTGAAGGAGTCCACTCAATTTTGGTTGTTGGCCTTGTTGCATTGGCAGCTCTCACATGATTGGACAAACTCTTGAATATCTTGTGTCATGTTAGGCCACCACCATTGGTGTTGGAGAGTACCCAAGGTCTTGTCTACATCCATGTGATTAGCTATTGGTAATTCATGGGCTTGTTGGAGGTGCACAAGTTGGAGATCACCCTTGGCTGGAACATGAATCCAATTCTTATAGAATATAGAAGGCCTTCCTTGAAGGAGAAGGTGTTGTTTTTTTTGTTGTATGCTGCAAGATGACCTTGTACGATTTGAAAGAAGGAATCTTGTTGTAGAGTTGAACTAAATTCACTTTGGACCTTGGAGTCTATTGAGACCGTTGTAATTGCTAACATGATGAGAGGTAGAGACTTCAAATCAGGTTGTCATGATAGGGCATCAAGGATGACATGAAACCAATCTGGTTTGTACTCAAGTTTGATGTCAAACAATTGGATTTGCTCTTCCCATCAATGATCTTCATGTGTTCTAAATGTAATGTCTGCAACAAGGGTTTGTGATCTGTTTGCATGATCACCTATTTTCCCAAGAGATAATGCCTCCATACCTTGGTGGCATATACCATTGCTAGTTGTTCTTGATCTTGTGCAAAGTAATTCTGTTCTATGGTGTTTAATTGGAAAGACACAAAGGCAATGGAACATAACCCATTTGGGAATTCTTGTTGCAACACAACTCCAATGGCAAAGTTAGAAGCATCAAAGTCAACCACACAATGTAGTTGAGGATCATGTGGTTGAAGAATGGGTCTTGAAGACACCATACATTCCAACTTTTCAAATGCTTCTTCATGCTTGGTGGTCCATTACAAGCTTGAGTTTTTCTCCAATAGGTTGGTCAATGATACTACCACATGCACATGATAGTGGATAAACCATTGGTAAAAACTTACCAATCCATTAAATGCTCATATCTCTATGGCATCTTTGGAGTAAGCCAATTAGTAATGGCCTTGATTTTCTTCTCTTCCATCTTGATCCCTTTTGATGAGATCTTGTGATCCAAGAAGATGACTTCCTTCTGCCAAAAGGCAAACTTTGTGTAACAATATGGAATTTAGCAACGTAGTTAGTAAGGCTAATGAAGTAGAGAATAAGCAAAATTAGCCCAAAATATTCCAAAAAGATCTAGGAAGCTTCTTGGGAAGCTTCCCGACTAGCTTAACTTGCACCCCAAGCAAATAACTTCTAGAAGGAAGCTTCTAGAGGCTTCTAACTAGCTTAGCTTGCACCCCAAGTAGATGACTTCCATAAGGAAGCTTCTTGAGAAGCTTCTTGGTTAACTTGGCTTGCACTCTAAGAAAGCCGCTCAAGGAAGCTTCTTGAGAAGCTTCTCAAGGGCCTTGTATGCTACCTATAAATACCAAAGCCAAAGCTCATGCTAGGCATTCGGAGTTTTTTGTCATTCAAGTGTCCCAATGTGAGCTTCCATTCTCCTATTTCTCTCCTTGGTCTTGGATTTTTACACTTTGACTTCTTGCAATAAAAATTCCATTAACATAGTCACCTTAGGACTTCCTGCACATCATTTATGTCTTTTGCCTTTGTCTTGCTATAGATTAAAATGTCATCCAAGAATACCACCATGTACTCATCTAGTAGTCCATCGAACACCCAATGCATCTGATCCATGAAGATTTTTGGAGCAATAGTGAGCCCAAAAGGTAGAACCCTCTATTCAAAATGCCCATACCTTGTGCAAAAGCCAATCTTTTGCACATTGTCCCTATCAATGGGGATTTGCCAATAGCCGGTTCAAAGATCCAACTTGGAGAAGTATCATGCTCCACTCAATTGATCAAGCAAGTCATCAATTTGAGGCAAGGGATATGCATTCTCCACCATTTCTTTATTGAGCCCAAGGTAAACAATACAAAAACAAACCCTTCCATGCTTTTTTGGAACAAATAGTATAGGTGCTTCCTAAAGAGATGTTTTTTGTCATATGAAATCCTTCTCCAACAATTCCGTAAGTGTTGTTTGAAAATCCTCCAACTCCTTTGGTAAGGGCCGATAGATTGGCCTACTAATAAGAGTACTCCCTAGTAATAACTCAATCTTAAAGGGCATACCACAATCAAAGGGTAATCCATTTGGCAAATCATCTAGAAATATGTTCACAAACTTTTGAACTATTTAATCAACCATTTCTTGATGAGGCTCTTGACCCTCCTCATATTCTCCTTGTGCAATCGGTATGATCTACACCCCAAAAACAAACTTATCTTCCTCCAAAGCTTGCTCTATGGCTGCTTCATTGACAAACTTCCCATCTAGGGACTCATTTTCCTTCATAGCTTACTCTATGGTTGCTTTCCTCACAAACTTCTCATCTTGGGACTCATTTCTCTTCAAGGCTTGCTCTATGGCTACCTTCCCAACAAAATTCCTTTCTTGGGACTAACTATTCTTAGATGTCTTACTCAGGGGTACGAGATAATGTTATAGGAAATTCCTACCTTGGTGTTATACTTGAATTTGTTGTTGGCTCCAATCAAATTGAACCTTATGATGTTCAAGCTAAAGTAGACCTAGAATGATATCATAGTATAGAGGTGCCCTTACAAATCTCATACACTCTAAATACTCTTTCCCAATCTTAAAAGTAATAAGATGCAAAAACTTTTCTACCATTTATCATCATCAATCTACTTCTAATTATTGGCTTGATAGGAATATGTAATTCCTTTGCTAATTACATGGACAAGCAATTTTCTGAACTTACCGAATCAAACAAAATCCTATAGTCATAATTAAATATCATACCTTGCAAATGAAGCAAACTTGCATAGTCAAGCCTTTGATCACATTGGAACTAATCAAGTTCCCAATAGGTGGCTCAAAATCTCCCATTGGTTTTCCTCATTTGCATGATCAATCTTCTCCACAAACTCCATCTGAGCAACTTGCCAAGGTCATCCATTCTTGAGCGGACATTCAACAATACGATGTCTAATTTGGTGACAATAGAAACAAACACCATTTTGTTATAGTTTTTCTCTATCGGTAATGCCAAGTGATCTCCGTTGAATGGCATCAATCTCCATTGGTGATGGCTCCTCTACCCATCTGTAGTGTATTGATAGGTTTTGTGGAAGTCGAGATCAAGACCAAGTTGTTGCAACTAAGGAATCAAAACATTCAGCCAATCGCATGGCTTCTTCCAAGTGTTGTTGCTCTTGCATAGTACTTCTAATTTGGTTTGTGACTTCAAGCTCCTCACAAATTGATCCAAAGCTTCATCTTCCAATATATCTGGAATTTGCATGATGGTGGTCTAGAATTGCGTGATGTAACTTCTTATAGAGCCAATCTGCTTCAACTTTGCCAACCTATCTCGTGCAGCTCGTGTGGTATTATAGCTTGGAATCAACCAATTATTGCACTCTTGAATTCTACCCATGTCAAGATTGGTGCCGTTCAGCTCGCTCTACTCGGAATTGCCACCATAGCTTTGCTACTCCATTCAATTGATTGGAAGCCAAGAGAATCTATTTTTTTGTTCATCTTGAAGGTTGATAGCTTTGATATAACATTCATAGTAAAATACAAAATTCTCCACTACACTCAAGAGATTCTTGCTTCAAAAACCTAAGGTTTTGGAAACTGGATTTGGTCTTCTCCTTCTCAAATTGATACTCTCTCTATGTGCTCTTGTTGTCGATAATCTCATTCAACCAACAATCAAGAAGGTGCCCAATTTGTTGTTGCATCGCAATGATAACCTCAAGCATTGCCATCATGATTATTACTCTATCACACCATGTACAATCTATCTAATTTACTAACACATAAATGCAACATGTCCATTGTTCTCCATAAGTTACAATTGGAAGTTCCTTGGACAAAGTGATTGTATTCAAAAATTCCTACCCAAAGCATGAGAGGATGAACTATGTGAAACAATGCTTGGGTAGTACCTAGATGTGAAAATCCCAATGGTTTGGCAAAAATGGATTTGGTTGTCCATATATTCCATCCATCTCATTCCTACTCTAATACGAATGTAAAAGACCGAGACCAAGGAAGGAAATAGGAGAATGGGAGATTACATTGGGACACTTGAATGTGTGAAACTCCAAATGCCTAGCATGAGCTTTTGCTTTGGTATTTATAGGGAACATACAAGGCCTTGTGTAATATTATGAGGATAGCAAAGAAACATGGAAGAGAAAACACAAGCTTCACACTCAAACTTTGGTGCCCCAATTGAGCACCTTTTTTTTATTATATAGTCCAAGAGGATCTTCTCCAAGGAAGCTTCACCATAGGATTGGGTACATGGATAGTGACCTGATAGCAAGCTCCACCCTTAGATTACTTGCTTGGATGGGTGACATGTCTATCTTGGTCCCATCTAGTTGGTCAAATAGACTTTGACTAGAGGGAATCTTTAAGAGAATCTTCTTGTAGGAATCTCAAATCACATGGGTAAGGTACCATTGGAAAGCTCTCGGTGAGACAAACCAGGGGGAAGGGAAGGCCAACATTTACTCCATTGGAGAGGGAATCTACATATTTTTGAGGTCTAATTCATCCGTTTAGGCCTCTAAAATTGCCTCTAAAGTTTTCAGGCCTATCTTGGTTTTTTCCCTATTAGTAGAAGTGCTCTTTTGGTGATGCCTCTACCTGATCTACTTCATCCATTATGTGTACCATCCCTTCCAAAGGTCACCACCCAAATTCTATCTTTAGATCATATGTCTAGTTATTGATTCTAATGTCTTCAAGCATGTTTTAGTTTTTGGCCTATTTGTAGAAGTACTCATTTGGTGATACCTCTGTCTGATCCACTTAGTCCATCATGTATAACATCCTCCCAAATATTACCAAACCAAATTTCATCTCTTGATCATATGTCTAGCTATTGGTATTACACATTGAGAAGCTTCTCAAGAAGCTTTCTTGAGCGGCTTTCTTGGAGTGCAAGCCAAGTTAATCGGGAAACTTTTCAAGAAGCTTGCCTCTAGAAATCACTTACTTGGCATACAAGCTAAGCTAGTTGGAAGCTTCTAGAAGCTACCTACTTGGGGTGCAAGCTAAGTTAGCCAAGAAGCTTTCTAAATACTTTTGGAATATTCTAGGCTAATTTGTCCTATTTGTTACTTCGTTAACACTAACTAAATTTGTCGTTAAACTCCATATTGTTACATCAATCATCCAAATGTATAACCAATAGCCAAGGAATCACCCTTCATGATGGCAAGCTATGGATCCCAAATGCTCTGGACCCAAGAACCATCTAGCAAAATGTCATGATTTTGCCATTGTAGGTCATGTTGGAGTAAACAAAACCTTAGATGTAGTCAAATGCTATTACTATTGGCCCAAGATGAGTAACAATGTGGTGGAGTATATTTTAAGTTGCCTACTCTATCAACAAGATAAACCCTCTAATCAAAATCCCACATGACTCCTTCAACCTCTCCCTTCTCTTACACAATGTTGGTAGCAAGTCAACATGGAACAAGTTTGTGAATTGCCCAAGATCATCTCAAGTTTTCAGTCCATTGTAGTCTTTGTAGACCAACTTTAAAAAATTATTCATGTGTATCCTATGAACAAGGACATGATTGCACCAAAATTAGCTCAATTGTACTTACTTGTGGTCTTTTTTCACAATGGATTGTCTCTAGTTTTCATCACCAATTAGGGTGCTCAATTCACTAGTTTGTTTTGAGAACATTCTTTGGTGCCTTCAAAACTCAAATTACCATGTCCACATCCTACTATCTACAAGATTATGGACAAATAGAGTAGGCCAATTGCACTATTGAGGATGTGCTCTAGAGCTTTACCTTAGAGGAGCAAGAAAGGTGATCCACATTATTGATGGATAAAATTGATTAGTGCCACATAAACAATGTTGATTCTAAGCAAATTCACCCTTTAGATAGGAATATGTGGTTCACCTCTATGTGAGGCTACATCCACAGTAAGCATCAAGAAGGCCTTTACTGACTCAAGGTGCTATCTCTTTTCTAGTCCAGTCCTACGACCGTTTTACAATCCATACTCCCCACGACCTGAGAGAGAGCACCCCTCACCAAAATACCCGCAACCCTAAGGCATATTAGTCAAAACCTAACAAAATCCCCCTTGACTCTTGTCTTGGGGTTAGTAACCTTGCAACAATTAATCACTTAGTGGGAAGTTCTAGACAGACAACCAATTACTTGACCCCTCCTTTAAACTAGGATAAACTAGAACTTATAACCATAGCCCATATAGAGAAGAGTAACCAAAGCAGCCAAGGTCACCTCCAATCTTAGGTCATCCTACTCATGCTCCACTTGCACAACCTGCAGGGTAGCACAATGCCTGGAGAAACTTTCTAAAGGTATGACTTTGGTAAAGGCATCAGCCGGGTTGAGCTTACCATCAATCTTGACTAGATCAAGCTTTTTTTCAGACACAACTTGCCTAAGAAAGTGATATTTGATGTCTATATGCTTAACCCTACTGTCCATCACCTGATTTCAGCTAGGTATAAAGCACTTTGGTTGTCACAATGAAGCATTACATTACCATGTGTTAGCCCCATCTCAGCAACAAGTTTGTCCAACCAAATTGCTTCCTCTGCTGCTTCTGCTGCTACCACATACTCCGCTTTTGTAGTAGATTGTGCAACACACTTCTGCAAGATAGATTTCCAACTAATGCACCCACCACCAAGTGTGAATACATACCCTATTGTTGACCTCCGCTTGTCCAAATCTTGTCCATAATCAGCATCTACATAGCCTCTAATGATGTAATCATCATTGATCTTCCATCAAATAAGAGCGCATAGTCTAGTGTACCTCTCAAATACCTAAGAATCCACTTAACTGCTTCCCAATGTGTCCTTCTTGGATTTGACATATACCTGCACACCTTACCCATTGCTAGGGCAAGATCAAGTCTAGTGCAAGTCATCAAGTACATGAGACTCCTAACAGCCTTCTCATAAAGAATGTTAGCCATCAATCCCTTCTCCAGAGCATCTGTAGGACAACATGCTCCTGAAAGCTTGAAATGAGGAGCTAGAGGAGTACTTACTAGTTTACAGTTCTCCATGTTGAACCTAACAAGTACCTTCCTAGCATACTTACCTTGTGTCAACCACAACAAACCAGTGCCAAGTTCCTCTTGATCTCTATGCCTAATATCCTTGTGGCCAACCCTATATCCTTCATCTTGAACTTTGAACTCAAGAGCGCCTTGAGCTTGTTCACCTCAGATCTATCCTTGGCAGCTATCAACATGTCATCCACATATAGCACAAGAATAATAAAACCAAAGGTCTTATTACTCATTGGTTTCATGTACACACAGGGATCAAATAAACTCCTATTGAAACCTTGAGCGTGCATAAACACATCAAACCTCTTGTTCCATTGGCAAGGTGCTTGCTTCAATCCATACAAGGACTTTAGCAATCTACATACCTTGTCTTTTTGGCCATCTTCAAAAATCCCATAGGTTGTCTCATGAAGATCCTCTCATCCAAGGTACCATAAAGAAACATTGTGATAACATCCATTGATCTAAAGTAAGACCAAATAATGCAACAAGCATACATAACATATGGATTGTGGAATACTTTGCAACATGAGAAAAGACCTCATTATAGTCCACCCCCTTCTCTTGAGTGAACCTCTTTGCTACCAACGTAGCCTTGTAGATCTTTGATCCCTCCTTAGGACCCTCTTCCAACTTATAGATCTACTTGCAATCTATCACTTGTTGATCCTTAGGTAACCTAACTAGCTCCCAAGTCTTGTTATCCCTCAAGGATTCCATCTCCCTCTCCATAGAACCAAACCACTCATCATTTTCACTAGAAGAACATGCCTCCTTGTAGGATGAGGGTTCACCTTCTTCCAAGACTAGAGCACGAGCATCACCCCCAAAAGTCAAGTCATCATCCAACAACTTTGTTGAATTAATCCATGTACCATATCTGATTGGAGCTCAACTAGCATGCCTTGATAACCTCCTAGATTAACTCTCTGCTTGATCTCCATGTGTAGGTCCAATGTGAGACTGACCTAGCACATTTTGTTGCTCATCAGCAACTACTTGCTCCATTTGTTCTTGCTCCTCAAGAACTTGCTCTGCTACAAGAGCACCTCCTTTATCTTCATCACTGAAGTGATCAATCTCCCCCTCAACTAGATCTAAGGTGGTAGACTTGCCTTTTTCAATGTAGGGAGCCTGAGCATCCTCCCCCTCCTTGAATGATCTAGATTCATTAAAGGAAACATCCCTACTGACCACAACCTTACATGTTTTTGGATCCCATAACCTATGAGCTTTCAGTCCACTTGCATAGCCAAGAAAAACACATTTCTTTGACTTAGCATCCAACTTGGACCTTTCCTCCTTAGGTGTGAGTGAATATGCATCACAACCAAATATCTTCAATCTACCATAATCAGCTGGTCACTTATGCCTCAACTCATATGGTGTCTTGAAGTTGATTGCACTGGATAGAGAAATATTTACCACATATGTCGCTATGTTGATAGCTTCTGCCCAAAACTCATGTGGGAACTTTGATTCACTCAACATACTCCGTGCATGTCAAAAAATGTCCGGTGGAGCCGCTCAACAACACCGTTCTACTGCGGAGTGTAAACTGTGGTAAGGTGGCAAGTTATCTCCTGTTCTGTGCAGTATGCCTGAAACTCTCTAGAGACATACTCCCCGCCATTTTCTGATCTTAGACACCTCACCTTCTCTCCAATCTGAGTCTCCACTTGGGCCTTCCACTTCTTGAAAGACGCAAAGACTTCAAACTTGTGGTGCATGAAATAAATCCACACAAACCTCGAGTAATCGTCAATAAATGTTACAAAGTAAATTTTTCCAGAGTGTGAGGGTGTAGGAGATAGTCCCCACACATCACTATGTACATACTCAAGTAGACCCTTGGAATTATGGGTCCCCACTCCAAAAACAGATCTGTTTTGTTTTCCAAAGATGCAATGCTCACAAAAATCCAACTTTACAATCTTCAAGCCAGATAGCAAGCCATTTCTTTTCAAGACAGCCAAACCCTTCTCACTCAAATGACCTAGTCGTGAATGCCACACAGTCGTCATCCCATCCTAAGACCTGGTTACATTGGCTTCTCCACACACTGTAGTGCACTCCAATACAAATAGATTCTTTTGAAAGTTACCTTGCAAGATAACCTTTCCACCAGAAGTGACTCAAAATAGCCCATCACCAACACTCCATTGATGACCTTTGGCATGCAATACTCCAAGGGAAATCAGGTTCTTCTTCATGTTAGGTATGAACCAAACATCATTGAACTTCCGCATAGCTCCATCAAACATTAGAATCCTTATGGATCCAATACCCTCAATCCGACAAGGTTGATCATTCCACATCAGAATTGAACCATTTGATGTTGAAAGTGAATAGAAGAACTCCTTGATATAGCATATATGGTACAAGCAAGCACAATCTTGAATCCAATAATCATCCATACTAGGAGATGAGGCACAAAGGGCATACCCACAATGTCACAAATCATATTGATCATCCAACAGATCAGTATCCTCCTCAACATAAGCTATGTTTGCTGAAGACACTTCATCTACCTTTCCTTTGCCCTTAGCTTTGCACTCCTTCTTCATATGGCCTTCTTTGCCACATCCCCAACAAGTCACATGTTTCCTTTCCTTGGACTTGCTTCTTGACTTAAACATGGACTCGGCCTTGCTTTTCCCCTTATCACCATCACTAGTCCTCCATTGAGGTCTCCTACATTGGATAACCAAGGCATTGCCCTGAGTAGAAGATGACATTGAGGTTGCAACAAGTTTGTGTTGCAAGTCATCTGTAAGTAGAGCTACAGTCACCTCTTCAAAGGTAATGGTCTTTTTCTCACTATGCAACAACACTCGTGAAAGAGACTGATAGGACGGCGGCAAGGAGCCCAACAAGTGCAGCACCTTCCGATCCTCATTCAAGTCTTCTCCTAAGTTTGTCAAGTCTACTACTAGGTCACAAAATGCATCTACATGGTCTTTGATGTTGGTCCCTGGTTTCATCTTGGATGTGATTAGTTTGAGATTGGTGTATAATCTATTTGACAATTCATTCTGATGATACTTGCTCTGTAGTGCATCAAACAAGGAGGTAAAGTCAGAATGCTCCCTCACTTGCTTGATCACATGGGGCTGAAGGTGTAGCAAAACAGTATTCACAACTTGCTCTTGCATATCATCCCAATCACTTTGTCTCACATCCTCAAGTTTCTCCCTCAAGAGCTTACCTAAACCAGTTGCACTCAAAACTCCTTTCACCTGCCGTTCCCACAATAAGAAATCCATGCAGCCATCAAACTTTGCCACATCAAACTTGGGTCCACCAAGCTTCAGAGTACCCATCTTGACTTTTTTTCTGCTCCTCAAGTACTACAGAGGCTATTGTTGTACTTAGAGACTCTTCTTGAGTCCTTGAATCTTCCACCTTAAAACTCCAATACTCAGGGGAGTGGGTCATAAGATGAAAATCTTTTTTCTTTTTTTTTCTTTTTTTACATTAGCTTCTTCAAATACTCAAAGTCAACAATAATTACATCAATTGATAAAATATTGTCCGCCCTTATGACACAACCTTTATCCAAAAACCTTCTACATGTGTGATTTTTAGTCTCTTGGTGTACTCACTACCCTAGTCTTGAAGCTCAAAACCTTTGGGAAGTTATGGAGTGTGACACCAGACTCTCTTGACCCTCTTGGGAAATAATGTACAATATTTTCATAAACAAAAGGAAGCACATGAAGAATGGCCACCTTCACCACGTCAAGGCATAGGATTAATTGCAAAAGGTGGCGAGATACTGTGTGGTTCAATCAATCTTGAGGACAAGAGAGAACAAGAGTGATCAAGAGCTCCACTTTGGTTCTGAAAGAGAGCTTTGGTAATGTCAGCAACAAACAATTTAATGCCTCAAGGACATCATGGTGTGAGATTCAACTCATCAAGAACTATCCAATATCCGTTCTATACAGCCTCCACTAGGATACCTTCCTAGAAGACAAGCTTTCTTGAATTATGTGTAACGTAGGAACCTAAGTACTCATGCAGGTCAGTATGCTTATGATTGTTGATGCGGACAAACCAATGTCCTATTGTTAGGGCTAGGTACTCAATCATGCTTGTTTCCTACTTGAAGTTGGTCTCTGAAGCAATACAGGTTTAATTTTTTCTGTATGAATATAGCTCGTGCAAGATTCTTCAAGTGTTCCCGTATACTAACAGGCAGAACATAGCGCTGACATGATTCAAAGGAAGACCCAGATGGTACATCATCACCTTTTTCAACCCATAATTGTTACAACTAGGTAGCAATCTATCTTCTCAGTCTCAATTTCTATCACTATCAGATCTATTTGATAAATTTAAAGTTATCTCCTGATTTCATTGCATTGAAATGAAATCTAAGAATTAGTCCTCAAAGGCAACATATAGATCTTGGGATGACTCAAGTGTACTAGCTTCATGGACTTCAATAACAGGCCTACAGAGCTAGCCCTTACAAAGCAATCAAGGAATGTATAATAGAGAGAGGTTGCCAAGAGCTACTTTGGAAGAATTCTTGCCTGGGTCACCTTCAAGTTGTCTATTGATAGCATAGAGTGGGAGTTGATTGCTTCTTGATCAATGACCTCATGTTATGCCTTGACAATAGCTTCATGATCCTAGAGGCTCATAGCTCCCTTCCTCTAAAAAAAGTACAAAGTGCAGGGGAACGGACGAATGACCAAGGTCCCCAAATTGAGGTTCAGCCTTTAGTCCAGAATTGCTTCATGCATCAGCTTCATTGAGCCACCACTTGTCTCAATTTTCTCATAGCCTCCATCATCAACCTCAGCATCTCTATGGTACCAATTGATGGATAAAATTGATTAGTGCCACATAAACCATGTTGATTCCAAGCAAATTCACACTTAAGATAGGAATACATGGTTCACCTCTGTGTGAGGCTACGTCCATGGTAAGCATCAAGAAGGCCTTTACTGACTCAGGGTCCTGTCCTTTTTCTAGTCCATTCCTACAACCATTTTACAGTCCATACTCCCTATGACCTGTGAGAGAGCAACCCTCACCAAAATACCCGGAACCCTCAGGCATATCAGTCAAAACCTAACAATTACTTCCACTAGTGGAATTTGCCTCCAACAATTTAGTGAATGCATCTACACAAGTAAAACTACTTTTCTTCATGGATGGAACACCCTTTTACATCTTCAAGCTTGGCAAAAGTCCGCCCAATGGCTACAAAAGTTAATGTTGTCAACACTTTTGTTTCTAGCATCGAATAGGGTGTAAAGAATGCCAAGAACAAGTTGGAAATACTCCAAAATTGATAGATAAAAAATAAAAAATATTTATATCACAAGCACATGGAGTTTTAGCATTGGGGATCAAGTGTGGTTGTCCACAACCAATCTTATGTTAGTTGGCCTTTATAAGTTCAAATCCCATTTTATTGGCTCTTTTCCTATCATCCATTGAATTGGCATGTTGACCTATCACCTCAAGCTACCAACACACACATTTTGGAGATCTATCCAATGTCTATGTTTCCTTGCTATGCAGATATACACCCCAACTGCCCCACTTTCCTTCTATACAAGAAGCTTAACCTTGTCCAACACTCACCAATTGCACGGAGGAATATGAAGTCAAACGTATTCTCCAAGAACACATCCATGATACCCATCATCCACGTAGGTAATATCTTGTACATTGGAAAGGATACACATTATATGAGGCAACATGGGAGCCCATAGCTAGCTTGACCAATGCACCAATGTTAGTGCAATTATTTGAGCAATAGCTTTGCAACAAGGATGTTGTGTCTTAAATGGGAGAGGTTTGTAATACTAAATAGATTATCTAAAGGTGGAAATTGGCTTAGTAATATCTTTAAAAATGTTATACATGATAATAATGGATAAGATAGAGATGTTACCAAAAGAGTATTTCCACTAATAAGGTAGAAGTAAAAAACACCCTTGAAACCTCAAAGCTAATTTTGGAGGCCTAAACAAATGAATTAGACCTCAAAATGAATTCTCCACTCCCTTTGCTAAGGAAAAGGTATTGCCTTCTCTCCACTTGTTTTTCTCATCAAGATCTTTCCAATGATACCTCACTCATGCTATTTTGAGCTTCATATAAGAAAGGCTCTCCAAAGATTCCCATTGGTCAAACTTATTTGACCAACCAATAGGACAAGGACCAATCATGCAGCTAATCTATGTGTGTAGCTTGTTGACATATCATCAATCCATGTATCTTATCTAAGGGTGTAGCTTTCTTTGATAGAATCTTCTTTGCTATATAATAAAAGCAAGGTGCTCCTTTAGGGCATCAAAATATTCAAGAATGAAACCTTGTGTTTCTCTTGTGTTTCTTCTCTTATATTTCTCTTGGGGTTTCTCTTGTCCTCAAAATGTTACACACAATCATGAACTTTCAAGAAAAATTTTATGGTCATCTTGTTGTTTGTCCTCGTCAAAGCAATGTGTAATGACATCCCAAATGTTAGTTGTTTGCATTGCTCCAAAGCATGTTCTTATAGCTTTTCAACAAGCAACTCCTTACACTCATACAATAGCTAGAACAATCTACAATGAGCAAGCATGGCTTGAAAAATAGAACTTGCACATAGACCACCAATTCTTGCTCTTTTAGATTCTCTTCAAGATACTAACTAATAGAGTGACTAATTGTGCAATGATGCAAATGTGGTTACTCATTTGTTATGTGCTTATCTTTACTAAATTCTTTTGCTCAAGTTATAATACCATTAGTTAGACAAATTAGCTACATGTGAAAATTGGCTTGGTAATATTTTTAAAGATTTTATACATGATGGTCTAAGTAGATCCAATAGAGGAGACCAAAAGAAGACTTCCTCTACCAATAGTACTTTCCTTCTATACAAGAAATTCAACCTCATCTAGCACTCATTGATAGCACGAAAGGATACAAAGTAAAGCACATTCTCTAGAAATGCATCCTAGGGACCCATCATCAACATGTGGAATATCTTGTCCACTAGAAAGGATACTCATTGTATGAGGCCACTTGGGAACCTATAGCTAGCTTGACCACCACATTGGCAGTAGGGGAATCTTTGGAGCATCAACTTCACAATGAGCATGTTGCATCTTAAAGAGGGGGAGCTTTGAAATACAATTACCTACATAAATTAGCTACATGTGAAAATTGGCTTGGTAATATCTTGGAGGTGTTAGAGATATTATACATGATGATCTAAGTAGATCAAATAGCGGAGTCACCAAAACGGGACTTCTACTAATAAGGCAAAGGCCAAAAACACACCAAAAACTTTAGAGCCAATTTTAGAGGTCTAAATGTAAGAATTAGCACTCAAAAATAGAATCTTACTTCCTACTTTGGCAAAAAGAGAAAGGAATTTCCTTCTCCCCCTTTTTTGTCTCATTGAGATCTTTCCAATGGTACATCTTCCATGTTTTTTTAACTTCCTACAAAAAGATTCCCCAAATATTCCCTTTGGTCAAATTTTTTTACCAACCAAAAGTACAAGAATCAACATCCAACCAATCCATGCATCTAATCTAAGGGTGTAGCTTGCAGATTTGGTCCATTGATAAAGCTCAGAGACCGATCCTGAGACTCTATCTAGGATCTCATTTACAGAAGTACTCTACAAACCAATTTTGTGTAGTAGTGCGGGCTGCCACAAATTTTAGAGTTCTTAGACATTCAGGACAGAGGAAATGCAACACAACCCTATTTCACTGCCCCTGCCTGGCCCAGAATTACATTGATATATCACAAATCCATGTATCTAATCTAAGGATGTAGCTCCTTCTAAAGGGATCCATTTTGCTATATAATTAAGACAATGTGCTCCTTTGGGGCATCAACATTTTTGAGAGTTTGAATCTTGTGTGCTTTTGTCTTTGTGTTGTTACACAAGCCTATCCATGCTCTTTGATGATGTTTGCTTCATGTTGTTGGAGTCACAAGTCTCAACACATCATTTACTATTGCAATTGCATTCTTAGGAGAAGAAACAAAACCATACTACTATTGGACTTTAGATCACATTGCAATCTTGTACAAGCCTATGAAAAATTGTGAGTTTGCTTTGATGAATGCTCTTTCCTGCACATTCCCTACTTCAATGCATCTTCTTTTGCATTTTGCATATTCATAAGAATGTTTTAGCAAATTGTAAGAAGTACTTTGATACTAAGGATGACCGGGATATATTCTTGAGTGAATGGAAAAATGTGGTGCAATCAAAGACTAGAAATATTTATCACAATGTGGAGTGATTTGTATGAAACATATGCCTTAATTCCAATCATTATCAACTATTTGAGGACGATGTGGATTGGATACAAAGAATGCTTGGTAGTAGCATGGACAAATCAAAAAATTCATTTTGGTAATGTTACATCTTTTTGAGCTGAGGGTCAGCACATGATGGTAAAAAAATATTAGAAAGTCTCCACCAAAGATCTACAAGATGTTCAAGTTTGATTATCTCATGCCTTTGAGAATAAAATTAAAGAAATTGAAGCATAGTGAGGCATGGAGCATATTAGAGTTCTTCATGATCACAAACAATGCTTTTATTGGAGTGTGATCCAATGAGTATTGTTATATGCTTTGAAGAAAGTTCAGAATAGTTATTGATGGCACAAGAGAAAGAAGGTGAAGAACTTCAAAGTTATATTAATGTCAATGAAGAGAATAGGATTTCCTTATAAGCAGCATATTTTGCAAGTGCTAAATGGTAAGGATTTGCTTGCAATGAGTGATTTTCATCTTATGTGGCATTTGGTTGAACATTGAACATTTGTGTGAGACTATTACACCAAGACCAATTGATATTGTTCAACTTATTATCCTACCAAGCTTAGATCCTATTTTTTGTGTTGTGCATCAAATTTATCAAATAGTAGCACCTCATCAACAAGAGAAAATACATAGTTAGCTCTCAAACATTGCTTCTAAAACATTGGCTTTGGAGAATCCACCAATGTTACATACTCATGGACGTCCTCAAGGATCTCAAGTGAATTTCCAAAGAACAAATCAAAGTGCTACTAGAGCTAAGTACTCTACACAAAGAGATGCCTCACAATATGAGTTGGTGGAAGCATCAAGTTCACATAAAGGACTTAGGCATTGTGGAATTTGTAAGTTTATTGGGCATAATGCACTAACTTGTCCTCAACATATTATATCTCCATCATGAGCATCAGATGTGTTAATCTAGATAGATATCAAAATATAATAGAGATAAGAGAATATGATAGAGATACTTCACCAATAATTAGGTGTTTTTTTTATTATGATAGTTCATTAGATAGGCATAAGTTATCCTTTGTCTAATGGATTGGTTTTGTACTACATATTCAATATATGAAAGTGCATTCTATTATTGTATTGTTTCTATTATTTAGCAATCTTTCCACTTGTGTTACTCTTCATGATCTATATTTTCTACATGCATCTCTACCTATGTCATTTTTTTCTTTGATCTTTCCTATACCAGTCACTATGCTTGTTCCTTTTCTTTTCTTGTGCTACTTTACATGTTATATTTTCTCTATTTTCTTCTATTCTCTAAAGTCTGCATTCTTTGATTCATTCTCTTTGCTAGATCTCTACCTTTCTTGTCAGATATAGCTATCTGTAGTTGAGTGTTGCACTTTCCTACTAATAACTTTTTGTTGTTGATGCTTTTCCTTTTACTTGATCTCATAGGTTCACTCCATCTTTATGCATGTTCTAGTATATTCATTGTATTGTCCTTACACATGCACTTCAAGACACTTATGACTACTAGATCTTTTTATCTTCAAATGACTTTTTCTCTCATTTGCTATATTGTAGTCCTTATTTTTGCACCATAGTCTTTATTTTTCATCCTAAAGCTACCAACATGATAGACATTCCAGATCTGGCTTTGGGAATGAGCTCATCATTCATAGAATACAATTTTAATGAAGGTATGAATCTCCTAATGTAGTGAAAGGCCTCTCAATATATGAATTAAAGGTAGCACCTGCTCTTGTGAAGGCAAAGGTGGAAATAAGGAGTTGATAATAACATGCAAATGGCCTTTCTTTGCTTGTGGCTATGTGGTCCATTATTACCATTGAAAGTAGTGTAGCACAATATCAACTAGCATTCTCTTTCTTGTAAAAATTGATAGAGAAACATCCTTTAACACTTTTTCCAACTTCAGGGTTCCTAACATACGCATAATTGCTATAGCAGAAAACCCTTTTATACTATAATTAAACTAGACTATTGTTAAGATATACTCCTAACTAGTCTCCAATCATGTCACACAGTAGATGAGTACTTGTTGCATCTTGAATTTAGCAAGAAGATTCTACAATCTGAACTTGACTTTAAGAAAAGCATCAACTAATATTTGTTCTACTTCAAAATTGAACTTCCATATTGAGATTATACTATTGTTGATTTCAACATCAACAAAAAAGTAGTCAAAGATGAAGTTCTACTCTATTGGAGACTTGTAGCTAAAGTCTATAGACTAACATGCACTACGATAGATCAGATTTAATAACGGGAAGTTTGCAAGGTTGTGCGTTTTTTCCATATGTGATTTCTGCTTGTATGGCCCTTATGCTCCACAAGCAAAAAGATCTTTGGAGAACAAACTGATAAAGAATGATAATTAAGATTTGCTTTGCTTAAGTCAAAAATCCACAAACCATGTAAAATTGAAAATTATTTTTTTGACATGTACATAATTTGAGACACATCTTTAGAAAATGTACACTTGCTTGGTTCCTGAAATAATACATGTGTGCAATCAAAATATAGTATTATTCACACTCACGCAAGACAATCTTGTTGAGTTGGTGGTTTTAGTCACACACAAAAATTGTGATCTTATGAAATTGTGTTACTTATTGTGTTAGTGTCATAGTCACACAATACTATTGAGTTGGTGATATTAGTCACACAACAAAAGTATTATGTTCTAAAACTGTGGTATTAGTCATATCAATATCAGAGTCACACAAGACTATGACACAAAAATCAAAGTTAACATTGATTAATATAGAGACAATGGGATAGAAGTAGAGTGAGTGTCATGATCACACAAGATTATGACATGCCAATCAAGTAAGTAGTGATTAATGTAAAAACAATGATAGAAGAGTTGAGTTAAGAGGAATTTATATATTATGTGATGACCCCAAAGTCACTATGATTGCCCCTACAATAAAGTAGATCAGTGGATTTAGTAAAATAAGTGGGTATATTTAACATTCTCCAACTATTGATATACATTATACATGCATCTTGGTTTATTGACTGCTTTCTTGAAAAATTCTTATTAATCTATAATTTACAACCTCAATATCACACACATTACTTCTTCATTGTTGAGCTATAAAAATTTTATGCACATATCTTTCAAAACCATATATATATATATATAGCCTGAATACATATGGCCTGAATTTACTAAAGAAATGAACTCATACAAATTTGGGTTAATAAATATTTGAGAATGATAGTCATTAGAAACACCATCAAAAATTTACTATTGTATCTAGTTAAAATTCTAATTCCAAATTCCTTTAATTTTCATTAATGTGTTTTAATCCATATTAATAATATTATTATAAAAGTGAAATTGTCTTCTATATAATCAATTTCATAAGACATATTAAATATATAAAATAAATTTATATATAATATAAATGTTGCAATTTTTTCAAGAAAATTATATAATCTATAAAAAATAAAAATAATGCTAGAAGTATTAAATAGTCAAAAAAGAAATATACAAAAAGAACCCATACAAATTCACTCTTAACATACCCATAAGATGCAATTACTTATCAAAATTTTGAAGAATAATAACAACTACAGACATTAACTTTAGTAATTAAGATGTAAATTGATTATCAAAATTTTGAAAGAATCATAGTGAAAAAAACACTAACTTAAGTTAAATCTACCACATGATTTTATCAATGATAAACCCCTTTCTTTGGGAACATGGGGAAATTTTAGTGCCATGAAATGCTTAAAAGCATGATCTCTTTATATATTAAACTTCTCTTTATACATTAAGTTAATTGAAAGTGTTTTATTGTCTTGATTGATTGCATTCTTGGCTTTGTTTTTGTTCTATGCATTCAACTTAATCCAACTACATTCTATAATAAAATTATTATAATTTATTCCTTACACCAAGAATAGAATTTGTTTCTAGATAAAGGTAATAAACCGTAGTTTAATTTATAAAAATATCTATGCTTTTGTGATATTAATACTATTACTCTCTTAATCCGAGAATATAGTTGATAGTTGTTATTTTCAAGCTTGTAATTATTTAAAGTCTAGTAGGAATACAGATATAACATAATTTCAAAACTTTCTTGAATGAATGTAATTATTGTATATATTATAAGATGATGTATTAGTTCCTAAAAAATAGTAGACAAGCAAAAAAGCACTATAACTAAGTTCAAAAAGATTTTTCGATATTTATTAGATAATTAACTTTAATATGCAATCCTCTTATTTTAGAAATATTATTTAATTGGAAAATAATCACCAAATTAATCAGTTAAATGGTTGAGCATGCTAGACCCTTGACTAAGTTTACATATAACAATATAAAGCATTCACTTGAATGGTATAGAATTTAGTTTCTAATAGATAGAATAATTAGCAAAGTCTTTAGTACGTCGAGTGACTTAGTTAACTATCTAATATTCAATATTCTACTACTCATACTCTATTTTGTCTATAAATTCCGTAAGTCCTACATAGTTTACTTACACGATTTAATATCTTGCAAATTCCTCAACATAAACCTACGGCTTTTAGACTGTAGAGCATATAAATAAATAAATAAATAAATAAATAAATATGAGAGTAGATTAAAACCTATGCTTTTAAATCAACCATCTAATTATTCAAACATCAAAATATTAGTTAATCAGTGAATGATAATTTTACACTGCTGATATCACTTTAAGGATAATAGTCAATACAGTTATTCTCCTTGGGAGTGGTATGATATCATATAAGTTTACTTCTTAAACCGTGGAAGGGTCATCGTATGTGGGATGCTTATTTGTCCCTTCCAAATTTAGTACTTATTTAAAAACGAATTCTCAGTTAATATAAAGATCTTAAAAAATATATTTTCTGAGAATATTTATTCTAAATATATTAGAAAACCTTACGTAGATATGTTTTACTTGCAATTAGTTAAAATGATTAATATAGTAAAATTTTATACATAAATGTATCAAAATTTTATCTAATATATAAAATACAAATTATTTAAAATTTGATAACTTAATAGTTAAATTTATGAAAAGGAACCTGTCTTTATTTTACACAATACCTCCTGGTATTGTGTAAAATGTATGAAATGATTCCCGAGCCGAAAAAGCAAAACTAAAACTCTTCAATGTGATGAGTTTGCGAAGTAGCGAAAGGTCAAGAATGGAAAATACTGTAGAGTAATCACTAAACAAACTCCTCACGCTCACCACCCGCAAACTCAGGGTTCGAACTCAGAGTAACTTGGCTAGGTGTGGTCAGTGGGACTGGGCCAGAGGGTCCAAAGAGTTTCTGAGAGGCGTTTTAGCGAGAGGCGTTGTTGTTGTAGTTGTTGTAGCAGCAGCACCACCATTGCACTTGCATTGCCTTCCTTCCATCTTCACCTCCTTCGATCGACAGGCATCGCCCTGAAGGGACTTCTACCATCGTTGTAGAGAATTCATTATGTGAGATTCTCTAGTTTGCCCCGCCAGTATGCATGTGATTTGTTGTTTTCGTGTGTCGACCTGTTGTGGTTTTGTTATTTGATTTGCTTGTGTGGCTAGATCGTATGTAAGGGAAATCCTACATTGGTGGAGAGATTCGCTTGTGAGGGATGAGTTTGTGGAGTCTGTGGATGTGGTGAGGCACGTGGAGTGCTCTAGGGCTTAATTGAAGTGAGCTATGTGTTTTAGCAGTCGGCAGGAAGAGCGGATTCGATTCATCTGCTCGGTGGTTATTTTCGTTCTGGTTATTGATTGCGATTGCACTCCGATCGCTGCAGTTGAGTTATTGAATCGTGATTCGATCAAGTTTAGGTTATTTGTAAAGCTTTGGGCTCCAGTGGCTCGTTAGCCAGATTGTGATATTCCGGGGACTGTAGCCCCCTCAGGCTAGGTTTTCGGAGATGTGATCTGGCCTTCTCGATAAGTTGCATGGGAGGCTATTGGATCAGGATGTCTCTGAAATTGAGCGAGCTGGCTGAAGCTGAAATCCGAATATCTGATGATTTATTTGGCGCGCAGGTCGGACGATGCCGAAGATCCCGTAGACCCCAAGCCCGAAATTGAGGAGTCCTGTAAGCCTAAATGTGTGAAGCAGCTTCTGCAATATCAGGTTCGGACTTGCCCTTTCAGATTTAGGTCCAGGCTGAAGCACTTGCTGAATATTGCCAAACTTCATCTAATCTGCTGTATTGAGCGAGGCCCAAATAAATTCCTCCACCTAGTAACGGCATCCTTATAAATGAATACCTTGTTAAGTGCTCGTAGTCTGCTATCGCTTTGGCCATATCTCAGTTCAGCATGAATTCTGTGCGTGGAGTAACTTCTTATCGTCAGTGGTTCATCTAGGTCTGTGGTTAAGGTCACCCAGACTATGTAGCCATGTTACCACGTTCTCTTACTCTCTCATTATTTCTGTTCGAGGACATTGAATACCTTGAGAAAACATTGCGTGCGCAGTACATATCCTCACTCAAAATAGTTATTCCTAGACATTGTGCCATAATCCAATTGCACATACATCTCGTCCAAGTGCAGACGGAACTTATTATCTTGGGGCATGCAGTTGTTAGGTATCACGCTTTGTTCCAATGCAAGTGATCAACCGACCTCTTGTTGATCATTAACTGCAGTGAAAAGACTTTCGTAGATTGTGGTATTAGGATGGTTAGACGCGAATGTGTCGTTTGACAGTGGGAAGTAGGTTGAAGCACCTAGTTCTGAGGTCGTCTTAGTGATGAAGTTATTACTACAATAACTGGCTTTAGATCAATAAATTGGAGCTTTGGGTATTAGGAGTCACTTGCAGGTCAAGCCAGATGAAAAGATGATGAAGACATTTGATTACAGAGTGAATGAGCCAAATGTCCTGCTATCGGACATGAAAGACGACGAGATTTGACCTTAGTCACCCCTCTTTCTCCACGTCAGATATTCCCCTAAGACGAGTTGAGCTAATTAAATGTGGTGTACCTGCCGTCATGTTTCTACCTGGATAGGATAGATATAAAATGCCAGCCAGAAGCACCAAGATCATTGCACAATAAGCCTCAAGATCTTTGCATAATATCGGATGTCACTACGAATAAAATTAGCGGAAGATTTTATGTCTATACTGACTCACTCAATTTGCTCTTTGTGGATTCGACAGGCTTGTTCCAAGCGGGTTGAAGATGATGATACTGGAAGTAAACATTGTACTGGTCAATATTTTGACTATTGGGGCTGCATTGACAAATGCGTAAGCACTTATCACCCTTACTTCACACTACGACCTGGAGTTTGACGCTGAACGCTGACAGGCTCCAGCGAAAGTCGTCCCACTTGAACTATATCACATGTTGTGCATATTACATGCATGTTGCTTTTATTTGTGATGTCTTTGCAGCTCTGTAATTGATTGCGTTTATTCTCTTTTAATGAGACACAGAGACGCAAAGTCAAAACGAAGATGGAATCATTTAGTACTCAAACGTTTGCCTTTGGTCTAAACTGCAGGCTGCGCCGAAGGTTTTCAACAAGCTGAAGTGAGTGCAATACGTAGTGTGTCATGGAGCAGGCTCAAAGATGGTCGGAACCCTCGAGGCTTGTATACCATCATCGGCAATTGCTGACTTTGAATCTTAGTACTCTAATTAATTTTGTCGTATTTGCAACATTCGGAAGAGAATTGTTGCTAGCCGCAACTCCTTCGTTGCTAGGTTTGATGTCGTGCGGAAGTTTTCCAGCCTTAATCAGATGGTATCCAGGTTGGTTGTGGAGATTTGAATACAGTACATAACGAATATCAGAGCTCTTATTCGTCCTCTGTATCTCGAGGTTGCTTGTCTATTCGAGCCTTTGGTCTCAAGCACCCATGGTTAGATGCTATGGTTATCTTTCAGACGACTTGTGGATTGGCTGATTTTTGGTAGTTGATACTCCCCTAGGTAAGATGGGTTGCTTGAAGGAACTTGACGGCAATAGAGACGACGAGAAGCACAAAGTCCTGCTTGTTACACAATTTAGGAAGTGACTTTCAATAAATGTTTACCATTTCACATTTTCTTATCCGCACCTTCATTTGCAATTGCTCCTCGCTGTTCAAATAAAAATCAGTTAGGCTAGAGGCGTCGACTCCATGTTGATAGCTGATAAACTACATCAGGATGTTTGTGGCTTCATTTTTAAGAACGGTTATAGCAGGACCTACCATAGTCCTACCATAGTCGCTCCCGTCCGTTCATCGCACGCAGGTTGAATGGCCGTCCGTCCACCTGACAGAACTCCCAGAATCCGATTGCCAGGAAGATCACGCCGGTAATAAAATCTATTATTAATATAGACTATATATATATATATATATAAAGAGAAGTTCAAATACAGATGTAAAATCAATTATTTTATTCTACATTTAAGACCAATCAGAAAATCTTGATTTTCAAATTCTATGACTGGTTAACGGGTTCAATACTTAGCCCCACACCGGACCTCACTAAGGGTTCCAAGGCCCCACACTTGCGTGTTGGATTATTTTATTGGCTTTGGTTGTAGATGTAATATAATTAATTTTATGTTTTAACCGTCAAAGCTATACACTGCTCTTTTTCCCTCGTCATTATTGTGTCCTTCCAGGAATTTGTGTCTTGTATTGGGACCTACTTGCTAACAGACAGTCACTTGACTATTTACCTCTTTCCCTACCTCAATTCAACTCGGTTTTTCTGTGCTCACCCTTACCGCACCTTTACTATCACCCAAGGGAAAGGTCGCGCACTTTATCTGCGAATGATGTTTATTTCCCTATCGCCATCACTATCTACAAAATCGTCGGAATGATTGGAACTTGAGTGTAATCATTACACTGGCATATATCTCTAGGATTACTGCTTTTACCTCGTTATGTATTGTCAAGTCTTAAGTGGGTATTGCACCGTCAACCTAGAGATCGATATCTATGTTCACATAATATGTTTCAGTGGGCCAGTTATTGAATTTCAAGAGAGACTAGATATTCTTTCATGGAAACTACAAAATATTTCAGATGTGACCGGACATTAACAAAAATTAGGTGAACGCGGGTATGACCCGGTAAAATGTAGTTGGGATCGAAAATGCCCGATAAATTATGGGTTTTGTCTATTCTCGGAAATCATATCGTTTGTGTGAATTATATTTTGTTCATTCTTGTTTTCTTTTGTCTCATTTCTCAAAGATTTCTCTGAGAAGTTTGATGTGTGTTCACTTTCAGATCCCGTAGATTCTTGGTCTGCTGTTATGGTAAACTTTTATGGTAGTCACCCTTTCCCCGTACCAATTCTGCAAGATCTCGTATTGAAACCCTCTAATAGTTCTCTAGGATATTTACATGAGCAACTAGTCTGATTCTCCATATGTTAGTAGGTGTCGAGAGCTGCTTCTGTACTAATATTTACGTTGAATCTCCTCTATGCCAAATCTGATTGAGAAGCGGTCTTGTTAAAAAGAGTTGGCCTCTCGAATTCTTCCGGAATCAAAGAGTTCATCTTCCTGCCAGATAGCAGAGTGATTCAAACTTAGGGCGGTAATACAATATCGCTGTATCATAGGTAAGGAAGGCCCTTGAAACGGGAAAAAGGAAGATTCTTCCTTCGGAGTGGCCCGACTTACTTAAGCCATGGTATATAAATATGGTATATTTAAAAACTGAAATATTTTGTAACTTCCAGAATAGAATATCTAAGAATATCTAGTCTCTCCCTGGACTTCATAACTGGCCCATTAAACATATGATGTGAATATGGAATTCGCTCGTTAGATCGCGATTCAATACCCACTTAAGACTTGACAAGACATAATGAGGTAAGAGCAGTGAATCCTAGGAGGAAGGAAAGTGGAAAGGAGTACAAGTCAAAAACAAGAGCTCAAAGGGAAAATACCATAGTCACAAACGAGTGCAAAGGGAAAGTACCGTAAGGAGAAAGCGTATTAACAATATGTGGTTAACTAAGAAACTAAGGGGAGTGTAGTCTACTCTTGAATTGTGTGGTAGAGGTTCTCCAATGTTATGTTTGGTAGTTGGGGAGGGAAGACTCTAGTAGTGTTGTGTGTGCTTATTGTAGTTGCTTGTCGGTAAAGATCCAAAGTTTGAGCTTGTTGCAAAGTGATTGAAACGTTGGGTGCGCTAAGTGTAGTTGCTTGTTGAGAAAGATCCTAAGTCTAAATTTGTTGCAAAGTGGTTGAAATACATTGTAGTGAATAGGATGTGAGCATGGTTGGAGAGACAGTCAATGCCTCTCTCCTTTGCAAAAAAACCATGTGTGGCATCCTTGAGGAGACAACAAAATGGTGATGTAGGTGCACAAAACCTTAATCTCTAGAGAGACAGAAGTATTTGAAGATAGCCAAGGTGTGTAATGTTACTCCTTGCTCCTAGAGTGAATGCTCGCTGTCGCTCCTGCCTATATGTTTTCTCCTGCCAATGACTCTACTTGTAGAAGGTTTGCCACCACCACATCATGCAAGGTGCAACGACTATCCATGAAAGTTACAATATCCGCTTATACCTGATAGATAGGTAGATCCAACCATCATTCAATTTGACCTAAGGCCGTGTAGCTCAGAAGATCTGAAAGATTGTCTCAAGAACTGCATGATGAACTTAGAGTGCTCTAGACCTATTGCATATCATAAAAAATGGACATTTTCTCGTGCAAGAGAAGATTTTAGCTCTATCATATAGAGGTATATTAATGAGGATATTGATAAATGTGTGTGTGCATATGCTCACTAAGATATGCCAGAATCTTCCTAGAATCTAGAGATACAATGTCAGTAACTCAAGGAGCGATATGGAAGTAGGGCCTTGCAATAAGAAGTGAGCCAAATTAAGATATGACTAGAAAACATAAGTACATAAATAAATCTACTTCTGGTGATAGGTTCCAGAAACAAAATAAACATCCCTAGTGTAAAATCCTGTTCAATAAGTACATGAATCCACTATGGTGATAGGTCCATAAACAAAATAAACACCCATCATGTAAAAACCTGTTCACTAAACGAGGGATCACTCGGGCATGTGCTTAAGGAAGCGGACGAAGCACTCCCGTGAGAGGACCCCAATTTGTTATTTACTAGTCAATGAACACTAGGTCTTGCTTGTACTTGGTGTTAGGAAGTCACATAGAGGTTCTAAATATCGCTTGGTTTTGACCGGAGGCAATATTTTCTTCGAGTTCTAGAAGAGGAAACTGATTTCATTTCACCTTGTGCCAATAAGAGATATCGCCAAAGCCACTCCACTGACATACCGCCACAGGATCTACAGCATATTCACCATATTTAAATTCCGAATCTGGAAATGCTCCTAGTCAAAGTGCTCCACCATCCCTAGGCAATAAAATGGACCACGTACACATTAAGGATGTCTTTATTTCTCCATTGAGGAACAGTCTCATTATTTCTGCTTAACTATTTTTGCTCCCTATTACTTATGTCTCTCAAACTCACAAACTACCCGAAGCAAGAGATATGCAAATCTTTTGGTAACTACACTCATAGAGGAAACAGCTGCCTACCAGTTGAGTAAAGCAGGTTGTAACTGCCTACTATATATATGACTCGTAACGTCGTTACTATGTTACACTACACAAAAACAACTCTATACAGGAGATTCTATTAGTTTCTGTTGTGCTGTTGATCCGTCCAATGTCACATGTACTTGACAGCCGGACAGACCGTGACTTTAATAGAATGATGTAAGGTTGGTAGATGCTTGCAATAGAGAGCCAACATCTTGCCGGCTAGTGTCTTATGGTCGGTTTCCTTTCGGCTCCTGATGAACTGGGACTTATTTCTTGAACATGTGTCATCATATTGTTTCCTTCTAGACCATGACAAGATGCGCCGAGTTCGAATTGGTTCTCCGAGGCTTCATTTCCGTCCAGATTGATGACTGAGCATTTTAGTCTAGACCATGACAAGATGCGCCGAGTTCGAATTGGTTCTCCGAGCTTCATTTCCGTCCAGATTGATGACTGAGCATTTTAGTCAGTTAAGTAGTTAAAGGTTGTTTATGAGTTACTTGTAAACTTGAGTGTTTTGTTTCTTAATGTAAGTGTGTTAGATAAAGATAAAAACTTGTATATGATTGTCAAATTGAAACAATTCCTGGAATATTTCCTTGTACTATTCCATAGAAGAAAGCTGTTGCAGGACACTGCCATTTTAGCTCTCTGTTTCTCCTCGCTTCACATTCATAGAGGCGTTATGATTGGAATACCCTTCAAACTCCAGAGGAACCATACCCTTTCCTTCTAGGCTTTTACGTCGTTAAATCCATCGTCCAAAGTGTCTACTCTCCATTTAAAGTATGGATTAAATGGAGACTAGATGTCAGACCTCTCTCTGACCTGGGAACAAAACGTTGTTGAGGTGTTGACATATGCTTATTTCTTTGGACGTGGATTACCTTATCCTGACATTGTGAGATTAAAGTTTTGACTTGCAAAAATGAAAAACCCCGACTTTTGTGACTGTGATTTATAAGATAAAAGAGGTAAAATCTAAGGTTTGAATAGTGAAGGGCATCTTCATTTATTTCTTGCATTCCATGACGACTTCCTTGGGCATCTTTTCTCCTACATATTAAGTTTATTCTCTTTACAAGAAATCCAAAAAGAGGTTCAAAGATCCGGGTGTGGAACCTACCTTTCCTCTTAATTCGAAAAGGGGTATTTGAAAACCCCCTTATTCGAGTATAATTTTTTTGATTCCCTGGGGACCTGCTTTTTAACTTATTTACCAGGCCGAATCCGGGAACACCGTTGGTGGATTCTCGGCATTTTCGGGAATTTCGCAAAAACCCTCGAGAATTTCGGGCTGTGAGGAAACCACCGTCGAGATCTTTCTAGATATCAGAAGAGCATTTGTCGGTTGTCCCCAACTTTGGTGGAGGGGAATACTATAGCAGGGGGCGGACGACCGGCAGAAGCCAGTCGCTGGATCAGAAGTAGGCGTTAAGGAGAAAAGGGCGACCACGTACAAGACACGAAGGATGAGACAACCCATCAACCCGTACAAAGGTGAGACAAATGGGGTTAAGTCCCAATAGAGTCGATACGAGGAAATTTATCCTATAACACTTAGGTCAAATGGGGTTGAGCCCAGTAGAGTCCATATGAGAAATTTTCCATACAACACCTAAAATGCAAATCGAACTATTTACAACGATTCCTTGTCTTCTTCGTGTTTGTTCTTTACTACGTCGAGTCGTACGTGGTTCGAGCAGGAGCGGAGGGGAGGGAAGCGAGAGCTGAAGAGAGGTAGGAAGCCGAAGAAGTGGTGGCGTTCGTGTCCTACTCCATCCACCACCGCCTCCTCCACCTCCAGCTTCTGCGTGTTCGCCAACCATCTCGCTGGTTTGGGTGCTGCTGCAAGGAGAGCGGGCAAGCAAGCAGACAGCCAATCGTTTGTTCGTCTCTCGGGGGTGCAAGCGTTGTAGTATGTTGTAGATCGAGACAGATCAATCGATTCGAGCTTGCTTGCCTGATTGAAACATGCAGGTAGAGTCGATTCTGTCTGAAGAAGGCGCGGTGGACGCGGGGTTAATAGATTGAAGGAAGGAAGGAAGAAAGGAACGAGGTTGTGGAGGTTTGGGATCGGTGAGGGCTAAGATGGCACCGCCGGGAGGAGGAGGTGGAGGAACGCAGGTCGCCAGGGCAGGAGCGCCTGGGGCTGCTGAGGCGCAGGCGCCGGCGCAACAGACCTTTGGTGGCATGCTTTTTGGCGTCGTGAGGATGGGGATTTTCTGGTATTTTGCGATGCAAATGTTCGCTCCCAAGAAACCGAGCAATCCGGATCTGTTGACGAATAATCTGTTTATCAAAGGCGAAGATCTGGTTCGTTTTCCACTCAATAGAGAGAAAACATTGAATTTTTTGTCTCCACCGACAACGCGGCGGTGGATGCGATCTTCTGTTTTTTGAGTTCATTTGCTGAAGTGTGCATCTGTTTGCGTAATGGATCGTGTTTCTCAGTGCTTCGGTTTCCAGTTTGATTTTGGTTTGCAGACAGAGGGTCTATTCATCTATTCTAGAATTTGGAGAAACACTTGCGATTAAAAATTTTAAGCTAGCAAAAATTATCTTTTAAAAACTTGACCTGGGACCTGGCTCACCGCCTGTTCAGCGTCCTGGCTGTGGCCATCATCTCTCTACACTGTTTCTTGGTCCAAAATTCGCATTCATGAAGTTGCAGAGAACTGCAAAGACGTTCTTAGGATTCCGACGGGCTAGTTTAGTATCAGGCGAAAGTTTTGAAGTTTTGCTCGAGGATCGTAAGTCAATCCCAGCGTCAGATTCTTGCGGAGAGAATCCTAGGCTCGTCATCTAGTCATCCCTGGACAGATGTCCCTTCTTGCAACTCGCACACTGGTTCAAATCTTCCAGTTTTGTGACCTATTCCAAGAATATGCATCACGCAAGTGCTTATTTCGCTATTTCTGGCATTTAAACATCAGTCCGTTCCCGTGGGCAGCTTTTACCATAAGATAACTTTTGACTGATTTGAGATCCATTATCCGGCATCTTTCAGAAATGTATCGAAGTCATAGGAAGTGGAGCTGCATAGTTCTTTGTCGTTTCACAGATTAGTTTCACCCATTTTCCCACTATGCGATCCGAAAAACATGCTTGCTTCAAAGATGCGTCCTAGTTAGCGAAGAGAAAATCATATCGAGCTGGCCTTTGTAAGACCTACTTAGGATTCAACTTTGCAAGGGGTGAAAAATGCTCTGTTGAGACGAACAAATGCGTTTTAGAGTTTTTAACCCTAGTTAACCAAGACAGGAATGTTTATATAAATCACTACACCGTACTGTCGACTTGGCAGCCTGGACCTCAAGCAAATATCAAGACTTTTCTGCAGCACGGCGGTATGGAAATTCTTCTCTTTATGCAGTTTCTAACTCTCGCATCCGTCTTTCCGATCAGGACTTTTGGATGTACATGTCAGAAAGTAGGGAATTCAATGACTTCAGCAACGAGGATGCTCTTGTATGGCATGAGACGAAGGTGCCATATGCCGTCTGGACTCCTGCAAGTCGAAGGCACCATAACATTACCTTCCGTCCGTCAGAGGTAATCTGTTCTCCAAGTTAACGTCACAACTTTTAATTTGGAGGTTACCGTCATAATATACTGTAAGTAATAACTACAGCGGAGACTTGTAAGTGTATGACAACGGCGGTGTATCCAGGGTGCCTTGACCTAATTTACTTCTATGAACTTACATGGACAAATTTATGTTATACATCAACGTCGAATTATGAAATCACAAGTTCTAGCTCCAAAGCGTTCCTCTACTGAATCACTGAATTAAGGGATGTGCGCAACTGGTCTTGCGAATGGGGTCCTTAGTTTGACAGTTTGACCGCGGTAGCAATAAAGTCTTCTTATGTCCATGAGGTTGAGTTGAGGTAGTTGTCTCAATCTAGCTAAGCACAGAACCATAGATAGCTTTCTCATGTTGACGGATTTTATTTGTCTCAACTGGACGTAGGCAGTACAAAAGCACAATGCGAGTATTTTTGCCCATGTCTATTTCGCTCGATCAGGATATTCCCCAGATCCTAAAGATGCTGACCACAAGAAGGAGGCTACTTTCAGCCGCACTCATCGTAGGTCCATCTCCCCTGTTTGCAATAGAATATTTTTGAAGGTCTTACCAAACTTTAGTTATGGCAACGGTCTTAAGATTGTTTACAGATTTCAATGTGTGCATGAACTTGTTTTATCTACATAGCTTATACCTATCAATTTATTGTATACCTATACTTTGACAAGTCGGGGAAATGCAGCTGTTCTAAAATATCTACTTCCACAGCCTGAAGTGAAGGATCCCCTACTTACAGTAATTCAATGTATTTCAAATACAGCATTAGTGACTTTCCTCCAAAAGCCTAAAGTGGACAACCGAAAAAGTTTACTGTCGAAGGAAGCGGGTGGTGAACAATCAACAGCAGCAAATGAGGTACTTTTCATCAGTTACCTCAATAATATTTTATTTACCTTGTAGTGAGTTACGTCAAATATTTTGCTAGCTGTAGGCTTTTTACTTTCTCCTCAAATCCTATGAATCATTTATGGTCTCTTTGTGGCGTTTTGTGTATGATCATCTCTCGTCGGTATGTCATATATCCAGACAGCACTGGAGACCACTGAATCGGACGAAGGCGAAGAGAGAGTATGGGTATCTTTCTGGAAGCCTAATATCACGATCAATCTTGTGGACGATTTCACACGGTGAGCAGTTTGCTCATTTACTGGGCTACTTACTACCACATAGCTGATGGAAAGCACTAAGCGGTTCCGTTCTTTGTCCGTGGCAGTGCTCTGTTTTACGTCTATTAACAAAAAACTTGTAAATTGTTATTCTTTTACAGGTATCCAAGAGGAGGCGCCCCCCCAACAATTGCTGAACGTATGGACATTCTTCTTGACTTCAAGCCCCCGTGCGCTTTCCCAGAGCAATGTTTATTCTTCGAAACTGTCCGCTTTCTACGATGAATACATCCTGATATATAATCGTTTATTGCAGACTTGAACATTGATGAGAGCACAGGCAACTACTACCCAACCGTATTCTTCAACGAGTTTTGGCTGTTGAGAGATAAGCTCTTGGCCGTTAACGAGACTGTAAATGAACTCTATTTGGAGATGGAGCTTGGACCGATAAGTTTGACAAGATGGCAGCTCTACATGCAAATAGACCAGTCCTTCCAAATTCACCGATCTTATGGCAGTATGATTGAAGGAGAGGCGGATGAGCTTAAGGTAGGTGGACGATGATGAAGATTAAGGTTCAGAAGTGCCGTGGTGCTGCATTTGGGCATTGTTTTCCTTTGGATATACACTAAGGGTTACGTGTTTCCTTGCCAGAGGGTGTTCGTTGAGGGCAATCCGATTCTTCTCGGAGTGACCATGTGTGTCTCCCTTCTTCATTCAGTGTTTGACTTTCTGGCCTTCAAGAACGGTAAGTCGTTTCACCGTGAACTGGATATAAGTACCAGATATATACGGTTGCATGTAAGGAAATGGGGAACGAACTTCTCCTGACGGTTTGACCCTATATATATTGCAGACGTTCAATTCTGGAACAAAAACAAGTCCATGGAGGGCCTATCAGCTCGTTCAGTGGTCATCAACTTCTTTTGCCAGCTTATCGTGTTCCTCTATCTTCTGGATAATGAAACATCATGGATGATATTACTTAGCTCGGGTGTTGGATGCTGCATCGAGTTTTGGAAAATCGGCAAAGCGATGCACATTGAGGTTTGCTCCTGAACATGTTCTACATCTCATGTTTTCCTAGGAGATGACTCCAATTCTTTTAATCGCTGTGAATGCTTCTAAGCTTGTGCTCATTGGTATTACGTAATCCATGGGACGTTATCAGTCCACCAAATCCAAGTATACTTTGAGCTAATTGTTCGCTCATGCCAGGTTGACCGGAGTGGTAGATTTCCTCTACTGAGATTCAGACACCGTGATTCATACGCTGGAAACAAAACAAAGGAATACGATGATCTGGCGATGAAGTATCTGTCTTATGCCCTATATCCAATAGTGGCATGCTTCGCAATCTACTCCCTCATGTACGAGCGACACAAGAGTTGGTATTCGTGGATATTGTCATCCCTAACCAGCTGCGTGTACACCTTTGGTAATGACTTCCCACTCGCTGTTCCTTTTCTCCACCGTATGCATCTTCATGTATTCACTAATTTTTGTTTCCGAATCAAGAATTGGAGTCCTAGTTTGTTGAAGTCTCATAACATTCTGTGCTGCTTGTTTTTAGGGTTCATCATGATGTGTCCTCAACTGTTTATCAACTACAAGCTGAAATCAGTTGCTCACCTGCCCTGGCGTCAAATGACGTACAAGTTTCTGAACACCATTATAGATGATCTCTTCGCTTTTGTCATCAAGATGCCATGGCTTCATCGTCTGTCGGTGTTCCGTGATGGTAAGTTCTATTACCCGGAAGAAATCTCGATTTGAGGCAACTTGTCCAAAAAGATTCCCGTCAGGTCTTGCAGTCTTGGACCTGATCCAAAGAATTAAGTCAATTTCAAATTTCCTTTTGAGAGTACATGTTTGTTCTCCTTCCAGAGACACGAATGTGTTAAAACTTTGTGTGAAGTGTCAACATTTTTGTAGTCTAGTCACTTATGGGACCATCGTTCAGGAAAGTATTCTTCGTGTTAGGAATCACTGAACATATACTACCAGATTTCAGCATGACGGGCACTCTATATAATAAGTTGTAATCTCCTCTCAAGAGTTCAACCACTAAATATCTAACAACTAAGCGTTTATTGACTTCAGACGTGATCTTTCTGATCTATTTGTATCAACGCTGGGTCTATCCCGTCGATCAAAAACGAGTGAATGAGTTCGGGTTTGGAGGAGAGGACGGCAATGAACCAAGTAATGCTATCGAGGGATCAGAGGAGGATAAAAAGAAAAGGAAAACCGCAGAAACGGGTAAAGCAGTCCGACGAACATCCGGTTTTTCAGAGGACAGCGTCAGCAGGACAGCTGCTGGCATTAAAGCTGCCGAAGGGAGTAGCTCTTCGGCTCCTGCAGGAGATTCAAAAGAGGGCAAGAAAAAGTTGTGACAAGATTTTGATCCAGTGCACAATCAATAGGACTATCTGTCAAATCTATACATCTTTTCCCCGTGTAACGTGTTCTTGAGAATCTTGGTAAGATTGCAGCAAACCTCGTAGAGTTCTGTCGAGGCTTTGATTTTTTTTCACGGTTCTTTGGTGTCGGATGAGTCTGTACAGCTCTATGATTTCCCTCAATTGGCTTTCAACAAATCACCAATCATGGTGATTCATTGAACCGCGTATTGAACTGGTATCCTCGACGCCACTCTAGTTTCCTTCCTTGAGATTACTATGCAGTTGCGACACTACAGTTCGATGCGGAAAGCGCTGGACTGAGTACTTGTACATTTGTAAATACACATCAAAACCACTTGGTAACTTGAGCGGATGGGTTATTTGAGCTAAGACCATCTGGAGATATAGGAACTTGTATCACTCATCAAACAAACTGTGCTTTTGTCATGGATAACTGCTGCGTGCAACTCAACGTCGAAGCTAATGCACTCGTTGCTCCAATGCTCCATCATTCCTCCATCATCATGATCTTCATCATGATCTTTTCTGCTCTACCGAGCAGAAAAGATCATGAAGCGTTTGAGTTCATTGTTACCGAATCTTGCCCCCGCAATGCCATATTAACTTTACATACTACACCAACTGAACTTCATTTCTCATGTCTCGGTTCCTCCTACCTAAGAAGATACGGTACACCAGCAAAAGTCCGCCCTCTCGACAAAGTTTTATTGACTTCCCGTCGGCAAGACTGATATTCGATTACTCCGAGTCACATAGACTAGATTGCTGGTTGGACGAATTCCAGTGACCTGCCGCGCTTGACAAAGAGGTCAACAGCAGCGTGTTATTCCTCTCCCACTTGTAGCTCGTGAAGCTTGCAAAGGTCTAGTATGGTCCGATGTCGTCCATGTAGGTGTCTCTCTGGATGAAGGAAGGAGGTTCAGATGCCGAAATTGAGGTGCAAATTGGGAAACTGCACGCTGGGTGGCTGCATGTAATCCAATCACTATACTCCAAAAAACGAACGGAGCATTACGACAACGTAATTCCCTATGCTGACAATGACTAGAAGTCGTCTTCTAAGGGTCAAGCATGTGTAGCCAAAACGCCATCGATCTGCTCCTTTCGCTGGTACTTGTGGCTGCATCTTATTGCCAAGCCGTTTCTTCCGGCTTGGACTACGTCTTTGCGAAGGTGAATTTCGGTGAAATGTTGTCATTCACAAGAAATCTGAAGCTCAGCATGCTATTGAAGCATGCTGCTGAGACTCCAATTCCAGCAGACCAGTGTCCCGTCACTCCTTCCGTCCACCTATTTTCAGTGTGCGGTGGGTTGGGTTCTCTTGTGGGGACGGAGACGAGAGCCTACCGACCAGAGAAATCAATCAATCAACGAGGAGAGTGTGGAGCCTGCGAGTCATACCGAACCGAAAAGTGCCTCCTTCTGTGGCCCCACTTCACACTTTTTCCCTCTTCAAAAGCGCTTCAATCAAATTTCCTGTCTCCTTCCCCTTTCTCTCACTTCTCTCCTACTGGGCGTAAGTATCATAATCTCATTCTCCCGTTCTAGATATATCGGTCGACTTGGCATCCCGGCCCACCCATGTCTTATCCGCCATCTGAAACGAAAATCACACCCCGAGCTCGTGAATTGGTGCCTCAAATCAACCGCCTAGTGCACTAGCTACCTCACTACCTTTGGTCTAGCTGCTTCTCCTCGCTACTATACTCTGCAGCCTCCGCTGCTTTAAGATATGTCTGTTTCCTCAATCATTACTCGAAGTCCAAGGATGATTCCACAGCAAATCAAGTTCCCCGCAGTGTGTAGAGCATAGATGCCATGTTGGTTCGAACCGCTCTGGGTACTCAAGTACATTCATGCACCCAGTTCTCAATCCTACTGGGCGAATCCCATTTGAACCACCAGTCTGTAACTCTGTAACACCGCACCCGGCCCCCCGCCGCGCACCCGATATTAACTCGGAGCAGAAGGTGGTATATACTTCAAAGCAAAGCGGAAACTCATGAGATGAGCCAACCCAAAAACTTGATTGGAAAGAAACGAGGTTTCTGTGCATGTATATTAAATATAGGTGTATTTGGCTCATCCGAGGCTGAGAAAATCGCAACCAGTGGCTGGAAGTTTATACTGAAATTGATGGGTAGTACTGTACAGTGAAGTAGAGGGTGAAGAAAGGTACAGTATGGTGATGATGGCAAGTTTAGGGAGGTAGAGAACAGTGAGACCACTATTGTGTTGTGTTGTGTTATGTGTGTGTATACCTGAGGCGGGGGAAGAGAGCCCGGGAGGGAGGGAACTGGAAGCGGACTTACAGCGAGTTATTACCCCGTGGAAGGAAAGCGGGGTTGCACATTGACTGAGTAAGAGGAGACGGTAGCGACGGGTGGGGGAGAGCACGAGGAGATCAGAGGGGAGGGAGAGACATTCTGGGCGTGATAGTTCTTGTGAGGAGGATATAAGTATTAGGGAGTTAGTGAAGAGGTGCGTTGGCTGGTCTGAAGAAACGGAGAAGCCAGCAGTGCGAGAGTGGTTATTCGGATGGTAGGATTTGAATAGATTTGAGAAACCAAGCTGAGAAGAAGATGAAGTAAATTGATTGTTTGTTTGAATGAATGCTGCAGCAGAGGAAGTCTGAGGAGTCCTCTCAGGTGGATAGTAATTGTAGTAGTAGTAGTAGTAGTAGTGGTGGTGGTGGTGGTGGTGTAGAGCGTGGGAAGAGATGGACTTGAGCAGGTGCTGCGGAGGCGGAGAGTGGAAGAATAATGGAAGGGAGTAGTAGTAGAAGGGAGGAGCAGAAGGGAGGTTGAGGAGTGGTAGGAGAGGAGAAATTTCCAGTTGTTGAAGCAGTAGAAATTTGAACAGAACGCTGGAAGAGAGCGCACATCCCCCTCGCAAGGGGTGGGGGGGAAGAGCAGCGCTGGTTGAATGGCCGGCACCGTTGGGTGTCGATGGAGGCGACGGCCAGGGGGAGGAGCACCAGGCTCTGTAGCAGGACGGGAAGACGAGCAGGAATCATGGGGAGTGGGAGTTTCAGAATCGACAGAAATAGTGGAGAAGGAGAGAATTTCGAAGCTCATGTTTCGATTTCGGACTTCTGGATTAGTAGGGGGTGGTGGAGGAGGGAGTAATAAGCGTGGTGTGAATGGAGGTACTGGTGCAGGTCCAGGGGGGCAGATGCGTGCTCTCAAGCGAGGCGCTAGGAGATTGGGGCGTCAGCTCAGAAGGCAATCTGTCAGGTCGCTCTGCTGTGTTTCCGGGAGTGCTCGAGGAATTGGATACCACAAGCTTTCGAGGTCGTCATCTGTCGACTCCGAACTCTTGCTAGGACTAAGTTCTAATCCTATAGCTTCTCTGGAATGGCCGAGTTGGGGTTCCCTCGGCCGATTGGCCAGCTTCGGATCCCTTACAGGCCTGAGATACGTCGAAGAAGCTGAAGACACAGTGGTGGTCAAAGTAGGCATGGTTGGCGATTGCCAGACCGGCAAGACTAGTTTCATGGTATGTGAAAACTCTTAGTCCCCAATTTCCAGTTCTCTCATTCGTACTGTAATCAACTTTATCGATTCTTTATCTGACTTATGTCATTCTTCGTCCAATTTGATGTCATTCAGGTGAACTATGTCGCATCCCAGCAAAATGAGGACTATGTGCAAACCGTTGGAGTCACTTCGATGGAGAAGATCTTCAAAATTCAAAACGCGAACATTGCCCTCAGTATATGGGATCTCGGAGGTAAGCTACACATGTTTCAATTTCCACCCACATCCAATCTGTGAACGCCACATCCAGTGTGGTAATTGGTCTCTTCCGCTTATTGTATCTACCGCAACTCGACGGTCATTGGGAGGGATCTGAACCACGGAGTAGACGGTGCTCAGTAGACGCGAACATTGCCCAGTGCTCAAGGAGTCAATGCGTGGACCGGCCTATTTTATAGATGGATACAGAGAACAGCGTATGATCCGATAGCACTGGTGCTCATCTTAATCTGGGATATGGTACATCGTACCTTCAGCCCCGAGTTAGTGAGTCCCGAGCATGGAGGTTCTAAAGCTCTCACATTGAAGCGAGACGAGCAAAAATCGGATAGTGAGTAGGCTATTCGGAGATCTGGGGTGTAATTTTCAGAGGAGTTAATGTAGCCACAAGAGTAAAGAAGACTGGGCGAGAAGTGGGTGGTTTCTTTTGTTGTGTAATAGGATATGATCCTCCGGAATGAATACTGCTTCTCCCTAACAAGTCAAATTCCAAATTCCAGGTGTAAGCTATCTTCACTTCTTTGCGTTCTTCACGGATTGACCTGGGTTCAGTTTGATCGGCAGGTCATCGCCAGTTTTCGAGCATGATGCCGCTTGTCTGCAAGGACTCCGATGCTATCCTTCTTATGTTTGATTTGACGCGCCGATCCACTCTACACAGGTAAAATCCATCACAAACGTTGATTCTGTCAACTCTCTTAGGTCCTGTGTAAGCAGGTGGCGAAGATCGGCAGGTAGATGAAGAGCTCAAACTTCTTTATCAGCTCTCCGTAAAGTTTTACATTATCAAGAAGAAAGGCGGCACGAGCTCTCCATGAGCTGTGCACTCACCCACGAGCGTAGATTTCACGGATGTCATCTCACATCGGATTCTATACATTGCACTATTCTACGGTAGCTCTAGCGCTCATTATGAAGGTAGTTGATGATGCATGCACGGTTGCATCGATCATTAAAGCCGGCCGAGGGGAGGACGTATCATGCGTGACCTCTCTCATTACAATACCAAAGTGGGATTCGATGGGATCCGTACGGCAGGAAGAGAAGACGGAGGAATTGATGAGCTTGCTAACGGGCTTCTTTCTCCTGTCCTTGATGCAGTGTGAAGCAGTGGTTCGTCCAAGTGCGACATTGCAACAAGGTTGGTACTTTATACTTCCGAGCTCGATTACTTTGATGTAACCGCCACCTCCTGACGCATAACGATCTTGAGCGTCAAACCTGGTATTTAGTAATCTCAACTCATATGGAATCGCTGTCTTCCTCGCAGAGTGCCATTGTAATTTTGGTCGGGACTAAGTACGACCATTTTGTGAATCTCCCGGAAGATACACAAAGGATCATCACAAGACAGGTACATTGTCGAGTTTGACATGTGGTGATCAGTTGAGTTGAGAAGTTTTTGCAATCGTCGTTTTGGGAGAGATTTCGTTGGGAGTAGTCTGAAATTTGGTCGATTTTCCTTAAGTTGACGATGTGGGGTGGGCGAATGGCGGATTGCAGGCCAGGTTGTACGCACAGGCAATGGATGCTTCATTATTCTTTTCAAGTGTTACGCACAATATTAATGTACATAAAATTTTCAAAGTCATAGTTGCGAAATTGTTCGATCTTCCGTGCAATATATCCAAGAACCTTACTATCGGAGAACCTATCATAGACTACTGAGACATCGGACGCCGTAATATATTAATGCCTCACTACCATTCTGTACAGTAGGTTCGGTTCTAAATCTCTTTTGTTGTGAGAAATTCCACAGGCAGACAGATAGACAGACGCCATTGTTGCCCGTGTCTCTCTATCTCTCTCTCTTCCCCCTCTACGATTTGCATCATCTCTACATCTCTTTGTGGCCATCTCGAGAGCTGAAGGAAAAGGAAATACATGCTTTTATTTTTCTGCATGCCTCCCGTGTCTCGTGCACCATATCGACAACTGAAATGCCCGGTGGTATAATATCTTTTGCGATCTTTATCCGACACCGATGGCGCCCCCCCGCCCCCCCCAAACGCAATCTTTCGCTTATGACGTGTATAAGCGAACAATACTTGGTTGGTATACACCCAGAAAGCCTTTCCATGAAATGCGTAGGGGAGATGTATAGGACAGACTGACTCCATCAGAAGAAGGCCGTCAATTCAGAGCTTTCTTAGGCAGTTGATTTTTTGGCATCGACAAGTATAGGAAGAGGACCACTGGTGTGGTGCAGTGCAGCATTCATGTCCACCAGCTACTCCCACTACCACATTTATTTTATCAATAATGGTCTAGATCTACACGGTATCAAACGTCCACGATGCGAGCGCAGTGGTGGTCTCCAAGATTAGCCCACTGCGCTTGTGATTACAGCAAGATCAGGGAATAGGAAGGTGTCTTTGCCATGAGTAAACGATCCTTTCGTTCTTCATCGTTCATTACACACCATCTCGGCCCCGTTCTTTCTTCTGACCATTGATCAAAGAGCGGGTTAAACCGAGGGTCGTCGAAAACCACCTTTCTCTCTCTAAACTAAATATGATGAGCTTGTTATCTAGAATGTGAGTCGTGTAGTAGATCAGCATTAAGAATTATTTACTTCGTACCACTTAAGAGAGAAATCGCTTATCGGAGATGGACGTTCGCTGAAGTCGGTCTACCTTCTAATCACGAAGTTCTACAGGTATACCGCGGGAGATACCTTTCTTCTCCTTCATCGTGATTACCATATAGAGCTCTCCGCAGTTGAAGTTCAGAGCGGAATCGCTTGAAACGAAAGGAGGGCGACTTTTGGAAAACATATCTATCTTACCCTCGAATCATCAATCACGCGTGATTCGATCGACGTGAGTTGGACCAAACAAATCTAATCAAATTCGTTAAACTTGATGGTGGACGCAAATTTAGCAAGTTAGCACCCACCACATTAAATCTCGTCCTCGACTCCATGCAATTAATGTAATCAGATTCGTGCCGGCCGCCGTCTGGGACGCCCTACCCTCAACAGCGTCCAAATGTAGGCGGCACAGTCCTCGCTGACAGGGTTGCTTTACTTTTAGATCATCGTCACAGAGTCTCCCTCCCAACAGACCTCGTCAACCGTCAACGCAACAAGAATAGTACCTTCTTCTGAAGTTCTTCCGCTACGGAGTACAGTTCTCTTTGTGTCACAGGTATACTTTGACCGTCTACCTACAGTTGGAACCAACGGCGATGGTTCGAACTCTAGTTTGCTACATGGTCCTACGGTAGGTTTAATGCACCGCACATCCTTAGGTCTAGAAGAAGCTAAATCAACAAAAGAAGAAAAAGGCGACCGCCTAGGAAAAATGAGGGACGGGAAGACCCCATCAAGCCGTACAAGGGAGAGACAAAAAAGGTAACATGGGGCTAAGCCCCAATAGAGTCTGTATGAGAAATATGCCCTACCGCACCTAAGATATCCGAGCTATCCAAATCGTACGGTCTACACATAACTGGAGCATCTGAAGAAACATCATCTAATATGATTGCTCTCCTATGGATTGCACCAGCCACTGCACTCTCTAGAGCAATAGACACACGCTGTCTAAAGTAAGCTACAAAGTATGAGAGTGAGAATGGTATCCCCTGACGCCTAACATGATAAGCTCTCGGGCACTCCCTAACAAATGTGTCAAATGTCGTGTCCATCGCTCCATATAACTCCAAGGCTAGAGGAACAAAGAGGTGACCTCGCTGCATACCCCTATACTTGGAGACCTTACGACCTGCTGCTGCACTCGCCGCCCATCCAAGGAGATGGGTAATCACTCCCTCCAAAACTGTATCCCGCGTAGGGTCTGTGACCACGACATCCGCTACTATCACCTGATCATCTCGGACCAAGTATAAGTCTGCCCTGACATGTGTCGTCTGCAACGCATACGAACACTCCCTCCGAGCTAAGTATCCACTCTCTCGTGCCATAGCAAACACTATGTCTCTAATGGCATCATGTGTAGCTATCCTCTGTCCTCCAAAAGGACACCGTGTCATGTGGACCGCCGCTGCATCTAGTGTAGAACCACACTCACAAGTGAGTAGTGAAGATGCATATGGGTGGACCAAACCTAGGCAAAACCTCATCGTTGTAGAGAAAGTAGCCGGTGCGAGTCGAAAAGCCCTAATGCATGGTCGAGCTAGGATCCACGAGCCTGCACCCTTGTCGGAGCAAGAGCGTAGACGTGCTCTAGTAGCCTGAGGAATGGACGAGTCAACTAAGAGAGAATGTAGCGTATGCTCACATTGTCGCTCCATCAAGGAAGACTGTAGACCTCTAGTCCAATCTGACGATAGTGAAGCAAACGATGGAAAATACTCTTGTGCTCGTGGGGATAGACTATCTCTTGTCTGCCGCAATAACACTTGGAGAGAAAAGGATCCTCCCTCCACCTCTGTCACATAAGTCTCCAAAACCGGCCTATCAGCAACCACAAAACAAGAGGCAAGTAGGGGTGCTGAGAGAGCCCAACTACCCCAAAACGCTATAGGTGCCATCTCCTCCATAGAAAGCAAGCCAACCCCACCACATGAGATTGGTAGAGCCATCTGTCTACGTGCCAAATCCCCTATCACACACTCAAAAGTCCCTGGTCCAATAATATCACCAAAGACTCCCATAATCCTCCTATCAAATGCTCTCCGACGTGATAGGAAGGACGTTGAGGAGGGAACTGTACGGATGAGGTAGGATGGTTGACGAGCAATACTGGAAGAGAGTATACCAAATGCCACCTGCGGATCTCCTTGTAATGGAAGGTCATCCACATGGAGAACATCCTCTGCAAGGGCAGCGTCCAAGAAGCGTGTGACAAAATCCTCCGATCCTATTGGCACTCCAAGAACACGAAGTCCATCTGTGGATGTGATACACCCCTCTGGAAGCTCAAGGTGTGGAGGGATACCTAAAGGGGACCATGCCCTACACTTTGACACCTTGACTCTCAAGCCTACTAGATGTAGCTCGGTAGTCAAGTAGTCAAAGGCCTGCCTAATCTGATCTACATGGCCTACAATGTGTGTATCATCTGCCAAGGAGGGAAATACACAACCTGGCATGGCCAAAGTAGTAGATAGGAGAGCTCTAAAGTGAGCCATGGCAAATAAGGGCCCCCCCAAATGATCTCCTTGTCGTGTACCAACAACTGACTCCAAGACGGTGACTCCCTCCTGTGAACCACCATGCTGGTAGTAAAGGGAAGCCGGAGAGCCATAAAAAGACCGCACAAAAGGAATGAGACTCACCAAGGATCCACCAGCCTCCCTAAGCTCTCTAAAGATGGATGCACGTGAGACGCTATTAAAAGTGTTCTCAACATCCACCTATAGGACGACCCACTCCGGATGGATATCTAGGAGTGCTCTAATGCCTAGAGATATAGCCTCACATCCTTCAGGTGTAGCTACTCCAAACTGATGGGGACTAAGGTGATGTCGAAAGTGAGAACAATGTTGAAGGACAATGGTACGACTGACCAAACGCAAAAAGATCTCTCCAATAGCAATTGGTCTAATGCCTCCCGTGTCCTTCTCAATCGCGAGAAGTTGACTAGCACCTAAGACCCGACTAATAGACATAGGAATGTCTCCTCTTGCTACTGCTGCAACCACTTGAAACAACTCGGTAAAACCACTAGAAGGATCATCTGCTTGGAAGCAATCTCTAAGGTGCTCATAAACCATCCTTGACAAGCCTCCTGAGGAAAGGCGAGGGGCAGTGCACAATGCTTGTGCAAATAGCGACCTATCAAGACATAAAGGTTGCTCAGGCTGATAATCTAAGACCTCTAGTGTTAGTCCCTTTATTGCTATAGGATGCAATGAGCGTAGGGAAGAGATGGTCTCATCAGTAGGACTCGCTATAGACAAAGGATGTAGCGCTCGTGCTCTACTAAACTCTCCCGCCGGACTCAATGTCCTACATCGTCATAATCGAGAGGAATCTGTGGTATCCTGTGGCAATGCCTGTCTCCTAAATCGTGTAGCCCTAACAGACTCCTCCTGAAGCGCTGCCCAATCCCCCGCTCGGAATTGACTAAATCTAGCCGCCACCTCTCTATGCCCCGCGCATCCCCCTCTAGCATAATGAAGACACCATCAAGGGAGTAGGAGGAATAGGAACCATGCTAACTCGTCCAAGGGGTCACGTGCCAAACGATCCAGTGGTAGGCAAAAAGTTTGTCTAGCCTCATCATGGAGTGTGCGGGGTAGCCTATGGAATAGACGTGGACATGAAAAACTAGTCTCAAATAACCCCAAAATGCAACTCGCCTGAAAAGCTAACCACTCCCACGACTCGATCGGTATCCCTGAAACGATCAACAAAGGTATAAAAGAAGCGTGCGTAATCCCGAGTGTCACTACTGTCGATGTGGTCGTTTGTCTCACGTGGACATCCCAAGTGGTCCAATCATAGTCCTTGTGCATCCTTCCCACATAGGTCTTTACCCCTTGCGAGGTAAAGCGTCGGTGACACACCGGGCATGGTGTATCCCGACCTGCTCAAGGCGACCCCACATGGGAAGGTGTAGCCATGGCTAGCACAAGAATAATGATAGTTACACATGATACTCCTCTCCATGTCTCCTCATATCTGCAAAACCACAACCCCTCACATCCCAACTCACATAAGAAAACAATCTCTCCAAACTCTAAAATTTATAAACTCTCATAATTTTCAATTTCCATCTCCAAAATTTTCAAATTAAATTCACATGGAATTTAATTATGAAAATCAAGAAATTAGAAACGAAAATTCACAACCCATCACTCTCAATGTATAATGATCATTCTCAACCCTAAAAAAGCTAAAAATCTTTGTAACTTTCTACTCCATTCTACATAGTCTTCAATCTAGGTTCCAATGGAACCGAAATTGAAAAACGAAGAGAATCTTCTATTCACTCGAATGCTACATGCTAGAAAGCACTCAGAAATTATCAAAATTGTCTCACTTCTCTCCCTCCCCTCTCCCGTCTCCACACTCTCCCGCAACTCCCCCGCAGACCCTAACGCTTGAGATAACATCGATACAAACGAACGATCAACAAAAGATACATATACACCTCGCGATTCATATGTCTGTCGAAATTTATAACCAGTTGTGAACTGTAAGTCTATGTATGGAGGTCATCTACTGTAGTCTTCTCGCTTTATGGGGTTCGAACCACAAAAGCAAGTACGAACCATGGTTCTCCCAACTGTCAACCAAGTCACGTGTAGGTCTCCATTTGTTTGAAGTAGATGTCCAAGAGATAAAAGCTTTTGTAATACCTCTTTTTGTTCGATGGGCAGGAACCATATTCCTTAGATGATGAGCAACTCAACACCATATGCTAATTAGCCTGAAGCACATGAAGCGAATTGTGAGATGTAGAAGTGACCTCGTCAAGATGCACTGAAACGTGAAAAGCATGAGAAGTCTGGGTATGGATTGCCGTACTCCAGTTCTTTATCCTTCACCAATTTCACCTTGACTACAAACGTGGCACATGTTCTCCCAACATTCTATATATTCCATCCATTGTTGGATACATCTCGGCTCAATAGGGTGGTAGGATACTTCTGGAAGCTATAAGTAGTATCGTATGTCAAAGCGGTGCAAAGAGTCGTGCTCGAACGAAAAGCCAATCCTTGTGGAATGGATTGCCTGATGGAAGAACAAATTCTGCGGAGCCAGCCTTTGTAAACCTGGTGGCTACCTACTAGCACCAACACCATACAACACCAACAAGAATGGTATGCGAGAATCCCTATGAGGTATGCGCTAACAGTGCACTACACGGTCAGATTGAGTAGAATGTACCCCGAATATCTTTTCAGTTCAAACAGACAGGACTCTTCACTTCGGATTATCAGGATTTGCTCTGCTATTCATGTTTGATTTCCGATTTCCCTTGATGTCGATTTTTTATTCTTAAACTTCGTTTGGAGTTTACTGTTTGAATCAAATTATGTTGGTTTCGTCGCTAGATAGAAGACGGTACAGTTCTCTTCTCCGACTGTTGAAGCCAATTTAATCTTGCAAATCCCTTCTGGATCTTCTGACGGTGTATGTTTTGACTGTTTTAACATTAGTAACTTCCTACTTTCCTGTGGGTCTTCCCATTCTTCTTATGTTCTATGTGGTGGGCTTTCTTCCTCTTGTTTCCTGTGTTTCAGACTAAGAAATTCCTAACTTTTATTGTTCCATTTTGCCAAGCTTTTGGGTTTTGTGTCTATATATTCCTAATGACAAAGTCATTATTGCGTTGGCATCCTTATTTAGATTCCATACCATGCAGAACCTACAGTCTAAGAAGTGCCTTCCAATATACAGACCTTGTACGTGAGGACCAACTGGGCGTCGAGCGAGACTGGACAGAGCGCTCTCAGATACTATGATATTAGAGTACTGTAGTTGCATTGAAGTCTGTCAGATGGAGCAACAAGCCTCGTGAATATACGAAGAAGGGTAAAAATTGAGTTTAGTATGCGCTATCTACAAGAATTGTCAGGTCCAGTGTTAGGATGTGAAGCACGAGAGTCATACTAACCGCATTTGTATAGAATTGTTTGAATTGCAACCAAGATCCTGTCAGGAGCCAGCGTATCAATTTTGTAGTTTGCCCGGAAGCACTGAGCGAATCATCAAGTTACTTTGTCGTACCGAATGTAGGAAAAGCATTCTGGAGATATTCTGGCGAAGGACCGCCAACTTCCTTCTTCTCTTTGATTTTGAATTGGTGAGGAATATTCCTGAGGCATGTACCTCGGACATCTCCAACGAGGCAATCAATGTGCTCCGAAAGCAGAATATAACACTCTTCGTTCAATATTTAATAAGGGTTATATTTTCTTGAATTTGGATTTTGAGTTTCGTTCAATCTTTAATAGGGGTTATACTTTTTTGAATTGGGGTTTTGAGTCTCATAGGTCTCATAAAGTTGATGCTTACTGGATGATAAAAAATAAATTTTCTAAGATCTATTGTTTTAAATATATTTTATATATAATGTGTAACTATATATCAATAAGACACAACCGCGGATGGGAAGACCCCATCAAGCCATACAAGGGAGAGACAAAAAAGGTAAAATGGGGCTAAGCCCCAATAGAGTCTATCAAAAATCTGCCATACTGCACCTAAGATATCCAAGCTATGCAAGTTTACACACAAATGGAGTATCCTACAAAACATCACCTAATGTGATTGTTCACGCATGGATTGCACCAACCACTGCCCTCTGTAGAGCAATGGACATATCAATAAATCAATCATGATTCACATTACTTCTTCTTGTCTAGGATTGATTCATTGGAGTCCATTTTTTATTTTTCAAACATCTAGTGGTCATCTTGCAAAGCAGATACATGACTACTTACTATATTGACTTAAGACCATCCGTTACTGATACCATGTACTAACAAGTTGGAACATGAATCATCCTTCCATTCCCTTCCCATTGCCTACTACAAGATTGAACCATGGTTATGTATATCTAAAATTCTATGTATATATTATGTTTTTGGTATTATTGATGAACAAAAATTAGATTATAATTATCAGCTTAATAATAGCCTAAATTAGAATTTTGAGATTTGGGAAAAAGAAATTAGAATGGATATATTTTTTTATTACATTATTTCTTGAGGTAACGTACTTGATCTTATAGTTAATATATCATTATCCTAAAATCAGTACTACAAATAAAATAGAAATTCTATAATAAATTTTTTTCATCATGCTAGTCACATATAAACCTTTAAGTTTCCTTAGCTTTTCTTGACTTTCTAATTCATATGATATGCAAAGCTCTAGTAGTACCCCTTTTTTGGCATATTATGTACTCTTAGTGTACACAATTTAAGTTACATTATGTTCATGAATGTTAATTATACTAATATCAATACCGATCATATCTACAGTCAATGTTAGCTAAACAATAAATAGTAATCATACCGTTGTATTTCATGAACTTTAATTTTTTAAATTGTTTTAATTTGAATTTTTGAATCTATGCAAAGACCACATAGATATTATGAATTAAACATTTGAGAAGTTTCATTATTAACTTCCATGTATTAATTTAATATATAGATTTCTATCTTTATGGATCTAGGTTTTATATTTATTTCAAGAAAAGAGAAATAAAGTTGAGTTAACTTAAGCTTAAATTCTACTTAACTTTAATGAAACATAGATATATGCAAACCACACTAAATTCAATATATACCAAATAGTTGATGATTTAATCAGATCCCAAACGTACAAGAATTGTCCGTCTGGGATCTGATACATATTAAATATCAAAATGCATACTGAGATATATAAATGTAATAATAATAATTCACTATTTAATATTTATACTCTATTAAATATTTGTTGAGAATAATTATTAAAATTAAATCACTCAAAGATAATCATTCTTTGTTCAAGTGGGTCATAAAAGATAAGCTCTCAATATATGATATATTTATTCCAATAAATAACCATGGAAAAGAAGAGATAAATTACTTTATTCCAATAGCAGAGTTTTGCAAGTATATGCATTCATGACCTCTCATGACTAACTCTATCCTTCACTATATCCTAAACTAATAAATCTATGTTATGCTATTGGAGAATTAGAATATCTCTCTCTCTTCCTTGTCCTATCATTCTTCCTTAGTATCTACATCAAATGCTTATGAGTTGCAATCAAACTAATGAAAAACGGATTGTTTCAATCATCTTGTTATATAGTATGTACTATACTAAGATACTAGTGAACTATGAGTATTATAGCTATACATTAAAACATATTAATATACATATAATGTAACATGTTAATGTTCATTGCAGTATGTCTGCAAAATATTTTGTACATATAAGTAGTTTGTAGCATTATGAATGCTACTTTTAAAGCATTTGCAATGCATAAAGTAGCATTCAAACTTATGCTACATTTATTGCATGTAAAACACTCAATTTATATTAGTGTACTTGGAGCCTTACACATGCAAAAGATAACACAATAAAGTGTATTACATTATATGTACAAAATGCTCAATACCTATTAGTACAAGTAATATATTATGCACATGCATTGATAGCACATCAATGCAACATAATTTGATGTGTACTGCAGGCATGATATTTATATAAAGTATATCACTTTGATGTGTACTTGGAGTATTATGCTGAACACACCAAAGTGTCTTGCACTATAAATATAAACGCTCGATGCATATTAATGCACTTAAAACATTTTGTGTGCATAAGGTATGATGCATTATGTATACATAAAATACTTAGTATATATAAGTACATTTACAGCATTATGTGTACATAAGAATCTATACTAATATGCATTCTCAAAATTCTTGAGGTGAATAAGTGGACTTTGAGTATCATGCATGTACTAACTGATGCTGATGCATGTGGCTTAGCCACACATTGAAAACTTGAATGAACGGGCATGTTGAGCTTCATCTCACATGGAGTTTGGTGGACCAATGGTGTGTGGTGTTGGTTGCCCAAATGGTAAAAATAGGAAACAACATACTTTGATAAGGAGTGTTTAGAATAAATAAAATATGTCATATGATTACAAAAATTAAGAACATTTTGCACATCTACTTATTATTTATTATTACTTTTTTCTTGTTATTACTTATTTACACAACTTGTTTTTTTCATTTGAGCTAATTTCCAATGAGATCTATTGAAAAACCAAAGAAGAATTATTGTAATATAAAGGGGTTTGTGTATTAGTAATATAAAGATAAGCAACAAGTAAGGAAGCGACTAAATAAGAATGAATATTAACTTTTTAATGATATTATTAGGATGTTAATCAAGTTCAACACGCTACTAAGTTGCTAAGCAGGCTAGACTCTTTGTTGAGTAGACTAACCACAATGAGCTAAGTTCTCTAGTATGCACTTGAATACTATAGTTAGAGTTAGATTTACTTGAATGTGGTTGGGTTAATGAACAAAGTCTATAGTTTGCTCAAAGTTGCTTTTAGAGCAATGACTTAGAAGCAAGAAGTCATTGATATACCAACACCTGTCCAATATGACTAAAAAGGATCATTATATTTGGTTAGTTGGGTTTGTCTAAATTAGATCTCATTGTGTAATAAATAAAAGACCATCAAGGTTATGATCAAGGTCTTTCTAAAAAACTAGCAAGGGATATATTCATTTGTGTGGTTGCATATTGCATTTGGTGTGGTTGCCAGAATTTTACATTGCCAAAATAATAGATGCCTGATCATACATTGATGATAGCAAGACAACTTAAAGTAGGTTTTGGCCCAATGGTATGTAGCAAAATTTGAAGATACTTTTGTTGTTAAGTTGTTTTCAAAAACTTGCATACTTATGGGAAGACAACAATTTAGAACTTCAACTTACAAAGTTATCAAGGAAATTTTTTACTCAAGATATCAAGATTGCATGCTCAATTGCTAACTTACAACAAACTCACTCAAAAAGGAGAAGTTCTTCAAATGATAATTTTGGACCTCCAAGGACCTCTAAAGATTAGATAGTGAAGATTATTAAAATTAATGATTGAAATTTGTTTTAAATTGACATGTTTATAATTATGGATGATTTTTCTCAAAACCTACTTTATAAAACCTGGAGGTCTTGCTTGCATATGGTTGCTTCTATCTATTGCTCACAATATATCCTAGTCTTAACTTTTAGGACATCCAGATTAAATCTTGTTTTCTTTTATTATAAGTATTAATTAGTAAAGTGTAGAGTTTTCTACATCTAATATCATCTTCTATTGGTGGCTTATAGTATTTAATATTATTGTTTTAGTATCTCTAGATTGAGTCATTTCTTCTTATAGAAAAATATCTATGAAGGTATATGCAATTTGTTAGTTTCTTTTCTAAACATTTTTTGTCATAAACTGTTATATTTTAGTTTATGCTTTCTAAATTTTATCATTTTATTCTTAAAAGTGCCCAATTTACACATATTATAATACACTTAGATCCAATGAAATAAAAGAAAATACTAAACCTGCATATTATTAGATTTTACTCCATACTGACCTAAAAATTTGGCAAAAAGTACACTTAAATAAATAGAGAATAAAATCTATAAGTTATTATAATAAGAACAATGAAGTAAGAATGTATGCAAAAAATTGATAAATTAATGAATCTAAAATAATTAAATAGATATAATAAGCTCATGATGGTTATCCCTAGATTTGCATTTTAAAGTCAAAAAGTGAATCAAAACTGAAAAAATATAGTTTTAGTATAAAGTCAAAAAACGAATCAAAACTAAAAAAATTATAGTTTTTGTTGAACCAATTCATGCATTGATTATTATGAATGGTTTTAAACATATTCCTTTTTATATATTCCTAAAGATAAGTAAAATTAAGACAGATAAAAATTTGTAACAGTTTAAGAGCTTTTTTATTCATATATTTAGTTTAATCAGTTGCTTCTATGTTGATCTTAAATCAACTTGATTTTGATTTTGGAGAAGAATATTGAATGCATGGAAGATTATTTAGAGAAAAATCTATCTAGTCTAAAATATAATTAAATGAATTTTGTCATAATTTAGCCTAAGCTATTGTATTATGTTCTCTCATTATCTTTATGTTTCTCTCTTACAAAGCATATCTTTATTCATGTATTTGACTTTTGATGTTTCTTTTTTATGGTAACCTTAAATATTTAAAATGATTAGTTGGATATAAAATCATATTTAATACCAATCAAACTAATTGATGTAATATAAGATATTTTAATCACTTGGAAATGATATAGTAATATTTATTGGATAAAAGTATATTTCATCATAAAGATAAAATGTTATGATAAATATCCATCTCATAATCTTGAAGAACAATCAAATTATATCTTTAGATAAAATATAGATTTCTAGTCCTTTTCTTGTTATTATATCCATTTAAAATTTAACTTATTTGATATTTTCAAATAAAATGCATTAGAAGATAAAATATAATACAAGAATAAACTGATTTGGAAAAGTTTTATAATATCACCTTTAGAAACAGAATTTCTCTATTTCTGTCTTCAAACAGTCAAGGTTTGTAATACACATATTTACCATAATTATGACTACTTATTGAAGTATCAATTACTTAGTAAGTTTGATTATTGCTCATATATCAGCTCTCCTTCCACTCCAAACTATTAGTGTTTTCTAATAATTTAAGAGTACTTTCATTCCCATTCATTTAAGAAATTTAGGTCCTTGTACAAAATTATTCAGGATCTCCTAAATGAATTACATAGAGTTAAATCTAAAAAATTATGAATATTAATTTCATCTTAGATAATTTTCTAAAGAAATTTTTTCTTGAAATTTACTATTATGATAATTTACATCAAGTCGATATTAATATGAAAATAATATTCCCTCAGGTTAAGGTTGGAAACTATGGACACGCAGGTCTTAAAATTTATATTTAAGAAATAGTTACTTCCTTGTATACTATAATCTTGAAGCTCATTCTCCAGAGAATCTATACTATTTGGCCTATGATACCCATGGATTTGTTGTTCTAAAAATTAAGCTCATTTGATCTATTTTCATACTTTTTTAATCCTTAACTGATGACTATTTTAATTCTTTCTTCTTTTCTTCATGCTCTCTCCATTCATTAAGAAAATCTTACTTTAATCATATTTCAATTATTTTGTTGAAACCCAAAGGACATTCATGAGTAAATTCTCACTCCCGGATATTTCGATAAAAGTTTCACTATTGAAATTTTTCAAGGAAATCTTGCACACTAAAAAAGGAAGCTCCTCTAATATAAAAAAATTAATATGTCCCAAAAGAAACTTTTTAGATTGAAATTAGATTTATTTTACTAAGTAGTTCACACTTGACAATTTGATAATTTCCACGGCTATAGGATCTCTTAAATAATATATGAACCATGAGTAATACTTACAATTTTTAAAATAGATTCAGCAAAGATATCCTTCAGAATTTAACCGAATAAAATATTGCAACATTTCCTCCGTAGTATGGAGACCTAATCAATTTCTCCCTAGAATGATTTAAATAAATTAGCGATGATATGCCAATGAGAAGTTATTCCTAGGACATCCCTTGTGTAATGTGTCAACCTAATATAGATAATGTCTATCCTCCCGGATTCCTTTGTGCTTTTTCTCAAGTACAAGCCATGTCGACAATACATTGTGTTTACGAGACAACTGGTTACATCCCTTGTACTGTTTATCAAGTTACCATAACCATGTTAACGACTTTTGATGTTGGATAGACGACTCGTTTTCCTTCCCGGTTCCACGTAAAGAATCGAGAATGTTGAAAAGAAATTGTGTCTTTCTTCTAATGGGCTCCTTCAATAGAGTTTCGTGTAGTTTCCCAAGCATTGCCCAAATATGTAAGATTAGGCTCAACTTCCAGTAATCCTACTGCACTCAACCTCTCAAGTAATACGACTGCCAGTTGTAGTACTTAGCCTAATCATGATTAATCCTTGTAATGTAGTTGTTTCTCATCGTAAGCATCGATGAACACTACCGCTATCCCAAAACTATTTAAACACCAATTGATGTGGAGAATTGTCATTTCCTCTGGCACGAGCGACGATTTGGACGTTGGACAGAAAGCATTGTCGGTGAATAGAAACAGCAATAACATGTCGCTTGTGCCGCGACTACGGGTCCGCTGTTTGACTAGGGAGAATCCAAGTCGGTGAATGGAAACAAAACAAACATGTCTTTGCTGCCGCTCTGACGAAGAGGAAAGCGATGGCAGCGAGCCGAGGAATGGCATCGTCTGTTGTCGTGCAAATCGGACCGACAAATGTAGATCGAGCTCGAGCAGCTTTGCCTCTGAGTTTCGATTTTAGGGGTGGGAATCATGACAGAGTCGAATTATGAAAGTCTTTTGGACAGAGGATATCACGTCAGCTGTGGGATAGCGTGGAATCCACTGACACGCAACCTCCGAACCCTCGTCATTAGTTGTCGATCTAGCCAGTAGTGCTGTTCTGCTTCTTGAACCCTGCTTGGGGTTTAGGACAATGAACGACAAAACCTCGAACCCGAACTCCTTCTTCTGTTCAGCAACCGCGGTGATGCATCCCGGGCAGGTTTTGAGAATAACCGGTGCTGGGGAATCTCAGCTGGGGCTAACAGCGATCCATTTCCCCGAATATTCCTGAAAGTGAACAACTTTCTTGAAAGGGACCGGTGACACTGCAATGAACCGGTCAGAATGCGAAGAACCCCGTATTCAGTGTGATCAATCCCGGTAGACTTTTACCAGCGCAAAATAGTTTCAGCCGGTAGAAACAGCGAATATTACTGTGAATATTCCTGACATAGAGGAATCGTATTGTAGGGATCCGGTAACATTCAAAATGAACCGGTAGACATGTTATCACATGACATATTTCGAATTATGGGCACGCTCATGGAGAATCTCGAGTGTACGAGTTCTCAGAAGAATTTCAGACGTGGAGAGCAGTGACTTCTAAAGTGGAATTGAAGCAGTTACTGTATTGCCCAAGACTAGAGTGGAGTAGAGTGGGGTGCAATCGGAGATAGTAGTGGGTTACAACTGCGGAGTGTCAGAAGCAGGGGAATTCATGACATTGTTTTACGATCAAGCAGATAATGACACCAACGAAATAGTCGTCTGAAAAATTGTTAGGTTACGACGGGTAAATCCGAGTGAAAGGATCGGTGAGCAACTCAAGAGATACAGGGTACAACTGTCTTTGATTCGATTCCCGAAGAAATTACAGAGGAAGACTGTTTCCAGCAAATGTACGTCTTGTACTTGGTTGGGAAATTTCCAGAGTGATTAGGACGAAAATTAAATGATAAGTGTGTACAGAAAGTGATTTGGTGCGGAAGGAAGTAGAGGAGGTCTGGATGTACTGCTAACGACAATCGACAACGAGAGCGGAATCGAAGTCTCATGAGCAAATCATGACTCAAATTCAGTTGCCAGAGTGCATTGTTTGTTTTCAGTCTTATGATCATGAAGTTCATGTACCGCGGGTGTTGTCATGTGGTCATTCTTTCTGCGAGCCTTGTTTACATGAGCTGCATACAACCTGGCAAGCCTCAACCAGTAGAGGAGGGGTTGAGGATGCGAAGGCTGGTGCTCTTTTAAGATGCCCTGAATGTAACCTTCGAACTAGGGTGCCGATTGGTGGCCAGAAAGGATTGCCAAAGAATGTTGCACTTCTTCGTCTCTTGCCGAGCTCATCTGATTCCCGTCCTGTTGAGGACGTGGTCAGAAAGCCGAAAGCTAAGAGCTCGAGGATAGTGGAGAGAAAAAGAGCTGAGCACAAGGAGGTTAGCGTTGACTCGCCACAGAAAGCGAAGAGTAGAGACAAGAGGGCTGAATTGGATGTAAATTCCAGCAGGTCAAGCGTTCCAAGAGTCATGCATAATTACATTTTCTCGTCTGATCTGCGATCGGATGCTTCCACATCGGAGATCCGGCCATGGATTTTGCCACAAGGGATGATTGAGCTGAAAGGGAATTCGCCAGCCAATGCTGATGGCAGATTATTGTATGGTGAAATAGTTCAAGAGCAAGGCTGGACTGGACTTTCAATATCGGTTTCGTTGCTACCTATTTGGGCGGAAAGAAGTGAGGGTTTGAAAACTGTGGAATCTGATATGGAGCGTGGGAAGGAGAAGGATCTGTCTGATGCAGAGTGCAGTACAAGTAGGGAGAAGTCCTATGAGCAACGGTTACTTGATGTGTTGGAAATTGTCGCACATGATACAAAGCTTGAGATTTCTCTTCTGTTTCGAGTTTCATCGGTGTGCCATCGAGTTTGTAAGACGTTTGGATTATGGATGAATCAAAAGCAAGAGCTTTACTTGGTGAGCGAGTTCCCTGACAGTGAAGTAGATCCATCTTGGCAATATTTGAAACAATGTACCACACGCTTGATGTCCAAATCTTTTTCACCCGGGGGATCAGCCACAGAAGATACTTCCGGGGAAGATGCTATGAAATCAAATAGAAGGGCAGAGCTGCAAATATTGGCCAAGATAGTTGTAGGCTTGTGTGAGCTTCTGCTGGAAGTGCATTCACGAGGACTTACCTTGGGCCTTCTGAGCCCTCAATGCATTGTTTTGGATCAGTTCGATAATTTGCTGCTCAATACGAATGGAGCATTATCAGCTAGATATTTTCTTCGAGAAATCACAGGCAGGTATAGAGAGTGTATGCCAGACTTCATACTCAAGCCATTTGGAAACGCCAGGGACGTCACAGACTTGGGTGCTGAATCTACTAGATGCCAGAATGTGGGGCAATGCTGGGAATACATGAGCCCAGAAGTGCTTGCCCTCTTGACCAGCAACTTACTTCGTCCACAAAAGTATGACTCAGATGGGGAACCTTGGTGCGGCTACATCTCAGAGGAGGAATTTCTCTCTCCTGAACAGGGGGAAGCAAGGGTATCTCCCAAAGCTGATGTGTGGTCTTTGGGATGTCTTATTTTTGAACTGATCACTGGTAAAAGTCCACTAGAAGGTCTAGACTTTTCCCTGACCTGGCAACATATTGTGGATGAAAAATGTACACCCAAGTTCACTGAGGACCTAGAATGCTTGGACCCTGATCATCAGATGTTGAAGGAGATTCTTCAGAGATGCTTCGAACATGATCCCAAAAAGAGAGCAGATGTCCATGAGGTTCTGCAGAGGTTCAAGGAACTGCAACTTTTGCATTTTCCTTTTAAGAGAAAGCTCCAAGAGAAACGTTCGGATATCGTAGCTAAAGCTGAGAATATGAATTGGGTCCTTTGCCTACCTGGATTTAGTCTTGATGGATGGTTTGAGTATGAGAGGAAGTTACAATCACAAAGACGCGAAGCTCAGAGTACTCAGGAGGTTCTAGAACTTAACAGTGAAGTTCCAGGAGGGGAATTTTCAGAAGAAGCTGAAGCGTTGGAAGAAGAAGGAGAGAGAGCTCCAGAAGTTTCGAAGACTTGTTTCATGGAGCCAAGGGAATCTCTCAAAGGACATCGGGACTATGTTACAGCTATTATAATTTGTGGTAAAGTTTCTCACTCGAATTTCGTTTTGAAGTCCCCACTTACGTTATGTGGCTGAGAAAATTCAGCACTTTGTTATTCTGATTTTCGTGATAGGTCTGCTAGATAAGCACGATATTAAGATTTGCATTGTGATGCAGGTGATTATCTGCTCAGTGCTTCTTTTGACAAGACAATTTGTGTCTGGTCTCTTGCAGTAAGCATGCTCATCTCCCTATGCTTCTGTTATTGATGTGATTTTTCTCTCGTGCAATGTGATAGTTATCTTTCAGCATCTAGGAAGGCAAAGGTGTCGTGGAGTTGTTGTTACCTGCATCCAAACGGAAGCCGTGCAACTACAAGCATGAAGCTGGATCATACCTTGATTCTAGTGAGGCATGTTTAGCGCAGAACATGTATGCCTGCTAGCTTTCCGTGTTAATGATCATACGGCGAGTTAATGCTATGATTATTTTTGTGGATTTTTGAGTATGAGAAAGCAAAAGCTGCAAGACATAATGTTGCATTTACTACGCTGGGTAAAGCTGGGAACAACTGCAAACAGCAGAGCAAATGATGCGCTGAATGCGTCCAGAGACGTAGGAAGAGAATCTAACAGGAGCAAAACGAACGGGTATTAGTTACGCCCATGGTCATGTCCTCAGAGAGCTGGTTCCTGAAGGATCGGAGTACTGATAGGTGTTGAATCTCTTTTGGACCAGAGCCAAGAACTATTGAAGACTTTGAAAGGGCATCATACCCAGGTTGTAACCGCATTAGCGGTGGACCAAGTTTCTGGGAGGTGCTTCAGTGGGGACAATACTGGCAATATGTGTGCTTGGCGACTTGACGAGGAGTCCGAAAGACCATTAATTGCAACTTGGCAAGAACATGGCGACTGGAGATATACTGGTGTTGCATCTTTAGCGACGTCAGGCGATGGATTTCTTTACAGTGGGAGCGGGGATAGGACCATCAAAGTTTGGTCTTCACTGGTCTGACTCAAGTGTCACTCATGTTTGTCAATCACAATTCTTTGTGTTAGCTGCCATCCTTCCCGTTTGCAGAGCTACTTGTATTAAGTGCGCTGGAATGGAGAATAGGTCTCCTGCGTTCTGATCTTCGTTGAGACATTTGCAAATTCTGTTGTTCACCACTTAAGTCTGTCCTAATCATCCTTGTCTCCTGGTCTTCCTTGATTTCCGGTCTCTGTGCTTGGTGCTAGTAGTAGCTGGTGTGGTCAAAGTCCTGTCTAATCCTTTGGGGCCAAGTATGTATTCCTTCTTAATTCCTCTCATTTCTTGCCAGAGTTTCGATCTTCTTGGCAAAATGGAAGGTCATAAAGCTCTCGTCTCAGCTCTAGTTGTAGATGGGGAATTGCTCTACAGTGGAAGCTGGGATGGTGGGATTCGTGTTTGGTGGCGCAGTGATTATAGCCCCATGGCAGTATTGAGTACATCAGATCCTACCATGGGTGGAGTGCGAGCTCTCTGCATGTCCAGCGGCTTGTTGTTTTCAGGCCATGACGATGGTTCCATTCAGGTTTGTCCGGTGAAAGTTAGTCTCGTGTTCCTATGATTTGTCTATAGTAAATCCGAAGCTGTTGATGAAGACGAGACCTGCTCAAGAAGGGGGTGTCCAAGGTCGTGTCTCGTTAAGAAATGTGACTTGGAAAGTTATGCTAGACAGGTGCTGACTCTTTACAGATTCCTAAGCTTCTCTTTAGGCGATGACTTCTTTACCTCGTGTTCAGAGCAGGTCTGGAAGGATGAAGAGTACCAAACTGTGGTGAAAGCTCATAAGGCGGTGGTATCGACGTTATGTGTGGGCGGCCCTTTGCTATATTCAGGAAGCTGGGATCAGCTAATTAAAGTATGTATTTCTTCATCAAAATGCGTGGTGCATTAAACAAAGGTTTCCTGCACTGCAGGTGTGGAGTCCTTCAAATTGCACACAAATTGGTGCCTAGGTTAAGGTTAAAGTTTGAGTTGACACTGTTTAAAGACGGTTTTATTGACGGGCTTAATATAAAAACATAGAAAGAGCTGTGGACAACGCTTTAAAAAGAAGAAAATATAACTTCTGTCTGTAACTATCCTTTCATCGTTTTTGTAAGTCTAATCTGATCACCTTCTTCGTGGGGACACACGTTATGCTTTATTCTATTATCTGATACTGATAATGGTCTCAGAAAGTGTGATGCTTTATTTCATAGGAATCTAGTAAGTAACGTACCTTCAACTTAAACTGCTGATACAGGTTTGGCTAGTCGAGGAATTTCTATCGAATCCTTTGCCTGTTCTTGAGGAGGAATCTGGAGCTGCTGTGTCAGCTTTAGTATCAGATGGCAATCACCTCTATGCAGCACTTGCGGAGAAGGCAGTGAAGGTATGTCGACCTTGATAGTCCTATCCAACGGCATTCTAGGAAATTCATACAGTATCAACGTTATGAAAGAGTTGGTCTGTTTTCCAGCATTAATCCAGTTTGTATCCATTTAGAAACTGGTAGGGTTGTCACTAGGTTACCTGCTCATGAACAGGGCCTATCAAACAGGGTTTCTTTTTTGCCTGATCTAGTTTGTTCATTTTTTTTATGATATGACCGATAGGCCTTTCAGCCCTATTTCCATAAACACAGTCCAAGTTTCAATGCTGCCTAAAACGTCTCCATAAACACAAGAACAGATCTGGCTGTCTGATTCCGAACTTAGCGGTAACCGTTTTCACGAAATTATTTTCAAAAGGTCTTGGAGGTACATCAGCACAATGAAACATCGCTTTGATGCCTGCCCCTTTATCCCTCAAAGCTGCAATGTCAATCTGCAGTGACAAGGGCTTTATCTGGAACTCGGTTTACTTGCAGGTTTACGCCATTGATGGTGATACTCCTGCATCTTCCGGCCTCGCTTAAACCAGGGAAGAATAATATGGTCGTTTCCGAACTCTCGTCTAAAGTAAATGATGAAGTGAGTAGTCTTAAAGTCTCCTTCTCCAATCTGAAGACAGTATACGGTGCTTCAGTTATTCATTCGTATTTGGGCCAAGTCGTGTTGGTGAGTGGACGCTTTGATGATGAATCTGCACAAAGAACAGGGCTTCCACAGTTTTGAGACAATGCTTAGCTGACAGTGTACGGCTACAAATTATCACGTAATACATGGAGAAGTTCGAGAACTGAGGCTAGTGACCAGTCGAGATTTGGTTTCTATGTTAAATGGGAGTCTGCTTGCTGATCAGGAGTAGCGTTGAGAGATTTGCCAGTCTTGCAGGCCGAACTCTACGTTCTCGTAGTGATGAAGCCGTTCAAAGTAGTGCATAAGCTTTTTGGGCGTCTGTGTCATTAGTGTTCACAGTCTCATGACAGCATCTTCTGTACATATGTAAAGAGATATAAAGGTATCCTAGGCCATTGATATGGCGTAAGCTGCCAAGCAATGGCATGCTTGGGATCATTTGTATCTATAATTTTGTATAATTCCCATTTACCTGTGCTATTAGTACTTCACACAGTCTTCATATTGTTTGGATGTATGGAAGACGAACAGTGGCTTCGGTTGTTATGTTGACGAGGTGCCGTACATGTAAGTTTTTCCGAGGACATGTAAATGAGATAGGGAACGATTTGGAAGACCACTTAATTTGCATGGTCAGGGGGCTTTAGCACTTTCGTAGATCGATCTTCAATCAGTAGCGTTGCAACTAATAAATTCGTGGTGTGAAGCAGTCTCTGGCCAAAAAGGTACAATAAATTTTTTCCCTTGTACCCGGGTCTTTTTCAAAAGATGCTAAAGAGGTTGGGGCTGGCTTTTCCTGGCGTGGTGTAAATACCCTCCCCTATATGCTTCCGTAGAAATTGCCCACTCGCTTATAACTTCGACTTCAGAAAAGTGGAGGATGTAACGAGAGTGGAAAGTTGAAGGTACTAATGTGTAGAGGGTGTGTTGGTTCCTCGACCTGGTATGACCACAAACACCTCTCTGCAAGAACTGTGTCATTGATTTCTTCGTATACGTAGATGGTCCAGGTTGATCACTGAACATCATTCTATGATGAGATAATGGATAGAATGAGCGCGCTTGCTGCTATCCAGCTGGGAAGTTAGTAGTCCTAAAACAATTGGCTAATTGGTTCGTTTCATTGGCCAGTGGTATATCCAGTTGCTAAGTACAACATGCCATAGCATGTTGTACTTAGCAACTGGATATACCTTATATACTGGTTTGCTTTTGCCCTCTGAAATGGTTCAGGTTACTGGTCGTTACTCTTCCTAGCTATTGCTCTTTGTATCTCCTTTCTCACAGAAGGAATACAAGCTCAACAGATATGTAGCGTACAGACGTGATAACCTCTCTAATTTACACTAAAGCTGTGGACAAATGTGATTTGGAGGTACTTCATTCAGGGGCTCTCTTCCTGACGTGAAATCACCTCTTCACTACCCTTCATGGCAAAGAGTGGAAGCCACAACCTTTCATCCTAATAATTTACCCAACCCTTTTTAAGTCCGAGATTGGGTTCAGCTCTCCGAGTTGAACGAGTCTCTAGGAAGGCTGAGTGAGAATCGGATATCAAGCCTGACGGTCGAACACCAGCTAATTTCGTCTGGTACCTTACCTCCATTCCAGTAAACATTTGGCGGTCTGAGAGGTGTAAGAGGACCACTTGTCTTTGACGTCCTGCACTAGAGGCTACAGATTAACAATGAACCACTCGCAGCCAACTAAATCTTTTGGGGTCGTGGTCCTCGGTCGAGTGGCCAGGTTTGTTGCTCTGGAAAGAGAAATGGAGACCCACAATGTCCGTTACGTAGACGACTGAACTCCTTTCCAGTGTCTTTCTTGAACCAGGCGATCGACTTCAACCCGTGAGTTTAAAATATAAGGAGATACCCACAAAGTCAATCATGCTTATCACTGTGCCATTTACAATACAATATCTTAACTCAATCGAACGACCAATTCCTCCCATGTGGAGACACGGAATTGCAAAGTGTATATACCCCGGATATCGGATTCATCGACTGTCTGCAATCTCATTCTTCAATTCTTCCCATGTAAAGAGAGATGGAGAACATCCTTTTCTATCTTTCTGTCTCTTCTGCGAAGATTGTCTTTTTCCTTCTCATTTGGACGTTCTTTCTCCGAGGAACTAGAATCTTGTGTTAAAGAAGGAATGGAGACTCTACGGTCAATCATGCAGATAACGGTACTCTCTTTATCCACATCAGCGATCTCGATTTCTCTGAGGAGAGCGAATCCAAAACATTTGTAAGAGAAGACAAAGCAGAGAATGAATGTACTGAATGAGAGTAAGTTAAAAATTTTCAGAGCACCAAGCATGAATCTCACAGTGTCGTACACAATCACTTTACACTATCATATTTAACACTTTCCCACGAGGAAGAGAGACTACGTAGATAGAATCTGACTTTTTTGAATCCAGGTTAGATGCCTTAATTTAATTGTAATACTTTCTTACCCAAAGTGAGACTTAATAGATCAAATTTAAGTTCATCATATAAGTGCCCTAACCCATTACTTTCTTATTTGACAGGATTTTATACGATTCAAACTTGGATCTAGAGGGAATTCTTAAGAAGAGTATATTTTCTGACTTTATATAGTGTATTATTATTATTATGCATAAGGAGGTTTGTCTCTCATATACTTTGGGAGGGTTGTTCTTCTCTTCTCATTAAGTCTTCCATATAATGAAAAGAACTGTCTCATGCCATTTGTAGCATCGCACCTAGATTGCTTGGACATTAGAGTAGTAGTGGTGATAGTCATATGTATTTTGATAGTTACTTACGGACTACTTGTTGGCGGTCCAATTTCATATTAGGGTTATTGATCACATGGTGGGCTCTACAGTCACTTGCACCGTTTGCACTGTTGGATGTACCATCAATGGGACCGTTAGGGTTGGAGACCTAGGTCAAGATCAAGGGTATACTTTCAAAGTGCAGATCCAAAGAGCTCACTTCTACGATACTTAGCCTTCAAGTTCTTGGCTATGGTGGACAAAGGCTGGCAAACATCACATGGAGTCTCTTAGCTAGAGTGGGTGTGGCTTGATTGTAATCCATACCCAATTGTTGATAAATTGCTAAGTGAAAGATCAAATATTGATCTAATTGAGAGTGAGTCGAGTTGAAGAAGGATTGATTACATCAGAAGTGTGAGGTTAGGGAGAAATTGAGGGTGTTGGTGGTATCTCCAAGCCTTGTTGATCTCGATCATGGTTCAGATTTTCCTTGAGAGTGATAGTGTGCAAAAGTTCTTTCAAAAGATTTGGCAATGAGGAAAACAATGTGCGGAAGCGCTAGCAAAATTTCCTTGAGAATAGAATCAATCTCAAGCAATGGTGTTCAATTTGAGACTAGTAGGTGACATCAAGTCGAGTTGAGCTTGAAAGTCAAAATTGAAGGTGAAGTTGTGAACCCATTCCCTCAAATTAGTGATTTGGAGAATGAGTCTTCCCAATTTGGCTCAAGTGGAGATTTAGCGGAGGATTTGGCGTTCTGCAAAATATATAGAGAAACTATGAAAGGCCTCATTTTGGTAAATTTTATGTCAGATTTGGTGGAGAGATTATGTCAGATTTTGGCTCGATTTGGAGGAGGTTTGAAGTGGCAAGGACTCATTTGGCTGAATTTTGGCATTTAGAGGTATAGGGCTATGAGAGGCTACAAAGGCCTAGAAGGGTCAGCAAGGCAATGTGTTTGCGTGAGGCTAGCTAGTTTAGAGTAGTTTATAGTCATTATTTAGCAAAATTTGCCCACCTTGCTAGATTGTATGCAATAGAGTTTGAACCCTAGATCTTTGGTTCCTAGATTGGTGCCCTAACCAACTTGTCCACATTCACTTGTTGTCTTAAAGAATATTATATTGATATCTATACATATGTAGCTTTGGCTAGGAGAGACAATTTGATCCTATTCTTGGTGATCATGGTAGCATAGGAAGTAGATAGATACTTTTATTATGTCAAGGCTAAATGGTGTTAGCATCAATCTAGTATTGATTTATGAGATAGAGTGTTTTGTTTAGCCTTCTTATGGTTGGACCCTTTCCATTCTATGCTTCTTGTTTGTACACCACATTTGTGTGAGGTGCCTTGAATTTAGAGCATTTGTGCTCTAGCATGCTCTTGGTAGTGAGGTTGGAGTGATGACCAATCAGACTACTTATGTTTCTCTCCGGTGAGGCAAGAAGTGCTGATCTATAGATGGTGAGCATGCGTCTTGTGATGGTAGGTTACAAGTTGCACTTTCTCTTAGTGTAGTTGTTGTAGGTAAAGCTACATTAGTGAATGGTGTTTGGTTGGTGATGGCCGTTGGTGGTGGCACTTGGTGTTGGCACTTGGTGGTGATTCTTGGTGGGGTACTTGTGGTGGTTACAATTGTGGTTTGTAATTTATGGTTACTTTATCACGACATAATTCTTTAGTGATTCTTGAGGAGATAACATTACAATACGCAATGAGTTTACCCAAAGTGGCACTCGGTATTAGCTTGTATCTTAGGTCCTAATGAGGAAGGAGATTGACCATGAGTTGGAGTTTGACATAGGAATTGATTCAGTTGAGAGTGCACTTGGTGTGTCCGTATCATTGTTATGGGATATGGACAAGATTTATGGGGTCTCCAAAGGCCCCAAGCATTACTGTAGTATGGTGGGTACCATGAGTTGGATGTCTTCATCCATGAGTTTGATAGTTGGTGTGATTTGTAATAGATGCATAACCCTATGTTATTCACACTGTTCATGGCATGGAAAGGGTTTTTTTAGCACTTGGAGGGTCCATTGATGGACAAATATCAAGAGTTTAGGAGAGCTTACTTGGAGGAGATTGAGCTATGGAGACAATATTGGTCTCTAAACTATGTCTCTATCACTTTAGGCTTGGTTTCTAGGGGTATATCCGTAGTACTGACGAGTTTGAGCTCTAGCATCATTGGTGAATCTATTGGAGATGGTGCTACTACAAGTGGAGGTAATATTACAAGAGGTGGTGTAGTATTGAGGTTTAACCCCATGGTGGAGTTCTTTTAGTGTTTGAGGTAAAATTATTAGGGAGTGCAAATTGATAAGTTGAGGAGCTTGCAAGAGTTCTAGCGGAAGATTGGAGAGCACAAGGCATACACTTGCATGAAGCTCTTGATCAGTTTTACTCAAGGAGTTATTGAGGCCAAAGTGGTCTAATTTTGGTATAGAATTTTGGACAGGGAGTTATAATATAGTATGTGATGGTACATTGTTACAAGCTACTTCACCTACTTTGGCAATAGTCTTTGGTTTGGCTTAACATATTGAGCTCAATATGGTGGAGGAGAAAATAGTGACAATTGCATTTGGTAGGGAGATCTTATCCATAGTTATACTTCTTCCACAATGCAACAAAGTGCTCCATGCCATGTTGGCTTCTGAGGCTAGAGTGGACAACCCAGATCCTATAGAGTGAGTGGAGGGCCTAGTGTAGTTAGACCTTTACCTTCATTTCCACGTCATCAACAACCAATAAGTGTGGTGTTGCTTCTTGGACTTGTGGTGGACCACATCACAAGAGAGATTACACTTAAGGCATCATACATGATATCTCTAATGCATCACAACCACGCGTGCATCCCTATCCTGCTGGTCGAGTCCGGTTTGAAGGAGACTTCCGGCATAGAGATATTATAACCATTGCCATAGATTTGGTTACACCCAAAGTTACGGAGTGGTAGGGCTCCTATGGGAGGTGGTTGAAGAGCTCCAAGTCATGGAGGACAAGGTGGTAGAGGTGGTGGTAGAGGATCCACACCTAGTATGGGTGCAATATTTGTCCTTACTTCTAATATAACCATGGTTACTTGGATTGAGCAATTGGAGTAGAGATTGGCTAGCATGGCCATCGCTCAAAGGAGATAAGATTTGGGTGAGGTTTTCACCCTTATGTTGGTGATAGAGACATCTTGGACTTCATGTGTAGGGCAACACAAGTAGATACATCTACCTAGTGACTAGGAGTGTAATACTTGCTCCAGAGCCTAGAGGAGCATCAATGGAGTTGGATCCATAGAGAGGAGAGGTTGGTAGACAGGTCAGACTTCCCTAGTCTTTTACACTCTCTAAGGTACTATAGATAACATCCATGGCTCCTAGTCCTCCTAGTGCAAGTGTGGTAGGTGGTGATGGGGTGCATGATAGATTACTTGTTAGTTAGCTACCTCTTACTACACCAATTGAGTCTAGCTCAATGTTGGGGTCTACTCAATTGATTATGTGCTTCCTTTTATTCTCAACCAGTGATATATTTATATTGAGAGTTGACCTAACTCCAATGTTTTGGTAGGCTGCCATACTTTGTGAGAGTAGGGATGATGTGATTCTTGCTATTAGAGTAGAGGTGGTTGATACTATAGCTGACTTGGTTGAGGAGCATGGGATCCGCTCAATGACTAGTGGTTTATGACAAACAGTAACAATTAAATAGGAGGAGTTACTAGCTAGAACTGCCTTTGAGCGAGCACGGTTCACACCTAGAGTTGTCATGTTAGAAAACTAGAGGGGGATTTTTTGTTTGGTGGGACTTCAAGGAAGGTTTATACACCACAAAGGGTCTTATTAGACTCTGGTGCACAACCCCTTATGTTGAAAAAGGTTGCAATTTTTGGTCTAGAGCTACAAAAGACCAATGTGGAAAGGTGTCCATTTCAGATCCAAACATCTCTAAGAGGTGGTTCTACATAGTACATCACGTGTAGAGAGCTCATTGTCCAGATTCAGCCCTATCATCTGATTGATAGCTCGGTGGTGAGAGCTCAGGCCATTGCAACCATAGTTGACTCATATGATGTGCTAGTTGGTGGAGCAGTATTATACCCCATGGGTTTCAGTATTGACTATTTTGGAGGAGATAATCTCCTATAGACTAGGATGGCAGTTAGGTGAGAGATGACTATGTTACTTGCTCTAATACTCCAAGGACAAGAGAACTCTTCAAGAAATAAAACACAGATTTCACACTGTCCAACAAAACAAATGGTTGGGGACTGTCTGACACTTTGCGCATGCTCCGGGGCCGCCTTAGGCTATCAATCCTCCAATGCTCCAAAGGAGCACCTTCTCTTTATTATATAGCCAAGGAAGATTTCCTCCAAGGGAGCTCCACCATAAGATTAGGTTCATGGATAGGTGACCTGTCAGCAAGTTCCACCCTTAGATTACTTGTTTGGATGGATGACATGTTGGTCCTAGTCCATCTGGTTGGACAAATAGGCTTTAACCAGAGGAAATCTTCTTGTAGGAATCTCAAAATCACATGGGTGAGGTACCATTGGAAAGCTCTCGGCAAGACAAACCAAGGGAGAGGGAAGGCCAACCTTTCCTCCATTTTTGGGTTGGGAGGAGGGAGGAATCTACACATTTTTGAGGCATAATTCATCGGTTTAGGCCTCCAAAATTGCCTCTCAAGTTTAGGCCTATTTGGCTTCTACCCTATTAGTAGAAGTGCTCTTTTGGTGATACCTCTATCTAATTTGCATTCTCCATCATATGTAACATCCTTCTAGATGTTATCACCCCAAGTTGCACCTCTAGATCATATGCCTAGCTCTTGATCCTAAAGTTTCTAATTTCTAGCATGTTTTGATTTCTGGCCTATTAGTAGAAGTACTGTTTTGGTGATACCTCTAGCTTATCTACTAAGTCCATCATGTATAACATTCTTCCAGATGTTACCAAACCAAATTTCATCTCTAGATAATCTATCTAACTATTGGTATTACACCTACCAATATGCTTTGGTAGTGGCAATCTTGGCTCACTATAGTTTAGGACCATGGCGACATCAATTTCAGATTTTAGTGGTTCTATTACTTGGCTTGGTGATTTATTGGAGTGGAACACCCATGCAAAAGATACTCTAGTATTAGAGGAGATCACTCGGATTTGGAGTACAAGTGGGATAGTTCCATCCAACTTGGATGTTCTATTGTGGAGTTTAGAGGAAGCATTGCATCAACATGCGGATTAGTTAGTGCAACAAGCTTGGAGTGGAGCTTTGTACCACCAACAGACCAATGTGAGGATGAGCATCTAGAGTCTACCCCATTGTCACCTTTGGATGCCACACTCATTGCTTGGAAATATCCAATAGGGAGAATATGTCTATTGGAGTTGTTTGGTGAGATTAGCACTAGATTAGCTACGGTACTATAGGTAAGTATACAAGTACAGGTACTTGTATGTGGAGAGAGATGAGACTATTGGGTGAGTCTCTCTATATCATGTGGCACACTTGGCCTATTGGTATCCTAAATTATTACCAATGTCAATAGTCAAATGTTACCAAAAGACCCTACTAATAGATATTCCCTTGTTGGGGGTGCAAGATCTAGAGAGATATGATCCCATTCATTTGGTGATTTTTGGATAGCCATGTCAAAGACATACACATGCTAGCTGAGGTTAAGGTCTCTAGGACCCCCATTTTGGTGTGTTTTAAGGGATGTTACTTATACTACAACATCTCTAGGTTCATCATTCTATTTCTCTAGCTTATATTTTAGAGGATGTCACTTTGATGGGTCATTCTTGCTCCTGGGTGGTAGCAAGTACACACCAAGTCCATTCTTGGATGGGAATTGCCATGTTATTGGATGCAACTAGAGTGGGATCACAGGCTCATCATCTTTCTCTTTGGTAGACAAACCTCTTACTCAAAGAGTTTCTACATTGGGCTTTTGATGGGATTCAATGACTAGACCACTTCATTGTTGATGACATTTTGGATGTTAGGCATCAATCTTAGACGGTGGTTGTGGCTGATATGTCACTTATGGCAATAGTGAACCTTGTTGGATAGCTTAAAGCCACTCTACCCACACTTATGAGTTTCCTAGGCTCTCATGCTTTTTTAGAGGGAGGTCTTGGACTTGTTTGCGACTCATAATCATAGTAGTTGGTGGAACCCAATGCCAATTAGAGAGAGTGGGCAATGGGTTTTTGTACCAATATTATTGTTGTTACAATAATGTTAGAGGCATCCAAGTATCAATTGTTAGGTTAGGCTATGGACTTGAACTGTTTAACTTGGATTATGAGCCTTGGCTTGGCAAAGCAACATAGGATGCATTGGATAGGCATCACCACTCGGACACTTGTGAGTTTTATGTCTATCGAGAGGGTTCAGGCACATGTTGGGGGCAATGGAATTAGGGTAAGTGGGCAGGGTATTCTTGGGACACAACAAGTGGCTACTAGGAGAGTGGTCTACCTGGATTCCATCCAGGTGAGCGTGGTCTACTTGGATTACATCCTTGGTCTACTTGGGATGCAACTAAAAGACTATGGAGCTTGCAACAATCGGAGGGAGTTTTCCACACTAAGGTTAAGAAATCTAGTGGTTGGAAGCATGACACTATTGCTCCTAAGGGCCCAATGTAATAACCAATCTGTACGTCTTCCACTCCTACATCAGTTATAGAGGATACTTGGGAGCTAGATCTTGGACCCAAGCTTACAAGAGGAGAAAGACAGAGAGTTTGGAGGTTCTTGAGGAGCTACATGAGTTGTTTTACCTTCAATATGAAGGATTTGGGTACTCTAAAAGGACATTGTATTTGGATTGAGCTGACTAGCTATACACCAATTTTTTGATATCCCTATTGATATGGTGATATGGAGAGAATATTGATTCAGAGCCGGAGTAGAGACTTTTTTGAGGTTGGTTTGGTAGAGATTTCACATGGAGAATATGCGTCAGTTACAATGATGCCAACCAAGTAGGATATGCATGGCAACTACACAAATAGGCAGATGTGTGGAGATTACCATCCCATCAACCAACAAACTAGGGCTGATCAGTATGCCATGCCTACACCAAAGGAGATCTTTGATGAGATTGGGCATGCAAAGGTCTTTAGTACTTTGGATCTTCAAGAAAAATATCATCAATTGCAAATCAAGGAGGAGGATAAGTCCAAGATAACATTTTAGGCTATTGATCCTCACAACAAGTATGTATTATATTAGTGGAGGTTCTTACCATTTGGGTTAAAGCATGTCCCTTCCGAGGTCCAAAATGTCATGAATAGGATCTTAATAGGACTAGATTCTACTTGATGCTATATTGATGACATTTTGGTCTATAACACTATTGTGGAGGAGCATGAGAGGCATTTCTTAGAAGTGTTTGAGAGATTGAGATCTCATGGGCTCAAATTACATTGGAAGTGTAAATTCTTCCATGAGTAGGTTGAGTATTTGGGTCACACTATCTACCTTGGAGGACATGGTGTTCAACAAACCAAGGTAGAGGCTATTGCACGTATTCCTTGATGTATTGATGTGAGCAGAGTATAAGCATTCCTTGGGTTGGAAAACTTCTATCACTACTATGTTAGAGGATTTAGTGCCATTACCAAGGCCTTGACAAAGTTGACCAAGCTTACATAGGAATGGTGTTGGAGAGATGAGCAGGAGAGAGATTCTATAGAGCTCAAGGAGAGGTTGACATTTTCCCCTATTCTTAGGAGACCAATCAAAAGATGGCCATTCCATGTCCACACTAATTGGAGTATGTTGGGGATTGGAGCAGTGCTCATCCAACATGATGATGAGGTGAAGGAGTTTGTGGTGGCCTATGCTAGTTGCTCCAACAATTTAGCAAAGGCTAAGTATAGTTCATACAAGGGAGAGTGCTTGGTAGTAGTATGGGTAGTAACACATTTCCAATGTTACCTATTTGGTAACCTCTTCACTCTCATCAACCGTTGAAGTGGTTGATGGAGTCCAACAAGCTTTTAGGGACGCTTGCATGATGGGTTCTTATTTTACAAGAGCATGATTTCACAATTATTCACAGACCTGGAGTGGTGAACCATGATGGAGATGGGTTGAGTAGAAACCCATGTCCCAATGAGTAGGATCAGACCAGAGCATGTTGGTCTGGTAAGACAAATGAGGAGATGATGCCAAGTTTGCATGAATCTACCTTTCTATGTATATTTTCTAAGGCTTTGGTGGTATCTCTCTCAATGTATACAAGAGGAGTTATTGAGGTCATAGGTCCAAAGGGTGGAGATAGTGGTACAATTCTGTGAAACATTCATGATAATGTCTTAATGATGGATTATCTTTGGATTGGTGTTGTGGGTGGCACAATTGAGGCCAAGGAGAGAGACAATGTTCTTTAGCAAGCTAAGCATTTCAAATTGGAATGAAGCACCTTCTGCGTGTATGGGAGGATGGTAGAGTGCAAGCAGTTCCACTTCCATCTTAGAAACCACAGTTGGTCCATCATACTCATGAGGAGCTAGGACATTTTGGAGTAAATCATACATATTGCTTACTCTAGAGTCATTATTTGTGACACTTATGCATACCAATGTACAATAGATCTAGATGCTAGATGTGTGGTTTCTGACCAAGTTAGAGCATCATTTAATGCTCCTATGCCACATTTACACCCATTATTTATCATGGGGTTTGGACTTTGCTTGACCTTTATTGTTGATTGTGAGACATCATCAATATGTTTTGGTGATGGCAGAGCACTTCTCCAAGTGGATTGAGTTGGTGGCACTTCTTGACAAGTCCAATGAAGAGACAACTTATTGTAATCTTTTGAGGATAGGAGACCCAAAGAGAAACACAGAAGAAGAAACACACAATTTCACATTCAACCTCCAATGCCCGAAAAGAGCACCTTGAATATATTAATGGCACAAGGGACTCCCTCAAAGGAAGCTCTACCCTTGGATCAGATGCATGGATTGGTGACCTGTAAGCAAGATTTGCCCTTAGATTGCTTGCATCCATGGGTGACATGTTGATTCTAATCCTATCTAGTTGGTCAAACCATCTTTGACTAGAATGAATCTTTAAAGAATCTTCTTGTAGGAATCTCCAAATCACATGGGTGAGGTACCATTGGAAATCTCTTGACAAGATAAACCTAGGGGAGGGAATGCCAAGCCTTCATTTTTGGGGAGGGGAGAGAAATATATACATTTTTGAGGTCTAATTCATCCGTTTAGGCCTCCAAAATTGACTATAAAGTTTAGGCTATTTTTGGTGATTGCCTTATCAATAGAAGTCTTCTTTTGGTGACACCTCTATCTGAAATACCTAGCCCATCATGCATAACATCCCTCTAGATGTTACTAAGCCAATTTCCACCTCTAGATATTATGTTTAGCTTTTGGTATTACAAATTCAAGCTATTTTTAGCTCTTGCACTATTAGTAGAAGTACTCTTTTGGTTACACCTCTATGTGATCTACCTAGCCCATCATACATACATCCTTCCAAATTTTACCAAGCCAATTTTCAACTCTAGATGATATTTCTAGCTATTGGTATTACAAACCTCCCCTATATTAAAATGCAACATCCTCGTTGCGAAGGTAATGCTCAAAAGATTTCACTAACATCGGTGCATTGGTCAAGTTGACTGTTAGCTCCCATGTTGCTTCGTATAGTGGGTGCCCTTTCTAGTGTACAAGATATTCCACACACAAATGGCGAGTACCCTTGATGCATTTTTGGAAATGTCTTCAACTTCATATTCCTCAATGTCATCAATGAGTGTTGGACAAGGTCAAATCTCTTATATAAAAGGAAAGTGGCACAATTGTGGTGGATATCTGCTAGTGAGGAAATATGGAATACTGGATGAATCTTCATGTGTGGTGGTAGCTCCAAGTAGTAGGCCATTGCACCGATTTGATGAAGGATGGGAAAAGGCCCAATAAAATAAGGTTTGAGCCTACGAGTGCCAACTAATGTAAGGTTGGTTGTTGATAACCAAACTTGATCTCCAACATTGAACTCCATGTCCTGGTTGGTGATGACATTTTCATACTATTTTTGTCAATTTTGGGCAATTTGGAACCTATTTTTGGCATTCTCCACTCCCTTGTTGGATTTTGGAAATGAAAGTGTTGATAACATACCTTGGTATCCACTAGGTGGATCTTCATCAAGCTCAAAGGTATGAAAGGATACCCTCCACACATGAGGAAGAAAGGTATAACTTGTGGGGATGCATTCACTGAATTGTTGTACGTAAATCCCACCAGTGGAAGTAAGGTGTCCCACCTTTCTTTTTCTTCTAGGGTGAAGCCCCAAAACATGTCCTCAATGGTGAAATTAGCCTGCTCTATTTGGCCATTGGTTTGTGGATGGTAGGCTCTGGACATGGCCAACTTGGTTTTGAACAAACCAAAAAGTGTTCTCCAAAACAAATTGGTGAATTGAGTGCCTCTATTGGTGATGAGCACTCAAGATAGGCCATGGTGAGAAAAGAATGCATCTAAGTACAACTTAGCTGATTGTGGAGTAGTCACATCCTTGGTAGTAGGATGCACATGAATCATTTTGTTGAGTTGGTCAACAAGGACTACAATGGCATCAAACCCGGAGGTGATTTTGGGTAATTCACAAACCAAATCCATCCTTATCTATTCCTAACCTTGTATAGGAGTAGGAAGGGGTTGAAAGAGTCTTGTGGGAGCTTGATTGGAAGCTTTATTTTTTTGATAAAGTAGGCAGCTTTAAATGTACTCCATCACATTTTTGCTCATTTTGGGTCAATATTAATGGGATTTGGCTACATCCAAGCTCTTGTCCACTCTAACATGACATGGAGTGGCAAAATCATGACATTTAGTTAGGATGGTGGTTTTTGTATATGTCATTTAGGATCCATAATTTTCCATCCCAAAAAGTGAGTTCTTGGGTATTGGTGACACCTTTGGATGATCAAGCTCCTACAATCTATGGGTAGCAAAGCAATTTTTAAAGCAATTTTTGTAGCAACAAGCATCCTTGGCCAAAATTTAGGGTTCATCTTGACCTCTACCACCAGATTGTTTACCATCGGCATTCAGGTGAATGCATCAGAAAGTTGCTTCTTGCCTTCCATATATGTGATTGTCATGTTAAACCTTTGTCTCCACTTTGCCCATTGAATTTATCGACAAGATAGACCTTTCTATGTCTCAAGGTAGAGTAGAAGTTTGTGGTATGTCTCTACTAAAAATGCCTTCTTGCCAAGATAGCACTTCCAATGCTTGGTTGCCAAGACAATGGCCAACTCTTCTTGTTTGGTGTGTGATAGATGCATTTTGCCGGTAATAGTTTCTGAGAGAAATATGAAATTGGGTGCCATTTATCATGCCACTCTTGATGTAGGACTGCTCTTATTGCCATGCTTGATGCATCTATAGCCAACTTGATTGGACGTTTTGGATCATACCATTTCAAGATTGGTACATGTAGTAATGCATCTTTTAATTCTTGAAAGGCCAATTGTTGTGATGTTTCCTACATCCACTTCTTTCCCTTGCCAAGTAGTGCTGTTAGAAGTTATGCCACCTTGGAGAAGTCTTTGACGAATTGCAAATAGAACTTAGTCAATCCCAAGAAACTCTTGGGTTGAGTCTGATCTTCTGGAGCACTCCATTTTTGAATGGCCTCTATTTTTTCTATTAGCACTTGGATACCATTTGCACTTACTCTATGCCCCAAGTAGTCTACATTAGACTTGCCAAACTCACACTTTGAGTTTTTGGCATACAATTGATTCTATCATAGAATCTAGAGAACTTCTTGCAAATATTGCTTGTGTTCCTTCATGGTCCTACTACAAACAAGGATGCCATCTAGGAAAACAATAATAGATTTGTCCAAGTATGGATGAAATATGTCATTCATCAAACTCATGAAAGTGGCTGGTCCATTGGTGAGGCCAAATGGTATCACCAAGTACTCAAAGTGACAATACCTTGTTGGAAAGGTAATCTTGTGGACGTCTTCTTCCGCAATCCAAATTTGGTTGTAACCGCTCCATAAATCAAGTTTGGTGAAGTATTTTGCCTCATTAAGTTGATTAAATAGGTCACCCATGCGGAGTAAGGGGTATTTATTCTTCACCGTTTGCTGATTTAGGCCCTAATAGTCAATGCACATGCGCATTGTACCATCCTTTTTCTTGACAAACAAGACAAGAGCCCCATATGGTGATACATTGGCTTGGATAAACCCTTTTTGTAGCATATCCTTGATTTGAGCCTTACACTCCTCCAACTCATGAGGTGATAGACCAAATGGGGCCTTACAAAGAGATGCCTTCTTGGGAATTATCTCTATTTTATGATCAAATATTGTTTTTAATGGTAATCTTAAGGCTAAGTCATCAAGGAAAACATCTTGAAACTCATTGATCACATCTCTTAGTTTCTCAAGTACTTGTCCATTGAGTTGTGTACTCTAGACTTCTCTTATTACCCCCCCCCATGAAACATCTGTATGTCTTATAGATAGCTGCTGTCCCTATGACATATAGAGGTAATTCTTGCCTTTGTGCTCTCTCTTTAACTCCAATGATCTTCCATTTGCAAGTCCTCACTACTTTCTTTCTCCAATTGACTGTGGAGTTGTAGTGTTCCATCCATGGGTAACCTAAGATTGCATTATAATGGGCTAACCGTATCACTTGCCACTTAATTGCTCCCTGATACTCTCCTACAAAGAGTGCTACCTTTCTAGGTAAAGACTCAATTCTCTTTGTCTGCACATTAGGTAATTCTATTTTGTCATTCTCATCTTTCTTTAGATCCAATCCCAACCACTAGAGCAAGATAAGAAATTCTCTATTGCTCCAAGGTCTATTAATAATCTCACTTGATTTCTTTCTAGGACTCCATTGACAACAATCAATTGTGAGATTGTCTTTCTTAGTCTCTTTGCACTTGTCTTCTTCCTTCCTCCGCAATTTTGCTTTTTTATTGAGCCAATAAGGCTGTGAGGTACATTTATTGGCAATCTTTGTTTTTCAAGGTGATTTCCTCATCCTACTCTTCCATTCTTCTCTCCATGTTGTTCAAAGATTGCATGTATGGAGGCCAAGGGCCTCTAGGAAAATGAGTGTGACAATTGATGGTGAGGTGCCCAACTTGGCCAAAATTATAACAATTACATTGATCTGCCCGAGTCCCTTCCCCTTGTGGGGCCCTATCTCTCCTTTCTTTGACCCGCCCTTTTTCTCCTTGGGGCAGTCGTGCTCCTTGTTCTCTAAATCAAATATTACCTAATTCCATAAAGATTGGTCCAGCAAAGTGTTGTGTTTCAACCCAATAATGTTGAGTCGGGATGACCTTTTCACCTCTTCCCAATACCCTTGCTATTCTTTCAGCACAAGCAATGGCTTGAAAAACCATTCAAGGGTTTTGCACCATTACTTCTTGGCAGTTTTGCTCTTTCAACCCTCATTTGAGATTGTCCAAAGCTTTTGCTAGACTCATGTTGGTTTTTGCAACTTATAAATCAAAGAATGCCTCCAGATATTCTTGTACATTTTTCTTCTACTTCAACCTCCATAGTTGGGTTTGTGCCATTTGCATTGAATCCACCGATTGGAAGTTCTTCAATAGCCCTTCCTACATGGCCGTCCAAATAACCTCCCTTCCTTCTACCAACATTGATTGTTCCCAAGGGTCGTACCATGTGAGGGCTTTACCGGTCAAGTATCCACATGCAAACACACCGACAAAATGATCAGTGATTTTAGTTATGAGTAATCAAATTCATTCTTGAAATCCAATTCTCCATGATTCCCATGAACATTGTTCCTTGTAAGGCTTGATGTTGTAGGTCTTCTTCATCCGCAGTAGCCATGTGGCCTCATTGTTGATCTGGGTTGGTGTCCTTGGCATGAGTGACTCTTCATGCACTTTGATTATTGGTACTAGGTTTTGGGATGACTCCTCTTTGTGCATTGCCTGATCATTCTTGAAGGTACTTGACTATGTAATGCCTCCATGGTCATCTTTATCTCCCAAAACTCATTCAACATTCCTTGCATTCCTTACATCAACTTTTGCAATTGTGGATCCATGATTCCTACACACAACACTAGTCAATCACTACTTCCTACTTCAATAAAGGGTTAATATACTCAAGAGGGAGCATGGACTATTGGAACTACCCTTGGGACCTCAAAGGCTATCACTTGTTGATAGTATTTTTCACCAAAATTGCAAACTACAAAATCCCTAAATATTACTTTTGGTCGGACCACATAATGGATTTCTACTTAAGTGTTGAAAAGGAGAGGATTGGTATATTCAAATCCATCATAATAAAATGTAGATTGTCAAATCCTACTCTCTATCATAGATCACCACAGGCAAAATCACGGGGTTTGGTGAATTCATCACTAAATTCATGAACTATGCTTTGAAATGAAAAAGAAGATACACTCTCACTTGCTCACACTAGATGTACATAATCTTGATGTGGAATGGATTCAAGAATGGAAAGCGGAGTGCTGGATATTGTCCTCATGGAGCCTCCATCCCATCCTCTCTCTAACACACTCTTATCTATCAATTACACTATGGTGTCTTTCCTCAAAAATTACTCAATCTTAGTAGCCCATGTTCTTCCAAGAGGGGTGATCCACTCTCTTGGATTGAAACACTTGATATGATACCATTGTAATTTTCTAAGGATAGGAGACTTGAAGAGAAACACACAATTTTTCACTCAACCTCCAATGCTCCAAAAGAGCACATTGACTATATTATATAGCAAAGTGAACTCCTCAAAGGAAGTTCTATCCTTGGATCTGAGAGAGATAGATGGCTTAGTAGAGAAAGTGGTTCAAGCGGTGATGAGAGGATTGCAAAGTATGGTTTGTTAAGAGACCACTTGGGAGATTTGGATCTCTAGTTACCTTGGTTGGCCATGGGCTATTGATTTAGCCAACAAGCCCCCTTAATATCCCTCTCTCATTACTTTCTACTCTTTAGACAAGATCCAAATTTACCTGTAGCTATTTGTTGAGATGCTACTATAAATTTGGATTTGGATGATCTAGACGTATGGGTAAGTGCATGTTCTCAACCGACATAGATCTTTTAGAGAGTGACGCTGATGGCCTCTGAGAACTTGGCAATTTCTCAACATAGGGATACCTTATGCTATGCTACCATTCAAGGAAGACGTTATAGACCTTTGATTCATAGATTTCATCCAAGTGATTATGTTTATCTATAATAGACAACACCTATGTATTACTACATGCCACACTATCTTGAGAGTGCATGAGGCTTTGCCTTCTTGAGTCCTAGTGTTGGAAGGATGTGATGGTGTTGTTTGGAAGGATCATGTGCGCAATTGTACACCATGCCACCTCCCAAACATTGATGGCACTATGGATCCAAGCTTAGCAGTTGTATGTGTAGGCTTGCGGTATATGTTATGTGGCTGTTTTTGTGGAGCTGCTACTATGTTAGTGTGCGATAGTTGTTTGAGAGGATGACATATGGCATGTTTGACTCCTCTCATGGTGGTTCCTCAAGGATAGTAGTTATGTCCTAGATGCACTTTACATATAGCTACTTCATATTTAATTGGCATAGATTGCAGATAAGAGACTAATGGTGGGGCTTGATAGCACCCAGCCTCTTGATCTTTGCCCACCATAGGGTATACCATGTGCTTGGAGTAGATGGCTATATGGAGTTAGAGGGACCTAACCGCTAGCTAAGGGGGTAATTATGGCACTTTAGAATTCATGTATGACTTAAGTGTGAGTTGTGCTTCTATAATGTATGATGTTGATAGTTATAATACTTCGAGGACAAGAGAACTCTCCAAGAGAGATGCTAGAGAGAAAACACAAGTTTCACACTCAATCCTTTGATGCCCGAAAGGAGCACCTTCTCTTTATTATATAGCAAAGAGGATCCCCTCAAAGGAAGCTCCACCCTTAGATCAGATACATGGATTGGTGACTTGTCAACAAGCCTCACCCTTGGCTTAGTTGTTTGGATGGGTGACATGTCAGTCCTTGTCCTATCTAGTTGGTCAAATGGGTTTGATTGAAGGGAATCTTTAGAGAATCTTCCTATAAGGAGCTTAGCATTGCATGGGTGGGGTACCATTGGAAAGCTCTCAACAAGACAAATCATAAGGGAGAGAAGGTAAGATTTTTTCCCTGAAGCAAGAAAATATTTCCATTTCAAGGCCTAATTCATCCATTTAGGCCTCCAAAATTGACTCTAAAGTTTTCAAGCTATATTTGGCTTCTGCTTTATTAGTACACGCATTTTTTTGGTGACACCTCTATCTAATCTACCTAGCCTATTGTACACAACATCCTTCTAGATGTTACCAAGCCAATTTCACCTTTAGATAATATGTTTAGCTGCTTGTATTACAACAATGATGTATGTTATGTAGCGATGTATAGACACATGATAATTGTCACACCATTTGTAGCATCACACCTAGATTGTATTATATTGTATATTATATTATATTGTATAATAAATGACTCCTCTTTGTGCATTGCCTGATCATTCTTGAAGGTACTTGACTATGTAATGCCTCCATGGTCATCTTTATCTCCCAAAACTCATTCAACATTCCTCGCATTCCTTACATCAACCCTTGCAATTGAGGATCCATGATTCCTACACACAACACTAATCAATCACTACTTCTACTTCAATAGAGGGTTAATATACTCAAGAGGGAGCATGGACTATTGGAACTACCCTTGGGACCTCAAAGGCTATCACTTGTTGATAGTATTATTCACCAAAATTGTGAACTACAAAATCCCTAAATATTACTTTTGGTCGGACCACATAATGGATTTCTACTTAAGTGTTGAAAGGGAGAGGATTGGTATATTCAAATCCATCATAATAGAATGTAGATTGTCAAATACCACTCTCTATCATAGATCACCACAGGAAAAATCATGGGGTTTGGTGAATTCATCACCAAATTCATGAACTATGCTTTGAAATGAAAAAGAAGATACACTCTCACTTGCTCACACTAGATGTATATAATCTTGATGTGGAATGGATTCAAGAATGGAAATCGGAGTGCTGGATATTGTCCTCATGGAGCCTCCATCCCATCCTCTCTCTAACACACTCTTATTTATCAATTATACTACGGTGTCTTTCCTCAAAAATTACTCAATCTTAGTAACCCATGTTCTTCCAAGAGGGGTGATCCACTCTCTTGGATTGAAACACTTGCTTTGATACCATTGTAATTTTCTAAGGACAAGAGACTTGAAGAGAAACACACAATTTCACACTCAACCTCCGATGCTTCAAAAGAGCACATTGACTATATTATATAGCAAAGTGAACTCCTCAAAGGAAGTTCTATCCTTGGATCTGAGAGAGATAGATGGCTTAGTAGAGAAAGTGGTTCAAGCGGTGATGAGAGGATTGCAAAGTATGGTTTGTTAAGAGACCACTTGGGAGATTTGGATCTCTAGTTACCTTGGTTGGCCATGGGCTATTGATTTAGCCAACAAGCCCCCTTAATATCCCTCTCTCATTACTTTCTACTCTTTAGACAAGATCCAAATTTACCTGTAGCTATTTGTTGAGATGCTACTATAAATTTGGATTTGGATGATCTAGACGTATGGGTAAGTGCATGTTCTCAACCAACATAGATCTTTTAGAGAGTGACGCTGATGACCTCTGAGAACTTGGCAATTTCTCAACATAGGGATACCTTATGCTATGCTACCATTCAAGGAAGACGTTATAGATCTTTGATTCATAGATTTCATCCAAGTGATTATGTATATCTATAATAGACAACACCTATGTATTACTACATGCCACACTATCATAAGAGTGCGTGAGGCTTTGCCTTCTTGAGTCCTAGTGTTGGAAGGACGTGATGGTGTTGTTTGGAAGGATCATGCGTGCATGTACACCATGCCACCTCCCAAACATTGATGGCACTATGGATCCAAGCTTAGCACTTGTACGTGTAGGCTTGCGGTATATGTTATGTGGCTGTTTTTGTGGAGCTGCTACTATGTTAGTGTATGATAGTTGTTTGAGAGGATGACATATGGCATATTTGACTCCTCCTCTCATATTGGTTCCTCAAGGATAGTAGTTATGTCCTAGATGCACTTTACATATAGCTACTTCACATTTAATTGGTATAGATTGCAGATAAGAGACTAATGGTGGGGCTTGATAGCACCCGGCCTCTTGATCTTTGCCCACCATAGGGTATACCATGTGCTTGGAGTAGATGGCTATATGGAGTTAGAGGGACCTAACCGCCAGCTAAGGGAGTAATTATGGCACTTTAGCATTCATGTATGACTTAAGTGTGAGTTGTGCTTCTATAGTGTATGATGTTGACAATTATAATACTCGGAGGACAAGAGAACTCTCCAAGAGAGATGCTAGAGAGAAAACACAAGTTTCACACTCAATCCTTTGATGCCCGAAAGGAGCACCTTCTCTTTATTATATAGCAAAGAGGATCCCCTCAAAGGAAGCTCCACCCTTAGATCAGATACATGGATTGGTGACTTGTCAACAAGCCTCATCCTTGGATTAGTTGTTTGGATGGGTGACATGCCAGTCCTTGTCCTATCTAGTTGGTCAAATGGGTTTGATTGAAGGGAATCTTTAGAGAATCTTCCTATAAGGAGCTCAGCATTGCATGGGTGGGGTACCATTGGAAAACTCTCAACAAGACAAATCATAAGGGAGAGAAGGTAAGAGATTTTCCCTAAAGCAAGAGAAGCTTTCCATTTTCAAGGCCTAATTCATCCATTTAGGCCTCCAAAATTGACTCTAAAGTTTTCAGGCTATTTTTGGCTTTTGCTTATTAGAATAAGCATTTTTTTGGTGACACCTCTATCTAATCTACCTAGCCTATTGTACACAACATCCTTCTAGATGTTACCAAGCCAATTTCACCTTTAGATAATATGTTTAGCTACTTGTATTACAATAGTGATGTATGTTATGTAGTGATGTATAGACACACTATAATTGTCACACCATTTATAGCATCCCACCTAGATTGCTTGGACGTTGGAGTAGTAGTGGTGGTAGTCATATGTATTTTGGTAGTTACTTTAAAACTCCTTGTTGGCAATCTGATTTCCTGTTAGTGCTATTGATCACATGGTGAGCCCCACCATCACTTGCACCATTTGTACAGTCGGATGTGCCATCAACGGGACCGTTGGAAACCTAGGTCAAGATCAAGGGTATACTTTCAAAGTGCAACTCTAGAGAGCTCATTTCTCTGATGTTGAGTCTTTGAGTTCTTGGCTATGGTGGAAAAAGACATGTAAGTGTCACTTGGACTCTCTTAGCTAGAGTGGGTGTGGCTTGAATGTAATCAATGCTCAATTGTTTGCAGATTGTTGAGTGAAAGATCAAAGTACTAATCTGATGGAGTGTGATTTGAGTTGATGAAGAACTAATTATTGTGACACTTTAGAGTTCATGTATGACTTATGTGTGAGTTGTGCTTCTATAGTGTATGATGTTGACAACACTGTATATTGTGTAGCGATGTATATATGCACAAATTTTCTATTATCATCAATATCATGTACATGATGATACTTTTTCTTTTGTTGATGTATTTTATTGTAGATAATGACTACTTACTAAAATTCTCAAATGAAATTCCTTATTCTCAAGTGTATGAAAACACTTAATGATAAACTACTAGTGGAGTGATGCCCTACATCCACACTAGATATAAATAACAATTTTTTTATTTCAAGAACATTTTGATTTGTGATAGATTCAGATAATTGGCAAATGAAATTCAAGAATTTTATATTTGATTCCCTAGTTTTACATTTTAGATTAGCTATGAATTTATATAATTTATACTATAGAGAAATGAATGTCCATGGAGAACCATAATATTAACACTAATTTGATCATACATAATACTAACAATTGTATAGTAAATTCAAGCTTAGGTTTTTCAAGGATTTACAAGAAAGAGTCAGAAGAGTATAAGTGTTTTATTATTTCATCAATGCAACAAAGACTTAGAGGAAGATAAAGAGGTCTAATCATCTCTTGAATGCAACTAAAAAATATAGAAGCAACAAAAAGTTCCAATCATTCTGAAAGAAATTAGATCACTATTTATTCAAACAACGCTCTTCATCTCTAATTTAATTTACTGAACTTTAAATCCAATCACAATTATTTAGTAGCTACAATGGGGGAAATAAATTTTTTTATGTTAATCTATATGCACCTACATATACCTTAAATCAAATACATGTTCTTTGGTATGTCTTGGATACCCAATATTATACTTTGCAAATGGTTGCAATTAGTATTCCCATTAATTGGTGGTCTCAGTATCTTGTGCTTCATTTCCCTTAATTTGAGGACCTCGTCCCTTGTGCTCCCACTTTACACTCCACTATCTTGCCTTTTCACACATGTACTTCTGCACTTCTTCCTTCTTCCTTGATGGAGTGATAGTGTCAGGATATGCTACATTCTCTCTTAGTTGTCCATTCCTCAAGCTACTAAAGCACGTCTTTGCTCTTGCTCTGGCAAGGGTGTAGGCTCTTGGATCCTAGCTCGATGGTGCGTTAGGGCATTCAGACTTACACTACTTATTTTCTCTACACCAATGAGGTTCTGCCTAGGTTTGGTTCACCAATCTGCATCTTCATTATGCACTTGTGAGTGTGGTTCTACACTAGATGCAGCTAAGGTCCATATGACACTGTCCTTTTGGAGCACATAGGATAGCTACCCATGATGATATTAAGGACATAGTGTTTGCTATGGCATGAGAGAGTGGATACTTGGCTTGGAAGGAGCATTCTTATGCTTTGTAGATGACATATGTCAGGGCAAACTTATACTTGGTCCGAGATGATCAAGTGATAATAGCGGATGTCTTGGTTATAGACCCTACACGTGATACAAGTTCGGAGGGAGTGATTACCTATCCCCTTGGATGGGCAGCTTGCAAGGTCTTTAAGTATAGGGGTATGCAAGAAGGTCACCTCTTTGTTCCTCTAGCCTTGGAGTTATATGGAGCGATGGACACGATGTTTGACACATCTATTAGGGAGTGCGTGTGAGCTTATCATGTTAGGCGCTAGTGGTTACCACTCTCACTCTCACACTTTGTAGCATATTTTAGACAGCGTGTGTCCATTGCTCTTCAAAGGGCAGTGGCTGGTGCAATCCATAGGAGAGCAATTACACTAGGTGATGCTTCTTCGGATGCTCTAGTTGTTTGTAGACTGTATGACTTGCATAGCTCGGATATCTTAGGTGCAGTATGGCAGCTTTCTCATGTAGACTCTACTGGGGCTTAGCTCCAATTTACCTTTTTTGTCTCACCCTTGTACAACTTGATGGGGTCTTCACATCCTTTGTGTTTTCTATGCAATAGCCCTTTCCTTCTTCCTACATAACATAAACTTTCCCACCTCTCTTATTAGGGGCACTCTTTATTTTTCATTGATCTTTCTCTTTAGTAGTTTTATTATTTTATATTTTGAATGCATCCCATTCTGTTATATTTTGCTTTCTTTTAACAAGGTAGACAAGGTTTTAACGAGGTATGTCTCTCCTCCTTTTTGTTCTCCTGTTCACGATTTTGCATTGAAGCCCGATTTCTTCTGTTTATGCCTATTTCTACTCTGTAGGGGGAATTTAAGCTTCATTTGTTCCTGCCATTCTTATGGAAGTTCCCGCCTTTCCCTTACTCGGCATTGTTATTACTTTGAGTGGCACTTTTGGAAGCAACAAAGTTTGACTTGGCATTCATGAGTTTTAAAAGAAAAACTAGTTTCGAGAGATAATGATATTCACTCAGCTATTTCAACACTATGTATGTATTACACCCGTTAAATTGCTCTTGCTTGCTTTCAAAGAGGCTTACTATGATCGCCTTCTGCTTCGTTCAACTGCTTTAGTGTTTTAGAACTTCATGTGTTCATAGCACATGCTGCGGTATACTCTATCCCCGTCCTCTAGCGCTTGGCTTCATCTCCTCCTTCCTCCCAGCGATTTCAATCATCCTCTCGATCGTCTGACTCCTTTCGACTGTCTTCGTGGCTTCTACACGATTCGGGACTTCCGATTAAATTAAATTTTCCAGTCTGGCTCATTACGTTGTCGTTTCCCCGTTGAGCTTTCTTCTCTAAATGCGCTGTTTATCTATTACCGATGTATGCTATTCGTATACAAGTGCTGCTCTTAATTGTCTCTAGATAGCATTCGACAAATTTAAGTTCGATCAGGTGTTTCCGGTTCATCTCCTTTCCTTTTTCTAATTTAGTCTTGCACATCTTTTGTGTACATTACATATCATATCATGCATTTCATTTGCATTCAATGAATTTTGGATCTCCAGTTCTTCGAATGGCTTCTGTCCCCATTTCTCAATACCTTAAAATCAAAGCGATATTCAAAGAAAATTGAATGAAAACCGCCTCTCGACGAACTGAGAACTTTAATACTAACAAGCTAATCAAAAAGGAACATCTTGACATAAACCGAAGCAGATGAAGAATACATTTGCTTCGTTAAGAATCGCCCATAGTATTTGCAAGGTATTGCAGAGTTGTTAGTCCTTGGCAACTAATCTAGAGGCAAAAAGAAACGTTTTCTAATAAATTAATTTTTTAAAGTCTATCAATCTCTTGTGGATGGAAGAAACATAGAACAAGATGGGTTTTGCTGGGTATTATGAATATAGTTACCCAATATGCTATAAATCTTTCTCCCACTTTTGCAATATAAAATCAGAACATAAGACACTTGAACTCAAAAGTTTTCAGCCATCGGAATAAACATTCCACTTCTTTACCTTCAATATTAAAATCATTTTCGTTGATTGCCAACATGCGCGTCCCAAAAAGTTAACAACTATTAGAAACTGTAGGAAAGGAATAAGAACACTATCAAAGAAAGATTACAATTTAATTATCTAAAAGTGAAAGGATCATCAAAGACGATGTTATCACTGTTCACAGTCTATATATTTTAGTATAGATTAAAAAGCTTAGCCACATGACGAAGACTAGGTATGAATACTTTCGATTTCAATAAGAAAACCGTCGAGAGAAGACAAGAACAAGAACCTTTTATTATATCTAAGAAAAATATACTACAAAAATAATATTAGCGCAACCACGCCATTAATATGACAATGACTTGTTTGATAATCATAACATTAACGTGATGGCAGAGATCTATCCATATCTTTCAACAATGAAAGATTCATCTTTACAATGGTTTATTCATCAGCGATAAGATAGATCTAAAGTACCTGTATACATAAAGTGTAATTCACTCATTAATAAACAAAATATACTTTAGCGAGTGCAATCATCTATGATAGTGACCTTACATCCGATATATCAGGAATGTGTATGGAAAAGGCAATTTCCAAAACCAAAAAATATTGACAAGCTCAAATGGAAACAAAAATATATAGAAATACCATCTACATGGGGAGCATGAAATATATACTTTTTTCCAAAATAGAAGACGTAAATATTATATTTTAATTCATAATGACGACCTCTATAGTAATCGATAATTCCAGAAGTAGAAAAGGTACTGATGTACGACTTAAGATAGCCTATTATAATATTTGACCGAAAACTTGTCACCGCCATTTCATCCTGTGGTTCACGGCGGAAGAGAAGAGAATCAGTGTCAACTGCTCAAGTGCTCGAGCGCCGGGAAGTTACCGGTAGAGGGTAAACTCTGCCCGGCAGATTATGGGTATTTCCAGTACCCAGCAAGGTGTCATCGGGAAGTGAAACAGGCGAGATTTCCAGAATATTCTCGATATAGCGAAGGACATTCCCGGTGGTTCTATTCCCAACAGCGGGAGTTATACAGATTCCCGAGAAGTCCTCCCCCACCCCGAGCGCTGGCGCAGGATCTGCTGTCCTGAAGTGACCGTGTTTCATTCCCCCACAAGGTCTGGTCTGAATGAATTTGGAGCGAGAATTTTTGTAGAGTTGAGGTGGTGGGGGGAGGGAGGCAGCCACGGCAGTTGGGGGAGAGATGCGGTGGCAGATGGGGGAATGTGTGGGGAGGGAGAAGACGAGTGGTGGTGGAGGATAGAGTGGAGAGGAGGCGAGGTGAGAGACACAACAGGCAGCAGCAGAAAGAAAGAGAGAAAGAGGAAGTAGTACAGTAGTGTACAGTAGTCTTCATGGGCAGAAAGTAGTGAATGGGAGTGGCCCGAGAGCACTGGGAGGTCTTCTGAATCTTCTCCCTGGCTGTGGTGCAATCCGCCCAAAGCGGATTCAGCTAAGCTTTAGCGTAGACCTATCCAAAAGCAGCACCATGAAGGACACGCATGAGTGGAATAGAAAAAGCCTAGAATAAGTTTCCTCACACGTGTATGCTGGTGTGGCTGCCTCCTACATCTACGCTGGGATATAATCTGCAAGCAGTCATTCATTAGAGCCTCGTAAGAGTTTGAAATAGCGAGGTCAATATTGGGGGTATAAGACTGCCCAAGTGTTTTAATCATGTCGGAGCTTTGAATTGCTTCCTTAGCGAGGGCGGTGGGTTTCAGGGTACTGGAACTAGGCGATCAACGGCGATATTATTGTTGTTTCTCCTTTTCGATAGTCTCTGTTTTCGGAGGGTTGGGGTTTCATGGAGGTTTCTCAAGTGTTGGGTGGCATCTGGGGATGACCTAGTGCTGTAGAAGAGCCGGAATTTTACTGGTGGATGAGCCGAGAATGAGAAACAGGCGTTTGGAATTTCGAGAAATTTGAGTGTTTTTTGTGGAGATGATAACAGGGGAGGAATGGGTGGGGAAGACGGCGGGATCGGCGACTTGGGTCGCTTTGGCCATCGTGTTTTGCTGTTATCTAGTGCGCCTTTTGATCCGGTCTCGCGTTACGTTTGCAATCTTTGCCTACAAATCGGGGTGAGACCCAATTTGTGCTTTCTTGCATAGTTCTGTAGTTTGATTATATTTAAGTGATGGCATTTTCACTTTTCGAGACTCATCCGGTGGTAATTTACAGAGCAGTGTCATCGCCCACTGTTTTTTTTCTTTCTGTTGTTAATATCATTCGTATAATTTCTTGCCTGGGCACTGAATGTATTTGTCGAGTACAATATTTCTGCGAAGAGGTGTACAGAATTTCATGAGATGCTAAGATAAGTCCGCACCAATCGGTTTGCAGTGACAGTCCCATTACTCCTGTACGTGTTACCGAAACAAGCAACGAAGTCACGGTAACGGATGACGATCTTCGGAAGCTAATTCATTGCTTAAAAGGAAAGGACGAAGCTGGAGAGTCTGCTTGGGAGCCGGCAATACAGAAGAAGGCCGACTCTGTCTCATATGTAGCTAAGCGCCGTGATCCTAAGGTTAGTCTGGAAACTTCAGGATTTGGGCAATCTCCACCTTTGGCTATCTTGTACTCAAATTCCACTTCGATCTGCTGTTGTCTATGGCACTGGGTCATCTTGGGCATCTGCATCTGCATCAACCCCACTTTTCACCTTTTCGAATCTCGGGTCGGGCAGTTTAGAGAGCAAGAACTTTGAAAGTGTTAAACTTTAGTAAGGGATTACTTAATGGATTTGTAGAAGATTGTGGGTTCTCTTCTCGGTATGCATTTGCTTGATTGCAGGGTTCACCAAAATTTTCTGGCAAATATGAACGAAATCCGTGTTTAAGTTGTGCAGGACGGTGGACCAACAGAGTATTTGAGCTCCACTATCTTTGAGAACGTTACCAGTGAGGTGGTTCGCGATTTTTACATGGACAGCGATTTTCGATCCGAATGGGATAAGACATTGGCTCAACATCAACAGTTGGAAGTCATTCAGGCTATAGGGGTGGAATTCGGTCGAAGCGTGAAGAAGTTTCCACTTCTTTCCCCTAGGGAGTATGTTCTAGTTTGGCGTGTTTGGGAGGGGGAAGATAAGTCTTTTTACTGTTACATCAAGGTAAGCTGCCTTTCTGTATAGCCTCGTTCAATAGCGGATTGAGTTAAATTTCCTTTTTCTCAGTAGTTCTGAACGAGAGAGGTGGTGGCAAGGTTCCTGAAACTACGACTCTCTGTTTACTGGCTAATCTCACAAAGCTTGAATCTGAGTCTCCAGGCATGTGAACACAAATTGGCTCTGAGACAGCCCAGGTTCAAGCGTGTAGAAGTCTACAATTCAGGATGGCGGATACGAAACTGTAAGCTCTTCACTTCACGTCATTTAAAATAGAACCGTGATTTGATCTAAAATGTGGTATTCCTCAAGGATGTTATGTTGATAACCACATTTTGGTTTTGGTTACAGTGTCAGGCAGAAATGCATGTGAAATCACGATGATTCATCAAGAGGACATGGGAATGAGGCGGGACATGGCGAAATTGGCTTTCAGTCGGGGGATCTGGAGCTACGTGCTAAAAATGGATACTCATTTGCGTCGCTATGCACTGAGACCTCCTTGTTTACACTTAAGTGCAAACGCAGTTTCTCTTGCTCAGAAGGTAACATACTTTCAAGCTTCTTAACCAACCTTTTCCTACTCTTTTCCGCAAAGTTCCGTTCGTATTCATAAGTTCAGTTCCATTCAGCACAACATCTTTGCTTAATGCGAAAACGCAATCTCAAGCTTGAAAATGTTTTTGTGATAGAAATTCATTCTATCCGGTTGTGAAACTGTACAGGTGCCGCCTCAATTGAAGGAAATGAAGGAAGAAACGTCTGGCTCTGAGATGGTAGCTGTAGAAGAATCTATAATATCACCGCTGACACGAACGAGGTCCAAAAGACAACTCGCGAAAGGTCTTTTGTTACTAGGTGGAGCCATGGTGGTTATGCGTGGGTCTTCGTCAGTTGGAGCCAGGGTTGCTGCAGCTTGTATCGTAAATCGAGTCGTCAGACCGCAGAAGTCTCTGACCTCGTTACTTCGTAGATCTCGATCTAGAACGTTGTGAGGAAATAGATCTTCCTTTGTGAAATTTTAAACAGAAGCACCAGTGCTCTTGGCAAGCTGCAGAAGAAATGGGACTTGTATCCAATGAAGTTCTACGGACCTACACTGTTTCCTGCAATTGTCAGGTCAGAAGTATCAGAAGTACGCTGGGCATAATCATGGTTCATACGGTTTAGGTCTCCTCAACTAGTACATTGCATTCACGAGGACTTGATAGTTCGAGCAGCCGGGTCGAGTAAAGTTGTAACGTAGAAGTTAAGAAGAGGATGATGAAGTAAAATGTGTATTCTCCTATGCTTCGCTTTATTGTAGATAGACAGAAGCTGGATGGAGAAGGTTGATGAAATGTAATTCAGTAGACGTCCTTCTTTTTGGAAGAGTATAGCAGAAGATTCAGTACTATAGTTAATTTCATCCTCTAGTTAAGCGACGACGAGAACATTCACTGCTTTTGTCTGTAAGTTGTATTCAGCTGCCCTTGATATCTATATACATGCAACCAGCAGTGTTTCTTTGGGGTTCCTTAGGAGACTCAAACGAGCCAATTTTGTGTAGGTTGGATGACAAACTTACTGTCAGCAATCCAAGCTCTTCTACCCGTCCTTAGAAAATGGTTCCCAATTTTATGAACTCAATGACGTGGAGTAGATCCATCTGCCAAATGTTCACTTGTATCCGTTCTCATGTACTATGCTTTGTGCTTAATATATGCAGTTTCCTTTGCAGAAGCTTGGAGTCAGTTGAAAAGAAGTGAGGGGTTTGAGAAAGTAGACAGAGTGACCTGTATTTGCCAGACTCTTGTGTTTTAGTAAATGCAAATTTGCGTAAATTAGATATCGCTAGAGTCTAGAGTGAGAAACGTCACTTTCAAATGGCTGTTGTTTACTCTGCACTAAAACATGAGTTCTGAAGAGCGGAATGTCTTCCTCAACATGAATGCAGCTTACAAAAGTTTACCATATCTAGACTTTGTAGCAGACATACGTTCTAGTGCTTGCGTTTCCCTCCGGTACCCAAGCAGTGGAATACCATGAGTAAACAAATAAGCTCTTACCATGTTTTAAGTCTTTCGATGCATCCTCTTCGAGATATTATTCCCTAGAGAGTCAGTAAGAAACCCTAGAAATGCGCTACTTGACGTGAATGATTTTCACAGTTACTGTGACTACTCACAATGCATGTTAACAAACCATGGTCATATCATTCATCCTAACGCTTCCCCAAAAGTACGCACGATCTGAAGGGGGTGAGGTGCAACTTTTACAAAGAATTGTATCACCCTTAGAGCAAACCATAACCATTTCAACTAGCACAAATTAACCAAGTTTGACTATTTTCAATCTGATACACGCTGTCATATACTGCGATTTTTGAAATATATCCAACTCCATTCTTTATTCTGCTCATAGCGATGACGTGGGCACTTCCGGCTCTGTTTGGGTCCCAATATAGTGCGAGAAGGGGATTTAAGAAATGTTGAAAAGATTGTTATGAATAGCTGGGGTATAAATATGGATGTCCATTATTGAAGCATTTGTTAGGTTGTGTTCCTGCTATGTTCAGCTACACATTCTCGCCAGGTATTTGGACTTGCCAAATGGACTGCAGCAAGAGAAGCTCTTTGACGACTATGTTGATTTGGCCAGCCAGCCGAGCGACGAGATTTGACCAGAGCATAGTTTCGACGAGATTTATCCTGCTATGTGGAATCCGTGAAATCCTCATTTATTAACGTTGCCCGCATAGTAAAAGTGAGCTTTTCTTTGAAACTCGTTAGTTTCTCACGTGACAGGAAAATAAAACTTAAGGTTCAAACCGGAGTTAAACTCGCGATTGTGAACAACATGTTTGACATGATGATGATTAAGTTTCTAAGGTGTGTACAGCGAATAAGAAGTTTCCGCAGCGTCCCTTATACACCAGTGTATCTTAGGACTTTCGTAGTAAACAGTGTAATTTTTAGTGTGTCTGTGAGATTGGTCAAACTCGCACAATAACTTCCATGCACTTGTGCACCCCCGTCACGTGTTTAACGAATGTTTCCGATGAATCTCTCGACTAGCTTTTACGATCGTCATGAGGTTCCTGGTTGGTTTAAAGGAAGGCACATGTTCGGTCATGTATTGTTTCCCGCACATGTGTTGTTCATCTACTCCGGATGAATTGTTTCTTTCGATCCTGTTGTAGGTGAGATTGTAGTTCTGTATTTACGGAAACAGGAGTCAGTATTACACATTTAGCTGCGGTCCTGCACGATTCCGCTTCTCTTCCTTCCTCAATTCTCTCTCCTCCTACCGTCGCTTGGAGCATTCTCTCGTGCGTCGGATGTTGATCGATTCCGCCTGTCTTTCTTCATTGTTCCCTTCGATTCAATGCACGGACGCATTGATAAACTAGACGCATAGTGCACCAATCAGCTAGGACTTTCTCTGCTGCTTAAGTTCAAGTCGGGGTTATATCTACTTCATCCCGTGTCATTTAGGCAGATTGTGAGGTACAGTATCGGAGATCATGCTAGAGCAGACTGAAGGGTCGAATGTTGCTGCCAGTGACCACAGACAGCATAGAATTGGGTATGTAGAAGAGGTCGAGAAAAGAGATAATGCAGAAATCCACGACGAAATTGAGCTCCCATTTGCACTCCTGGAGCTATTGCAGTAGGTTGAAGGGGGATCACTCACCTGTTTTTCTCAAGATTTGGAAAGATCCGAAATATGGTGATTTTTTCTGGAGCATCATAGGCGGTCCTGGGATTTTGAGCACGGAGGAACGAACTCAAGTTCGACGTAGAGTGTTTGAGGCTATCGGTCTCAGCAGGACCATATTTTCGTTATCTCTGATTTACCCGTGGGTGACCCAACTTAGTACAGTGAACTCGATTGTTTACTGCGACCCCTGCGCTCCAATCCTTCTCTAATTTTTTATCTGTATAATGGTGGATACGAAATCATGTGTCTACGATGTAGAAGTGATGTTTTCTTTACTGGGATCAATATTGCAGCATAGAAGTACTTTAGAAGATTTTGATTTGAGTTTGCATAGAGGTCATGGAGATAGCAGCACGTCGACTGCAACGTGCATGTGACACTTGGCCATAGGTTTTCAAGGGAATCCTTGCTCCGCTCTGAGGTGCATTCACATAAGGGGAGTTCGATATCGGAGCGATAATAGGCACCTTGCGGAGATAGTCAAATGCGCTCAACTCCAGACTTTGAAGTTGGAGATGGAGAACACGTACCTCAACAAAGTGTCTCCAAGAGACATGATATATGATCAGAATAATGACCTTTTGTCCCAAGCTTTGGTGCGGAGTGCAACTTTGCAGAGGTTGGTGTTAGTCCTGTTTCATAACGGACTGGGTAACTTTTTGCGAAAGGTCTTCACCGGGGCTTGTTGTAACCAGTCGATAACAAGCCTTCAGATGGTGTATTCGATGTGGGAGAGTGTCTAAAAACTTGCTACGTTCAAGTCAATCCTTGCGAATACTCAGTTACATTACAATGGAAGTCGCGGAAGTAGCGGAGATCTGCATGGCACTTCGTGACAACAACACATTGCATGAACTCAAAATTACCTGTCGTGGACTTACTGTATGGGGCTTACTATTCAAATCTCTTCGATTCAACACTTCCCTCACTGTCCTTTCTTTGGGTGAATGTAATCATCTGACTGAAGATGATTTCAAAGAACTGATGGAAGTTCTTGAAGTGAATCATACTTTCAAGAAAATCAATCTGACTCACACTTCATGGGATGAAGATGGGAAATTATCGATGATAAAGGAGGCGCTGGAACGCAATGCCTCGCAGCAACTTTTCAGTGTTGCGAGAAGCCAGATTGACTTTCGATGGCGCAAAGTCTGGACGCTTGTTTCTGTGCGGCTCTCCAAAAGCAGGTCAGTTTACAAAAATACATTCAAACTTTGAAGTTTGCTCTGCATATGTTTGATCATGTATACAACAAGCTCTGGCCCTGGACTTGAGCTACTAAACTGAAGCTACTTGAGCTACTAAACTGAATGTTTTTCTTTGAGCGTACCGTTCGAAAGCAATTTAGGTTTACTCAGGTCTGGTATGGTTTGTCGTCGTAGCTTTACTGCATATAAAATTCTGCAACTCATGGCCAGTGTGTAATGTTATAACCATCCTTTTCTCTTTGTCCTTTTCAAATTTTAATTTTCTTTCCTTGTTTTTCTCTGTATTACTCAGGTGAAATCTTCTTAGATCAAATATAGGTTTCCGATTTGAAAATTAGAGGACAGATGCAACGTCACGCTGAGCAGCGAATTATTCTAGCACTACTCTGGCATTTGCACAATCAAGCCACTGTAATTCGCGCGCCGTAGCATTAGAAATTAATGCTTTACTGATCTGAATGGTGTTGCTTTGTTAATGTGGTAGCAAATAGTCACATGTAACTGCAATTCTTGTTGTGAAGGGAAAACGCAGCTTCACCAGACCATGACAAGGATCATCAGGGGAACCACCTGTGCGGGAGACAAAATGGAGAAGTTGCTGCGAACAACTGGAATAGAAGTGGAATTGCTCTAAGCCGACAAACAAGCTCAAATTGCTGTCTGGGGCCTTGGGGGATAATAGATCTTTCGTTGTCTTCAAGACATTTTATTTCCTCGCACCAGTCAAGCCTCTGTTTTTCTTTTCGTGTTTAGTCCCTATGATGTGGACCAAGATAGAATCAAGTCCAACTTAGACGAAGTTTTTCAGAGCGAATTTGAGGAGTGGTTACGCTACATAGCGTCTAAATGTCAAATCACGGGACACAGTCTCCCTCGAGTATTAGATGTCCTCACTCACATGGACAAGCTAGAGAACGAGGATGTAAGGTGGGCTCGAGGCATTGTGGAGAAGCTTCAATGTGATTTCAGCGGTATCTTGGATATCGCTCCGGGATGTGATTTGGTCGGTGTCGATGCTCGGAAGAAGAAGCAAGTTAGCCCATTGAAGGATCATATTTTCAGCATCTTTGAAGATATTCTGCAACCGAAGTTTCCTATTGTGCCTCGTAGTTGTTCTGAAATATCTCCCATTCTAGCAGTGCGGGAGTCCGAATTTAGAAAGTCTCCGGTGTGGCATATTCAGAAGTTTTATAAATTTTTTGTTGTTCTTTGTTATTTTTAAATTTAAAAGTTTTGTTGTTCCAATGTAGATACCCTGAAGACATTTGATCCCGAAACTGATAGAGGGTCCAAAGTTTTGCAAGCAATTGTTTCTTACCTGGATGATGCTGGTTGTATAGTAAAAATTCCTAACTCGGATCTCATTATTGTGGATCCGAATTGGCTCACACATGTATTCTTAGGTGGGTTGATAACTTTAGGTCAAAATTTCTCCAACCTGGGTATGACGCTCAAGCCTTATCCTTCTTTTCATAGTGAGAATGGTTTTATCAGCCAGAGCACCCTACACACAATCCTTTCCACCATACAGAAGTGCTCCAAGGTTAAAGGAGTGGAAACTGAGATATTGGAAATAATACTGCACGGCTTAGAGCTGTGCTACAAGATAGAATTTGGCAACAGAACTATCCAGTACTTCATGCCCTCCGTATTCTCTGAACGCAAAGATTCCAATCCACGGGCGGGGTCCCAGGCAACAGCAGTCGACGGAACCTATTTGCTGGAGTTCTTCAGTTCAAGGCGATTACAAGTTCTTGGGTATCCGACTGCAATGTCAAAATGAGCAAAGGATGTCTCTGAACTGCAGCTTTTTTTCCCGCGATTCCAAGTATAATTCCTAACTTAGTAATCTTTATTATGATTTGTACCACTCTCACTCTCCTATATTTTAGATAGTTTGTATTCATGGCTGTACAGAGGGCCGTGGTTGGTGCACTCCATAGGAGAGTAATCACATTAGAGGATATTTATTCTGATGCTCCAGTTAGGTGTAGACCCTACAACTTGCATAGCCCGGATATCTTAGGTGCACTAGTGCAGATTTCTTATATAGACTCTATTGGGGCTTAGCTCCATGTTATCTTTTTTGTCACTCCCTTGTATGGTTTGATGGGGTCTTCCTATCCTTCATTTTTACTACGCAGTCTCCTTTTCTCTTCTTTGTTCTCCTCTGTCGAGCATAGCAACTTGTGGATTCAAATTCCATGGTGATTAAACACCAAGCTCTAAAACATTATGTGGAACATGGGGAAATTACAACGCAAACTAGTATAAAGATCTTGTTAGTGTGATTTCTCCTTATGGTACATACGTGCCGACTTTGCTGAGTGTACACATTCGTGTCTCTACATTGCTCATGGCACTCTCTTCATATTCACATGCGAGAAAAGTTGATGAAAGCTTTCAAACTTGGTGATGCGGACGCGCGTTGGAGTCGCTCTCACATTAAGATTTGCATAGATGGGCATGAGATCTTTGTGGAGTGGAAGGCATCAACGGTTGAAGATCGCTTGGATATCTTGGTGAAAAGTTCATCTTGTAAGCTAAGGGAGATGGCGGTGAATGTTTTTATGGGAGTATATTGGGTATATCATCCAAAAATATATATGTAAAATTTTGAATTATTTTGAGCCAAAAGCCTCATCAAACAATGAGACTTTTTGCTCTTATCAGATTTTTTTGCACAATTGGCTTAATTTATATTTTAAATATAAGAATATATTCTAAAATTTAATTTATAGTTATTTTATTGATAATATTTTCATTTTGAGATTGATTATTTTTAGATATTTTACTCAAAGGTGAAAAACAACATAATATATAATTTTTACTTTGGTATTATATTTGAATTTATCATCGGATATAATCAAATCAAAAATTATAACGTTCAAAATAAAATAAATATAATATAACAATATGGAATTTACTATCTAGTTAATCAAGATTAAAAAAATAACAAGTAAACCAAATTAGTTAAGAATAATAAAAATATTTTAGAAGTATTTAGGAAACTACTCGATAACTTCTAAGTATTGGGTAATGTGTATGCCAAGTGTTGACTTCTAGGAGTGAGTTTCTTGAGAAATTTATTGGCTAGCTTAGCTTGCATATCAAGTAGGTGGTTTTAAAAAAAAAAACTTTTTGGACAACTTCAAGACTAGCTTAGCTTGCACACAAAATAAACAATTTCTATAAGGAATCTTCTCAAGAAACTTCTTGGTTAGCTTGGCTTGTACATTAACAAATTGGTTTTTAGAAAACTTCTTGAGAAGTGCCTCAAGAACCTTGTATGTTTGCTATAAATTCCAAAGTCCAAGCTCATACTAGGCATATTTGAGTTTCACTCATTCAAGAGTTACAATGTAATCTAGCACTTTGATATTAAATTCTACTATTTCTCTTTTTGGTCTTTTAAATTAGTATTAGAGAAGAAATGGGATGGATGGAATTTATGGATCACCAAATCCATTTTTGCCAAACCATTGGGATTTTTGTGTCCATGTACTACCCAAACACCATTCAAGCAATTCATCATCTCATGCTTTGGGTTAATTTTTTTGAATGTGATCACCTTGTCCAATGAACACTTGGTACTTCCGATTGTAACTTATAGGGAACGATTGACATGTTGTATGTATGTGTCATTTAGATAAATTATTTGTAGTATGATAAAGTAGTAGCCATAGTGACAATGCCAAAATTTATCATTGCCATGTAGTAACAAATCAAACACCTTACTTGATTGTTGGAAGAATGAGATCATCAACAACAAGAGCATCATTTTGAGAAGGAGAAAAGCAGATCTAATTTTTGAAGCCCAAGTTATTTTGAAGGCAAGAACATCCCAAGCACACTGATGAATATCCCAAATGGAGTTCATGGAACATGATGATTAGGGAAACAAGGAATCTTAGTAGGAGAACTCAACCCACCTACATGGAACTTGATTAGTTCCAATAGGATTGAAAGGAAGGCTTGGCTTATGCAAGTTTTCTTCACTTGCAAGGTATTATATTCTGATCATGGTTATATGATTTTGGTTGATTTTGGGAGTTCAAAAAATTATAGATCTATGCAATTAGCAAAAGAATTAAGTATTCTTATCAAACCAATAATTGAAAGTAGATTGATGATGGTAGATGGTAGAAAAAGTTTTTCATTCCATACCCCACATTTTGTGACATTTAAGATTGAGAAGGATTATTTAGAGTGTATGAGGTTTGTAGTGGAACCTTTACACCCTATGATGTCATTCTAGGTTTGCCTTGGCTTGAATATCATAAGGTTCAATTTGATTGGACACAACAATAAATTCAAGTACAACACCAAGATAAAAAATATTGATTAGATTATTTGGCACCTTTAAGTAAGACATCTAAGAATAGTTAGTCCTAAGATGGGAAGTTTGTTAATAATATTGTAACACCCATTTGTGCATGTATGTGATATTGTGATATTTAGTTTGGTATTATAAGTTTGAAAGATATTATATATAGAGAGATAAAGGATGGTTCTATATTAGTCATAATTAGCTAAAGTTAATCATAGCTTAGATAGATGGGACCTTACTTTAGAGGAATTGAAAAAGATTTACACCACTATTTTGGATTCTCATGTGTTGATTTGGTATTTTTCCTAGGTGTTTGACTTTGAGGAAAGAGTTGAGAACTCTTGGGCTCACAAGACTTTTTGTTTTGGATTCTTCTCTAGCCCAAAGATAACCCATGTGAAGGAATCCTTGACTTAGTGGTTGGGTCAAGATAAAACCACATACTTAGTAGAATATTCCCATGAGTATGGATATTCCTTTAGCTTTTTGACTTTATTTGACTTTTAACATAGTAACTTGAGTTTCTCTAATAATTAATAACTTTGGTACGTAACTATTTCACAAGTATCTAAACTAGGGGTGAGGAGGTACTCATCATCCTTTCATTTGCAACTATCTCTCTTTCATTAAGTTCTCTAGTGAGCAATGATTTGGATCTTGGAGTGTTAGACTTGGAAGAGTATGTTGGAGTTGGGGTTCTTTGCCTTCTTAGTCCATGGTGCGCTACCATAATAACCACCAAAGGTTCATACTAAGTGAGAGATATGCCATCTTACATTGTTAGTTCCTTTGCCAAAACCTTTCTAAAAGGCAAGATAATGTTTCACAAACAATTTTATATTAGATAGAAGGAGGCTATGAGAGCTCACTTGAAGAGAACATAAGAGGAAGAGAGAGAACTGAACTTATGTTAGAGAACTAAGACCTATTTGTATACCATGTAGTTCATTATGATATCTTTGAGGTGATATTGTACATCTTGTACACATGAGAGGATTTGGAGAGATTGTGTGAGGTGGATTGCAAATTTTGGGGATTATGGTAATTTTGGGCAAAATTTCATATTTTAGATCTAGGCTTGAAATTTCTACATATGATAGTTTGGGTTATCTTTTAGTTAACACACTTGAGATTATTTTGAGAGCTAGTATATGCATTGAGCTAGAACTTTTGAAAGTTGATAGTGTAAATTGCTCTCAAAACTGTATGCTCTATAGAAATTTGTACATAGTCTGCCATTTCTTCAATTTTCAATGGATTTCCACAAAACTCTCCAAGAAAATTTAGTGTATAGTATTCTACCTTTTCGCCCAAGAATTAGAGAGATATTGCTTATGTGCAAAAAGTTATGAGTTTTTAAAGTAAGGGGGTAGGTTTTAGACCAAATATGAAATATGTGTGCTGAATAGAAAGGTGCCTAGGCCAAATGGGTGAATGAAAAGATCTAAAATTTGTCAAGGAAGGACACCTTGAGGTTTTGAGGAAGTGTGAAAAATTTCAGAAGACTATAACTTACCATCTAGGAGAATTTAGTGATATTGTGAGAAGGAATCAATTTTGGAGAGTTGAGATCTCATGCACAAGGAGTGTGAGAGCAACAAAAAACATGTTAGGGTGTTTAGATTCATCTTGGGAACATAGAGGGTCACCAAGAGTGGAAATTGAGGCTATGCAAGGTTCTCCAATGGTTTGAGGTGATTGTAGGGGTGGAATTGAGGAAAATAGAGTTTAGAATAGAATTTAAAGAGAGTATTGAGAGGATCCAAAAACATACACCACTTGGAGGAAAGAGTAAGTCTAAGTGCTTTTTATGTGAAGAGAAGGGACATAAGGCAAGTTCATGTCTATTGACCTTTGAAAGTCAGAAATTGAAGGAAAGGAGAGGTTTACTTGACTTGGGGTTTGCATGTTGAACCTTCTTCACCAAGATTGGGAGGGAGAAGATCTAAGACCAAGGAGTTGTGTGAGGTTTGTGGAGTGAAAGGACTTCCAAAATGATATGATTGTAATGGAGTAACAACAATTTTGGAGACTTTGGTGAAGGATTTTGGAGAGAGTCTTAGTACTGTTACAAAAATACCACCATTTTCATGAACTAGTTCTCAAGATTAGTGATGGACACAATATTTCAACTTATGGATAAACTATCAAGTGGTTCGATTAATATGCACTCTAGGATTTGATGTTGCTTTAGAAATCTTGGGGCAACCTGAACCTTTTGTTTTTCCTTGGGTGGATTACTCTCAAATAGTGTTAGTCATGTATATACTCTATTCGTTATAGAGTTAGAGAAAAGAAAAGAAAAATTTAGAGAAATGAGAAAGATAGTGAGAGGCTAAGATGTGGAAACTTCTGGTTTTCTTTGGCAAGGATGGAGAAGATGTGGAGGTCTTTGTGAGAGACTTGAAGAGAGCTTGCATAGGAAACAATGAGAGGAGGAAGAATGAGTAGGCCTCATAATTACCAAATTTCTTTGAAGATGCAGCACTTACATGGTATGAGTCAAAGTACTAAAAGAGAGAGAGGAGAGATAGGCAAGAAGAGACTTGGGAGAGTTTGACTTCAACATTCATTGAGAAATTGCTTCCAAATGAGAGTGATGAGAGATTTATGAGTGAGGTTACTCCTCAAATAAGGAGATGGAGAGAAAATGAGAGTCTATATAGAAAGAATGGAGAAGTTAAAGTCCAAATTTTGCATAGTGTTGAAGAAGGGTGGAGATGATGTAGAGACTACTATGATTTTCATAGGAGCTATGCTCACCAAGAATTTGTAGAATGATTGGGACCACAGATTAGAAGCAAGGTGAGATATGAGAAACCTTCTCCCAAGGTTGAAGCTATCAAGATTGCAATTCATATGGAGAAGAGTTTGGAAGGAGATGAGAGTGATTTGGTGATGAAGGAGGTTGTGCATCCTCCTCAAGGCTACATGTATGGTGGAACTTCTGATACTTTGGTAGCAAGGGTTGCACCACAAGTAGTAGTTGCTCCAGTTCTTGCACCTCCACCAAAGGATCCACTTCAAACCATCACAGAACAACTCGTAGATCTCAAGATCAATGTCGTGCAACTATGGGAGAAGAGAGAGGTGGATCAAAATGTAGTGCAAGGGTCTAGGAGTTATGGAAGCTATCCATATAGAGGAGGCCAATCACCAAAAATTTTAGTGATTTAAATTGTTTTGGTTGGGGAGGAAAAGGTCACATCCAAAGGAATTGCCCAAATTCCACTTACAATGGAGGAAGGGGTTATGAGGGAGCCAATAAAGGGAAAGAAAGAGATAGTGAAACCCAAGTGGTTCCAAATCCAAACAAAGGTAAGGGAATAGCATCCATAGATGTGGTTGAGAATAAGTATGAGAAGGGGGAGTGCTCAGACTCCAAAGGTCTTGATTTGGAGCTTTTGTTAAAAGAGAAGAAGAGAGCTCATTTTGTAGAGGATGTACACTCTTCTCAAGGATTTACTCCTATCAAAGATACTCCTATGACTACTAGGAGCACTTGCACTAGCACCTCAACACCATCAACAACAAAGACTCCAAGGAAGAAGTTAGGGATGGAGGACTTCTTGATCTCAAAGTAATAATGGAACTACAATGTATTGGAGAATGTTGATAATCACAAGGCTAACATCAATTGATTGCTTTGAATCCTACCTTGAGAAAGGAGCTTAGAGGTGATTTGCGTTCCACAAGGAGCAAGAGGAAGAAGAAAGCAAAAGCTCTAGTATCAATGGGGGTGGTGAACGCCAAACTAGCACTATGGAAGGCTTGTGAATATGCCTCTAAGATTGAGATGAGAGTGAATGATCACAACATCAAGGATGCACTTGTTGATAGAGGATCTATAGTGAATGCCATGTTAGAGAGGTTGATGAAGAAGTTGGGTATGATACCCGCAAGACCATCAAAATTTGTGGTGAGCATGGAAAATAAACAACAAGTTTGACCAATAGGGATGATGTATAAGATGGTAATTTCAGTTACGGGAGTTCAAAATCTCATGACTTTCCAAGTCTTGAAGGATTCAAGCTATGATTTACTTCTTAGGAGGCCATGGTTGAGAGCAACATGCACAATTGATCGATCACACAAAGGGTACTTGAGGATTAGGTCATCAAACCATAGAGTTATAGTTCCTATCACTAACACTACCAACACTTCACATTAAGATACACCATCTTCTGATTATTGAGAATCAAATCCAAAGAAGGAGCTTCAAGTGTGGTCACAAGCATGGAAGAAGAGACTTCCACAGAAGAGGATGAATTTGAATCTGATTTAGATCTATATTGTTTGTGTGCTATGGATTTTGCACCTAAGCCAAAGGTTTTGAAGGACCTAGATAAATCACCATTGACACTTGAGGAGATAGAGAGGAGGTTACCTACCCTCAAGTATGGTCCAAATGTTACCAAGGAGAAGAAATTGAGATTTGAGGAGATTTTCCACAAGTTCATCCATGTGTTTGCTTTTAATTACAATGATCTAAAGGAAGTCACCTTGGAGGAGCACAAGATTGAGGTGGAGTCACATGCAAGGCTAACTGTAATACTCCGAGGACAAGAGAAGAGAGAAACATAGATTGCACATTCAAACATTTGATGCCCCAAGGGAGCACCTTCTCTTTATTATATAGACAAAGAAGATCTCCTCCAAGGAAGCTCCACCATAGGATTAGGGACACAGATAGGTGACATGTCAGCAAGCTCCACCCTTGGATTACTTACTTGGATGGGTGACATGTCTGGTCTAGGTCCTATCTGGTTGGTCAAACAAGCTTTGACCGGAGGGAATCTTTTAGGGAATCTTCCTATAGGAATCTCAGAATCACATGAGTAAGGTACCATTGGAAAGCTCTCGACGAGACAAACCAAGGGTGAGGAAAGGCCAGCCTTCCCTCTGTTGGGGGGGGGGGGGAGAATCTGCACATTTTTGAGGCCTAATTCATCCGTTTAGGCCTCTAAAATTGCCTTCAAAGATTTCAGGCATAGTTCGGTTCCTACTCTATTAGTAGAAGTCCTCTTTTGGTGATACCTCTTTCTGATCTGTTTAGTCCATCATGTGTAACATCCTTCCAGATGTTACCAAACCAATTCTCACCTTTAAATCATATGTCTAGCTATTGGTTCTAAGGTTCTCAAGTCTATTTTGGTTTCTGCACTATTAGTAGAAGTACTCTTTTGGTGATACTTCTATCTGATCTATTTTGACCATCATGTATAACATCATTCTAGATGTTACCAAACCAAATTTCACATCTAGATCATATGGCTAACCCTTGGTATTACAAACCTCCCTCCTTTTAAGACGTAACGTCCTCGTTGTGCAATTGTTGCTCAAATGCTTGCACCAACACCGGTGCATGTGCCAAATTGGTAGCGGGTTCCCAGGTTGCTTCATAGAGGGGGTAACCTTTCCATTGTACTAGATATTCCACCCGTGGATGGCAAGTACCACGCATGCGCTTTTGGAGAATCCGCTCCACTTCATATTCCTCTATGCCATCAATGACTGTCTGACAAGGTCAAATGTCCTGTGTGGAAGTACCTTGGCCTGATCGGGGAGCATATCTATGTAATAGGGAGACATGGAACACTGGATGGATCTTCATGTGTGGTGGTAGCTCAAGGTGATAGGCCACAGTGCCGATGCAACGAAGAATCGAGAAAGGCCCAATAAAACGAGGTCTGAGCTTACGAGATCCAACTAATGTGAGGTTGGTTGTCGATAGCCACACTTGATCCCCAACATTGAACTCCATGTGCCTACGGTGTGCATCAGCATACTGCTTTTGTCAATTTTGCGCAATCTGTAACCTGTGCTTGGCGCTCTCCACACCTTGTTGGATTCTAGAAACAAATGTGTTGACTGCATCAACCTTGGTAGTCACTGGACGGATCTTCATCAAGCTAAAAGGTGTGAAGGGATGCTCACCATACATGAGGAAGAACGGAGTGACCTGGGTGGAGGCATTCACTGAATTGTTGTAAGCGAATTCCACCAACGGTAGTAGGGTGTCCCACCTCTCTTGCTCTTCTAAGGTGAAGCCGCGTAACATGTCTTCAATCGTGCAATTAGCCCGCTCTGTTTGGCCATCTGTTTGTGGGTGGTAAGCTGTAGACATGGCCAACTTGAAGAAACCAAAGAGTGTTCGCCAAAACAAACTGGTGAATTGGGTGCCTCTATCGGTGATGAGTACTCTAGACAAGCCATGGTGAGCAAAGACTGCATCTAAGTATAGTTGAGCTAGTTGTGGAGCGGTCACCTCCTTGGTGGTAGGGCGTACATGAATCATTTTGCTGAGCCGGTCCACAAAGACCACAATGGAGTCAAACCCTAAGGTGGTCTTGGGTAATTCACAGACGAGATCCATACTCACTTGTTCCCAACGTTGGGAAGGAGTGGGAAGAGGTTGAAGGAGCCCTGCAGGAGCTTGATTAGAAGCTTTGTTCTGTTGACAAATTAGGCAGCTACGCATATAGTCCATCACGTCGTTGCTCATCTTGGGCCAATAATAATGGCGCTTGACTGCCTCCAAGGTCTTGTCCACTCCGACATGAGCTACAATGGCCAAATCATGACATTCCACTAGAATGGTGGTGCATAATTCTGGGACATTTGAGATCCACAATCGGCCCTCCCAAAAAGTGAGTCCTTGGGTGCTGGTGACACCTTTGGACGATTGCGCTTCTACAATCTGTGGATCAGTTTTTGTAGCATCTAGAATCTCTTGCCAGAATTCAGGGTTAATCTTAACCTCTGCCACCAAGTTGTTGGCCATTGGCATGCGGGTGAATGCATCTGCAAGTTGCTTCTTACCTTCCATGTAGGTGATTGTCATGTTGAAGCGTTGTCGCCACTCTGCCCACCAAATTTGGCAACGAGATAGATCCTTCTGCGTCTCGAGGTAGACTAGAGGTTTGTGGTCTGTCTCTACTACAAATGCCTTCTCGCCCAGGTAGTGCTTCCAATGCTTGGTTGCTAGAACGATGGCCAACTCTTCTCGTTTTGTGGTGTGGTAGTTGCGCTCTGCCTGTAACAAATTTCGAGAGAAATATGCAATTGGATGCCATCCGTCATGCCACTCTTGTTGTAGGACTGCTCCTATTGCTACGCTTGATGCATCCGTAGCCAACTTGATTGGACGTTTTGGGTCATACCACTTCAAGATTGGTGCATGTAGCAAGGCGGCCTTTAATTCTTGAAAGGCCAACTCTTGTGCAATTCCCCATGTCCACTTCTTCCCCTTGCCAAGTAGTGCCGTTAAAGGCTGTGCAACCTTGGAAAAGTCCTTGATAAATCTACGATAGAATCCCGTCAACCCTAAGAAGCTCTTAAGTTGAGTCTGATCTTCTGGGGCACTCCATTTTTGAATGACCTCTGTTTTATCTGTCAATACTTGAATGCCCTCTGCACTTACTCTATGCCCTAAGTAGTCTACTTCAGACTTGCCAAACTCACACTTTGAGATTTTGGCGTACAACTGATTCTGTCTTAGAATCTGGAGGACCTCTCGTAGATGTTGTTTGTGTTCTGTCATCGTGCTACTATATACTAAGATATCATCCAAGAAGACAATAACAGACTTATCCAAGTATGGACGAAATATGTCATTCATTAGGCTCATGAAAGTGGCAGGCGCATTGGTGAGGACAAAAGGCATCACAAGATACTCAAAGTGGCCATACCTGGTTTGAAAGGCAGTTTTGTACACATCCTCCTCTGCAATTCGGATTTGATTGTAACCGCTCCGCGAGTCCAGTTTGGTGAAGTATCTCGCTCCATGGAGTTGATCAAACAGGTCATCCATGCGAGGTAAGGGGTATTTGTTCTTCACTATTTGCTGATTGAGACCCCGATAGTCAATGCACATGCGCATTGTACCATCCTTCTTCTTCACAAACAAGACAGAGGCCCCATATGGTGATATGCTAGGTTGGATGAACCCTTTCTGTAGCATCTCCTCAATTTGAGTCTTACACTCCTCCAACTCATGAGGTGATAGGCGATATGGGGCCTTACAAGGAGGTGTCTTCCCTGGGAGTGTCTCTATTTTGTGATCTACTCGCCTTTTAGGTCGTAATCTTGAGGGTAGATCATCGGGAAAGACATCTTGAAACTCATCCACCACATCCTTCAATTTCTCAGGAATTTGTCCAGCAAGTTGTGCACTCTAGACTTCTTTTATTAGACCCATAAAACATCTATCGGTCTTACAGACAATTGTCGTCCCTACAACATATAGAGGCAGTTTCTGCCTGTGTGATTTTCTTTAACCCCAATGATTGACCATTGGTGGGTTTTCACTACTTTCTTCCTCCAATCCACCATTGGGTTGTACTGCTCCATCCATGGCATGCCTAAAATTGCATCATAATAGGCTAACTGTATCACTCGCCACTCAATTGCTTCCTAATATTCTCCTACATAGAGGGTTACCCGTCTAGGTAATGATTCAATCCTCTCTGTTTGCCCATTTGGTAACTCTACTTCTTCACTTCCATCTCTCTCTAGATCCATTCTCAAGCTTATTGCAATAGAGCGAGACAAGAAATTCTCTGTTGCTCCCGGATCTATTAATACTCTCACTTGATTACCTTCTAGAATTCCATTCATGACAATCAATTGTGAGGTTGCCTTTCAAGATCTTTGTGCATTATTCTTCTTCCTTCCCTCGCTTCTCTACTTCCTTATTGAGCTAGTAAGGCCACGAGGTACATTTACTGGCGATCTTTGTTTTCCGAAGTGGTTTCCACCTCCTCCTCTTCAATGTGCCTCTCCATGTTGTTCAAAGATTGCCTGTACGAAGGCCCAAGGCCTCTAGGGAAACGAGTGCGACAATTGGTAGATATGTGCCCAATACGGCCACAATTGTAACAATCGTGTTGTTCTCCTCAAGTCCCTTCTCCTTGTGGGACTCCATCTCTTTGTTCTTCTACCCGTCCCCGCTCTCCTTGAAGCGGCCGTACTCCTCGATCCCGGAATCGAAGGTTGCCCAATTCCATCGGTACTGGTCCACCCATGTGTGGCATTTCTGCTCGATAATGTTGAGGTGGAACTACTCCTTCACCTCCACCTAATGCTCCGGCTATTCTCTGTGCACAAGCAATAGCTTCAAATACCGTGCGAGGGTTTTGCACCATGACTTCTTGGCGAATCTGCTCTTTCAACCCTCGTTTGAAATTGTCGAGAGCCTCTACTGGACTCATGTTGGTAATTGCGACTTGTAGATCCAGAAATGCCTCCACATACTCTTGTACGCTATTCTTCTATCTCAATCCCCATAGTCGGGTTCGAGCCATCTGCACAGAATCCACAGATTGGAAATTCTTGAGCAGTCCTTCTTGCATTGCTGTCCATGTGACCTCCCTTCTCTCTACCAGCATGGATCGTTCCCAAGCATCATACCATGTGAGGGCTTTATCGGTCAAGTACCCACATGCAAACACGCCTGCAGCATGCTCTGTGATCTCTGTTGAGAACAATCGAGAATATCGATTCATTCTCGAGATCCAATTCTCCACTACTCCCATCGTACGCTGCCCCTTGTAAGGCTCAATGTTGCAAGTCTTCTTCAGCCGGAGTAGCAATGTGGCTTCATCGTTGATAGGGTTTGTAGGCACGGGTGCCTCTCCAAGTACTTCAGTCGCAGGTATTGGGTTTTGAGACGGCTCTTCTTCTTGCATGGCTTGATCGTTCCTGAGGATCTGCACTTGACTTTGCAATGTCTCCATGGTCATCTTAATCTCTCGAAATTCATTCAACATCCCTTGCATTCCTTGCACTAGCTCTTGCAATTGCGGATCCATGGTTCCTGCAACACCCAATTGCTAACGTTTACTTCAATACAGAGTCAATATAATCACTCTGGAGGGCGCACAAACTATCGGAACTACCATTGGGACCTCAGAAGCTATCACTCGTTGATAATACTCCTCACCAAAATTCCTAACCACAAAATCTCTAAACATCAATTTCGGTCTCACTACATAACGGATTTCTACTTGAGTGTTGAAAGGGAGAGGATTTGGGACATTCATATCCATATTATCATAATAGAATGTAGATCGTCAAATCCCACTCTCTGTCATATATCACCACAGGTAGAATCACCGGGTTTGGTGAGTTCATCACTCTGTCCATGAATTCCGCACCAAAGTGATAAACTAGCGATACTCTCATCTGCTCACGCTGGATGTACATAACCTTGATGTGGAATGGGTTTGAGAATGGAAAGCTAGGTGCGTGAAATTGTCCCCCCCGGCGCATCCATCCCATCCGCTCTCTAAAGTCCTTCTTAAGTCTAGCGATTACTCTATGTTCTCCACCTCAAATTACTCAGTTTCAGTAGTTCATGCTATTCCAAGAGAGGTGATCCACTCTCTTGGACAAGAACACTTGTTCTGATACCATTGTAATACTCCGAGGACAAGAGAAGAGAGAAAACATAGATTGCACACTCAAACATTCGATGCCCCAAGGGAGCACCTTCTCTTTATTATATAGACAAAGAGGATCTCCTCCAAGGAAGCTCCACCATAGGATTAGGGACACAGATAGGTGACATGTCAGCAAGCTCCACCCTTGGATTACTTACTTGGATGGGTGACCTGTCTGGTCTAGGTCCTATCTGGTTGGTCAAACGAGCTTTGACCAGAGGGGATCTTTTAGGGAATCTTCCTATAGGAATCTCATAATCACATGAGTAAGGTACCGTTGGAAAGCTCTCGACAAGACAAACCAAGGGTGAGGGAAGGCCAGCCTTCCCTCTGTTGGGGAGGGGGGAGGATCCGCACATTTTCGAGGCCTAATTCATCCGTTTAGGCCTCCGAAATTGCCTTCAAAGATTTCAGGCATAGTTCGGTTCCTACTCTATTAGTAGAAGTCCTCTTTTGGTGATACCTCTTTCTGATCTGTTTAGTCCATCATGTGTAACATCCTTCCTGATGTTACCAAACCAATTCTCACCTTTAAATCATATGTCTAGCTATTGGTTCTAAGGTTCTCAAGTCTATTTTGGTTTCTACACTATTTGTAGAAGTACTCTTTTGGTGATACTTCTATTTGATCTATTTTGACCATCATGTATAACATCATTCTAGATGTTACCACACCAAATTTCACATCTAGATCATATGGCTAACCCTTGGTATTACACTAACCCACCCAATGCAAAACAACATTGCATTAGTCCACCAATATCTTTGGTTGTGAAGGAGTAGATTGATAAGCTCAAGGAAGCCAGATTTATCTTTGAGGTGGAGAATTAAGAATGGGTGTCTCCAATTGTGATTGTGAAGAAAAAAAATGGCAAGCTTTAGATATATGTGGATTACAAGAAGCTCAATGCTATTACTAAGGAGGACTATTATACTTTCGCATTCATTGATGAGATATTGGAGGAGGTTGCAGGTCATGAGATGTATAGTTTTGGAGATGGTTATAGTGGATATAACCAAATCAAGATTGCACCAAAGCATCAACAACTGTAAAAAACCAAAACCGAGGAGAGAAATAGGAGAATGGAAACTCACATTGGGATACTTGAATGAGGGAAAACTCCAAATGCCTAGCATGAGATTCGGCTTTGGTATTTATAAGTAGCATACAAGACCCTTGAAGCTTCTCAAATAGCTTCCTTGAGCCACTTTCTTGGAGTGCAAGCCAAGTTAACTAGGGAGATTCTCAAGAAGCTTCCTTCTAGAAGCCGTCGACTTGGCATGCATGCTAAGCTAGTTAGAAGCTTCCTTCTAGAAGCTACCTGCTTAGGGCGCAAGTTAATTAGTTGGGAAGCTTCCCAAGAAGCTTCTTAGATGCTTCTAGAATATTCTAGGCTACTTTGTCTTATTCTCTACTTCGTAAGCCCAACAAACTTCATCGCTAAATTCCATATTGTTACATATTCCCCCGCCGCTAGTTGGTGATGTCCTCGTTGCCAGTGAAGCTTCGAATTCCTTGATGGCCGTTTGTGCATTTTGGAGGTGAGAAAGAGGTTCCTATGTAGCATCATGAAGGAGATACACTTTCCAAAGGACCTTGTACTCCATATGTTGGCGACGGCCTCGTTGAATATGGCAACGTGCAAGGATACGATCAACTTTGTACTCCTCATGATCATTGATAGGGACAAGAAGAGGGGGAGGTTGGACTCAAGAGGAAAAGGAAGAGGGGTTAGGAACAAAAGGTTTCAACTTGGAAACATGAAAGGCAGGATGGATACACATGTGGCAAGGCAAGGCAAGTCGATAAACAATAGAAGAGACAATGTGGGTGATATCAAAGGGTCCTATCCAATTAGGGGCAAGTTTACAAACTTGGGTATCAAGTGGGAGAGGGAGGTTACTAGAGGATAGCATGACTTTATCACGAACTTCAAAGGTGAGATCACGACGATGGTGGTCCGCATATTGTTTTTGGTGATTCTGAGCAACAAGGAGGTGAGACTTGGCTTGTTGGAGAGATTGGGATATAGTGGTCAAGAATGTGGAAGTATGAGGAACCTGAGAGGGAGGGGGAGCAAGAAGAGAATCTGGAACAAGCAGATCTTGGCCAAAATTGAGAAAGAAGGGAGAAAATCCGGTGCTTGCTTGTTTGGAATTGTTGTAGGCAAATTTTGCAACTGCAAGACATTCATCCTAGTTGGTATGGTGGACATTGATAAAGGTCCGCAACATATCCTCCAATGTACGATTTGCCCATTTGGTTTGTCCATCAGTTTGAGGATGATAGGCCGTGGACAAAGCAAGCTTTGTATCGAGTATTTGGAAGAGTGCTTGCCAAAACTTCCTGATAAATCAAGGATCACGATCAGAGATGAGTACACGTGGCATCCCATGATGCTTGAAGACATTGTCAAAGTAGATTTGCGCTAAGGTTGGAGCATCCATGATATCACAGGTTGGTGCCAAGTGGATTTGCTTACTAAGCTTATCCATAAACACCACAATTGCGGTGTGTCCTTGTTTTGTCTTTGGCAAGGATGTGATGAGATCCAAGCTCACATGCTCCCAGTGAGCGGATGGAATGGCGAGTGGTTGAATAAGTCCACTCGGCTTCTGATTGCTGGCCTTGTTACGTTGGCAACTCTCACATGATCGGACAAAGTCTCAAACATCTTGTATCATGTTGGGCCACCACCATTGGCGTTGGAGGGTGCCTAAGGTCTCGTCCACTCCCATGTGACCAACTATTGGTAAATCATGGGCTTCTTGAAGGCGCACAAGTCAAAGATGACCTTTGGCTAGAACATAGATTTGGTCTGCATGGAATAAAAGGCCTTCCTTGAAGGAGAAGGTGTTGTACTCCTTGTCGCATGCTTTCAGACGACCGTGTACCATTTGGAAGAAGGGATCTTGTTGTAGAGCTGATTGAAACTCATTATGGACCTTAGGGTCAATGGACACCGTTGTAATTGCCGCTGTGATGTGGGGAAGAGCCTTCTAATTAGGTCGTCGTGATAGAGCATCAGGGATGACATGGAACCGACCTGGTTTGTACTCAAGTTTGATGTTAAAAAATTGGAGTTGCTCTTCCCATCGATGATGTCGACTCTTCATGTGCTCCAAGTGTAAGGTCTGCAACAATGGCTTGTGATCAGTTAGCATGATCACTTGTTTCCCCAAGAGATAATGCCTCCATACCTTGGTGGCATATACCATTGCAAGTTGTTCCTGATCTTGAGTAGAGTAATTTCTTTCAACTATATTTAGTCGGCGAGACACAAAGGCAATAGGATGTAGACCATTTGGAAATTCTTGTTGCAACATAGCTCCAATTGCAAAGTTAGAAGCATCAAAATCAACCACACAAGGTAGTTGAGGATCATATGGTTGAAGAATGGGTCTTGAAGACACCATATGCTTTAACTTCTGGAATGCTTCTTCATGCTTGGTGGTCCACTGGAAGCTTGAGTTCTTTCCCAAGAGGTCAATCAATGGTGCATCCACGTGAGCATAATAGTGGGTGAACTATCGGTAAAAATTGGCCAATCCATTGAATGCTTGTACTTCTCTAGCATCCTTCGGGGTAGGCCAATTAGTAATGGCCTTGATCTTCTCTTCTTCCATCTTGATCCCCTCTGATGAGATCTTATGACCCAAGAAGGTAACCTCCTTCTGCCAAAAAGCACACTTTGACTTCTTGCAATAAAATTTCCACTGTCGTAGTCGTCTTAGGACTTCTCGCACATGATTCAAGTGTTCTGCCTCTGTCTTGCTATAGATTAAGATATCATCTAAGAACACCACCACCAAGATAGTACATTTCAAGAACAAGGACCACTAGCAAGGAGAGAAGGAGTTAGCACTTCTTGAGGAGATTGAGGCACTAAAGGGAAAAATCTTCACTCAAACAAAGACCAAAGAGTCTGATAAGGTGAAGATCAAGGAGTTGGATGAAGCACTTACACTCCTACACTTATCTTTGGCCAAGAACAAGGTAGAGGCAGAGGCAAAGCATTTGAGCTTCAATCAACGGTAACTGCCTAGATTGCAGAATGTCAATAATTGCAAGACCACAAGGAGGCATACAAAGCTTCTTTCTTGGAGTACTAGTGGACAACCTGTCTTATGTTGCAGGAGCAACAGACCAAAATTGAGGAGGAGACCAAGGAGATGGTGCAATTGAAGGAGGAATTGACCTAAATCTATGCAGAGCTTGCTACCACATGTCCGGTGGCCAACCCACCAACCTAAGTTGCCACCCCAAGCCAACAAGAGGGAGGCATTGTAGTACAACTATTAGTGAAGGGATCAACCAAGGAGAAGAAGTTGTGACAACTTTGCATAGCAATGATGCATATCCTCAAGGGATTTTAGAATTGTCAATTCTACATGAAGACATCAAGGAGATGCAAATCCTTCAAACAAAGCTGCAGAAACCTCTATCAATAGATGCTTTGGAACAAGTAGCTATTGATTTCTGCATTATATTAGATAGCAAAGTTTAATCAGATTAGGGATAAGTGAATCAGATTAGGGAGAATATCAAGTTCACAATATTAGATTTTAGACAATGACTTGATGAGGTAATGAATGATCATGAACCTCACAAATCTGTAGAGCAAAGTGTGATGGATGCAACTGGCACCCCTTCCTAGTGGAGTAGTGGACTTTAATGCGGTAGTGGAAGTAGTGGGGTAGTGGTTTTTAAAGCCTTACTACCGGATATAGATGTTAGGAGTTAGATATTAGTTGGTAAATTTTGTCACTCATTATCCTCCTTGCTATATAAGCAAGCAATTCAATGTGCTAAGTGTATAGTTCTGACCAGGTAAATAAAGGAAAGAGCCCCGGTCTTTATAATGTATTGCATCTCTTGTCCAAGTGATATGGTAGTAGTTTGTGTTTGCAATGATGGAAAATGCTATTGCATTTTTTATCCTTGGGTGATTTTTGAATCTCAATGTCAATGCCTTGATGGGACAAGGAGTCTTGTAGTATTGACGTGCCACTCTACTACCATCTTGTCTAAACTTGTACCCTTGCATCAAAGCTAACTGACATGAAGAGAATGCCATCCAAATATGAGGGGTAAGATGGATCTCCACAAGGAGGTTAGAGCCTGTTCTTGAGAGTGACAGCTGTCTTTGGAGTGTCAGATCAATGAGAGTAACTAGTAACTTGGGGGGACGTCAGGCAGGATCTTTGGAGCATCTTCTAAATGAAAGATATGCCTTGAACTATCACCTCACTTTCAAGATTTAAGATAGTAATTTGGTGTGACTATATTTGTTTTGTTCTTTCTTCTCCGTATTGTGCCTTCTTGGTGACTTTACTCTCATTTGGGTGTGGGTTTTCCTGGGAAATTAAAGATGAAATAATAATGGATTACATTCTTCTATATTTTCTTAGTATCGTATCGAAATACTTCAATTCTGTGTTTTCTGTGGTTGTTGCAATATAATCACCATTCATGAGAAATATCATTACCATTCATCACGAAGAGAACGCTTCTCTAAAGAAGTTCACATTGATAGTGGATAAAGTAATTAAATATATCCAGTCGTTGGCGGCCGTACTTTACTTTACGACCATACTTTACTTATGATGTGAGTATTCTTAAGAAACTCACTGCAGCGGTACAAATTGCAACAGCGGTACTCCTTCATCTCATGTGCGAATCCATAAGGAGACCACACATTGTTGAGGGTCAACAAGGTTTGGAATTGTCTCTGGAGAAAGAGTACATGGACTGCTTGTGATGCATCAGCATAATTTCCGTGAAAATGATGTACTATCTGTTGAAGGCTGGACTACAGGTGAGTTTGGGATTAGGACAAGCTATTCCAGACATTGCTAACCTTGAGACGACCGCACCTGTAGATGTAGGAGTGTTGCTGTGGACAGCTTCTCACTAGATGAGAGTCTGAAGTCAATTCAAGGCAAGGATGACCTCAACTTGGGTGGGGCATGGGACAAATTGAAAGAGAATCTTGCTCCTGAACTGTTAAACAATTACTCTAAACTTTTTAAAGTGTATGGAGTAAATTATGCACTAGAAGACGGCGGGTATGCGTGGGTATGTGAGAAATGCATGAGTAGGGGATTGAGAAATGGCAGCTTGGTGCAACAAATGTAATGCAATAAGTTGTTCTAAAATGTAATAAAACATCCATGTCGATAGAAAACGTATGTGCATGCCATTGAGATACGGAAACATCAGTTAGATCAAATGTACCAGATTTTACCTTCTCCTGAAACTCAGGCACTGGAATGTATCTTAACCCTGGGCAAGCTTCCGCTTTGCTCGCGTCTATCGTCCCACTACTGTGCTACCTTTATCACCAAATTGATTATTACTTTTCGTTTCCAGCTCCAGATTTATCAAAAGCCCATGTAAGGGAGTAGAAAGAAAATCCCGTGAAGCCCGAGGAAAAGAGGGGGATGAATATCAGAAACCAAGTGCACTTGAAAAGGACTTTGTAGTAGATGGAAAACCTCCATTAGGAAGAGTTCATGACAATAATAAGCATCTGGAATAGCCAGGACGCCAGAGTAGAAGAACCTTGAGAACCTTACGGACCGGCGTCGAATGTGTTCGAACTATTTGCAGGGTGGGAAAGATGTAGGGAGAAGGCACGAAGACAGACACACCAAGATACACAGTGGCTTGCCAGACAGCTTTGCAGCCTTAGTCAACCCCAACGAATTTGAATGTATTTGTCACCAAATCTTCTCCTAAATTTCTAGCCATCCGGTTTCCTTTCGACGTATGTCCAGGGCAATATATTCAGCATTCTATTGTCGATATCTGTTACTCCCATACATAATCAGTCCATAGTCAAGCGTTTCAATAATTACCAAAACTTAGCTCAAATTGTTGCACCTACGCGTACAATCTCATTGTGGACTATATCCAGAGAAGGTGGTTAGTCCCCAAGCTACTGTAAGATTCAGATCCTGTATAGGAAACAATCCTTGTAGCTCGTGAAAAGGGTTAATCTCCTAGTTGTAGTGGTAATAGGAAACAATCCTTGTAGCTCGTGAAAAGGGTTAATCTCCTAGTTGTAGTGGTAATATGCAACAAAATATTCTATACAGTCCAGTATAGAAGGCGACCACATAGAACACATTAAGGATGGGATGGGAAGACCCCCTCAAGCAGTACAAGGGAGAGACAAAAAGGTAGAATGGGGCTAGCCACCAATAATATAAGAAGAAGCCAAAAGAAACGCTTCAACGTGCCTCGCCACTTAGACCATCTCTCAGATCTGGCTGAAACGAAGCCCATGAATGCCATAGAGTTGACGTTCTGTTGATTCTGGAACTCAAGTCTACGCGCACATTCAACTCCCAACTTTCACTACGTTATTGTGCCTACAGAACTTCGTTGCTAGATCTCCCATCATCATGAGCTTGTGGAGTAGAGACCAGCATTGTACAGTTTGCACAATTCGTGCAATCGTGGAGACAGTTACTTAGAAGCCAATGGTATTGCATGCAGGTTACCGAGACAAAATACAACATCGCGATCTGTGCAATAGGGACAGAAGGTTACTTTTCCTTTATTCACGGCTTAAATGATGTGATACTGGCTTTCGGTGGAAGAATTGCAAAGTCTTGCAGCTTAAATTGACCTCTTCCACCACCGTTACTGTTGATTGATGCAATAATCGTGAGTCCACAGGTCATGCTTCACCTTTGCTCCTGTAAGCCTGATAACAAACCCCTGCAATTCAGCTGACAAGATCGACTGTTTGGATTCGCTTCCTATAATAGGCGACCGTTTAGACGAAGCGTTACGTACTGTTTTTAAGGAATCATGAAGCAAATGTGTGATTTGTAGATGGACGATGCAAACTTCCATTGCCTATTCATCACGATTTTCTTGTAACATCTGCGGGTTACCATGATCATTACGAATTATCTAACATCTATATGCTGCAGCTGAACGCTGGCTGCTTATTGAATATTATCCATATTATTCCTCTGCGTCTTTACGAAAACACGTTTGCGACTGACATGAGATCTAGCTAGATAAATAGGGTTTAGGGTTCTGATGTCTTTCTTGAGCGCCGGGGAAGAGTGTGGAGGAGAGATATGAGAGGAAGATATATATTTTCCTAGTGCTCTCTAGCATATAGCACGTGAGTGAATAGTTGATTTTGTTTTTATTTTAATTTAGATTCCAATGGTATTTAGATTGAAGACAATAGAGAATTGAGTAGAAAGATTCATGTATTTTTAGGTTTTTTAGGGTATAGAATGATCATTATACATTAAGATTGATGGGTCATTATTTTTCATTTCTAATCTCTTGGTTTTTATAATTGAGTATTATGGGAACTTAGTTTGAAGAGTTTTTAGGGAGATTGTATTTTCTTATGTGAATTCGGATGTGAAAGGTTATGATTTTGCAAGCATGAGGAGATATGGAGAGGAGCATCATGTGTTATTAACGCTAAACTACACCTCCCCATAGCTACACCTCCCCATGTGGGGTCACCTAGAGCGGCTCGAGATACACCATGCACGATGTTCATGATACTTTACCTCACAAGGGGTAAAGACCTATGTGGGAATGATGCACAAAGATTATGATTAGATCACTTGGGGTTCATGATACTTTACCTCACAAGGGGTAAAGACCTATGTGGGAATGATGCACAAGGATTATGATTAGATCACTTGGGATGCACACGTGAAGCAAGCGATCATATCAACAACAGTGACATCACTCAGGATTACACATGCTTCCTCTATCCCTTCATTTATCATTCCAAGAATATCGAGCGAGTCGTGGGAGTGGTTAGCTTCTAAGCAAGTTGCATTTTGGGGTTATTTGAGACTAGTTTTCCATGTTCATGTCTATTCTATAGGCTACACCGTACACTCCATGATGAGGCCAGACATGCTTTTTGCTTGCCACTTGATTGTTTGGCACGTGATCCTTTGGACAAGTTAGCATTGTTCTTATTCCTCCCTTGATGGTGTCTTTGTTATACTAGAGGGTGACATGTGGGGCATAGAGAGGTGACTGCTAGATTTTTTCAATTTTGAGCGGGAGAGTGGGCGGCCCTTTAGGAGGAGTCTGTTAGGGCTGCATGTTTTAAGAGACAATTTTTGCCACAAGATACCATAAAGTCCACTCAATTATGACAGAATAGGACATTGTGTCAGGCGGGAGAGCTTAGAAGAGCAGCAACAGCGCTACATGCTATGTCTATGGCTAGTCCTATTGATGAGATTATCCTTTACCTACGCTCACTACATCCTATAGCAAGAGAAGGATTACCACAAGAGGTCTTAGATTATCATCTTGAGCAACTTGTATGTCTTGATAGGTTGTTTTTTGCACAAGCATTGTGCATTGCCCCTTGCCTTTCCAAGAGGCTTGTAAGGGATGGTATATGAGCACCTTAGAGATTGCTTTCAAGCATATGATCATTCTAGTGGTTTTACCGAGTTGTTTTTGGTGGTTGTAACAATAGCAAGAGGAGACATTTCCATGTTTATTAGTTGGGTGTTAGGTGCTAGTCTACTTCTCACAATGGAGAAGAAGGACATGAGGAGCATTAGACAAATTTCTATTGGAGAGATCTTTTTGTGTTTGGTCAGTCATACCATTGTCTTTCAACATTGTCCTCACTTTTGATAGCACCTCAATCCACATTAGTTTGGAGTAGCTACTTGGAAGATGTTGGGCTATATCTCTGGGCATTAGAGCACTCCTAGATATCCATCCGGAGTAGGTCGTCCTATAGGTGGATGTTGAGAATACTTTTAATAGCGTCTCATGGGCATTTATCTTAGAGAGCTTAGAGAGGCTGGTGGATCCTTGGCAAGTCTTATTCTTTTTGTGCGGTCTTTTTATGGCTCTCTTTCTTTCCTTTACTGCCAATATGGTAGTTCACAAGAGGGAGTCACCGTCTTGGAGTTGGTTGTTGGTACACTTCAAGGAGATCCTTTAAGGGGACCCTTATTTACCATGGCTCACTTTAGAGCTCTCTTATCTACTACTCTAGCCATGCCAAGTTATGTATTTCCTTCCTTGGTAGATGATACACATATAGTAGGCTCTATAGATCAGATTAGGTAGGCCTTTGACCATTTGACTACCAAGCTACACCTAGTAGGCTTGAGAGTCAAGATGTCAAATTGCAGGGCATGGTCTCCTTTAGGTATCCTCCTCACCTTGAGCTTCTAGAGGGGTGTATCATATCTATAGATGGACTACGTGTACTTGGAGTGCCAATATCTATAGATGGACTATGTGTACTTGGAGTGGCAATAGGATCCAAGGATTTTGTCACACGCTTCTTAGACGCTTCTCTTGTAGAGGATGTTCTCCATGTGGATGACATCCATTCTTAGGAGATCCGTAGGTGGCATTTGGTATACTCAACTCTAGTATTGCTTGTCAACCAACTTACCTCCTCCTTGTCTTTCCTATCATGTTTGAAAGCCTTTGATAGGCGGATTATGGGAATCTTTGGTGATATTATTGGACCGAAGACATTTGAGTGTGTGACAATGGATTTGGCATGTAGAAGGTGGATCTGCCGATCTCAAGTGGAGGGGTTGGCTTGCTATCTATGGAGGAGACAACAATTATAGCATTTTTGGGTAGTTGTGCTCTCTCATTACCCCTACTTTCCTTTCATTATATGGTTGATGATAGGTCGGTTTTGGAGACTTAGGTGATAGACGTAGAGGAGGGATCTTTTTCTCTCCGGATGTTATTACAACGTACACGAGATAGTCTATCCCCATGTGCACGTGAGGACTGTCCATCTTTTGCTTCACTATTGTTAGATTGGACTAAAGGTTTAAGACTTTCCTTGATGGAGTGACAATGTGAGCATATGCTACATTCTCTCTTAGTTGACTCGTCCATTCCTCAAGCTACTAGAGCATGTCTTTGCTCTTGCTCCAGCAAGGGTGCATGCACTTGGATCCTAGCTTGATCGTGCATTAGAGCATTCCGACTTGCACCAACTACTTTTCTATAGCAATGAGGTTTTGCCTAGGTTTGGTCCACCCATCTGCATCTTCATTATTCACTTGTGAGTGTGGTTCTACACTAGATGCATTAACAGTCCATATGACATGGTGTCCTTTTGGAGGATATAGAATAGCTACCCATGATGCTATTAGAGACATAGTGTTTGCTATGGCACGAGAGATTGGATACTTGGCTTGGAGGGATTGTTTGTATGCTTTGCAGACGACATGAGTTAGGGTAGACTTAAACTTGGTCCGAGATGATCAAGTGACAATAACAAATGTTATGGTTACGGACCCCACGTAAAATATAGTTTTGGAGGGAGTGATTACCCATTCCCTTGGATGGGCGGTGAGTGTAGCAGCAGGATGTAAGGTCTCCAAGTATAGGGGCATGTTGTGAGGTCACCTCTTTGTTACTCTAATCTTGGAGTTTATGGAGCTATGGACACGATATTTAATACATTTGTCAACGAATGTGCAAGAGCTTATCATGTTAAGTGCCCGGGGTATCACTCTCACGTTCATTCTTTGTAATATATTGTAAATAACATGTGTCCATTGCTCTACAAGTGCAATGGCTGATGCAATCCATAGGAGAGCAATCACATTAGGTCATATTTCTTCAATATGCTCCATTTGTTTGTTGACCATATGACTTGCGGAACTTGGATATCTTAAGTGGGGATAGTGTATATTTCTCATATCTGCTCTATTGGGGCTTAGCCCCATTTTACCTATTTTGTATAACCCTTGTCCATCTTCCCATCCTTCGTGTTTTCTAAGCTGTCGCCCTTTTCCCGCTAGATAAATGAATGCGGATTACGAAAAGATGAATGTACATGGTATCCACGATTTCCTTCCACTCTGAGTGATCCGTAGATTGATCGATCGCATGTCTGCTCGTTCTATCGAATAACCGTACGAAGCGTAATGCTGCATCTCCTTGCAAGCTTACAAAGGACACTGCTAGCTTTCATCTGCAACAACTAGAATCATACATGTGTGATCTAGATCTTCTGAGCCAAGAGCACTTTAAGTCTGGATTGAAGATTAAAGACGGCTTCGGCTTCTTCATAATTCCCAATTGCACTGCCAGCAAGTCAAGGTAAGTAGCGGATCCGCGGGTTCACTAATCATGAAGCTGAACCGGATTCCTGCAGCACTAAAGCACACTCACCAGAATTTATAAAACAAGAAGATGGCGTGCTATGTTAAAGTAAACGCAACTGCGAATTTACATAAAATTGGATGGTCTTTAATTACTCGTCCCGTGAGCCACATCGATGCTAGGACTAGAGGAGAAGATAGCTGGTTTTCTAATGGTTCCATAGCTACTCTCCAAGATTGGCCTTATTGATAGCCCACAGTTGTACAGTCCTCACAGTACGGGATAGGTAGTCAATCATGACTAATGACCAATGAATATGTACATGTATATTGTACATACCTGCTCAATCGAGAGATTCTGGAGAAAACTTATTCTGATGGATTGAACATGTATGAAGAAATCATCTAAAGACCGTAAGTCTCTGCTGAGGTGGTCCACGGATTTCGACCAACGATATCTAAAGGTTGATCAGAATCTTGTTTGACCCGCCTCACGTACGCTGAATTCAGGTTTTCATGCTGGTATCCCATCATCTGCAGTACTTGGTTGTCGGCAAAGTTGAATGCTCTTTCCATATTCGTTGCACATATGTCTGCAGTATAAACCGGATTATTGTGTCCAGAGCAGGGTTGGCACCCAGTAAAGTGAGTGACAAATGGCCACCGCTTATCTCCTAGACCTGGGTGATTGGTCACCATCAGGTCCTCAAATTTGTCCACGAAATCAGCCCAGTATCCACTTATCTCGTAATCCCATTCTAGTTTTATCTTTTTATCTAGCTCCGGTTGGGTAAGCATCAGATAGACCAGGGCAGATTGATCATCAGCTGGCATCACAGGTCTTTGTGTCATCATATCTGTGAACAACTTTCCCCATGAATCCCTTACTCTACCAGCAGGCCCCATGGGAGCCCACATGTCAAACAGATCGAGGGCCCATTGAGAATTCCTGAGGAAGAAAACTCCATTGTTAATTCCTACCCAGCTCTTGTCCTCATATAGTCCTTTATCATAACCCCACATAACCAGATTGTAATCTCCATATCTCTCCATGGGGATATCAAACAACATGTCTGTGAACATGGCATCCGCATCCATCCAGAAGAACCACTCTATTTCAGGATGGGAAAGCATTAGTCTGCGAAGAATAGGAAGCTTAGCCCAGTATGAAGTCATTTCCTTGTCAATATGGGCAAAATTGTAGAACATTTCGATGTCATGCTGGCGGCAGTAGTCCATTTTGTTCTTCATGGACTTGAGGAGCAAGTGATCTCCAACTGGATTCTTGCAAGCCCACGGTTGCGATCCTGAGACCATTAGCATCCGAGGTTTGCCACTCGGAGTAGTCTTCAAGTGAGGGAATTTTTCCAGAAAGCCCAATCGCTGCTGATCCCAGTTCTTGGGGCTTTTACCAAGACTGAAGGGCATGCTTGAGCCTTCCGGAATGAATTCGACATCATCTATCGTAAAATTACGAGATTGTGTACTGTTGATCAATACGTTTTGCTCCAGCGAAACCTCCTCCTTCTCTTGTAGTTGTTCCACAGGACGATCCTCCTGCAATTGCAGTTGTTCCACGGGGTGGTCCTCCTGCTGTTCAACCTTCGGCTGGTTCTTACTGTTCCTTCTTTTCGGTTTCTCCTGTTTCCTTGCGGGCTTCTCGGATTCTATCGACACCGCTTGATCCAACTCCTTCACCACTGAGGGTTCCGGAGTCGTGACATTGACGGGTATAATCTGATGTTTGTGCTTTCTCTTGTGCCTAGCAGGCGGATGCTCTTCAACAGTGGCAACCGGCTCCGGAACCAATTCAAGTTCCCGACCAGTCTTCTCCGCCACCTGCTGAACAACTTATTCTAGTCAGCTTTTGCGCATCCAATTGATGCTTCAATAAATGCGAACCTCCAAAATTCAGACACCATTTTTCTTCAATACACAATCAAGAGCACTGTACCAGACGAGATCTCCACTGAAGTACGGGCCAGCGTTCCTAGATATTCCACGTTTGTCATGAAGTGAACCCTAATGCACAAAATGTTTTGACTACAATTCCTCATCGCTCGCCGTTGAAATTGCATGTGTGAGATTATTGACAGTATTAAACATCAAACGCTTGGAAATAAGAACTCATCAGCTGCCGATTACAGGTAATGTAGAAATCGCAATGCTCAAGAGAATCTGCTGATACATATGCATGCCCTTGAAGAATCTTTCTGCACCGAAGCACTCGACTCGAAAGTTCTAAAACCCTATAATTGACCTCGAACCTGAAGGTCCGAATTCGGACACTCTAAACAAGGAAGGCTCAAGGGAATGGGGACAGTGTATCTTACTGAGGCAATGTTGCGCTTGGGCCCGATAAGGTCCACGCTGTCAACTCTAGGCTCCGTCTCGACAGGGGCAGATGTATTCAAGCTGAGCTCAATACCGATTCCAAGCGAATCCCTCAACAGAACCATCGAGGCAAGTGCTAAGATGAGAAAGATCTGCAAAATGTTGAGAGTCCGGGTACCAACACGAGCTCTTAACACTGCAGGCCATCTTGAGAGATCCATCTTCCCTGAATCCTGCTCAAAGGTATCAAGTAAATGTGTAAATCTTGGACCAGCGAGAGGTCCAGGCAGCTCAAGTTAGCACATAGATGTGCAGCAGGAAAGCTCGAGCTCACCAATTACACATGTATCCACGTTGTGGACATCATATCTGTGCTGAAAGGCCTGTCCCAAAGCACGATGAGTAACTGAGCTTCTTCTTCAGTTAATTCCGTTGTCCAACAGATCCCAATTGTACAGATCTTCAGACTTGCTATCGTGGATTCGCAATCAAAGATCTCTCCGGGCGTCCTCGATGCACAGTAGGGTCTGGATCCAACCATGTATTTGTTGGTAGTGTAGATTTGTCCGCCGCACCAACAAATTTGAAGGTACGACGGGTTTGGAGGCTGCAGGTCTCGGTCCTCTCCTCTAAGATACTCACCAAATTCCTGCCAATGCCCCGCCCCATCGCATCTGTCAGTCTGTCTTACATTTATAACTCTCCTCTTGAGGTTGTGAGGAACTGTAGTAAGCCGGAATTTCTGATCTTTTGTCCAAATTGATGTTCGCTTGTTCTTTCACGCATCAATCTCACATCAGTCCGCAGAATCACAAAGGGGTTTGTCTGCCACCAATCCACGTCTTCATGGTTCCAATTTCCTAAGAGAAATGCCCTCGTCGCAGACAGCTGTGGGATATGTAACATGTCAGGTGAGGACTAGATGTCATTTTTGTTCCTCATGTGTATTTCTCAACTCAACAGTTTAATCAAAATGCCAGAATATGATACAAAGTAGTTTCGTGGGCTCTCAGGACTCATGTAAAGCACTGTTCTCTGCATATGTAGGAGCTGAGTTGGATGTATGTCGTCCAAGTCAGTGGCTTCCCTCGGCTTGATGCTGATCTCCATCTCGAATCTAAGGCAGGTCAATCAGTCAAGCTAGGTTCATGGGGTCCCTCCACGGACAGTTCTAGTTCCAGATTTAGCTACTGAACTCATTCGTTACGAAGGTGCTGTCGTCATTCCCTCTCCTGGAATTCAGCAGATTACCGGGTTGTGCATGACGAAGCATACCTGCCTACTTCCATTGGATCGATGTTGCCCAACGATGTGAGAATCTTGCTGAAATTCCAGATAATTCTTTGGTCGCCTCCACGATCATAGATGAACCCGTATAAATTTATGAGAGTTAGAGTGTCCAGCATACTGAACCGTAGTTCGTGTGTGATATATGCCATGTGTATACGGAGGAAGTGAGCGCTCCATTTGCAGCCTGTAGTAACGGAGAGCTACCCTTTCCTCCATCATGCTGTGGTGAAGACTGGTAATTATAAAAGAGGACTTAATTCTTACTTCTTCGAAGAGTTTCTTCTAGAACTAGATGTTTATTAACAGGTATATGTTTAGACATACACGGTGGTTCACATTTTACTGATGTATGATTCAGGTTTTAAACGGATAGTGTAAGAAATGCTGCTTCTTACTAAACCAGGCATGAAGTTCGTCATCATATTCTTTAGAGTACGTGCTGAAAGCCTTACCTCAATTCTTGTGAGAGAAAGACGAAAGCCTCTACGCCGTCTGATAGTTGTGAAAGACATTTGGTATATGCGATGTCAGCTGAGGACCCATAGGCACGGAGTGCGCGGGTAGCGAATTTAGAATTGGCAATGAGGACGAAGGGTACGGCTGGATTTTCTGCGTCATGTGGATTTCAAGATCGCTATTTTCACATAGAATATCGCTTGAAGAATCTCATAATTGCAAGCTAATTCATTCCTAAGGGAGACAATCAGGGGTCAGACTCGGGATTCGTGGAGGACCCCCTAACGTGATACTACGCCCTTTCACCATGTTCCATTAAATTGGAATTGTTCTGGCTACGTCTATCATGCCTCTACCTCATAACTAGACCTCATGTAATACTTTTGTTCTGATAAACATGTTCCCCATGAACTCTGTGGTTTAGGTACATGCTTCAACTTGAATTGTGATTCTCTTCATCACCTCAAGGTATCCAATTGAATGTACGGTTATGACATCCTTCTGCAACTGCAATTGAACCAGGGACACCTATGTATGTCCCTGGTTCAATTGCAAAATCAACTCGTTGGTATCGACCATATGTATACTCCCCAAATAATTTCAGATTTTGATCGACTTACCACTTATGACATTATTGTGTTTCTCTGTCTCCTGAAAAACTAACTGTCAAGAAATAAATTGCGAGTGCAAGACCCATGTGCCGAAGAATTCATGAGATATAGAGGAGAAAGGCTGCAACCGCCCCATACGCGGAGGACTCAGCAAATTGGGGATTATTTCTTTGTGAAGAACCAGGTACCGGAGGTAGTCTGTAACTTACACTGTTAGCACGGAGATCGTCAACTCGTCTGATCAGATCTAACCATCGCGAGGGAGGGCCAGCAGAACTTGATGTGGTCGGGATGACCTTCGACGTGGAGGGAGTTTCAGAGGCTTCGATATAATTTGCCAGAGGCTTCGAAATAATAAGCTGTGAGTCAAATGCATTGATGTGTATCCGCCAGTAATGCCAAATAAAAGGTCTCTCACATATGTTTCTTGACTCGGTGATTGCCCCTACCGGAACGTTAGTATCCGTGGAGATTCAGCGTTTTAATCGAGGGTGTAGAGGTGACAAGTAAAACCAGATAGCCGACCTCATGGTAATGAGCTCGACAAACATGGTCGTCGAACCGTAAAGCTTGGAATAGGCAAGAAAGGTTCTATGTAACTCCAAGCTCTATTAGGCAGAAAAGGACATCTAGAAGTCATCTGGAACGAATTCATGATCAAGAACAGAAGAAAGTTTAAAGTTGCCTGATCGTGGTATCCGGAAGCTTGCCGTGCTTCTTGGGCATTTTGGTCGCCTTACTGATCAATTAGATGGCCAATGGGGCCACTCAAACTGTGCGTATAGTTGGCCTTCTCCTAGTACGACTTCTGCAAGGTCTCTTTGATCCCTACTTTTCGTAGAGTAGAATTTCTAACGTGAACCCGCCAGTGCAAGAAATCAGTTACTAAAGACAAACTTTGTATTATGTGAAATCATTTCAAGTGTTCAACACTTTAATGCAATTTTAGACTGGAAAGGCGCTAAGGTTCGTTTCCACATGGTACAGTTCTGACAAGCAAAACAACTTCTAGTAGTGCACAAATGTAGGGACAGTAACAATATCCTTTCTTGCATTTCTACGTTTAGCAAAATAAGCAGTTCTTCATATCCCAACGTTCAACAAGTTAGCCTAATTCCCTTCAATTTAAAGAGGGCTGACTGCATCAACATAAACGACAAGAAGGAAGGTACGCAACTGTTGTACAATCTGGCCCACTCTTTACTCCTGTCGAGGGGGTACACTGGTGAATAGAAATTAGGGGCACTTTTTAACAATGCATTCCAAATCTTTTGACGGAAACAGAATATTTGCATCTACAGATCTACCGTACTATATGTTTGTATTGATAGCGTCATGAGTCACTCTTCTTTACAGTGAACCAAATCTAAAATGTACACCGGAGCTAAGCTACCGGCATCAGATGCCAACAAATTAGCTCACTGATGTATGACTCCTGCTGAGGCTTTTCATTGACAGAATGTTGATTGGGCAAGATAGAGCTTTAGCATATAGAAGATGGTTTTCCATTCTCCATTCCCACTGGGAATCAATTCTAGCATCTGAAAGTTCATCAGGGCGTTTCAAATAAAGCTTTCTCATTACCCTTGAATATCCAAAAAATCTATGGGTACCCATAAAATTTGTTATAGGGAATTTTGTGGGTAGTGTGTGGGGTACACTGGGGGGTTTCACTTTCAGCAGATACGGGACGTTTACGACTGCGGGACATGTGCGTTACATTTTCTGCGGAGGCCTTTACAAAATCCGGTCCTCCTTGTGAACGGTCTGTAAAGTAGTTACGGTAATTCCGGGTCATCTCAAAAAGGGGAGTTCGGGTTAAAAATAGGGCTTACGGGTTGTGAAAGTAGATAATTCTTGATGAGTTTAATTAAGACTCATGAATGTAGATCTGTCCAAATGTGAAATGTGTCACCATGTTACAAAGGGGTTCAAAGACCAGTGTTGGAACAAAATTTTGAATTTGCAACATTGAAAGAGGGATCCAACTATCATGCAAAAGCAAAGCACTGGTGAAGGCTGAATAATTGTAACTCAAAGGGCAAACCCAACTTGAGCATCTCAGGGAATATTTTCTAGTGCAATGTTTTCAAAGTGCAATTTCTTGTGAGTGCATATCAAATGCTAGTGCCAGCATGGATTGTATTTTTACTTGGAAAGCTCATGCGAAAGCGTCATCTTTTAGAAGCACACTTTGAAATTGAAATTCCATTTGAAAGGATTGCACACCCAATTGAATTGGGATGGCAGACTTGGACCCTCTTCCCAATCCCCCCGCCAATGACATAGCAAGGATTGATATTTCCATTCCCAATCTCAAGTTTGATAATGCAAAGTCCACTCCCACAAGCAAGTTAGGATCCCATGATTTCTTGACAAAGGTTTGTTCATGGGTTGATATGCCTTCTACTACTCTTGTGAGTAAAGGTAAAGCAAAACTTAATGAAGTTAGAGGAAAAGATGAGGAAGATAGATACAGAATGGTTTCACATCATTATAATTAGATTGTTGATTATCTAGCAAAGCCAAAGCATTTTAAACAAATCCAATGTGACTACAATAAGAAAACCATTCACATGAATATTGCATTCAATTACATTGCAACCTTCCTTATGAAATTTGGTATCAAGTTTCTAGTGTTCATGAATGGGGAGAAATTAGAGAAGAAATGAGCTTATTTCTTGAAGTCCTACAAAGAAGCTCGATAGTGGAAAGATCAGCCTACCTTTGAAAGACTTACTAATCACGATATCACATGAGGATGGATGTAATACCATTAGGTATACATATTATCTAGAGGTGAAAATTGACTTGGTAATATTTTGAGGGATGTTATATATGATGGTATAAGTAGATCAAATAGAGGTGTCATGAAAAGGGTACTTCCACTATTAGAGCACAGCCAAAAACACCCTAACAACTTTAGAGCCAATTTTGGAGGCCTAAATGGATGAATTAGACCTCAAGAAATAAAAAAATTTCTCTTCAAGAACTACGGCATTGCTTTCTCACCTCTTTGTTTGTCCCATCAAGAGCTTTCCAACAATACCTCACCCATGCTATTTTGAGCTTCTTACAAGAAGATTCTCCAAAGATTCCATCTAGTCAAACTTGTTTGACCAACCAAATAAAACAAAGATCAACATGTCACCAATCCATGTAGCTAGTCTAAGGGTGGAGCTTGTTGGCATGTCACTAATCCATGTATATGATCCAAGGGTGTAGCTCCCTTTGAGGGGATCCTCTTTGTTGTATAATAGAGACAAGGTGCTTGCTCCTTTGGACCATTGGAGTATTGAGAGATGAAACCCTGTATTTCTCTTGGGGTTTCTACTATCCTTGGAACAATGCAATGGACCATCATTATGGAGGACAAGTTAAATCATTTGTCTTACTTCTTTCAGATGGATGTCTTTTTTGGAGAAAGAGCAAATATCTATCTCTTGCCATCATAAATTTGGGATTGGGTAGTTGTAGGTTGACCAATATGTTTAGCAAAGAGGCAGAATAAAAGGGGCACTCAAGAATTAGGAAGGGATATCAAGAGAAGACACTCCACTATGATGTACATTACAAGCATTTCTTGAGTGGAATTAAATTCCAATAAGCATCCCAAGTACTCAAGAGTGCCTTTTAAATATAGTCTACAGTAGTTTGCAAGAAGAAAAGTGTTTGTGGCTTTGACATAGAAGATGATTTCCACAGTCCAATCATTGGAAGGAGTAGAGAAGGACGTGAAGGGACCTTAATAACAAAAGAGAAGATATCGTATGCATTTGAGGAGATGCTTGTTGAAGAAAGAGCTAAAGGAGATAAAGAGAGGGGAGATTCAAGGACAAGAGAAGTTGAGAGAGATAGTGAACCATCCCGTAAGAGGAGGAAATTTGTGAAGGCATATGCAAAGATAAATCTTATGTTGAAAGCATTTGCAAATGAAATGGCAAGCCACACAAAATTGAAGTTTAACATAGTAGAGGCTAAAGAGAGGTGTAAAATAGTAGAAAATCAAAGCTCAGTAGAGTATTAAATTAGAAAAGTTGTGCATGAATAAAAGTGTGGAGGAGAGAAAGAAGGAACAAAAGTTTAGATTGAAGGAGAGTGGCAAAATTGAAGCTACAATTTGACATGATACTAGAATTTGCAAAGGCAAGGAAAACCCCTAATGGAATTAAAAGAATTGTAGCCATCTTTTCTCACATTGGTGCAATTGATTGCATTACAAGTAGTAATCAAGCTATCCCCAAATGGCATGCTGATGGGCAAGCAAATTCAGCTGATCATGATAGCAAATTGTTATTGTAAGTTATGATTATAATATAGTTTTGGTGTTTTCTACTTTCTTATTTATGGGTTTGCTTGCATGTACATGTATTTGCTAGATTTTAGGCAAATTCATCTGGTTGAATTTGGATAGATTTGCTTACTTGCAAATAGATTCACTTGCATGTGGATGGATTTGCTTACCTACTGATCGATTGATAGATTTGCTTACATGTGGATAGATTTGCTCACGTAGAGATGGATTCACTTGGGCATTTCATAGATGCAGTGGCAGATATATGCATTGGAGTTGCTCTTGGAAATTTAGGGTTTGTTGTTCAACATATGGATCCTCTTGTCCTATAAGAGATTTGCTCATGTTTGGGATGGATCCGGTCTATTTGAACCAGATCAGCTAGTTGGGTCGGATCCACCTAGGTAGAAACAAGTCGCTTAGGTTTAAAGGGATTTGCTTGTGCATGTTTGTAATTGGTCACTCTTGATATGGTTTGAATTTTGTTGTGGGGTTGCTTCCTCTGGTCAGATCAGATTCCCTCATGAGTGTTTGGATCTACTTGTGTGGTGGAGGTCCGCTCTCCTCTAATTGTCATGATTTATCGTCTAACATGGCATATTCTATCAACTTGACAAATTTGCTTCTTACTAAGCACACAAGTCATTTGAGTCTTTAGGTAAGTTCCGTATAGCATATTTGGTAGGAGTCACATTTGTCAAGTGGAGACTCTCCAAATAGAATTTCCAAACTTTTTTTATGTTATCAAAGTCCAATTTTCTAGCTTTTATGAATATTTTTACTTTGTGAAGCACTCAACAATGTCCATCATGTTTTGTCTAGCTTGCTAGTAGAATCTTGACTGATTAGTGTAGACTAAGACAACCAGAGCTAACATGATTGATTGAGCAAGGTGTGGAACTAGCACTTCTGTTTATTTATTCAGTCAATATTATGCAAAGTATTAAAGTGAATAGAGATCATGAGTGGTTAATATTCGAGAAGTCACGGAGGTCAATATAAAGGAGTCCAACCAAATGGAAGTGATGAGGGACTATCAATGTAAATAGGTACATATACTGGTGCAACAACAATAAATTTTTGGGTGTGAGCATGTTACAAGAGTGGATGTAGCTTTGGGGACAAGAAGTGAACCACTTTCTTTTCTATTGTCCTTGATATTTTGTCTAATGAGGTATATTGTTATTGTTATATGAGGTATATTGTATATCTGATATATTGTTGCAAGAGGTTCTCAACATTGTGTTTTTTAATACACTGCACAAAAGGCATTGTACCTCACTCTTTGATGCAATCAAGACACTCCAATAGACAACAAAAGGGTATTGTGGTCATACTTAAAAAGGGATTTAAAGAATTTAATTTCTTGTGTGGATTTTGAGCTCATTTACTAAAAAAAATTTGATACATACCAAATCACAGAAAAGATGTACAATAGTGATGTCCATCTATCAGCCCACATATAGAAGGAGAAGGGTATGGACTGGAGTTTTCTAGGTGCATCTAGGGCGTGCTAGGGCTTCCTCAAGGCATCTTCTATACATATTACAAGGTATCATATATGGACTATATGCCCACATGTATTCCTTCTCTTTTTTTGTCAAGGAGGGATCCAAAATAGTCTCTGCTATGCTCATATATGGGTTGACACTCGTTGGGTAGATGATGCAAGGAATAAACATGATAGATCAGCTTGGGCCTGCTCTAAGTAGAGACTCTTGACGGATCCTCTCATGTTCATTAGTCTAAATCAATTGAGTCTAAGCGACTAGCCCTATATCATCCACTTGAGTCATTTGAGTGACTCTTAGTAAATCCTTTGTCTAAGTCAATTGGTAAAATTTCTCCACATCATCCTTCTAAGTCATTTGGAAATCTTTTCCACACATCATCCATCTAAGTAATTGGGCAATCTCTTGCCTCCACATCTATCTAAGTCATGATTATCACCATGTGAGAATCACTTGTTGAGTCTACACCTAAGTCTAGCTAGTGACTTGGTCTAAAGCCATCCTTACCATCCTAACTCTCTTAGATCATGCTCTCAGGCAAGAAGAATGCACTCTCTCTTTGATAAGTCTTTCTCTCAAGTATGATCCCTCTCATTAAGTAGATGCTCTCTCTCTCTCCAAGATGTCATGGTCTAGCACTTGCTCCTTGTATGTGAAACTCCAAGTGTATGTGAAACTCCAAATGCCTAGCATGAGCTTTGGCTTTGGTCTTTATAGAGAGCATACAAGAGCTCTTGAGAAGCTTCTCAAGAAGCTTCCTTGAGCCGCTTGCTTGGAGTGCAAGCTAAGGTAATCAAGAAGCTTCTCAAGAAGCTTCCTTTTAGAAGTTGTTTACTTGGCGTGTAAGCTAAGCTAGTTGGAAGCTTCTAGAAGCTACCTACTTGGAGTGCAAGCTAGGTTAGCCAAAAAGCTTCCCAAGAAGCTTCTTCCTAGAAGTTGCCATTTGGCATGCATGTTATCCAATACTTGGGAGGGTATCAAGTAGCTTCCTAGATACTTCTAGAATATTCTAGGCTAATTTGGCTTATTTGCTACTTTGTTAGCTTTGACTAACTTCATTGCTAAACTCCTTATTGTTACATATTCTCCCACCGCTAGTTGGTGATGTCCTCGTTGCCATTGAAGCTTCAAACTCTTGGATGGCCATTTGTGCATTCTGTAGATGAGGATGAGGCTCCCAAGTGGCATCATGAAGGGAATACCCTTTATAGAGGACTTTATACTCTATATGTTGTCAATGGCCTTGTTGAATGTGGCAATATGCAAGGATCTAATCAACTTCATAGTCTTCATGATCATTGATAAGGATGGGAGGAGGAGGAGGTTGGACACAAGAGGAAAAGCAAGATGGATTAGGAACAATGGGTTTCAACTTGGAAATATAAAAGACAAGGTAGATGTGCATATGACAAGGCAAGGCAAGTTGGTAAGCAATAGGAGAAATGATTTGGGTGACATCAAAGCTCCCAAGTGGCATTATGAAGGGAATACCCTTTATAGAGGACTTTGTACTCTATATGTTGTCAATGGCATTGTTGAATGTGGCAATATGCAAGGATCCAATCAACTTCATAGTCTTCATGATCATTGATAGGGATGGGAGGAGGAGGAGGAGGTTGGACACAAGAGGAAAAGCAAGATGGATTAGGAACAATGGGTTTCAACTTGGAAATATAAAAGACAAGGTAGATGTGCATATGACAAGGCAAGGCAAGTTGATAAGCGATAGGAGAAATGATTTGGGTGACATCAAAGGGTCATATCCAATTAAAAGTAAGTTTACAGACTTGGGCATTATTGTATGCAAACTCCATAGCTGCAAGACATTCATCCCAATTGGTATGGTGATAAAAGCAAGAAGCATGTCCTCCAAGGTGCAATTTGCATATTAAATTTTTCTGTCAATTTGAGGATGATAGGCCATGGATAAAGCAAGCTTGGTGCCCAATATCTAGAAGAGGGCTTGCCAATTTTTTTTAGTGAATTAAGGATCACTGTTGGAGATGAGTACATGAGGCATCCCATGATGCTTGAAGATAATATTAGAGTAGATTTTCACTAACATTTGAGCATCCATGGTATCAAAGGTTGGTACCAAATGGATTTGCTTACTAAGCTTATCCACAAACACCACTATCGTTGTGTGACCTTGCTTTATCTTGGGCAATGATATAATGAGATCCAAGCTCACATTGTCATACTTTGTTTTTCTCTCTTTGGGAACACATAGGGCGCCTAGATGTAGAGCCTATAGATTAGAGGTTGTAGATTAACCTATCTCTCCTAGTTTGAGCGTGTGTAGAACCCAACCAGTAAAACCTTTTACTCTAGGTTTTGGTATTCTTGCTATCGAGTAAGGTGGTAACGAGCTGTGAGCCCGCCTATCTCTCACTCAATATGAACCTCTGATGGCTATTATGGTAGCACACCATGTACTAAGAAGGCAAAGAATCCCAACTCCATCATACTCCTTCAAGGCTAACACTCCAAGACTCAAGACATTGTTCACTAGAGAACTCAATGAGAGAGATAATTGCAAATGAAAGGATGATGAGTACCTCTTCATCTCTTGTTTATATAATTGTGAAATAGTATGCACTAGAGTTACTATAACAAAGTAACTCAAGTTACTAGGCTAAAAGTCAAGTAAAGTCAAAAAGTATGAAGGAATATCCATCCACATGGGCATATTCCACTAAGTATGTGATCTTATCTTGACCCATCAACTAAGTCAAGGATTCCGTCACATGGGCTATCCTTGGACTATAGAAGAATCCAAAATAAAAAAGGCTTGCGGGTCTAAGAGTTCTCAACTCTTTCTTCAAAGCCAAACACCTAGGAATAATACCAAGTCAACATAATATAATCCAAAATATTGGTTTTCATCTTTTCCACTTCCTCTAAAGTAAGGTCCCCTCTATCTTAGCTATGAATAACTTTAGCTAATCATGACTAATGTAGAACCATCCTTTATCTATATAAATAATATCTCTCAAGTACATGTTATACTAACTAAATATCACAATACCACACACATGCAAAAATGGGTATTACAAGGCAACCTAACCTATCATCATAACATGCACTCTTGGTCTGTTGGTCATCACTTCCAAAATTACCAAGGAGAAATACACATCACTTCTAGAAAGAAAGAACCTAAATGCAATGCCCGCACATCAATCTAAACCAATTGGGCGTACAACCAGGTATGCAAGCACGGAGAGGATCCAACCACAAAGAATCTAAAACAACTCTCCATACTGTTGGTGGAAATCAGCTTTAGAGCTCCCTGCCCTATCCTCAAGTTGATTCCAATTTGTAATCTAGCTTCCTCAATTATGCACTTCAGATTTAAACCAATTCCTAATCCAAGTGTAGAACTTCTATCTCTATAGTTGGAGAAAATCCTATGAAACTCATATGGGTGTAACTTTCTTTTTGTGGCTTTAATCCAAGTGTGCCAAGATTCAATGGAAGTCCTATGAGATAAGCTTTCCAATGACATGAAATATGCCTCAATCTAAGTACTAAAGCTCCCTTGACAAGCTCCCAAACTTAGCCAATTGCTCATAGGTTTTTACCCTAATTTTGAAATCCCTTTTTTACGGTTTTCTCCTAGTTCTTGGCATTTTTTCCCTATATTTCTGGTTCAAAAGTACACTTGATCCTCACAAACACTCTAGTCAATCATAGTCACAATATAGGAGAATTGACATCCAATCAAGGTGGAAGATAAAAATTTCTCTATCGAGCTTATGATAGTATTTGTAGCAAAATTTCTTGCATCAATTCTCAATCTCTATGGACCCAAAGTAGACCAAACTTTTCATAGTAGTCGGTTGTGCTCTTGTCTAACCCTTTGCAAAGTTTATTATTCTAATCCAACCTCAAACTCTAGATATGGATCAGTTCCTAAGCTGGACTAACTTGTGAGCTCTACAAGTATGCTTAATCCAAGACCCTGAATTGTCTATTTGAAGAATTCACATGAAATCTTGGCATAGAGGTGCAAGCCCTAACCCCCAACAAGATTAGAAATTTTCACAAGGTGATTTGAACCACAAATTCAGGAGTGACCTAATCTTTAAACCTGATCAGAATCTAATCTCCAACTCCTCACATTCCCAAGCTCCAACTTCAATTGGCCAGATCTGATTTGAGATTGATCAAATTAAAAAATTTCTTGAGCTTAGCACTACAAACTCTTTGTCATCTGTACTATCCCCTTAACAGATCATGAAAATTTCTCACATAGCTCTCTACATTTTCTATCTTGTCCTCTTGGGTATGAATTCTACCTCCCTTACTTCAATTGATCATATCTACCACAAATTGACTTAAATCTCTCAAATTTTGTCTGAAAATTGTAGCATGTCCTCTCCTCTCTCCAACCATGGTCTTTTCTTCTTGAATGCCCTCCCTGAACTCCCCCAATCCTTGAAAACTCCCGAATTCTCCTCTTGGAAAACCAATCTCTTGCAATTCTATCTTTTAGCTCTTCACCTTTTGACAAGTGGACCCACAACCCACCTTGAAGCTCATGAGCAAAAATTCATGCATTTCCCACTATAGGAGCACATATATTGTTAAGTCCCAGACTTGCTCATAAGTAAGTATCAGAAGGACAATAGGATCTAGGTTTTCCATCATCAACTCCGTGAATAGCATCTTGAAACATTTCACCATCCAATCCTATAAGCCGTCATGGTGTAGAATCTGAAGCCTGATGAGAAAAGGATTTGAGATTTGGCAGATCGGGAGCATGGGGCATTGCATGCTTAATTGCCTCCTCCAATGCTCTAACCCTTGCGCTCTGCTACAACTCTTACTCCCAACGTCTTCCTTCCCCTCCAAACTCCTTGTCTAAACACTCCCTTCTCTTCACCTTTATCATGCCATTTGTAGTGTCGCATCTAGATTGCTCAGACATTGGAGTTGCAGTGATAGTAGTTAGAGTTATTTCAATAATTTCTCAAAGACTACTCTCTGATGGTCAGATTTTGTGTTTGGAGTATTGATTTCACGGTGGAGCCCATCGTCACTTTGCACCATTTGCACCGTCGAGTGTGCCGTCAGTAGGTCTGTTAGGGTTCAAACCTAGCTCAAGTCCAAGGGGTATACTTTTGAAGTGCAGCTCCAGAGAGCTCACTTCTTTGATGTTGAGCCTTCGAGTTCCTGGCTATGGTAGACAGAGGTTGGCGAGCATCACCTGGATTCTCTATGCTTGAGTAGGTGTGGCTTGACTGTAATCAGTGGCCAGTTGTTGGCAGTTTATAGAGTGACAAATCAAGTACTGATTTGAGTTGAGTTGAGTTGAGTTGAGAGTGGTAAACAATCTGATTACATCAGAGAAGTGAAGTCAAGGGGAAATCGGGTGCAAGAACTTTGAGTGTTGGTGGTATCTCCAAGCTCGGTAATCGTTGGTAGCTCGATTCAAGTTCAACTTTTCCCTAGTGTGCAGAAGCTCATTTGATTGATGTAGATTTGGCAGTAAGGCACACAGTGTGCAGAAGCGTTGGCCAATTTTTGAGCAAAGGAGGAGCAAATTTTGAATAGTGGTTGTGATTTTGAGCTCAAGAGGTGAAAGCGGGACCAATTTGTTGCGAGTTGGGCTCATAAAGTCAAATTGAAGGTAGAGTTGGGAAGTTATTCTTACGAATTTGTGATTTGGAGAAACCCGAGTTGTCAATTTGGCTCGAGTGGAAAGTTAGCGGGGGATTTGGCGGACAGCCAAATTTAGGGTTTATGTCAGATTTTGGCTGGATTTTATGTTAGATTTGGAGGAGTTTCGCTATTTGGCCAAATTTGGAGGAATTTTGCTAGTTTGGAGGACTTTTGCAAGTTTGGAGAAGTTTTGCCAATTTTGGAGGAAGTTCAAAGTGGTAAGAAGAAAGGCCTCATTTTAGCATTTTGAGGCTTTGAGGCATAGTGTTGTGGGCTATGAGAGGCTACGAAGGCCTATAAGGGCCAGCAAGCCAACTTGCTGGCGTGAGGCTAGCTAGTTTAAAGTAGATCTTGGTCATTGGTTGGCAAAATTTGCCTTTCCTACTAGATTGTGTGCAACAGGGTTTGACCCCTAGATCTCTTGCTCCTAGATTGGTGCCCTAGCAAACTGGTCCACCATCACTTGTTGTCCTAGTGACTGTGCCATTGTTATCTATACACATGTAGCTTTGGCTAGGAGAGGCAGTTTGATCCCATTCTTGGTGACCCTAGTAGCTTAGGACTTAGATACAAACTTCTCTAATGTCAAATGCCAAATGGTGGCAGAGTCAATCCTGTGTTGTTTTATGAGATGGAGGGTTTTTGTTAAGATTTCCTATGATTGGACCCCCTCCATTCTTTGCAACCTGTTTGTGCACCACGTTTGTGTGAGGTGCCCTGACTTTTGAGCGTTAGTGCTCTGGTGTGCTCTTGGTAGTGAGGCTGGAGTGATGAACAGTCAGACTACCTTTGTTTCTCTCTGGTGAGGCGGGAAAGTGTTGACCTGCAGATCATGAGAGAGTGTGTTATGACGGCAAGTTACAAGTTGCCCTTTCCCCTAGTGTAGTTATCTTGGTTAGAGTTACATTAGTGGGTGGTGCTTAGTTGGTATTGGCACTTGGTGGTGTACTTATGGTTGCAACTTGCGGTTACAGTTGGTGGTTGCGGTTGTGGTTACTTTGTCACGACAGAGCTCTTTAGGGATTCCAGAGGAGATAGCCCTACAATACGCAATGGGTTTACTCGGAGTGGCACTCAGTATCAGTTTATATCTCAGGTCCTAGTGAGGAAGGAGATTGACTCTGAGTTGGAGTTTGACATAGGAGTTGATTCAGTTGAGAGTGCACTTGGTGTGTTTGCACTGTTGTTGTGGGACATGGACGAGATTTATGGAGCCTCCAAAGGCCCTAGGTGTTACTCTGGTACGGTGGGTACCATTGAGTTGGATGACTTCATCCATGAGTTTGATAGATCGTGTGATCTATAGTAGATGCGGAACCCGACTTTGTTCACACCTTTCATGGTATGGAAGGGGTTGTTTCAACATTTGGAGGGTCCACCGGTGGACAACTACCATGAGTTCAAGAGAGCTCATTTGGAGGAGATCAAGTTATAGAGATAGTATTGGTCTCCAAACTATATCTCTATCACTTCAAGTTTGGTGGCCAGGAGTAGATTGGCTGTACCTACAAGTTCTAGCTCAAGTAGTGTTGGTGGAGCTAGTGGAAGTGCACTAGTTGGAGATAGTGCTACTATGAGTGGAGGTACCGCTGTAGGAGGTAGTGTGCTACCAGGTTTTAACCCCATGGTGGAGTTCTTCTAATGTTTGAGGCAAAACTACCAAGGAGTGCGGACTAACAAGCTGAGGCGGACTAACAAGCTGAGGAGCTTGCAAGAGTTCCAGCGGAAGGCTGGAGAGAGCCTACGCGACACATACACTCACATGAGACGGTTGATCAGTTTCCCTAAGGGAGTTACTAAGGCCCAAGCAGTCCAGTTTTGGTATGGGATACTGGAGTTACAACGTAGAGTTTGTGATGTTACATTGTTGTAGGCTACTTTGCCTACTTTGGCAATGGTCTTTGTTTGGCTGAGCGTATTAAGCTCAACATGGTAAAGGAGAGAGTGGTGACATCTGGATTTGGTAGGGAGATCTCATCCACAAGTGCACCTCATTCTAGAGTGCAACAAAGTGCACCATGCCTAGTTGGTTTTTGAGGATAGGGTGGATAGCCCAAATCCTATGGAGCGAGTGGAGTGCCTAGTGGAGTTAGACCTGTAACACCCATTTGTGCATGTGTGTGGTATTGTGATATTTAACTTGGTATTACGAGTACTTAAGAGATATTATTTATATAGAGATAAAGGATGGTTCTATATTAGTCATGGTTAGCTAAATTTAGTTATAGCTAAGATAGAGGGGACCTTACTTTAGAGGAAGTTAAAAAGATGAGCACCACTATTTTGGATTTTAGTGTGTTGACTTGGTATTATTCCTAGGTGTTTGGCTTTGAGGAAAGAGTTGAAAACTCTTGGGCCCGCAAAGCCTTTTTGTTTTGGATTCTTCTTTAGTCCCAGGATAACCCATGTGAAGGAATCCTTGACTTAGTGGTTAGGTCAAGATAAGACCACATGCTTAGGGGAATATGCCCATGTGAATAGATATTCCTTTTTACTTTTTGACTTTACTTGACTTTTAGTCTAGTAACTTGAGTTATTATGGTAATTAGTAACTTTGGTACTTAACTATTTCACAAGTATATAAACAAGGGGTGAGGAGGTACTCATCATCCTTTCATTTGCAATGATCTCTCTCTCATTGAGTTCTCTAGTGAGCAATGTCTTGAGTCTTGGAGTGTTAGCCTTGGAGGAGTATGATGGAGTTCGGGATCCTTGCCTTCTTAGTCCATGGTGCGCTACCATAATATCCATCAGAGGTTCATCCTGAGTGAGAGACAGGCTGGCTCACATTTTTGGTTCCATTGCCGGGACCTCTCTAGAAGGCAAGATAATGTTCCGCGTTCAATTCTACATTAGGCAGAAGGAAGCTATGAGAGCTCACTTGGAGAGAACATTAGGAGAGGAGAGGGTTGAACTTATGTTAGAGAACCAAGATCTATTTTTATACCCTCTAGTTCATTATGATGTCTTTGAGGTGATTTTGTACATCTTGTACATATGAGAGGAATTGGAGAGATTGTGTGAGGTGGATTGCAAATTTTGGGGATTAAGGTGATTTTAGGCAAAATTTCAAGTTTGAGATCTGGACTTTAAATTTCTACACATGATAGCTTGGGTTATCTTTCAGTTAGCACACTTGAAATTATTGTGAGAGCTACTATGCGCACTGGGCTAGAATTTTTGAAAGTTGATAGGATAAAGTGCTCCCGCAACTACATGCTCTCTGGAAAATTGTACAGAGTCTGCCATTTCTTCAATTTTCAGTGAATTATCCTAAAAACTTTTAAGAAAATTCAGTGCATTGTGTTCTACCTGCTACCACAAAAATTAGAGAGAGATCGTTCTTGCACAGGGAGTTATGAGTTTTTGAAGTGAGGGGGTGGTTTTGAGACCAAATCTGAAATATGTGTGCTGAATAGAAAGGTGTCTAGGCCAAATGGCTTGATGAAAAGATTTGAAATTTTGCGAGGAGGGATGCCCTAGAGTTGTGACCAAGTGTGAAAAATTTCAGAGGATTGTGACATACTAGTTGGGAGATTTGAGTCACATTGTGAGGAAAGGTCAATTCTGCAGAGTGGAGATCTCATGCATGAGGAGTTTGAGATCAACAAAAAGCATGTTTGAGTGTTTAGATTCATCTTGGGAACATGGAGGGTCATCAAGAGTGGAAATTGAGATTATGCAAGGTTTCCCAAGGGTTTGAGGTGATTGTAGGGGTGGATTTGAGGAAAAGAGAGTTTACAATAGAATTTGAAGAGAGTGTTGAGAGGATCCAAAAACCTACACCACTTGGAGGAAAGAGTGAGTCTAAGTGCTTTCTATGTGGAGAGAAGGGACATAAGGCAAGTTCATGTCCATTGACCTTTGAGAGCAAGATATTGAGGGAAAGGAGAGGTTTACTTGACTTGGGTTTGCATGTTGGACCTTCTTCACTAAGATTAGGAGGGAGTAGATCTAAGACCAAGGAGTTGTGTGAGGTTTGTGGAGTGGAAGGACTTCCAAAAGGACATGAGTGTAGTGGAGTAAAAGCACTTTTGGAGACTTTGGTGAAGGATCTTGGAGAGAGTCTTAGTACAGCTATAGAAATACTACCACCTTCATCAGCTAGTTCTCAAGATTAGTGATGGAGATAATCTTTCAACTTATGGATAAACTATCCATGAGAGTTAGATTAATATGCACTCTAGGATTTGATGTTGCTATAGAAATCTTGGAGCAACCTGAACCTTTTGTGTTCCCTAGAGTGTATTATTCTCAGATGGTGTTAGTCATATATATACTCTATTAGTTATAGAGTGAGAGAAAGAAAAGAGAAAAAAATTTGAGAGAAAGAAAGATAGTGAGAGGTTAAGATGGGGAAACTTCCGGTTTTCTTTGGCAAGGATGGAGAAGATGTGGAGGCCTTTGTGAGAGACTTCAAGAGAGCTTGCATAGGAAACAATGAGAGGAGGAAGAATGAGTGGGCCTCATTATTACCAGATTTCTTTGAGAATGCAGCACTTACATGGTATGGGTCAGAATACCAAAAGAGAGAGAGGAGAGATTGGGAAGAGGAGTCTTGGGAGACTTTGACTTCAGCACTCATTGAGAACTTTCTTCCTGATGAGAGTTATGAGAGATTGATGAGTGAGGTTACATTTCTCAAGCAAGGAGAAGGAGAGAAAGTGAGAGTCTATGTGGAAAGAGTGGAAAAGTTAGAGTCCAGATTTTGTATAGTGTTGAGGAAGGGTGGGGATGATGTGGGGACTACAATGATTGGCATAGGGGCCATGCTCACCAAGAATTTTGTGGGAGGGTGGAGACCACAAATTAGAAGCAAGGTGAGATATGAGAAACCTTCTTCCAAGGTTGAAGCTATCAAGATTGCAATTCGTATGGAGGAGAGTTTGGAAGGGGATGAGAGTGATTTGGTGGTGAAGGAGGTTGTGCATCCTCCTCAAGGCTACAAGTATGGTGGAACTTCTGATAATTTGGTGGCAAGGGTTGCACCACAAGTAGTAGTTGCTCCAATTCTTACACCTCCACCAAAGGATCCCCTTCAAACCATCATAGAACAACTTGCGGATCTCAAGATCAATGTGGTGCAACTATGGGAGAAGAGAGAGGTGGATCAGAATGTAGGGAGAGAGCCTAGGAGTTATGGAAACTATCCATATAGAGGAGGTCAACCAGCCAATAATTTCAATGAGAGAAATTGTTTTGGTTGTGGAGGAAGAGGCCATATCCAAAGGAATTGCCCAAATTCCACTTACCATGGAGGAAGGGGTTATGAGAGAGCCAATAGAGGGAAAGAGGGAGGTAGTGAAACCCAAGTGGTTCCTAATCCAAACAAAGGTAAGAGGATAGCATCCATAGATGTGGTGGAGAGCAAGTATGAGAAGGGAGAAAGCTTAAACTCCAAGAGTTTTAATTTGGAGCTTTTGGCACAAGAGAAGAAGAGAGCTCAGATGCAAATGCAGAGGATGTTCACTCTTCTCAAGGATTTACTCCAAGCAAGGATACTCCTATGTCTACTAGGAGCACTCACACCTCAACACCATCAACAACAAAGACTCTAAGGAAGAAGTTGGGGATGGAGGATTTCTTGATTTCAAAGCAACAATGGAACTACAATGTGTTGGAGGATGTTGGTAGTCACAAGGCTAACATCACAGTGGGCCAATTGATTGCTTTGAACACTACCTTGAGAAAGGAGTTTAGAGGTGGTTTGAGTTCTACAAGGAGCAAGAAGAAGAAAAAGGCAAAAGCTCCAGTATCAATGGGGGTGGTGGATACCAAGCCAGCACCATGGGAGGCTTGTGAATATGCTTCCAAGATTGATGTGAGAATGAATGGTCACAACATCAAGGATGCATTTGTTGATGGAGGATCAGCAATAAATGCCATGTCAAAAAGGTTGATGAAGAAGTTGGATATGATACCCTCAAGACCTTCAACATTTGTGGTGAGCATGGCAAACAAGCAACAAGTTTGACCAGTAGGAGTGATGGATAAAGTGGTAGTTTCAATTATGGGAGTTCAAAATCTCATGACTTTCCAAGTCTTGAAGGATTCAAGCTATCACTTACCTCTTGGGAGGCCATGGTTGAGAGCAGCACGCACAACTGATTGATGGCACAAAGGGTACTGGAGGATTGGGCCATCAAACCATAGAGTCACAGTTCCTGTGACTAACACCACCAACACTTCACATCCACATTCAGATACACCATCTTCTGATTATTGGGAATCAGATTCTGAAGAAGGAGCTTCAGGTGTGGACACAAGCATGGAAGAGGAGACTTCCACGGAGGAGGATGAATCTGAATCTGATTCAGATGTGTATCCCTTGTGTGCTATGGATTTTGCACCTAAGCCAGAGGTTTTGAGGGACCCAAACAAATCACCATTGACACTTGAGGAGGTAGAGAGAAGGTTAGTTACCCTCAAGTATGGTCCAAATGTTACCAAGGAGGAGAAGGTGAGATTTGAGGAGATTTTCCGCAAGTTCATCCATGTGTTTGCTTTTAGTTACAAGGATTTGAAGGAAGTCACCTTGGAGGAGCACAAGATAGAGGTGGATTCACATGCAAGACCAATCCGCCAAAAGCAACATCGCCTTAGCCCACCAATATCTTTGGTTGTGAAGGAGGAGATTGATAAGCTCAAGGAGGCTAGATTTATCTTTGAGGTGGAGAATTCAGAATGGGTGTCTCCAATTGTCATTGTGAAGAAAAAGAATGGCAAGCTTCGGGTATGTGTGGATTACAAGAAGCTCAATGTTGTTACCAAGAAGGACTACTACCCATTGCCATTCATTAATGAGATCTTGGAAGAGGTTGCAGGTCATGAGAGGTACAATTTTGGAGATGGTTATAGTGGATACAACCAAATCAAGATTGCACCAGAGCATCAATAACTCACCATGTTCAGTACACCTTGGAGAACTTACGCTTTCAAGGTCATGCCTTTTGGGCTTTGCAATGCTCCAGCCACATTCCAACGGTTCATGAACAAGGTATTTGAACCTTTCATTGGGAAATTTGTGAGAGACTTTTGTGTCTATGGGAGCAAGGAGGAGCACTTTGAGCACCTAATCAAAGTCTTGCAACGCTTGGATGAGGCAAATGCATCACTCAACCCAGAGAAGTGCATTTTTGGATGTGAAGAAAGTCTACTTTTGGGGCACATCATCTACAAGGATGGAATAGCAGTTCATCCTGAGAAGGTGAGGAAAATCTCAGACCTTCCATTCCCTTCAAGCTTGACAAAGTTACGCCAATTCTTGGAGATGGTTGGACACTATAGGAGGTTCATCTTCTCATTTTCCAACAAGGCTTATGCATTGACCATCTACATGAAGAAGTGTGTAGATTACATGGTGATTTTAGAGGACAAGGAAGCTCTCAAAGCTTTTGAGGAGCTCAAGCAACCCCTTGTTGTAGCTCCAATTCTTGCTAAACCTGATTGGAGTAAGCCTTTCATCCTCTACATTGATGCTTCTAATGTAGCTATAGGATGCACTCTTATTGAATTAGACCAAAGTGTGCATGATCATCCAATAGCTTATGCTAGTAGGCAGATGGTTTCAGCAGAGAAGAACTACTCTATCATGGAGAGAGAAGGGTTGGCAGTGATCTTTGGTCTCAAGAAGTTTAGACACTACTTGATTGGAGGGAAAGCCATCATTGTCACGGATCACAAGGCTTTGAAGTACATCTTCAACAAGCCTAATGTTGAAGGGAGACTAGCAAGGTGGATGGATCTCTTGTCTGAGTATGACTACACCATTGAGGATAGGCCAGGAAAGAAACATGCAAATGCTGATTTGGTATCTAGAGCCTATGATCATGATGGAGATGAGCCAGTGGATGATTCCTTCCCGGATGAGGAGCTCATGACAATCTCAATCACTCAAGAGGTTCCAATGGAGTACAAAGAGATTGTGGATTTTGTGACAAGAGGTAACTATCCAAAAGGGATGCATGCTAGGGAGAGGAAGGCCCTTGCAGCAAGATCTAGACCTTACATAATGGTGGAGGATATTCTTTTTCACCAAGGAGCAGATGGTCTACTTCGAAGAGCAGTGGGTAAGGAAGAGTATATCCTACTCATAAAGGAGTTTCATGAAGGTTTAGTATGTAGAGGACACTTTGCAGGAAAGGTGACTGCTTTCAAGATTCTAGATGCAGGTTACCATTGGAGAGGGATTTTCAAGGATTGTCTTGATTATTGCAAAACTTGTCATGTTTGTCAAGCTTTTGCTAGAAAGTCTACATTCACTCCACCACTTAGATCAATTCCATTGCTAGGACCTTTTGAGAAGTGGGGAATTGATTTTGTAAGTCTTCTCAATAGAACCCCAAGGAACAATCGGTACATTGTGGTAGTTACTGATTACCTTACTAAGTGGGTTGAGGCTAGACCATTGAGAGACAAGAATGAAGATGAAGTTGGGAGATTTCTTTATGAACGCATTATCACTAGGTTTGGGTGCCCTTTGGAGTTGGTTTTTGATAGAGGAGAAGAGTTTACAGGAAGCATCACTACAGCCATGCTATGACATTTCTCTATCACACATAGAGTAACAACATCCTATAAGCCAAATTCCAATGGCTTGGCAGAGAGAACCAATCAGACCTTGTGCATGATGTTGGCCAAAGATGCAGAAATGGAGGGGGCTAAACATCATGGGGACAAGAGGATTCATGCAGTTTTGTGGGAGTATAGGACAACCATGAAGACTTCAACCGGATATTCTCCATTTCAATTGGTGTACGGTATTGAGTCTACCTTACCTATTCACTTTGATCTTCCTACCTTCCAAAGCATTCATAGGAGATTGAAGAAAACACAAGGAGGTGATGCAAAGAAGTCTCGGAAGGATCAGAAGTTGGAAGAGGCAAGAGCAGTTGCTATGGTTCAAGTGGAGCAAGCCCAAAGGAAACAAAAGGAGAGCTATGACAAGAGGCAAGGCAAGAAGAAGGTGGAGACTTTCAAAGAAGGTGATTGTGTAATGTTGTTTGATTCCATTTGATTCAAGAGAGTGCAAAAGAAGTTTCTGCCTAAGTACTTTGGACCTTTCATAGTGGAGAAGGTGTGGGGTAATTACACCTATGATCTCAAGGAGTTGGGAGGAAGACACTTTGATAGGATTAACCATGATAAGTTGAAGATGTACCATAGAAGGTAGAGAGACCTTCACTTTGAGGACAAAGTGAAAACTTAGTCCGGGGGTAAATGTAACACCTATTTGTGCATGTGTGTGGTATTGTGATATTTAGCTTGGTATTACAAGTACTTAAGAGATATTATTTATATAGAGATAAAGGATGGTTCTATGTTAGTCATGGTTAGCTAAATTTAGTTATAGCTAAGATAGAGAGGCCCTTACTTTAGAGGAAGTTAAAAAGATGAGCACCACTATTTTGGATTGTAGTGTGTTGACTTGGTATTATTCCTAGGTGTTTGGCTTTGAGGAAAGAGTTGAAAACTCTTGGGCCCGCAAAGCCTTTTTATTTTGGATTCTTCTTTAGTCCAAGGATAACCCATGTGAAGGAATCCTTGACTTAGTGGTTGGGTCAAGATAAGACCACATGCTTAGGGGAATATGCCCATGTGAATGGATATTACTTTTTACTTTTTGACTTTACTTGACTTATAGTCTAGTAACTTGAATTACTACGGTAATTAGTAACTTTGGTACCTAACTATTTCATAAGTATATAAACAAGGGGTGAGGAGATACTCACCATCCTTTCATTTGCTACTATCTCTCTCTCATTGAGTTCTCTAGTGAGCAATGTCTTGAGTCTTGGAGTGTTAGCCTTGGAGGAGTATGATGGAGTTCGGGTTCCTTGCCTTCTTAGTCCATGGTGTGCTACCATAATAGCCATCAGAGGTTCATCTTGAGTGAGAGACAGGCCGGCTCACAGTACATCCTACCACCAAGGATGTGACCGTTCCACAACTAGCTCAATTACACTTAGATGCAGTCTTCTCTCACCATGGTCTGTCTAGAGTACTTATCACAGATAGAGGCACTCAATCCACCAGTTTGTTTTGATGAACACTCTTTGGTTTCTTCAAAAGCAAGTTGGCCATGTCCACAGCTTACCACCCACAAAAAAATAGCCAAATAGAGCGGGCTAATTGCATGATTGAAGACATGTTACGTGGCTTCACCTTAGAGGAGCAAGAGAGGTGGGAAACCCTACTCCCGTTGGTGGAATTTGCTTACAACAATTCAGTGAATGTATCCACCTAGGTCACTCCATTCTTCCTCATGTATGGTGAGCATTCCTTCACACCTTCTAGCTTGATGAAGATCTATCCAGTGGCTACCAAGGTCGATGCCGTCAACACAATTGTTTTTAGAATCCAACACGGTGTAGAGAGCACCAAGCACAGATTACAGATTGCACAAAATCGACAGAAATAGTATGTTGATGCACACTGTAGGCACATGGAGTTCAATGTTGGGGATCAAGTGTGGCTATCGACAACCAACCTCACATTAGTTGGACCTTGTAAGCTCAGACCTCATTTTATTGGGCCTTTTTCTATTCTTCAGTGTGTCGGCATTGTGGCCTATCACCTTGAGCTATCACCACACATGAAGATCCATCTAGTGTTCCATGTTTCCCTATTATGCAGATATGTTCTCCGATCAGGCCAGGGTCATTCCACACAAGACATTTGACCTTGTCCAACACTCATTGATGGCATAGAAGAATATGAAGTGGAGCGTATTCTCCAAAAATGCATGTGTGGTACTCACCATCCGTGGGTGGACTATCTCATATAGGGGACTATCCCATGTTGCTCTCTATGAAGCAACATGGGAGCCCACTGCCAATTTGACACATGCACCGATGTTGGTGCAAGCATTTGAGCAACAATTGCACAACGAGGACGTTGCGTCTTAAAAAGAGGGATGTTTGTTATACCACAAGCTAGCCATATGATCTAGATGTGAAATTTGATTTGGTAACATCTAGAATGATGTTATACATGATGGTCAAAATAGATCAGATAGAAGTATCACCAAAAGAGTACTTTTACTAATAGAGCAAAAACCAAAATAGACTTGAGAACCTTAAAATCAATAGTTAAACATATGATTTAAAGGTGAGAATTGGTTTGGTAACATCTGGAAGGATGTTACACATGATGGACTAAACAAATCAAAAAGATGTATCACCAAAAGTGGACTTCTACTAATAGAGTAGGAACCAAAATAAGCCTGAAATCTTTGAAGGCAATTTTGGAGGCCTAAACGGATGAATTAGGCCTAAAAAATGTGCACTTATTCCCCCCCCCCCCCCCCCAACCGATAGAGAAAAGGTTGGCCTTCCTTCCCCCTTGGTTTGTCTAATAGAGAGCTTTCCAACGGTACCTTGCATGATTTTGAGACTCCTACATGAAGATTCCCTAAAAGATTCCCTCCGGTCAAAGCTTGTTTGACCAACCAGATAGGACCTAGACCAACATGTCAACCATCCAGGTAAGTAATGCAAGGGTGGAGCTTGATGACATGTCATCTATTTGTGTGCCTAATCTTATGGTGGAGCTTCCTTGGAGGAGATCCTCTTTGTCTATATAATAGAGAGAAGGTGCTCCTTTGGGGCACCGGATGTTGAGTGTGTAATTTGTATTTTCTCTCTTCTCTTGTCCTCTGAGTATTATGCAATAAAAACAACTACCATTTTGTCACAATTTCTCTCTATCTGCCATGCTAAGTGATCTTTGTTGAATGGCATCAATCTCTATTGGTCTTGGCTCCTCCACTTGTGTGTAGTGTATTGGTAGGCTCTGTGGAGGTCGAGGTCAAGACCAAGTTGTTACCACCAAGGAATCAAAAAGTTTGGTCAACCGCATGGCTTCCTCCAAGTGTTGTGGCTCTTGCATGGTTATCTCTAATTTGGTTCTTGCCTTCAAGCCCCTCACAAATTGATCCAAAGCTTCACCTTCCAATATATTTGGAATTTGTATGATGGTGTTTTGGAACTACATGATGTAACTTCTTATAGAGCCAATCTGTTTCAACTTTGTAAACTTATCTCGTGCAGCTTGTGTGGCATTTATAGCTTAGAACCAACTAATTATTGTGATCTTGAATTCTGCCCATGTCAAGATTGGTGCAACAATTTTTTGTTCAGCTCGCTCCACTTGGAATCTCTACCATAGCTTTGCTACTCCATCCAATTGGCTAAAAGCCAAGAGAATTTGTTTTTGCTCATCTTGTAGATTGGTAGCTTCAAAATAACATTCACAATCAAACATAAAATTCTCCACTGCATTTGGGAGATTCTTTCCTTCAAATATCTTGGGTTTGGGAAATCTGATCCAATCTTCTCCTTCTTGAATTGGTATTCTCTCTACATGCTCTTGTCGTCAAAGATCTTGTTCATCCAACAATGGAGTAAGGTGCTCGATTTGTTGTTGCATAGTAAGGATAACATTGGGTATTGCCACCATGGATGCTACTCTATCACTCCACCTCTAATCTATCTAAATTATTAACACATAGAAATAACACATCCACCGTTCTCCATAAGTTACAACCAAAAGTATCAAGGGTTCCTCAGATATGGTGATCATATGCAAAAAATCTTGTCCAAAGTGTGAAGTGATGAATTGTGTGAAACTATGCTTGGGTAGCAATTGGACACAAAAATCCCAATGGTTTGGTGGAAGTAAATTTGGTGGTCCGTAAATTCCATCCATCCCATTCTTGCTCTGATACCAATGTAAAAGACCAAAACTGAGCAAAGAAATAGGAGAATGGAAATTCACATTGGGACGCTTGAATGTGAGAAAACTCCAAATGCTTAGCATGAGCTTTGGATTTGGTATTTATAGGTAGCATACAAGGCCCTTGAGAAGCTTCTCAAGAAGCTTCCTTGAGCCGCTTTCTTAGAATGCAAGACTAGTTAACTAAGAAGTTTCTCAAGAAGCTTCCTTCTAGAAGTCGTCTACTTGGCATGCAAGCTAAGCTAGTTAGAAGCTTCTAGAAGCTACTTGCTTGGGGTGCAAGTTTAACTAGTTTGGAAGCTTCTTAAGAAGCTTCCTAGATGCTTTTAGAATATTCTAGGCTAATTTGGCTTATTCTCTACTTTGTTAGCCTTACTAACTATGTTGCTAAATTCCATATTGTTATAGGTCACATCTTTGATGTTGAGCCCTTGAGTTCCTAGCTATGGTGGACAGAGGCCGATGAGCATCACTTGGATTTTCTTAGCTAGAGTGGGTGTGGCTTGATTGTAATCACTATCCAATTATTGGCAAATTATTGAGTGACAGATCAAGTATTGATCTAATTGAGTGTGATTTGAGTTGTGTAAACAAACTAATTAAATTAGAGAAGTGACGAAGGAGGAAATTGGATGCATGAACTAAGAGTGTTGGGGTATCTCCAAGACTTTGCTGATTGTTGGTAACCCGATAGGAGTTTTGATTTTCCTTATTATGCAAAAGCTCATTCAATTGATATATATTTGGCAATGAGACAGACGGTGTACGGAAGCACTGGCAAAATTTCAAGCAAAGAAAAGCAATTTTCAAGTAGTAGTTGTGATTTTGGGCTTAGGAGGTGAAAGTAGGATCAATTTGTTGCGAGTTGAGCTCAAAAAGTGAAAGTGCAATTGAAAGTGGAGTTCGAGCACATTCTCATGAATTTGTGATTAGGAGAAACCCATCATTTCAATCTGGCTCTAGTGGAGAGTTAGCAAAGGATTTGGCAGTCAACCAACTTTAGGGATTTATGTCAAATTTTTGTTGGAGTTTACATCAAATTTTGGTAAAATTTGGAGGAGTTTTGCTTGAGTTGGAGGAGTTTTGCAAATTTGGAGGAATTTTGCCAAATTTGGAGAGGGTTTGAAGTGGCAAGAAGAAATGCCTCATTTGGCATTTAGAGGCTTTGAGGCATAGGGCTTGAAGGACCAACAAGCCAGCTTGCTAGCATGAGGTAGTTTAGACATACAATTCTTTGAACATCCAAAATCAACCAAGATCCTACAACCACAATAAGATATCATACCTTACAAGTGCAGCAAACTTGCATAGGTCAAGCCTTCAATCCCATTAGAACTAATCAAGTTCTCAATAGGCAGCCCAAAATCTCCTATTAGGATTCCTTGTTTCCCTAACCATTTTGCTTCACAAACTCTATCCGGGTGACTTGTCAAGGTAACCTATTCTTGAGTGTACAATCAGCAATGCAATGTCCAATTTGGCAACAATAGAAACAACCATCATTTTGTTATAATTTTTCTTTGTCTATGGTGCCAAGTGGTCTCCATTGAATGGTATCAATCTCCATTGGTGTTTTCACCTCCACCCATGTGTAGTGTATCGGTAAGTTTTGTGGAAGTCGAGGTCAAGACCGAGTTGTTGCAACCAAAGAATCAAAGCATTTGGCCAACCGCATGGCTTCCTCTAAGTGTTGTGGCTCTCACATTGTTACCTCTAACTTGGTTTGCGACTTCAAGCTCCCCACAAATCAATCTAGAGCTTCATCTTCTAGTATATATGGAATTTGTATGATGGTGTTATGGAATTATGTGATATAACTTCTTATAGAGCCAATCTGCTTCAACATTGCAAACTTATCTTTTGCAGCTCATGTGGCATTTATAGCTTGGAATTGACCAATTATTGCATTCTTGAATTCTATTCAAATCACTATTGGTGTAAAAAGTTATCATTTAGCTTGCTCTACTTGGAATTGCCACCATAGCTTTGCTACTCCATCCAATTGGTTGGAAGCCAAGAGAATCTATTTTTGTTCATCTTGAAGATTGGTAGCTTCAAAATAATATTTGCAATAAAAGACAAAATTCTCCATTGCACTTGGAAGATTCTTACCTTTAAATACCTTAGGTTTTGGAAATTGGATGTGGTTTTCTCTTTCTCAAATTGGTGATCTTTCTATATGCTCTTGTTGTTGATGATCTCGTTCATCTAACAATTCAGTATGGTGCTTGATTTGTTGTTGCATAGCAATGATACCCTTGGGCATTGCCATTATGACTATTACTTTATTACACTACTCCCAATAAATCTAATTTATTAACACATAGATGCAGTATGTCCACCATTCTCCATGAGTAACAACTGGAACTGCTAGGGATTCCTCGGACAAGGTGATTGCATTTAGAAAATTCTGCTTACAGCATGAGATGATGAATTGTGTGAAATGATGCTTGGGTAATACCCAACCATAAAAATTCTAAGGATTTGGCAGAAATGGATTTGGTGGTCCATAAATTCCATCCATCCCATTCTTGCTCTAATACCAATATAAAAGATCAAGCCCAAGGAGAGAAATAGGAGAATGGAAGATCACATTGGAACACTTGAGTATGGGAAACTCTGATTGTCTAGTATGAGCTTTGGTTTTGGTATTTATAGGGAGTATACAAGGCTCTTGAAAAGCTTCTCAAGAAGCTTCCTTGAGCCACTTTCTTGGAGTGTAAGTCAAGTTAACCAGGAAGCTTCTCAAGAAGCATCCTTCTAGAAGCCATCTACTTTGCATGCAAGCTAAGCTAGTTGGAAGCTTCTAGAAGTTTCCTTTTAGAAGCTACCTAATTAGGGTGCAAGCTAAGCTAACCAAGAAGCTTCTTCTTAGAAGTTACCACTTGGCATGCACATTCCCAATACTTGAGAGGGTACCAAGTAGCTTCTTAGATATTCCTAGAATATTCTAGGCTAATTTGGCCCATTCACTACTTTGTTAGCCTTGACTAACTTTGTCACTAAACTCCATATTGTTACACTAGTAACTTGAGTAACTCTAGTAATTAGTAACTTTGGCGCATAATTATTTCACAAGTATATAAATTAGGAGTGAGGAGGTACTCATCATCCTTTTCTTTGCAACTATCTCTCTCTCATTGAGTTCTCTAGTGAGCAATGGTTTGAGTCTTGGAGTGTTAGCCTTGGAGGAGTATAATGGAGTTGGGGTTCCTTGTCTTCTTAGTCCATGGTGCTCTACCATAATAGCTGTAATAGTATGGAGTTTAGTGACAAAGTTAGTCAAGGCTAGCAAAGTAGCAAATGGGCCAAATTACCCTAGAATATTCTAAAAGTAACTAGGAAGCTACTTGGTACCCTCCCAAGTATTGGGTAACATGCATGCCAAGTGGTAACTTCTAGGAGAAAACTTCTTGGAGAAAACTTCTTGGAGAAAACTTCTTGGGAAGCTTCTTGGCTAGCTTAGCTTGCACGCCAAGTAGGTAAATTCTAGAAGTTTCTAACTAGCTTAGCTTGCATGCTAAGTAGATGGATTTTAGAAGGTGATTTCTTGAGAAGCTTCCTTGTAAACTTGGCTTGCACTCCAAGAAAGTGGCTCAAGGAAGCTTCTCAAGAGCCTTGTATGCTCCCTATAAATACCAAAGCCAAAGCTTATGCTAGGCATTCGGAATTTATCACACTCAAGTGTCCAAATGTGATCTTCCATTCTCCTCTTTCTCTCCTTGGTCTTGGTCTTTTACAATAGCCATCAAAGGTTCATCTTGAGTGCTAGCTCACAGTTCAAGAGAGATCACTTGGAGGAGATCAAGCTATAGAGATGATATTGGTCTTCAAACTACATCTCCATCACTTTAGGCTTGGTTGCTAGGGGTAGATTGGTAGTACCCACGAGTTCTAGCTTTAGGAGCATTTGTGAATCTAATGGAGGTGCACTTGTTAGAGATGGTGCTACTATGAGTGAAGGTATTACTACCCAAATACCACCAAATCCTCTACTAACTCTCAACTTGAGCCAAATGTCCTATTGTTTTGTATTCATAAATTGTAGTAGGAGCAACTATGAGTGTCAAGTATGGGAGGAAGAAGGGCTAATTTGAGGAGAGAAGGATCAACTAAATTTCACTCTTTGATTTGGGTGAAAGGCAACTATGTAGAATATAACAAGGATGTGAAGACCACATCAAGCCATACAAAGGGAAGACAAAGAGTTAAAATGGAGCTAGGCCTCAATAGTATTGATATGAGAAATCTGTCCTACCACACCTAAGATATCTACACTATCCAAGTCATAAGATCTACAAATAATTGCAACATCCAAAGAAGCATCACTTATGGTTTGTACCAACCATTGCTCTCTATAGAGTAATGAATACACATTGTCTAAAGACAATGTGTATTCATTATGAGAGAGAGAGAGTGGTACCCCTTGATGTCTAATATGATACACTCTCACACACTCCTTTACAAATGTGTTGAATGCCATGTCTATCTGTAATACTCCAAGGATAGGAGACTTGAAGAGATACACAAAATAAGAAACACACAGTTTCACACTCGAACCTCCGATGCCCTAAAGGAGCACCTTGACTATATTATATAGCAAAGGGGACTACCCGGAAGGAAGCTCCACCCTTGGATCAGATATATGGATGGGTGACATGTCAATGGTCTCTACCTTTAGATTAGTTGCATGTATGGATGACATGTTGGTTCTGATCCTATCTGGTTGGTCAAACCACCTTTAACCAAAAGGAATCTTTAGGGAATCTCCCAATTGCACGGGTGACGTACCATTGGAAAGCCTTTGATGAGACAAACCAAGGGGGAGAGAAGGCTAGCCGTTCCTTCACTTGGGGGGGGGATTTGCATATTTTTTAGGCCTAATTCATCCATTTAGGCCTCCAAAATTGGTTCAAAAGTTTTTAGGCTATTTTTGGCTCCTACCCTATTTGTAGAAGTCCTCTTTTGATGACACCTCTATCTGATCTACCTAACCCATCATACATAACATCTTTCCAAATTTTACCAAGCCAAATTTCACCTCTAGCTAATATATCTAGCGATTGGTATTACACTGTCATTCCATATAACTCCAAGGCTAAAGGAACAAAGAGGTGACCTCATCGCATACCCCTATACTTGGAGACCTTGCATGTTGCTACTCTATTTTTTTCACATCTAGGAGGATGAGAATCACTCCCTCCATCATATGTATAATTTATAACCACAACATCCGCCACTATCACATGATCATCTTGGACCAAGTACGAGTATGCTCTAACACATGTTGTTTGCAAAGCATATGAATGCTCCATCCAAGCAAAGTATCCACTTGCTCACACCATAGCAAACATTATATCCTTGGAGAGAAAAATATCCCTCTTCCATCTTGGCCACATATGTCTGCAAAATTTGCCTATCATCAACTACCAGATAAGAGGAAGTAGGGATGCCAAGAGAGCCCAACTGACCCAAAATGCTATAAGTGTTATCTCCTCCATCTATAATAGGCATACCTCTTTGCATGAGATTGGTAGAGGTGTTTGTTTATGTGCCAAATACCCCATCATACACTCAAATGTCCCTAGTTAGATGATATCACCAAAGACTCCCATAATCCTCCTATCAAAAGCTCTCAAATGTGATAAGAAATTGAAGGAAGGAGGAACCATGCGGAGAAGGCAAGTTGGTTGATAGACAATACTAGAAGAGAGTATACTAAATGCCACAGTAGATCTCCACATGGAGAATATCCTCTACAAAGGCAGCATCTAAGAAGCATGTGATGAAATCCTTAGATTCAAATACATGTCAAATGAAAGATAATGGTTCATTGGTTGATTCAACTATATGTTGACTAATTGCTAAGAGTTATTAAAATATTTAGGTATTTTATACAACTACAGGTCCCTAATCTAGGGTCCTTACTCTAGGGACCCAAATAATCTTCATCTTGGATGTGAATTCAATGTAAGAACCTTGGTTACTATGCTAGAACCAATGAAGGCATCACATGAGCAAGGCTCATATCTCAAGGCGTCATGTTAAGTACAAAGGTATTGATTTTAGAGGAAGGAGAACAAGGGAGAAGATTTCATGAAGTTCAAGAATATGGTTCATGGTGGTTGCACATCGTGTGAAAATCTTTTATCAAAGGGTGACAATAGTTTATACAATATGGGAAATTTAGAGTCCAGTTTGATGAACTCGTGGTGAGTGAGAATTGAACAATTTGACTTCTTTAAATTTTAATCAAATCAACATAGACCAAAAACATCAAATTGAAATAAATTTATAGAAATGTTTTGTCCATTATGTGGAATTTGTTCTATCTAGATGTTTTTCAGTATAGAGCATTAGTTCTGAAGCATTAGTTCTGAAACTAATCTTTGTTTCCTTCTTAAGTAAGTAGCATAATTTGATAATATTATGTTTCCAAATTTTATTTTGTCCTTGGTGGCTTATCTTTATTAATACTTCAATCCACATGTAAAAAAAATTAGTTAATGGCACATTTTGCTAGACCCTTATATTACTTACAAATGTAAATATCTAAGATTACTAGGTTGCATCGATTTCAAAATTTTAGAAATGATTAGTGGCCGAGGTGTGATTTCTATACATTCTATAGATAGTATTTGCGGAGAGTCATGGTAACAATCATAATAGGGATTCAGTAATATATTTTATGGAATAGGATTGAATTACTTCCCATTGAAATAAACTGATATTAAATTGAGAAGGCTAGTGTCTAAATTTTACTACGTTCTATTACTTTTTTAAAATTTAGATTTTTTCTATATTTTGACATTGAATCTTTATGATAATCCTTGGATATTCATATATTTTTAGTAATCTTGTATATCTTAATAATCTTAGTTATTCACACATCAACACAAAAGTCAAACTTGCTTATCAAACTTGCTAAAGTAGATACATAAGCATCTACTACAGCAAGTTTGATAAGCAAGTCTGACTTTTGTGTTGATGTGTGAATAACTAAGATTATTAGAGTAAACCCTTCTCTCTCAAATGGCCGTCCGTAACTATATTTTACATATTATCTTTGATTCTCGACATTTGATCTCTCTATTAACTCAACTTTAATCTAGAGTCAAATTTTTTCAATTCTTCTCAAATAATTACTGTTTAGGGAAAAGGACAAATATACTAGCATTTGTATCCAAAACACTCTCTCCATCCGCAATGTTGATATTCAATAGGTAATGATACCACCATAAACGGATTTGTTTGTTTCCCTTTGGGAGAACTTGAAACATCATATTTCATAGTTAAAATAAATCGATCTCGTGTTTGAGATCTTCAAATTCAAGGAAAGTATATATTATACATCTTATTGTCTTATTGAGAACAATTATTTGTAGCTGGCTTAAATTTCAATAATACAACGATGAATACAAACTTGAACTTACTCTTTGTCTTTGTATGGATAAGAGCTAGAAAATTTACAAGTAGATTTGAGAATAATGAAGAACTTGCTTCAAGTTATATGTCAGCCAAATCCTACAAACCAAAAGTGAGCCACTCCTTCCATGGAACCCGTCGATGCTTTCGACTGGTTACCTCATGACATTGTGCTATGACGATTTTCAATCATCTCAAGCAAAGATCTTGGGCTGTCATTCCAACTAATGTCTCATTTGAGATTAGGATCTTGGAATAACTTTGCATATTAGTTTGTTCTCTTAGAGATAAAATTCCGCATTATAACAATAGCATACGATATAAATAAGGTATTTTCCTAATCAAGTTCTAATAAATGGAACACTTTCTCATCATCAATTGTCTCGTTAGTAGTGGCCCCAAGAGATTCAAGGAATTATAGTGGACTTTTCAACCTTACGAGGGCTTTATCAATTTTGACATTGGATGTAAGATTTGTGTAGTAGAATCAACATATAGTGGAGATGTCTCACACTTGAGTAGCTCTGAAAGAAGTGATAATAAAATGCCGAATTGAATGGTCTACTTTCTCTCTACTTCGAGATGTACTAGACAAGTAGGTGTTAAAGTTTAGTAAAGTTAAAGGAAAGTTACTCAAGCAAGGATCCTCATTTCAACAAGGTCAACAAGACCTTTCGTTTGAAGTTGTTACGTTTTCACATATATGAACAAAAAAAAAGAATAATAACACCATGATATCTTGAAGTGATTTACAAATTTTCTTGTGTAAAAGCATATTCAATTTTTGTGTAAGTTCTCAATCTATACACGAGAAAGCCTTTTCTGCAACTACGATTATAAATCAAAGGATCTTTATTTATAAGTATTTTTTTTCGTAAATTGCTTTTGATACAAAGTTTAAAGGGACGCACGCATCCGGAAAAGAAATATCACACTGCATTATATTATTATTGTACAAAATGGAATAATACTCAGCGAATGAGCGTGAATGAGGAGCATTATGCTTTCTTGGTGTGGTAGTCCACTGCTTATGTGTTATAGCTCAATATATTCACTCTTTTGCACTTATACACGTCGAAAGAGTTTTTGGTAAAGTAAATAATAATATATTGTATCATATTTCACGCTAAAGACTAAAGTATACAATATTTTCTCCTATACCTATGTAAGTATAGAACTTATCATAACCATTTACAGTCTATTATAATCTATGCTGATTATATAACAGAACATTTTAATTAAATCATTATACATTGGAGAAAACCAATGCTTATGTGAGAATTTCTTTGAGGAACCATTTGTCCAACAAATATAAATGTTGATCAATTGATTAATAAACCAAATATACATATTTTCGGATTTTTAAATATCACACTCAAGAACAACTGAAAACCGATTCAGAATAGACCATAGCTTCTTCAACGCAACTATGACCGCAATATAGGAACAATTTAGACGAGGTTTCTCCATTATATTTGATATCTCTAAAGTAACGGGAGAAGGTGACCGCGCAGAAAAAATGGAGGGTGGGAAGACGCCATCAAGCCCGTACAAGGGAGAGAATCGAAAAGAGTAAAATGGGGTTAAGCCCCCATTATATTTGATATCTCTAAAGTAACGGGAGAAGGTGAACGCACAGAAAAAATGAAGGGTGGGAAGACGCCATCAAGCCGTACAAGGGGGAGAATCGAAAAGAGTAAAATGGGGTTAAACCTCAATAGAGTTTGAACGATAAATCTGCCTTTCCGGACCTAAGGTGATAAATATGCCTTTCCGGACCTAAGGTATCCTGGCTATGCAAGTTCGTTCGGTCTACAAATTGAGTCAGTTTGAGAAATCTGCGTCGCCTCAGATTTCTCCACCTAAGGTATCCTGGTTATGCAAGTCGTGGCACCTAAGGTATCCTAGTTATTCAAGTTATACGGCTATGCAAGTCGTTCGGGTTACAAATTGAATCAGTTTGAGAAACCTGTGCGGCAGTATATCCTGGTATCCTGGTTATGCGAGTCGTGGCACCTAAGGTATCCTGGTTATGCAAGTCATACGGGTCTTTGAACAACGATAACATACAAAGAAACATCATCTAATGTGATTATTCTCATATGGATTACATCCACCATAACTCTCTATAGAATCATGAAAATAAATTATCTAAAATATAATTCAAAGCATGAGAATGGTACACTTCTTACCTAGCTATCGTGCACTCTTTGACCAATATATCGAATGTCACGTACAACTCTCTGTGTAACTTCCAAAGCTAGAGAAACAAAAAATGACCTCGGGACATACCCTATATTTGAAGACTTTGCGATACCCTATATTTGAAGATTTTGCGACCTGCTGCTGCACACTGCTTCCCTCAAGTAATCACACCCTCTCTCAAATAAATGTGTGACTATTTTCTTGTGGGATTAAAGCTGAGGGGAATACTCCAATTCTAACTGTAATTCTAAACTGTAAAACTCCAATTCTAACTGTATGTAAACTGGGGGTTTTAGGTGTTTATGTTCGTTCAATTCAGTAGAATTTAGGGTTAGGGTTTAGAGTAATTGCTGAACGAGCATGAAATAGAACAGGAGACTGAGGGTTTATGGTTTGGAGAAGTCACGACGACCCTTCGTAGGGTATGTTGTAACTGAAGCTTCAGAATGTTGGTATGATTCAATCCTGCAGAATTGCTCTCAAGGCATCTGCCGAGTAAGGAATCTTGTCCGCGGATTGAAATTACATGGAGGAAAGCTCTTAGAAAGAAACAGAGGTGCGTGTTACATTGACGAGAAGGAACAATGGCCAAAGGAGATGATGCCATTGCCAAGAATCGCAACAAAGCTATCCGTAAGCGAAATCGCAGGGCGGGAGCCGACTCCATGGAAGCCATCCAGGGTGTTCAGGCTTGCAAGCGACGTCGGAAAGCTGGAATGCGTCGTTGTTGCGAGGTTTGTTTTCTTCATGATTTCACAACTTGAGTAACTTGTGTAATGCAATCCGTGGCCAGTGCAATGGAGCTTCTAGTGTCCAGAAAGATTAGGACATTGGCAGGACATCTGCGATTGCGTTGAGTCCAAAAGAGCTGCGGTTTACATATGGCAAACGTAAAATACCTTTGAATGTGCTTGAGTTTTTGTTGAGGTTTCCAGCTTGCAGTATGCTTATAAGAACTGAAGTACGTTTCAGGTGCAGAGTGACGTGGAGAATCTATTACCAGATATTAAAACCATTTGTGTTTATTCCCTTGTCGGTCTCGTCCTGCCTTGTCGGCAAAACCAGAAGTTTGATCCATGTGCCTTCAAAATTTCAAGCGAACAGGAATGCCGGATGGAGTAGCAGTCGTTGTAGATTCAGAATCCCAGTTGAACTGAATGTGGTCACGATGATAAACGCATTTAGGGGTGGGGCCAAATTCTCCACTGAAGACAGTGTGATGCGTGATTCTCAACATTAATATGGTCATGGAAGCAAGCATTGTCAAAGTCTGAATTAACGGAGACGTCATGGTTGCTGAGGTGCGAGTGGTCACTAGTAACTGTTGTTTGCTTAACGTCAGTTTTGTTGGAAATACCACCCAGCGTTTCTCCGTATTGGACGAAGGCCTGAAGTTCTATGGGCTCAACTTTGGAACTCACCTTATTTAAAGTTTTCGTGAATTCTTGATTAGTCTGGCTAAGTGGGTTTGCTCTGTATTGCATGAAACAGTCAATGTGCTACGCGCTGCCCACTCCCGAAGATCCCTTCCTTGACAGACGCGATCGAAAATTGAAATTGGAAAAAAAGAAAGAAGCGGCGAGGAAGGCAGCGTCCCTTGAACCTGGTACAGTGTATGAAGAGAAACTTAATTACAAAGGTAGACAATATCAAGGGGGTGAGGACGCAGGTGATTCAGACGACGATATAAACGCAGGTTATGACAAGGAGCTCAAAAGGAAAAGAGTGAAAGACGCGTCTGCAGATGCGGATGAACCCGTCCATGTCCAGAAGAGAAGGAAAGTGGACACAAATGATGCCGTCAAGCAGAAAGCAAGCGAAAATGGACGAGTAGTGCGAGATCACTCACTCAAAGTTGGGAGCCCCAGCGCCCAGCCCATTGCTAAAGCCGAAGGAGGAACCGGTGTAGTCAATGAACGACCTCGGGGAATCGTAGGTGTGAAAGTGGAGGTAAAGGATGAAGTGATGCTTGCTGCAATCTCAGAGGCAGGCCTCATGGCTGAAAGACTTTTCAGTAATCAGAAAGAAGTCAGTGGAGCGAGCCAGTCGGCAGACTTGTTTAGAAAGCAAGTCTGGAAAGCTTATAGCGAAGGGGTAGACATTTTAGGGAGTTGCTCTCTGAGCTGCGAGGAGAAAGCTTATAGTTATGTTTCTCCATCCGTCGCTCACGTGAAGAAGCAGCGTGCCAATGGCGATGTACTTTCTCAACCTTTCGTGGTCATCGTTGTGCTAACTCAAGAACTGGCTTTGCGGGTACGGAATATCTACTTCCAATAATGCTCCTCACTAGTCCTATACTCCCGGTTTTCCAGCTGTCAGTGAATACACAAATTAACGAAGTTGTCATGATTAAGAAATGGTCGTCTGGTATACGGTTTATTTTTATTGCGCTTTTCTGTCTATGGATTGGTGCTTTTTAGACCACTAAACTTCCGACGAAGTCCCACATAATATTGTCTCCCACCTTCTTCAATTTTTCACGTTGGAGCTTAGATATCAAACGAGTGTGACATCTCAGATGCTTGCGCGGTACGTGGAAAAATCATTTAGTTCATGAAATCAGGAACAGTGATTTTCTTTTGACAGTCCGCGGCTTAAAGGTACGTTCAGTATGCACAGTCCGCATCAACCAGTTATTTTGCTTCATCTTTTTGTTCGAGTGGATAGGCACTTCGCATGGGGGTCATCCTGCCACTGACCCTGCAGTTGGTGTGGATTGAAATCTTTGAAGTGTGTGTGACTCAACTCATCAAATATTTGAAGCCACCTCTACAGGTCTTTCCTTGTTCCCAGTTGGAGTTCCAGTACAAGTAGACTTCTCTTCTATCCATGACAATCAGTTGAGAATAATACAGCATTGCTGGCGTTTGATGATTGTGTGGAGCTAGAGTAGAAGCCCATGGTGGGAAGTGACCTGGAATTCCTTTCTCATATCCGCATGTTTGGCAGGTGAGACGTGTCTTTCGGGTTTTGAAGAAGGCACTTGGCATCTCTTCCGTGTGCTTGCATTGTGGAACCAGCATTGAGCGCCAAACTGAAGGGTGAGCTTTATGTTCAACCTTCTAGTCCCATTTCGTAGAGTCTTCTGTAACTTTGGGTATTGTCCTGCAGCTCATATTCTAGAAACTTGAGTCCATCATCAGGTATAGCATGTGGTGAGCTTTTTGTTCCACTAGTTGATGATTTAGTTACAGGTGTCCGTCCATAACGGATATGGTTAGGTTATGTGACAATGGTCGTATTTCGGAGACTTTTCCTTATTTACCTCTCAGTTTCATTGAAGGTGACAAGATTTAATCCATATTTCATTCTTTTTACATTTGCAGCTTAGTTTTGCACCGGTCTTAGTTCGGTCTTGCATGACTTGGTATTCTCGTCAGGTTGAAGATACAAACGCCAGACATCGTGGTGGCTACACCAGACCGATTGAGCGAACTTCTTTCACGACAGGCCATTTCACTTTCGAGTGTTTCACTATTCGTAAGTGCAGTAGATGACCTCCATACCAACGTTCTGGTTTCTGGCCTCAGGTGTCAGATGCCTAACACGAGTCGACGTATAGCTTCATATCCTCTGCTGGAGTTGGATACTCGTGCAGTCTCTGACGAATTGAGTACGATAAAAGATATCTTCTTATCACTATTGTACCTTATGTGTACTTCGTTGAAACCTAAGCTATGGCTAATTTGTCAAACTTCTATTGTCGCAGGTCTTAGATGACTTAGATGACATAACCGGAAACGGAATGCAAAGCGATGTTAGCAAAATCAAAGAGTACATGAATCGGAGAACGCGCAAGCTTATCCTGAGCAAGAGCTATCCGGAAAGGGCACTGATCATGGCCAGACAACTTGTTACAGACCCCATAGCTAGAGTGGCGTCTGAGAACAGCATCCAGAGCACTAGTGCTTGCATCACCCAAACTGTTTCGGTTTTTACCGACATCAGCAAGAGAATGAACAAGGTACGTATACCCAGCATGAATGTGAATGAGAGGATATGAGGTCTCTCGTTGTCTATGGGAACTCATCTTTATATCCTTTTTCTGTGTCTTTGAAGTTTCTCGTAGCATGTTGAATCCATACTTACTGCAATTCCTTTCACATTTCTTACGGCAGATGCAGAGAATACTACAGCAATTTTGGGAGAAGCTGACGAGAAAGAATATTTGCACAGTCCTCGTGTTAGTGGAAAATGAGGAAACTCTCAAAGCGGTTCTGCCTGAGGTATTAAAGATAGGGTTTTCTACTGCTATCATACAAGGCGCCCAGAAGCAAGAAATCGATGGGGTCATCAAGCAAATCAGGTATATCGGCTTTCCTCGAGCCCTTCCTCAAAACTTAAGCTCTATTTTATTTTCCATTCGATGTTGTGTTTACCAAAAATTAGTCCCCAAATTCTCTTGTCAGTAGAAGGTTAAAAAACGGATGGGTGGAAGTTTATTCAGAGAGGCTTTCCTTCTTCTCTTTGCCCGTTTTCCCTCCACCGTGCAATGTAAGCTATCAAGAGCAGTTAGTGTAGTTTAGTTTCAAGATGGGCCATGTCGCATTCACATGCATCACATTGCTTGTCCATTTCACATTTGAATTGACTTGGTTTGGCCATAGCCATAGCCATAGCCAACTTCATCATGTGGAAACCTCGGATGGAAATCAATTATATAAGCCTACTTCCTCACGAGTTGTAGATTTTCATACGTTGACTTCGGTATTTGCAGAGAAGGAAGCGTGCAAGCCGTTGTCACCACGATCGAGAATGTGGGGCACGTCCCCTTGGATAGAATGAAGCTTATAATTAACTACAGCTTTCCAGAGACCACGCAAGTTTACGAACAAATTTTGTCCGGGATGGCCAGGCAGACTGTCGATGGTGTGCTTCACAGTTTTTGTTCAGCAGCCATGGCCCCGTCAGCGTCTCAGCTAGTGCAGCTCCTGCAGAGTTGTTCACAAGAAGTTCCACGAGCTCTGCAGATGCTGGCAGAAGCAGCTTCCCTTGTCCAACTGGGTCTCGTAAGTAGGGCACCATTTACCGGGAATCTTGGAAGTTTGGTGACGGGAGGAGAAAAAAATAAACGGACTAGCTTGTGTTGAGCACTTTTTGGAAGTCCCATAATGCCTTTCCCTGTAAAACCTGTGCACAACCGGTATTTCAGGATGCGTCACTTCATCATAAATTTGCCAGCCTCTAATGCACTTCAGACCTCTTGTGTCAAAGTACACCGCGAAAATGGCAAGATCTATCTGCTCTCAGATTCCTCCACACAACCTAGTGGGGTCTACTTCAACTCAGATGTTGCCCCTAGTGGATGAGATGTAACAGAGTTTGGCTGTACATGTACAGGAATGTATATTTCACGACCGCATACTACCCTTTCTAATTCTCTGTTTGGGAAGAGAGAAAAGAAAGCTTTCTTGGCAAGACCAGATGTTAGCAGCTTCAGTGACGGGGCAAGCATTCGAGTCATGTGACGAAGATGATGTAGGAGTGCGCCAGTATGACTTCTGCGTTTGACTTCCATTACATTCGTCCTGCAACTTTCTGTGTGGACCAGTATTTCAGCGTATTTTGAGTACATAAAATCTGCGAGCATTTCTGGCTCAGATCCGACTGGGTTACTTGTGAGAAAGCAAAATAAAGTGACCTCCAGATCAAGTGGTGAGGACTCGCTTTGAAAGGGGAGCGCGTTGCTGGACGTTCAGCAATTATACCTGAGCCTACCGCTAATCTCACTGCGACATCCTGAAAGGACTGAGGAGGTCGACCACGACCACACGCACTAGTGTGGTCGCGACACGCACCCACTTCCCGCACTTCATCGGCAGTCTATGGTGACGCTTGGCTTGCAAGGTGGAAGCGTATATGCGGTCTCGTCCTACAATTTTCTGCACTTTGAGGCGTAGAAAGGCTGCTGTTACGGGACTCGTCTTCGAAATTGAGTTAACTGATGGCGTAAACGAAGTTGCTCAACTGTGAGCATTGTGTACTGACGAGTAAATTGAGTTAAAAATCAAAAAGTTTCGTCCTGTTTCCTCGTTTTGATTTCTCTCAAGGGTATTGGCGCGATTTGGTCTGGATTTACTCTACCTATGGCATGAAATCCCGGAGCATCGACCAACTTGGAATCATTCGCGGCTTGCATGCTATTGCACTAGCTGAAACTACCAGGAGTTTGACCGCTTGTGGACAAGCTACTACAGCAAGTGAAAGACTATTCTCGCAGTATCTACCATACAAACCTCTGATGCCAGGCCGTCCCAAGACGCATCGCTCAGTTAAAAGCGTCAATTCTACAAGCGTGCTATGACTCTTGCTGGTGCTTTTACTGGTGCTTTTACATGACGCTTTGACTCGATGGAAGCTGTCAAGCCATTAGATTCGGACGACATTGGCTACCTTGACAATGAATGGCAGGACAGCAACTTGCAGAGTTTTACGCCTTTTAGTTTCCATCTCATAGGTGTTAATTAGAAATTCTTTGAACACAATTCTTTGAACACAATTTCTAATTCAGTAATAAGATCCAGTATACTGATTTTAGATTCGTCGAAGCCTTATCTTAACAACGGATTGTTAACTCTCGAGAGGAAGCACACCCTTAAACATAAGTTGTATTGCCTCACCAAACGAATGGCGGCTGCACACCAATGCTCATGCATAGTGATAGCACTAAAGTATATACTAAATTACCTTAGTAAACGCAACAGTGTTTACTAGCTTAAGTGTATATTGCTTTACTACGTAAATGGCTATTAGGTAATAGCCATGTACCCGTAAAGCGACCAGGTCGAGAGTAGACACAAAAATTCATTAGTTCATATACCCATGTGCGGTCTTACTGCAGAGAGTCTGAAATATGATTGCAAATCAGTGGAGGATAGAGTTAAAATCTTTTTGAGCTAGACTTTAATCAAAAGTGGTCGTGCCGGAGTGGTTATCGGGCATGACTAGAAATCATGTGGGCTTTGCCCGCGCAGGTTCGAATCCTGCCGACCACGAAAATTATGCTGAGCTGATGCTGAAAACCTTTCGAAGATCACAACCCTTTTGCTATATGAGACCTGGGAAGGAAAGGGGAGTAGATAAAATATGCCGATTTTGGCATCATGCGGATCTGACCGAATCTTATCGTCCTCATTAAAAGCACCAGTAAAAGCACCATTAAATACATATTGGACGTCACAGTGGGTGAGGATGGGCTGCACTACAATGAACTGACTTTAGTTTCCAGCTGAAAGATATTGGAAACGTTGTAGAATCTTCTGTTTGAAGTTCCAGGTTCTTGTTTGAGTTTCAATTCTCTAGATCAATCAGATTGCTCGGACTGCCATTGGGTTCTCGATGGATGATTGACGAGATCCATGGAACATCAGGAGAGCAGAAAGACATCTCAGCATATGATTCGCCAAACTGAACTAATCTTTGGACCAAAGAAAAATTCTGAGTACATATGAAAGGGACAGGGAGAAACTGCATGTAGCGATTTCTCAGCTGGAGATATCTCTATATGGACATTGTGCTAGAAGAGGAGCATTTACAAACCTGAACAGTTCTCCCAACAGCACAAGATACAGGGAACTCAATCAAATAGCGATTTTAAGACTGTCATCCTGCTCTTGATATTCACAAAATTGGCTTGTTTCATACGTACAGTAAATAGTTACATAGATGAAATCATATGTTCAAAGACAAACAGTTAACTACTAAACGATCATCAGTCACTCCCCGTATGCAATAGATTTTACGGTTACCACCATGCTAGACGTAGTGGAGGGCTTCTAACTGAAGTTGACACAGTAAGACTCATCTACAGCAGTGATTTGGAGCTCTAAGAATATCATTCCCTCACAACCTGATGTGATCTATAGTCAGATCAGTACGAAAATTTGGTCACGCGGAAGAAGAAAAGGCAGTGGAGAACGTAAAATAAGTCGTGAAAAACGTGTTACCTATGGAAACAAAGCCTGAAACGCCTCCTCATAGTAGAAGGAGTTTGTGAGTCCCTCATCTGCACTATAAATCATGACTCCAACCAGTGGATGTCCATCCTCCTGTATGAGCTCCAGAGCAGTTGTGAAGTTCGCTCCTTGAAGTCCCGGCCCGTTGACGTCATAGCCAGGAACAAGTTTCTCGTACGTATAAGTCTTCGCCAGTACGTTATAGCGAGCCAGCATCTCCTCTGGTCTTGTGGCAGGCTCAGAGTAAAATTGGTACATAACGTAGTCAAAGACCGAAGAATAATTCGTAAAAAGCGTGGCATAGTGCCTATCGGTTGCTGTGTAAGGAGCCATAGTCGCAACAGTAATTACACCGGAATCCTTCAAGGTTGTAACAAGCTGCCCGACCAATGGTGCAAATCGACTGTCCTCGAGTATCTTTTCGTAGTCAATATCAATCCCATCCAGGTGGTACGTTTCCACTAAATCTGTAATTGAGCTGACGGCATTGTTCAGCCACGTTTCCTCGTCCTCCGGATCGTACCACCAGATAACCAGATCTTTGCCTTCGTTTGTGTAGATACTCCACCCAGTTAGACTCATCATCATTTTCACATTCGGACGTTCACTCTTCAATTCCGCAATAGACTCTGGAGTCAATGAGTCTGCCCAGTACGGGCTGAATACTCCGTTTTGTATAAACCCATCTGCGTCTGGAATCGGTGTTGGCAATCAGATCTACGAGAGCATTAGTATTCATTAATCACCGATTGAAGTCAGCATGGTATGTTTGACTGGACCAATTCATACAGGTAGCGTGTTCAGCTCTATAAGGGTAACCTCCTGATAAGTGTTCCTCAAGGCTAGAGCTCGAGTTCTTCGGATGAACAACCTCAAGTTCGGTAGCATGACTGATGTGGCGCAAAACAGTATACAGTATGCTGATCGAATACGCTAAACTAAGTCATTTTTACAACTGAATAAACGTGCACATAATCTCAGATCTCTTGCTACGATCAGAATTGGAGAGATGCGTGTTTAAGCACTCACTTCTGTCTATGGCGAAAGATAATAAGAAATAGAAATCCACATTGTCATGGACAGGTATACTGTTGATGTCAATCGGCTTTCCCTCAGCCCCAAGATAATCGAAGATAACTCCTCTTTGGATTGGGGCTTGGGCTGTCACACTGAGCGTCCCTGCATACATAGAAGTAGTTTAAAACGGATCTGCAAGACTCTTACATTGCTGTGCAGACCTTGCTTTATCTATAAACTTGAAGTGATTCAGGTATCCACCTACCAGCAATATGAGACCGGAATATACGGTTCCTCACTCAACTACTGAGAGGCGAAGCAAGATTACGTCATGTCAACTACTACTGCATAATTCTTCTTTAAACAAGCAGAGATGCGTTTTAGACTTTGAATGAACTATACCAAATTGCAAATAGTACTTTAGATTGATTCAAATTCTCAAGAGAGAGTCCCCAGTAATGATATTTTATAAGTTGATTATGATCCGGATACAGATATCAGCGTCGAATTCAGTATTTTCACCTGTCAAGCCGAAGACCCCTGGAAAGAAAAGCAGCAAGAGAAATCGAATGTTGGACATTCTGCCTTGGACTTCACCGAGTAGGGCTTAAAACGTTAACAGGAAAGAACACTAGACCTTGGTAGCAGCATTACAGGTATCTGAACAGAAGAAAGAGAATGACATGGTAATCAACTTGAAAGCATTCTTTTTGAAATACTACGGAACTAGATGCATAGCATTGTGCGCATCGCAGTCATCGGAGAGGAGAGCTCCGTGCCAGCAGATATAAATCGTCGCGATTGAAATAAGTCGGAGACCCTTGTAAAGTATCCACATGGAGCATGGATCGTCTAGTAAATTAGATCCTGCTAAAGCAGAACACTCCATTCATTTTTCGATTCCCCCCACGCACAAACGCATGGTGGAGGTGGAGATGGACTAAGCAGGATACGTGTGCATATCGTGTAAATTTTTGTACGTGATTGTTTTGGGGGTTGTCTTGAATTAGAATCAGTGACGTACTTTCATCGTCCCCCTGACCTTCAACCTGTCCTCAAGTGCGACTAGGGAGAATCTCCGTCAACTCATGCAACCTAATGAAGTGGTCTCTGATTGTGTTCTATGCGGTCGGCTTTCTAAGTATGAAGTGGGCGGATTTCAATTTGCGACAAGTTTGAGAAGAAAGAAGACGGAGTTTCTGACTTGACAGTACGTCCATTACACAGACAGGTAATGTAATGTGACAAATTTCACATAAATTTCATCCCCAAGTCAAAGTGCCTGAGGGAGCGCAAGGCAGGCAGGACAAGACACAACCCGGGCCAAAATGTCCTCTTCGCACGTCACAGAACCTAACCGAGGACGCGACGAGAACCTACCTAACGGAGACTTTCTCTACGTGACTCCACTTGTCTTCTTCTCACTGACCTCCATCGATGATAACTGGATTCATCATTTTCATGCATGGTTTTACTCACTTTAAACTCTAGCGTTTTAGCGTCTTAAGTATTCATTCCCCCCTTAGTTAAAGCCCTGTTCCATCCGGAGAAAAGCTCCAAGGAAGATCTGGAATCTTAAAAGCATGAATATTATGACTAGTTTTGTTTCTATATTTTAAGAAGTAGCATTTCAAAATATTTGTGATCTATACTTTGAGGAAATATAAATTCTAGAACTAAATAAGTTTTTATAATTGCTACAAAACTAACATGCACCCTAAGAATTATACAATCATTAATTAAACGGCACACATTTGTGAAACGCCAAGATTTTTGTCAGTAAATATGTATACTATCAAGAGAGAGTATATTACATATTTTAGTTGCAGATTAATTGTCGTTTCTGGTCTCCTTCTTCAGTGAAAAAGGCGACCGCGGAGGAAAAATGAAGGAGGAAAAATGAAGGATGAGAAGACCCCATCAAACCGTACAAGGGAGAGACAAAAAAGGTAACATGGGGCTAAGTCCCAATAGAGGCGGTATGATAAATCTGCCCTACCGCACCTAAGATATCCGAGCTATGCCAGTCGTACGGTCTACACACAACTGGAGCATCCGAAGAAACATCATCTAATGTGATTGCTCTCCTATGGATTGCACCAGCCACTGCCCTCTGTAGAGCAATTGACACACGTTGTCTAAAATATGCTACAAAGTATGAGAGTGAGAGTGGTACCCCTGTCGCCTAACATGATAAGCTCTCGCGCACTCCCTGACAAATGTATCAAATGCCGTGTCCATCGCTCCATATAACTCCAAGGCTAGAGGAACAAAGAGGTGACCTCGCTGCATGCCCCTATACTTGGAGACTTTGCGACCTGCTGCTGCACTCACCGCCCATCCAGGGGGATGGGTAATCACTCCCTCCGAAACTGTATCTGGCGTAGGGTGTGTGACCACGACATCCGCTATCGTCACCTGATCATCTCGGACCAAGTATAAGTCTGCCCTGACACGTGTCGTCTGGAAAGTATACGAACGCTCCTTCCAAGCCAAGAATCCACTCTCTCGTGCCATAGCAAACACTATGTCTCTAATGGCATCATGGGTAGTTACCCTTTGTCCTCCAAATGTCTTCTTCCACACTACTTGTCAATCGTATCCATTTACAATCACTTCAGAGCTCGAGTTTCTCAGCGTGTGCATAGAGCAGGCTGTTTATTGGATTAATGGGGATAGTGCTTCTGTGGTGCAACATTTGTCAAACAGGGAGCCAGAATCTTCCGTTTCTTGATCAACGAGTCCTATTTGTACACAATGCCCTAAATTGCAGATACTCTTGCTTCTAACACCCCCGTCCGTGGCGTGATCTGAGCTCTTCTATTCTAAGTCTCAGACTGCATCTAAAGCTAGTTCTCTTCAGCGCAAGGAAATCAGGATCCTAGTTGACGTTTGAGCAAGTTCCAGCTGAACATACTTCCCTGGAGGAGCTTAATAAATATCTGATCCAACAGGCTACTATGTCTCGTCTCGTTCACATCTGGTATGAAAACTTATACCTTAAATGTATAATTAGCTGTTCCTTGTAGTACAGGAGTTCAATGTATGATTGATCGGGTGCAGTATCCCGTATGAAACATCCATCCTTATGCACATGTAACTATATAATGATACATATGCAACTACGATCCTTTCGGAATGACATATCCCCTGCGCTCTAAGTACCAAACTGAATCTCACCGTCAGCCCCTTGGTACTCTGAGGCGGCTGAGATACCGAGTTACTTCATCACTAATCGAGGAGCAGTAAAAGGATCTGAGAGGTTGCTTTCAACAGCTAAGTTGACGGACAGTTCGGGACTCGATTGACATGCATCCTCTTCTGCACGGTTTGGAAATTAGAACCAGATGCATAGAACCAGATTTTTCTGCACTGCTCCACCGCAACCTTCGACTTCATGATCGATCATAATGAAGATTGTTGCAACCAACAATCAATCTAGATCGTAGGTAGTAGTTTCTGGCGATTTAACCCCCAAGAAACACCTACGAATCGCGTGGACTGGATAACGTATCTGTGGATTCCATGAGAAGTTCAAATCTTCAAACTCCATGGTGTTGATGGTCGGTCGATGAACCATCAGATCACATGGACAGCTTATGCACTCTTTTGTCTTAAGTCTGTAGCACCGCACACAAAATGTCGTGCCGTTCCGTGCCCAAACTTTTCCCCTTAGAGGAAGAGATCTACTTGATTTCATTTCCACGCGAAGAAATACACATATTCAAGTTTCAGTTTTTTCCTCCACCTTAGAAGGTCAACAGTAGGCAGCACCGCCTGATCGACACAATTGAATCTACTATTCACATAAGTTTGTAAAGAAGAACACATGTCGAGCGAATGCCAGAAGTTGCACTTCCACGAACTCCGATATACGGATTATTACAAACGATGCCTGTCATGCTTTGAATTATGTACCCTACTAGCGACAAATTCTACTATATCACTGAAGATAAACACCGATGACTAACTTTGGAATGGAAGATGATTCTCCTGAATAGTAACACGAAGATATCGTCAAAAGTGATATCAATCAAACGAAAAAGACGATCGCGTGTGAAAACTAGAAGGATGGGAAGACCCATCAAGCCACAAGGAAAAGACAAAGGGGGTAAAATGGGGCAAAGCCTCAATAGTATCGGTAAGCAGAATCTGCCCGATAGCGACTAAGATATCAATAAACCGTAAAGAGAGTAAAGATGCCCTAGAATTCCAACGGTTACTACTTAACGGCTGACGAAAGCTTAAAAAATGCTACAAACAGGTAAACAGGGGAACTCCAACAACAGTAACCGCCATCATCAAGCACCCTCTATCCATAAGGACAGGAACAGATTCCTCGAAAACTGTGAGACAATGGATATACTGTAGGGACGGTTTGTATCACCCAATGGCCTCTATGATCAAGACTCTGTAGCCCTAAAAGTGCACTCATGCGCTCTGTTGCGCGTCCGTTTGCGGGGACTTTCGAGTGCTATAACTCGTAGTTCGACAAAAAGCATTATTCACTTTCCATTGGTGAAGAACTGCAACCTCCTCATCCATACAAGGAGACAAACGGGACTGCATGGACCGTTGAATGTGGGGAGAGTTTCAGCACCCGAACTTGAAACCTCGACTTAACGGTGCGCAAGTTAGCCAAATGACATAACAAAAACTCTTCCGCCACGTGGACCAGCGTGGAAGTTGTTCATACAGTTGGCAGCAGACCAGATGGTGTTGGCAGCGATGGGTCTTGTCTCTCTACTATTAGTACTATGCAACAATCTAAGGTGGCCTTAACAGTACCCTAATTTTAGCTTTACGTGGCCATGAGTCCTACTTGGCATCTCGTTTCATGCACAACTGGATCATGTTCTTGTAACTATCTACTATACTTGCAGGATCCAGTTTCACATAGAACATCGCCTGTCATCTTTGTTTGTCGTGGTTTTGGGAAACGGACTTGAATTTTCTGGAATTGAGGACTTCTGAACTGACTGTCACTTGGAGCGCGAGTGATTAATCCGTAATTCCATAAGAAATGTGGAATTTTATGTTAAACGTTTTGCTTAAGGAGAATAAGATCATCCGTCTCCAACTTGGAGCGGAATGGTAGTAGATGGGTGAAACTACAAATTTCAAACACAAGATATAACGCAATTCTGCACTGCATTTCAGCTCGAAGCGGAAGAAATTAGATTTTTATGCTGAATAATTTCTCGGCCCGAAATTGCTGCCGGACTGGCGTTCCACAAGAATTTCATCCTGGGCATGTTTTCGCTGTTGGGTCGAATCTGTGACTCAGATTTTGCTAGCATTGGCACTCAACCAAATTATTTAGACTCTGCAACTGCCGTACGGCGCTATAGGAAAACTGACATGACTTTCAAATCTTAAACCCATGTAATACATATGTCAAAGATGTGTATAGACTCAAAAACAACTAAGATTCTGTAAGTCCAGTTTACCACATGAGCAGGAACTCATGCCCACGTTGAAGGACTACCCTATGCGTTACTGTGAATACTTAGAAGAACAATCCGATGTGTTCGTGAAATGGTTGCCATATAGGAATAACACGCCATGTCAAGTTCTGAAGTTTGCAAAGGATGCGGTTAAATCCTTTGGTCAACTTGCTGTATCGTCAAGTCCATGTGCCAAATATGGGGTACTGCTAAAACTTTCGCTGAAGGACGTTTGAGAGGACACGCGATTCGCATAGGATAAGAAGACTTTATCATGCTGTGCAAGGATAAACCTGAAAGGTAAAGTGGGGCTGAACATCAACAGCATGGATACGAAAAATCTACCCAATTACATATCAGTTTCAGAACGTAAATTACACAATCTATACACCACTGGAGTATCCGGAGAAAATCATATAGTACAATTGATTTTCTATGGATTGCATCAGCGGAGTGTTCTTTGTAGAGGAAGGATATATATTCTCTTTAGAAAATATTTTCTTCCTCTACAGAGGAAATAGCGAAAGGAAGAACATGTTTTTCTCTGAGGAAGGAAGGATGTTTTACACACGCCGATCGTTGTGAGCAACTTGTTGTTGGCAGTACTTGATATTCACGAGGTCATCCAACCAGCCAATCTGCCTTACCCTCCGTTCGAGCACGATGTTCTTTTAGTCTCTGGAACTTTGGTTTCAACGAGATCATTCAGTGTGTCGTGTGTGCAGGACGGTCTATTCACAACAGAGCATATTAATGGTGTATTCTATTTTTCTTTCACAGTCATGGCCAGACTATACTCCATAGCTTCGTCGTTGGATCTCATAAATGTTATACACATAGATAATTGAAGCGGATGTTTCTCCGTTCGTGATCCATATCTCTGTCAAGTTTTTAAAAGTCAGAATAAGTCCTCTGTCTTGTTCTGGCAGCTTGTTTCCGGGGGATTGATTCATCTACCATAGTGATCGTTTGGAGGCAAGAAAAGTGTCAGTTCATACTTATTGTGCTCACGTCCTGATGATTAAAGGTTCTCTTATGATAGTTTTAGTATAATCATCAAAGAATCACCATCGCAAGTGATCTGTATTGTAATTTATATCCATTGCTGCATTGACTACCGGCATCAAGTTTTCTATTAACATCCTTCCACTGAAATGTGCTTCATGCGTGCCGAACACTTACTACTGTACATACCTGGTTGCCGTTGTTGGAAATCCGATTAGTTCTACACAGCTCCGAATCTTTCGAACATTGACACTTGGATTAGCTGTTATAGATCGGCGGTCTGACACAGGACCAAAGGATCTACCCAAATAACTACCAGTCCTACTGCCTGTCGTCCTTCAGAAGGTCCATACTAAATTGCGCCTGTAGTCTGATCTGACTACAAACGCCACCAAGTGGCATTCTTCTCTTGCATCCAACGAAGCTGGGCCTACAACTCTTTCGATCCATATCTTTAGGCCTGGGACAAAGTACTCTGACAAACCGTCATTCTGCCCACTGAACAATTCTATAAAGAGTTAGCATGCTGATGGAATTTATGTTCTACAACTAGGGGCTCTGTTTTCCTCTGAGGTTTACTGGAACTTTAGCCTTTTACGGCCGCGCTACCTCTGGTGGTGCTGTCAGTTATCGTCGATCAATAGCCTTTATTTCCAAAGGAGACAAAATCTGGCTAAAGTTTAAGCTTTAGCAGAACCAGAATCCGGTCATCGACTCGGATCTTGATCCTGACTAGACATATCCCTGACATCATACATATGTTTAAGGGATCGAACTGAAAGTAACAGGTAAATACTTCTAAGAATGCAATTGATAGAAATAATGTAGGAGTCACTCACTAAGAAGTTTAAATAGTTTACAAGGAATAAAAATACTGAAAAGAGATGAAACTCCAGAATGCACAGGCGGCACTTGCCAGAAACAAGATATGCTTTCTTCATAGACTCGGATTTAGTAGTGCTCTAGTTGCGGGTATTGAAGTATGACAAGGACAAACACGGGAATCTACAATCGCTTCATAAATTGCATGGGTTACGTTGAATGGAGATTCCATCGAAATTCCACTCGGGAAAAGCCAGTGGAAGTTAGGGCCACGATCAGTGGGAAGATACCGGCTTGAATCCCCCCTCTCTGGTTTCCTCACTACTAAGGTTAAATATGGTTACTCTTTATCAAACCTTCATCAGGAATCATCGCTTTTATGTTTGAAGAAATGGACATTTTGAGAAAGGAGCGCGTTTCTCTCAATAACTTTTATATTGATTATTTCTCACCTCTATATGCTCCAAATTTCTCGCAAGAACTTAATTGATGCGAGGATTGAATGTGAGGATGCGATAGATCGAAAGTTGAGATGAAAATGGAAATTGTTTCACCAACGGTTAAGGTGACCCGTTTCGCGCTCATTTGGTTTTCATTTCATCGGATATCTCCAGCTCGGTGAAATGGGGAACGGAAGCCAGAAAGCCTCTTGACATACTCTCCGTAAACGGAATGGCCGGTAGGGGCAATTAGGGTGGAGGCATCAAGTGGGGACGCAGTTGGGGCATAGGCAGATAAATACAGGTGGGCCCAGGCGGGCCCATGACCCCTCGGAAATACCCCAACGATTGCATTTTCCTCACAACCTTTGGTTCGATCAAACCCTGACTCAATCCCCTCCAGCCAACTCCGTTACTCTGGTCATCATCCGACCGTCCACCTTAAAGATGCTCTTGACATCCTGTCCGATTCTCGGTGTCTCCTTCGACGGACTGGCATCTAGAGCTCTGCCCGTCCCCCCCTGCATCCCGGTCCCCGTCCCTGTCCCTGGTCCCCCTTGTAGCAGCGGCATCAGAGCTTTCCGGCCCACCCCCCGTTTGAAACGTTGAATTGGTTCGATGTTGGACTCTCCTGGGGATGCTGCTGCTGAAGAAGAAGAGGTCGGAAAATTATTGAAGGGATCGGTGATGACTGACGAGTTTAGTGACCCACTGTTTAGTGCTCGGGGGAACGATGGAGTTCTCGGGAGCTGATCGGTGCCCGAAATTTGTACAAGAATTTAGCGCCGCTAGAACTCTGCTGGTGCAGAGGCGGCTCTGGCGAGGCTGGAAGGAAATTTGTATCGAGGTTGCATCGGATTTTCTCTAGCTGATTGAGTTGGTCCTATGGAAGGAAGATTAAGAGGAGATGGAGGAGGTTTCACTGACAGAACCGGAGGGGTGATCAGAACTTGGCAGATTTCGCTAACAAAAGGCTGGGTGTCGAAGGAAAGACTAAGGGAAAGGAGTAGGGCGGAGGAACGTATTTGAGCTCGATGTTGGTTAGCCAGGTAGTTTTCTAATGCGGGGAGGTCCATTTTTCGAAGCGGTGGTTTGTTCGATCATGTGGTGGTAACTACTTGTTCGCTCAACATTTCGTCCAGGGGTTGACAGGACTTGAACCTGGGATATACCAGGAGACAGGCGATTGGAGGTTATTAATGTCTACTTGCAAATAGCAAAGCTTGCCGCCCTTTGGGCACTTGGGGAATGAAGTAGATTGTACAGCTAAGCTTTCTGCTCAACAATCAAATTGCTTTTGCTCTTGACCAGAATATGGATTGGAGCGTGGTTTTCAAGGACGTTAATACAGCAGCTATGTGTAAAGACAATGTCGAGCAGCTTTTGCCGAACATATTGTAACTGAGAGCTTCACTCACCGGTCAAGACCTGTGAGTGACGTCTATCCAGCACCTCGAGTTTTCGAAGGGCATATTGCTGATGACAAGAATACATCCAGCATTTAGATTTTCCATCTATGAACAAATATCTTTAATTTCCACCAATTCCTTGGCTAATTGCCTTCCGTTGTATAGCAAATTGGAAATGCCGGTTCTCGTTGCTGGTCAAAGGGACAAAGCAGTGGCAGTGACTCATCCCGCAAATTGCTTTGTCGCCAGAAAGAAATGAGTGATTTTGCAGCAGAATTTATTGCCTTAAATTCCACAATCTTAGGACTTCCCTTGTAGCATCTGCAATCATGTCGAAACCCCCTTCTATCTTCAGCAAGCCGAAGGGTCCTAGAAACCTCAAGTCACCTGCTATGACGTCGGTTGGTACAAGCGCGGCGAATATGATGGGCAAGGATCAAATCAAGATTGAGTCACAACCCTGGACAAAGACTAGTGCACTACAAGGTCTGAAAACAACTTCTACTTCCAGCACTCTTAGTATTAAGGGTCGTTCACTTGGTGGCCCACTGAAAGGTCGTGCGTCTGCTTCCTCTGCTCCTTTTGATGGAGTACAGTTTGAAGATCCAAAAGGGGGAGCTGTAACTTTTGCACAAACGTCTTCAAACTATACAATGAAGGGAGGTGGAGAAAATGACCTGAATTTTACAGAGGATCCTGCACCGCGAAGCGGCCCAGCTGACCAGATGGCACCCGCGGCAACTTATGCTACGGACGATAGGGTCGAGTTTCCTTTCGAGAGTAAGACTGGTCTCATTTTAGCAAGGAAACCCAGTGTGCATATGGCTCTGGAAAATTTGGGGATTTCATCCTCCCCACCTCAACCACCTTCACCAATGAGGTCGAAGAGTAGACTTGGTTCAATGGTCTTGTCAGCTAGAGATCTGAGCACAACACTCCGGCGCCCACCACGAGCTATGGATGGTAACTCTGAGATGTTAGAACTTTTTGACGATGAGGAAGATCAAGCAGGGGAGAAGTCTGCTGATGGTGCAGCGCCTAACAAATTTTATGTCGTCAAGAGCATGAAAGAAGTGGACTACCTAGGAGAGAGTACAAAGGGTGACATGACTGTTCGGCGCGAACTCTTTGATCCCTGCGGTAAGTTGAGACTTTACTGCATCAAATTATAAGATGGTCCACCTTGTTTCGGGACAGAGCAACTTATGATATTTCCTTCCGACTTGCTCTGATGTGGTCAATCATCGTGTATCGTTAGTTCGCAACAAAGTTCTCGAAATTGAATTTTTGTACCTGATGAATGAAAGAGTCGTCAAGTTGGAACCTGACGTGCCACCTTCACGTCGATGGTAGCTCAACTTTTGTAACTGACTTATTTGGTTACATGGTCCCTAGTGGACTCAATTGTGTCCCTCCGTTGTGCTATCAGATAGACTCATCACATATCTGTCATTCATGTGGTGAGTTTGGGTTTTGAGTTTCTATTGGTAGATTATTTACGTCCAACTACACGTTTACGTAGTACTAGTTAAAAGGAATAACGTGACCTGTAGTGACTAGAGGATATTATTCATTCATCCAGGTACATGCTTTTCCTGTTTCAGACAATGAGGGAGTGGCAGCAACTCTTGGTGGACCTATTGAAGAGATTGCCAAACACGAAGCAAGAGAAGCAGAAAGCTTACTTGATAAGCTCAAAGTTCCGGTGAGCGTTCACTCATGTCAGTATTACAGAGTCTGACGTTTAATTAGTGTTGGAGTCCACGGGGAACATCCGAAGGGAAGCAAAGTTGATGATTTTAGTAAATGACCACGACCAGGATGAGTGTAGGGGATCTTGAGGTTATTCCGAGTGAAAATATTGATCGAGATCCTCTGAAGGCAGCTACTTTTACCCTTTCTATAGTTAGAAAGCTTCAAAACTGTAAACACTTCCTGTAATTTGCCCTGCACAACTGGAAATTCATGGATATTTTCCATCAACACTAACTTTGTCTTGGTCTCTTAGTTTACGGGCAGGTGAGTTGGTATGAGGTGAGGCTTTTGTGCATAACCTGATTTTGGAGTATGATAAAGTCGGAAATTCAATGTCAAAAGTACTCGACCCTCGAAGATTTTATTAAAGTTAGTCCAACTGTTTGCTCCAAAGCAGCCACGTTGGCCAGAAGGAAAGGCATCAAGGGGTATATTCTGCAGCAGGACACTAAGTTTACGTTCTATCACCACAATTGGTTACGACATGGACTACACTCTCATCCACTATAACGTGAAGGTTTGTACACCAAGCAAAGCCTTCTACTCAGCTTCAGGCTTCACTATCATCTACCAACATTGCCATAGAAAGAGAGCTACGAATGAGAGGTTTCTCTTCCTGCCCAGGTTTCATTGTATTGAAGATAATTGTATTTCGAAATATGTACACGGTTGTACCAAGAGTTAAATCGTCGGTTTATGATCAAGGATGTGATGATTAAGGATATGATGATTAACTTCGTGTACTTTGATTTGAAGCAGGCTTGGGAAGGGAGAGCTTACGACTATGGTATCGCACAGCTGAAAACTATGGGTTATCCTGTCGAGGGTCTACAATTTGACTCCGATTTGGTACATCCTCCTCTCCCTGGTCGGTCCTTAGCACGCCTGCACTACTTGTCACAAAGATACTCCTCATATACCCGGGCTTGCCAGCTAATCTACTCATCCGTATAGCAGTATATTACTTGCAATTCTGGCCTGGAAGTTTTTAGGATTAGGCCTGCAAAGGGACTTTACTCGCCACTATGTGTGAATGACAGCTTTGAGGATTAGACAATAGAGTACTTGGAGTTCGAAGTAATCGACGAGGATTCAACAAGGTCATCATTTAGATGTTGGGAGTTCCCATCATATGAAAAGCTTGTTCAGGACATCTTGCAAACGAGGCTCTCAAGAAGTACTGAAAAGGGCTCCCCTGCTTTTTTAGGTCATACGTGGGCTGATTATGGATAAAGAAAAGGGGAACTTGGTGAAGGCAGATCGCTTCGGCTATGTCAAAAGGGCCATGCATGGAACCAAGATGATATCTAATCGTGCTATCAGGTATGTGTGACGTTATGTTTTGCAAAACATAACGTCACATCTTCATATCCTATCTGAGTAACCAGATCCAGCGCAGACCAGCTTTGACTAGGTCTATAATCCACCCTTGGTGATCCCTGCAGCGAAATGTACGGGCGTGAACTTGTGGATCTGCGGAATGAGAGAAGATGGGAGTTTTTGAACACTCTATTCTCAATCTCAGAGGCTTGTCTGTACATGCAGGTTGGTGATTCTCTACACTGCATTGCATTGAGAACATAAATCTGATTCAGAAACATGTACTTGGCTCTGTACAGGTTTTGTCAACAAGCTGTGACGGCCAGATACTTTCGTTCACGTTTACAGCAAATTACAGTTGACAGATCAATTTGGATACTAATGATTAGATGTTTCTTAGCTTCAAGCATTGCTGTTTCCAATAGTCTTCAGAAGCTATGTCTTTCCAGTTACCACGATGCATGAGCACCGGACTCTACTGGCTTCTATGTTAACTAGGGGATTATATGCTTCGTCCAGATGGTGGAGAGGCTGGATGAGGGTGCCGTGCCTCCGGAGTGTGGACCTCTTGATTATGAAAGTCTTCACGGGGTATGATTGATCATGCCTTGTTGATGTGCGGTTTTGACGTAAGGTCTTTGATGTTTGCTAAAAGCAAAACACTTAGTTTTTAAGCTTCATCTTCTTGAACCTACACAGTTGATTGAAGTTCTCTGCTTGTCCCTCACTGATCTCAAGATGAACTTCACCATTGCTGTATTCTGCGGAAATAGGTTAATTCACGTAGTTCAACCTCTGATCCACACTATCTCAGATCCACATTTTATTTTGTTACTGTTTTAGTGATTGTTGCTAGAAAATATAATCCGTAAAGAGTGTTTTTTCTGTTTTGCGCATCACTTGTCTGTCTTCACGCTTGTCATGATGGCTCTCCGCATCTCGACTGTGAACTGTACTTTGTAGGTGGTCTCAAAGGCTCTCTTCAAAGCTCATGTGGAGGGAAGGTTAAAGGTGAGGACCACATATTGTTCACAAATCTGTTTTACTCTCCTGAAACGCTTTATTTGTTGCAGATTTAGACTTGTAGTGTCTGGTCCTAAAGACTGTCCAACGCACAATATGTGTGTATTTAGTCCTGTCCTAAGTTCTGGATCATGCCTTTCTTGAACGGCTTCTGCTCCCAGTACTCAAATATGTGTCTATAAATTGGCAGGACGAGATTATCAGCAACCCTCACCAGTTCATTGAACTTGACGCTGAGTTGCCTTTGGCACTGCTTGACCAAAAAGAAGTTAGTATGTTTCCTGCTGTGGAGATTGTGGCTTTCACGTTACAGCTTCGCTTCAATAGCAGTATTTTCCTTTCATCAGCAGTAGCACTTGAACCCCTGTAGGGCTTATGGTTCTGATATACTGGGTGGTACCTTCAGGCTGGCAAGAAGCTGCTTTTGATTACCAACTCGGATTATCATTATACGAACCACATGATGCAATTTGCTTTCGACCAGTTTCTTCCGGACGGAATGAGCTGGCGAGAACTATTTGACATGGTGTGTGACACACATATTCAATGATGAATGCACAGGAGGCTAGAAATGCATACTATTCCATTATAAATTCTCAGTGCCGTCAGGTAAATTCTTCGGTTGGAAAATGTCTAAGATGAGCCTGTTCTGAGCAGGTCATCGTCTCCGCCAAGAAGCCAGAGTTCTTCACCCTTTCTCCCCCGCTTTATGAGGTTGTGACGGAAGATGGTCTTATGCGACCTGCATTTAAAGCCAAACCAGGTAAGCTCCTGCTTTGTTTGTGACACCCTAGCATGTTTAAGGTGAGTAAGTCCATCACAATGTAAGTGGTTATTCAGCGTTTCTCACTTCAGGAGAATTATTCCTGGTTACTTTCAGAACAAAGTATAGAGCATGTCACAAACAACAGGAAATAAATAACTCATCCAACGTTTATGAAAATGTTTAGCAGAATAGCAGAATATATATATGTATATATACTGAGTTTGCCTTGGCACTCATGAGTTTTCGAGCAGAAACTCGGTACGAGGGGTACTGACAATTGGTCAGCTACTTTGGCACTGATGAAGTCGCAGGTGTTTTTGTGGAGGTTTACTATGGCCGCCTTCTGCTTCCCTTAGCTGTTTAGCGTCTTAGGACTCCAGCATCCATAGTGCTGGTTTTGATATACTCTATATCCTGTTCTCCTACGCTTCGCTCTCATTACCCTTTAACACTTCGATCCGTTTCTGCAGCCACATCATCCGAGAACTCTTGTTTTGTTCCACTCTTCCATTCCCCAGCTAATTCCCTCCCTAGTACTTTCCCCTTCGCTCTTTGACTGCTTCCTGCTTCGCCCTCTCGGGTCTACAGTGTTCCTACCCGACTCCAGCCGTACGCCATTGGTTATTCTCAATTTGTTTCAATTATGCTTTTGCTGCAGGTTACACTCAATGCATTCTACCTTAGGGATTTCACACTACTCTAGCATTGTGATTCATGTACATATTGCTTATCGATCATTTGCACTTCATGAGTTCTGGATAACCCGTTCCCAGAACGGCTCCTGTTCTCGTATACCAATATATATATACATGTTTGTTTGCCTTGGCACTCATGAGTTTTCGAGCAGAAACTCGGTACCAGGGGTACTGACACTTGCTCTGTTACTTTGGGACTGCCTGGGGCACTGATGAAGTTGCATGTGTTTTAATGGAGATTTACTATGGCCGCCTTCTGCTTTCCTCAGTTTGTTTAGTGTCTCAGGACTCAATTGTCCATAGCGCTTGTTGTGATATGATCTATCCAGTCCTTTGGTGCTTCGCTCCTTCTCAGCCTAGAGAACATCCACTCTCTTCCCCTTCGCTCCAACTCACATTTGTTGTTTTGCTTCATGGTTCCTGTACATGTTTTCTGTACAGTCTGCCAATTTCAGTTCTCTTGATTGGTTTAGTTTTGACTCGTGGGTCTTCAATTACAACTTGTCTATTTCACTACATGCTTTACTTAGCGCCGATTGATTACAAGATGTATATCTGCTCTCTACTGCTGTTGATCAGGATATAGTAATATTTCGTTTGTGCATAACCTCGCATTTAATCTGTTAGATTCTTTACCTTATTTAGGTTTCATTGCTCATCTCGATTTGCACATATCATGTTTACATTTCATATGCACACCATTTGCACGTAATGAGTTCTGGATCCCCGTTCTTCGAACGGCTTGTGGCTCTCATGTCTGAATGTATATATGATGAATATAATAAATTATCAATAGGCGCAGGAGGGCCTTGAAATTGATTGTGGATTAGCTGTTGAGCGTTAACATGTTTCATCTTACCTCCATAGATCACGCTACGTCTAAATTCATTTTCTATGAGGCAAACTCCCCACAGCCTTTTCCTACCTGTCCCTGGCAGGTGGTCTTTACTGTGGTGGAAATGCACTTATGGTGGAGATGGCTTTGGGAGTCCATGGTGATGAAACTCTGTACGTGGGAGACCACATCTACACAGATGTGAGTCAATCCAAAGTGCATCTGAGGTGGAGAACGGCCTTAATTATTCGTGAGCTTGAGAAAGAGGTATTGCCTTATACTCTTGAATTGACTTTGTTGATATCTCAAAGTTATTTTCCTCTTCATTTCAATTTTCTCGTGTCATTTGAGTAGAAATGTCAACCCTGCTTTTGTCTTTATGAGTTTGTCAAGAAAGTCTACCGCTTTGAGCTTGACTATTGAATAGTGAATATCCAGAAGGTCGTCTGATTCACTTTACTACGAACAGAAAAATACAACTAGTGTGTGAGAACATTTCAGGTTAGAGGTTACAAGAGTGTGACAGTCCTCTCCAGATTCCAAGTATCTATGGCCATAACGGTTGACGATATTCTCATTTTCAGGTGAAGGCTCTGGCATATGGACGCCAGCACCGAGCCAAGCTTATAGAATTGATGAACCAGAAAGAAGTTGTGGGCGATGTTTTCAATCAGTTACGACTGGCTCTACAGCGTCGAACTGTAGGCCGCGCAGCTCAGGTGACCTGACTCAGTTTGAATTGACAACTCATCTTATCACATATAAGGCCTTTTACGTACCTTACTGTTCAGTGACATTCTACCAAGCTGTCCTAATAGAAAAATTCAGGCACATGGACCTTTAGAAGAAATAAACACCAGGATGGGGTTAATTATGATGCGATGATACATATGATGCGTATAGGTACGTAGCCTATCTTATTTTCTGCAGGTTTCCTTCATTAGTCATTTTGCAACTTCTGTAACATCAAGGCTATGTTCACGATAGATGAGAGATTCATTTGTTGAGAATAACTAAAGAATAGGAAACAGCAAAAGACAGATAATAATAGTTCAGAAAATCACATGAATCTCAAACATGTGAGGTCGGTCATACGCCAGTAGAACGCCCTTGCTGTTCTCTCCTAAGATACACGGCACTGACCATTTTTGGGTGGTGGCAGACACCGGCAGCAAATAATATGGATGGAGAGGTACTTGCCGAATACATGCAGAAACTTCTGGTGCTCATGGGAAGGCTTGACCAAAAGATAGCACCAATGTTGGAAGCTGACGGACAGTTTTTCAACCCGCGGTATAAATCCAACTAATCACTTGTTTTGCAAGGTCATACTAACTATCCAGGTAGATTGTTGGGCTGGTGCCTAAACTGACTTTGCCTGCTGGTGTCAGAGGACTTGACTTGTCCTAACATTGTAGATGGTATTTGATTTCTGGCAGGTGGGGGTACCTTTCAAGGGCAGGTTTATGGGATAAAAGCCACCTGACGAGGCAAATCGAGAAGTAAGACCATAAATCTTCTCAAAACAAGTCGAGTCCTGTTTTCTTGCAACGAATCTTCCTTTGTAACTGCATCCGAGAGTGATCTCATTGGTGCCGTGCAAGGGCTTATGAAGTCAGCTCCTCGTATACTTAAGAGTGGAAACCCACGCTTGAAGATCCCTGTAGGATGCAACCTGTTTTATCAATCAATGCTCCCCTACCTACCCTTGGAATGCGAATTCAGGTTGACTGATATGAGTCGTAAAAACAGGATTCAGACTCTTTTGTGTTTTCCGATGTTGAAGAAAGCAAATAAACTAGGAGATGTGCTGGCATTGCTTCCATTTACCGTTGCAAAATCCTGTCTCTTTGTATTTGTCATGCAGGTATGCAGATATTTATACTTCCAGGGTCTCCAACTTCTTGAGATACACTCCATTCATGTATTTTAGATCACAATCTCAGGTAATATGTCCGCTTATTTACGAGCAAGTAGACAGCATTTGTGCCATCACAGGACTTCTAAACTGATGTTTGCTATTTCTTACCTCAATTCAATGAAAGTTTTAGGAGCTAGTATATATTAAAACGATTCTTTTCTCCTGGCAGTTTCGAGTAGGCAGAATGTGTGGCGATGCTGGACTGGATTGTGCGTACTAAAGCTCACATAGATGTTTCTTGAGATTACAGCGATCATGCTGAAACTAATGGAACAGCTTGTAACGAGTTTCCACTCGTGTCAAAGAAGTGGATATGATAATATCTTGTTTTTAACTTGTGAATAGAAATTGTGATAGAATTTTAGTTCACTCACATGAGAGCAATGTGAGGGCTTTCTCCCAAATTCATGTCCAAGGATCGATCAAACAAACCCTTCTCCTGGAAATTACGTTAAATACTCTTACATTAATTTTCTTGTTAGATCGGCCTTTCCAGTTGTCTCAAAGTCACCTGCTTTAGACTGAAGGGGGAAGACCAGTAACACAGGTTAGATTGTGACTTCCACAGATTTTACACTATGTATCTAGAATAAGTTATGAGCTTTAACTAAGTGGAACATGTTTTCCAGTTGCCTCACGTGTTTCTGGATGAACGACCTTGAAACTCTTCACGCAAGATGACCAACTGACAGAAATTATGGACGTAATTCTGAGTTTGGTGTTCCTTAACCTGATTTCCTCTGCATACCTCAGAAGTAAAAGCATACATCTTTCGATACACTGTTTCTGCTTACAAAGACGAGGTCCCTTCTGTCCCTACATTAATTTCCAGGAAGGAGCCAGTCTGACTTTCACAATCCTGTACTCTGACTGCTCTTTCCATTTGTGGCCGCTCTGAACTAAGGCAAGATATCTAGTACGTATATGTCACGTCCTTTTTAGATGCATGATAGCATCCACTATACTTCTTCACCCTTGCAGACCTAACATGGGAACAAGTGGTTCATACACGAGTCTGTCTGAGCTGTGTCCAAATTCACTAGTTGGTGCCCTTCGTAATTGGATTGTATTTAATGTTCATAATTGACAAGTATGTTCCGGGACATTGTCTTCTGAACCTAAGACAACGGTGGTTGACCGCGCAGACATTGGCACATGACTGCAATACATACGAAGTTGATGAAGATAGCATGGAGAACAGCTTCGTTGAGCCTCCAAGACAGGTCAATAGGAACAAGTGATTACTTCCGACGAGTCTCTAAATCTAGAGCCACCAGCTCCTGAACTCACGACTCCAGCCGTCAACTGTGAACATTGCCGATTTGGTAATCATTTAATTTTGGTAGCAGTGCTAGTAGACTCCGTAATTTAAAAGAGCTTCTCATGTGGCAAGCTCATTGCGAAGCTTAGGGATGAGTAGCTCTTTTGCTTCTTGTGATTTTGATGCGGAAACTGGACTGGTTTGATGTCCAGTCCTAAGGGGACTTTGTATAGCTCCTTATTGTAAAGTCTCCTGAGTCCATTAAATTTTGACGATTTACTCAAATTTATTTGGTCAAGTTTGATCGCGAGGACATTAGCAGGGTACTTTTTCAGATCTTCACTATGTCTGTCACCTCGACAGATGGTCAGCCATGCACTTCAAATTCAGGAAAAGCAATCTACCTCAAGTCTAGAGGGCCTTTCTAGGTCTGTTGTAATCTATGGGTTCCAGCTATGTCTGTAGGAAATTAATACTGTCTGGAGATTTCAATCCCAAAACGAAAACACAGTGGCCACTCTTTTGCCTAGCAGATGATCAGAGCTTTCGCCCAGCTAACCCTCTGGAGTTCCTTGTCATACGCCTATTACCTTGATGTTTACAGCAAGTAAAGATCGGCCATCGAAATTCGTCGTGGACAACTCAATCAGCTTTTTGTTCAGGCTTATGGGGTGATTTGTTTGTTAGATATCGGTTAATATATTAGTTATGTGAAAATGATGCGTATTCTGCACAATTCATGAATGCCACAAGTCTCATTCTCTTGATGGTAACTCACAGCCGTGAAAGGTAAATCACAGATTATGATTTTCATGCAGAACGTATTTTTGAGGAGGATTTGTATTGGTCGGTGGCAGAAACCCTGAGTCATATGTTGAAAATGAATTGAGCTTTATAACGCAAACTCGAAACGCGTATAGTCACATATTTTAACCCCAACCTGGGGCCATGTTCTGAGCGAACTGAATCTTTGAGAAGATTCTTCGCTTAGACCATACCACCCGTTTGCTTAGACCACAAAATTTCATTTTTATCGTTCTAAATCAAAGTTTTGCGCAAGTGCTTTTTGAGATATTCGCTTTATATATTGATCGCTAGTATGTTTTATCAGTAGATGAGAAGAGTGTTAAACGAAGGAGATATTTCATGATGGGAGACTTTTTAATTAAGAATAAATATAGATTAAAGTATTAAGTAAAGTAATGTAAACTAAAGTTGATGAGTAAATTTAACATAGAGAGACCACTTTCTAGATAATTTCATTTGTTTGATTTGACAAGTTTAACACAATTTCAAAACACTCCAAAACTACATCAAAAATCTTCAAAGATGCATGTGATAGTAGGAGAGAGGTTATAACCACCATTTTCAAGTACTTCACATTACGACAATTACACCTGTTGATTACGATATCAGCACACCATCAATAAAGTCACAAAGTCCAGCAAGTTGTTCAGCTGGACAAATACAAACGACTTACGGTTGAAGACATCTATTGTGAAAAATATGTACTGAACGTTGTCGACACTTATTATAGAAAAAATTTCATTTTGAGAAAATGAGTCAGCTAAAGTTTACTCAATAATTTGATTTTTCGAAGTTACTATCTGATAATTAAACTTAGAACAGATGAATGATAAATTATGTTTTAATCTATGGGCACAAGCAACACAATTACTACTCTTTTACCAATTAAGTAAAGACAGAATGCAGAATATCAATATGTTTGGCTAATCAAACAGATATTGAACATTGATCAAAATATGTGCACTTGTCGTCCTAATCAAGCATTCGGAGACATATATCACAGATTAGGATCTGTTTTATCATTCAAGCAGATAGAAACTATAGACTAATAATCTGTCTTCAACCAGTCAGCTGTGTTGAACCAGAGTTAGCGAAAGAATCAGCACTGGAAGATGGTAGTGAGTACAGAGTGCAGACTGTTTTGACTAGATTTACTGTGAACATAAGAAATAGATGCATGTAGTCGGTACCTGGGTTCAGTTACGAGTATGTCTGTGTTTCATTCGGAATTTGTGCAATAAACTGGCGCAGTGTTTATGTCTTTAGAAGCTTATAGCACTCACAGGAACTTTCCAGTTCCTCACGAGCTATTTGAAGCCCAAACTGCAACTACCAATATCGAGATCCTGACTTTCTTGTATGTTCTTGTTAGAAGGATTGATGACAGTAATCACGGAGTTTGAAATCGGAATGTTTCATTGTGGTGTAACAGAGACAAGCCCGAGGAGAGTCACAATATATCACTATTATACACATTTCTTCAAAATTTGCTGTTGGCAATATATTCTCAAAGTTTAAAAAACGAAGTTTTCGGCAAATTGATCATAGAATTTCAATTGTACAAATGTGCTTTACTGTCAACTCTAGTCCAGATTCAACTCAAAAGTCAACTTAGAATCGCCACATTTAGACATAAACTATTGTACAGATGGTAACGCAAGCTCTACATAAATTGCACCCTGGATTTTTGTAACCAGTCACATGTTGTAACCAAACCAATCAGAAATCGCCTACTTAAATACTTAAATTACACATGCTGGCATCAGTCAGCATGCGACTTAGTTCATGTTGGTGAACTTCGCATCCGAGTCGGGCTTAGAGCTGGGTGGGCCCTCCTTCGTAACATCGTAAGGCTCCTCGCCGAGGGTGGTGTTCATGGTTGTGAAAGAAGCCTTCGGGGCTGTGCATACTGCTCACATGTAAAACACAGAAAATTGTTTCAATACAAATTAGTATCGATATCGCCCATGATAGTAAACTTTCAGCTAACCCGACGTATGTCATTGATATTTCTACTTTGCAAGAGCATGCTTGTCTCTGGAGATCACGGGACAATTCACAACTTCGCGTAACTAACTTCACGACGTCTGGAACAGACCGTACCTGGACAAGCGTAAGTGGCGTCATCTTGCTCTTCGAAAGGCATGTCTAGATCGTAGATGTAACCACAATCGTTGCAGACGTAAGCGATTCGTTCAGCCTTTGGTACGTCTTTCTGTGGGATGGGTGCAGTCGTGGTGTACACCCCAAGAGGAGCCTCAACGCCGGATACACCTGGTGGTTTTGTTGGTGCAGAAGGTCCTGAGTCATTACCCTCAACTCCAGCGCGGATGCCAAGACCTCGTCGAGCCGATGGCCTTGAAAACGCCTTCAATTCAACACCTGTATAGAATCACAAACGATGTGACTGTCAACAATCTTATCGCTTGTCAGAGACACTCGATATTCTCTTATATTTGAGGCTCAGAGAATCGCCTATTGAGCTTCTGTGCACCGTCCTCTTCCCGAGAACGAGAAAATGCAGTGATGATCTAGATATTCAGAAAGCCTTGATACGCACTAACGAAGATAGTTACGTAGAGTTGAGTCGTTCCAACTTGGTAATTGATGCAGTCAGTTCAGTAAACTTACGAGAAGAGCTGAATGATTTTGTGGAGAGAACAGTCAGACTGGAAACGCTTGAAGGGACAAAAGTGGTGCTCAGCATTGTTGCCATAGTTGCTAAGAAAATCTTTCGCGAGGACTGTTAAAGTGCTGAAGGCTGAAAGAAGTAAAAGAGTGTGTAAGGCGTGTGTTCGGAGATGACTGTGTGTTGACAAATGAAGAGTTGAAAGATGTGCTTACAATGGGCAGTGTGAGCTCTTAAGTACTCCCGAAGGAGTGATCGCGTGGCAGGCAGTGATTGTAACCGAGACTCGACGTTGCATGCTGAACACGAACAGCAGGTTTCCCTGCAGTCAAAAGCAATTCTACGAGACCGTTATGCGGATCCCAGTCTTCATGGCAACGTCGACAATCATGTAAAGGTAATTTGAAATGAAAACTTCACGCAGAACGTTTTCCAACTTACCCAATACGAGCCCAGAGAAAAGCTTTCACGAGTTCACGGCATTCCTACTGTATACAAGTGTACAGAGATATGAATCTTACATTACGTGAATACAAAACCTCGTAAGCAGACGGGAAAGGCGATCATCCTACTTATCGAAAGCGACAAAGATTCGTAGTTACATTTAAACTGCAGAAACATACCTCGTGTTGAAATATTTCTGGTCCGAATTCCAACGCAGTTAAACTTGACACGTCGTGACAAAATGTAGAAGCTAGCACCAGGAGTGTGTAAGGACCAGAATCTCGTACATCTCCTCAGTTCCATTGGCGTCGGGTTTATAATTCAGAATCAAGCAGCACATTCCAGCAAAGATTTGAGGAAGTGTTCTTTTGAATCAGCTTACGCCACGCTGTAAAAGCAAGCTAGGTGCTCAGCACCACAGCATAAAAACGTGTGGTTTTACATCTGACTCCTGTCAACCTCTTACTTCTTCTAACCTCCATTGCCGGCGCGTGTTCCCCATGTCTGAATTTTGTCCTCAGCTTCTTCACATTCTCGCATGGGAAGTGTCTGTAAGTGGATTATCCTTCCAAGTTAGATTTCTAATTTTACATATTGTATGTTAATCTCAGTTACGTCTCCACTAATTAATTTTAAATGGTTATAGGAAGTTTCTTTGGTTTTGGTCTATTTCTTTTTACATTAAATACTCGAGTGTTGAATAACAGTTTGTTAATATGTTTATATAAAAATTTATCAAATTAAACTATTAACCATCTTGTACGAAAAATATCGACAATTTTATTTGTAAGAAAAGAAGAGATGTAAGAAGATAGACTACCTCATATTTGGATATATTCGGAAGATAAAAGATGAATTTACGGAAAACACAATGTTTTAAATAGATTACGACAAGCTAAAGGACATTGATAAAGTAATGTGAAATTGACAAATAAATATATTGCTGGTCAGAATTAATTAATTTACTCTAAACATTTTTACGGGTTTTGGGACATCTAACTACTATTGAAAATAGTTAAGGACCTTGTTCCCCAGATATCTGATTTTAAGTTCTTTCCCTCTCAATCTGGGTTACTAGTATGTCATAACTGATACCATCAAGGAGACAAGTGGAAATTTAAATATGTTTTACGAGACTAGCTTAACTGAAGTAGCGTCAACGAGATTTAAAGTAGCGTAACTTGAAGTAGTTTCAACGAGTTTTAGGCTTGCTAAGAGTCAACAAGCCTTATTAAGGCTAGTGTTTCGTTATGCTGTAATCAGTGGATCTATTGATTATAAATATTCTACGTAGAAACTGTTAGGAAGACTAGCTTAGGTTCAAGTAGCTCCAACGAGGGTAACTTTGCTAAGGGTCCACAAAGTTAACTGAATTAAAAAATTTGGTTGAAATCTTATTATGATATAATAAGTGGAGTTATTGTATATATTTCAATAAAGGAGTAATGAAATGATAGAACGTGTCGAGGAATATTTCTAAAAATATTTCTAGCTATTTCTAGCTTTACTCGTTTTTTGAAATTTATAGAATGTAACAGTAGTATATAAATCTGAAATGTGGGGTAAAAGATTTTTTAATTAAATATTTATCTATTTATTCATAAATTAATTTTATTTTCATTTATTCATTTTTATGTCTAGAACGTTCTAATACTATGTAATTTTTATATTATGTGCTTAGTACCACTTTACTATGTACAAATTCATACACATACCACTTTACAAGTATAAATTCATAGTAAACTCGTACTAAAATTTTATTTATTTTTTGTTTTTTAATCTTAATTGAAGAAAAACCAAATCTTGAATAAATTGATACGATTAATGACGTTTTTATACGTCCAATGATGCCAAAAAGGGTAATTCCATCTTCCTTTAGATTTGGATTATAACTTTCTTTTTGATAGCTAAATCTGTTAAGGCTTCAAGTTATAAAGACTGAAATTTAATTCTGCAGTCATTGTCATAATATAATAACGTATCAAATTCTATATTTTCCCTCAATATATTATGTTAAATATATTTTAATCATCTTTAAATGACATGGTTTAATAAATGTCTTGATTATATTTTTTCATATTTTTACTGATAACTTATATTATATATGAAATCTCAAATAAAATTATCAAATAAAATTTTATTTATTAACTCAAGTGTTAGTATACCTTTATAATATGCCAAAATCAAATTTCAATTATACTTATAAAAGGAAATGGCTATAAAAGGAAAAAGTAACATATTAACAGTTGCGTGAATTTGTTAGTAAATATGTAAAATTATAAGTATGAGAAAAGACTTCAAGAGGTAAATATAATCTTATAAAATATTTGAATGATCTTATAATCTTATGATCTTATTTTAGATTAATTTTAATACATAATTATTTTTAAATCTCAATAGTTGGACTGTCAGAAAATTTTAATATTATATTTTAGGATAATTTTATATTATAAATTTAAATATTAAATCATGTATAAATTAGACATATAAAGTGAAGCGACATAATATAAAATTATTATGAATGGTACAAGCTATTATGTAAGGCCAGATAATTATAACATTATCTGAAATTCAATAAGAAAATTATCTCAAATTCGATATGGTATGAGAGCCAAAACAACTGGTCAATAAGGTTAGCACTTGCCTTCATCTTGGTTATAGTTATATAAGTCTTGCTCTACAGGATTATGTATATGTACTTTGAAAGAAGAACTCCAATAGAGTTCTCACATCAATTATATTATAGTTCTATAAAGCTAACTATATGGTATGGACTAAAACATTATGTTTTGACTTGTAGCACTCAAATATTCCTTTCATGGTCTTGTCGGAGTATGCATAAAAACCAACATAAACATAAAATGAAGATCCTTCAAATGGTTATTAAGTCTGTTCCAAATTTCATGTTCTTTGGTACTTTGAAGAGCTTTAGTTTCCTCAATAACTTCCGAAAGGTACAATATTTGCAATCGTTACGAGATTTTTGGAGATCTTCATCAAGTTCACAATATCTTGCACACTGCTACTCGGACAAGCCCCGATAGACAAACACTAGGTGTGAGTCATGTATCATGCTTGGCAAACTTGATTGCCAATTTCACTTCTTTGAGTATTTCCTTCTAGTTGGAGATGACCTTGATATTCACTTGAGAATCAAGTGCTATATCTTATTTGCTTTATCCGACTTTGAAGCACTTCTGAAGAGCTAGATTAGCAATATATCCTTACAAGAGAAATAACACTCGTGGTAGTAGTGGACCTATGCTTCTTTGTCTTGGTAGTATCCTTCTTTCCATGTCAGTGGGCCTAAGTCTTGCTTGCTGGTCTTTGATGGTATCCTTCTTTTCATGTACATTGGTCAAAAAAGGGCGATGGTCTAGGTATTTAGTGGTATTGCATAACCCTGATCGTTTCACAATTGATACAAACATTAATACAGGGAAATGTAGATTATTAATTTTATCTTTAATCTCCCTCCGAATATTGCAGCTAACCACCGTAAACCACTATGTTACTTGCATGGAGCCTAACATTCTATTTGTCTAATTTTAGGCATACGCATCAATGCATCAGAGTATCAATCATGGAAGTATAAAAGTTATTTATTCTCACCAAATCATGTATATGCTCATCGTCACTTTTTTGTGGTGTTTAACGTATGTTAGCTGCATATGTTTTCATCTTCTGCTCCCAAAAGTTACCCTAAGACGGATGATTTCTATTTATTAGAATATACTTGATTCTTCTGGAAATCACATGTGTAAATTTAAATTTTAAAATTCTAGTCAGTTTTTCTCGCCCAGACTCATCTGCATTTCATCACTTCTAAGTGGTTAGGAGCCCAAACTGTCCGAGAAACATTTTGTGGCATGGCCACCGCATACACTGACACTCAATTGGTTGTTACTCAACATAATGTAGAAGCCTATATGGAATCAATGCAATACAAATATATTGATAACGAAGTGTAAATTGTTAAAGTTATGCTGGATGTGGTTGATGGCCAACACGACAGAAGATTTAAACACTGATCGACTCTTATGACGAGGCTTTTGCAGTAACAATCTTATTAAGGTCGAAGCGCTGTCGTTAGTGTGGAAACTTAACCACCCAGGTGACCAGATAAAGGCTCTTCCACCCTCAAGTTGTTAAATATATCACTCATCCATCACCGCACCACATCAAATTGGAGGGTTTTGGACTTCATTGTACTCGTTACCCATAACCCACATGATCACCAACAAAGGTTTGCAATTTACAAAAGAGGCACAAATCAACTGTTCTGTAGATGAAACGTCCAAATTTGTGAGTGATGGAAACGTAACCTTTCAAGACTGCATAGAAAAAGACGTATAATTCAGTCCAATCCCCCGAAACGTACGAGCGTAATTGTTCTCTTTATCAATTTCTTTGACCTTAATTACACATATGAAGTTTTCAATCTAGAAACAATTGAAACATTGTATCGATAGATCGCATGGATAGCTTTCACTTCTTGGGTTCACTGTACGAATCATTTAAAGGGACGATCTGCACGACCTACCCAGCCATTCTTACGGGATGAGATGGATTAAGCCGCCCGAGCATTCTAATTCTCCTCACAACATATGGAAACCAGTGAAAACAGCAACGAAATAATCACGGTAATTAGGGCAAAGATCAAGGTCTTGGCCTCTCTTTCTTTCTCCGTTCCTGTTTTGACCTGTATCTTCAATCTGCTCGCATTCTGCTTTTCCAAGTCTCTTAGCAAATCAAGTAGCTCCTTAAATCCAAGGGCCATGCCATAGTGGTGACTACTAGGTAGTGCAGGCAAAGAGTAATCCAATCTGCTTGTACATTGAAAGAAAACCGATGAGGTGTCAAGTTCACAAACTGAAACCAAGGACTCCATAATCTTACATAGATTTCTTACTCAGTGAGCGCATCCATAGTGTATACTGGCAAGACATCCACTGCATCCAATGTCTGTCTGCCTTGGAAGGAAGTTCAAATTCGTGTATTGCCGGAAGATGTCCTCGCGCTCTCCGTTTCCAAGGTAACGAAAACTACTGCTGGATACTGGTCCAGCGCCATGTACATTCCGAAAATATTGTTAAGTTGCGTGCAACTCAACAGGACGAGTGGTCGTCGACAGATCTAGAGAGTACCCGAGTGGACAGCAAGGAAGACGAAACACATTAAAAATGCAGAGAAATGCACAAGAATTTAAGCGTCTCCCCTTAGACATGGAAACTAAGAACTAACTACGGTGGTCTGGCGATGATCAGATCTACTTACACGTGCAATCTTTTTCGAGGAGAGATCCGGACAACAATTCTAGCATTGTTGTCGTCGGGAATTTCCAGAAGTGCGTCATCTATCCTCGTGGAGAAGTCACTACCAATCTCTGGGACGCCACTGTCTGCATAAGAACAAAAGACCGGACTGCTCGTCAACAGGATTACCATGAGGCAAAGAGCAGTTGTCGTCATCTGAGGTCCCAAGATAACTTGAACCCAAGGGCTCGGAGATTCCGAAGGATGCAGCAGACGTGTAAGCTTAACAACTTCTGCAAGATATCCACTCATAAACTTAAGTTGGAAATTCTACGCAGTATCATAATCTGTTCGACACCTCTTTGACAGATTCCTTATGTTTCTAAGGAATATGCGAGAAATCAGCTTCACACAGCTAACCTAGAGAACTTAATCTGCTACGCAAAAGGAGCACATACACGTGCATCCAATCCGCCCCGGAAACAGAACCGGGAATCCACGGAATACTTCCGGCATTCAGGAACACGAATACTGACCCTGGGCACGGTACTCATGGTACGAGCTCGGGTGGTTTGAGGGTACGGTACCCATGGTACGAGCTCGTGTGGTTTGACTCATGGTACGAGCTCGTGTGGCTCAAACCACACGAGCTCGTACTGGATTTAGGCGGTACGTGAGATTTAAATCTCAGATTCATACCGTTTGTCCATAAGTGATTCGACCTTGTGTAATAACGCACTAGCAAACGCAAGGAGATCCGCCAGGATAGGATTCAATTACTTGACCGAGATAAAATTAACCGATTTCAATTTTTGAAAGTAGTTTCAATCAACCTCGAACGTTTACATTATTTAAGTAGCAAGTCTCAACAGTTGCCGCGGGCAGCCTTGCCTGTATTTTCCGTAGTGCGTACCGAAAGGAAACAACCAGCACCCTCCGATGAGACAAAACAGGGACATCACTTGCTGTTCACAAAAAGGCTTGCCCGTCACAAGCAAGACTAACACAGGGTGCAAGCGGCAGGAATCAAACAGCAGTTATGCTAAGAAGTTTCAGTTTGGGCTGCACTTTCGATATTAAGGATGGAGGGATCGAGAGATTGAGATTGTCAGATCTCAACCCTCGACCCCAGAACTGTCTTCAAACTGTCCACATTTGGGTCCTGAAATGGTAACATCAAAATTGGAAATGATCGAGTCAAGTATGACCAAAGTTTTGAGTGAGCTTAGAGTGTCCAACTGACGTATCAACCACCAGAAAACTTACTCTACTTTAAGAAAGATGTTCAGTCGAGAAATCGCAGAGGACATGGGCGAAGGACAGATGTAGAGGACAAGCTGTCTCACAAAATTCATGGCGAGGGAAAACAGACAAGTTCTACTTTTACCAAGAGAATCAGGTAAGTGAAATTCAGTACTATGATTTAGAAAAATCTTATATCAACCGCTATTCAAACTTTATGCAGATTTGAAGAGGGGTAAACACTCCATCAATAAGACCTTCAGATGATGCAGAGTCCACAGGCCGCCCGTGGGGCTCAAAACCCCCCCACCACAAGGTTTAAGAGCCTAGCTCAGTTGGTAAACTGAGCTATCAATTGGTATTCATTCACAATTCATTCACTACACAATTCATCAATTGGTAACCGCCCTAGCTCAGTTTACTACCAATTGACAACGTCCACATCCTGTAGAGATTCTCGATAAAGATTGTAATGGTCCGATTTTTCGAAAAATAAAAAAGATATCAAGTGGGACTTATTGCTTCTCATTAAAGCTAAAACCCGTCGTCGAGTAAACATCCGCCTTGCCCCCTGGTGAAGGAAACAAAACACATGGGGATGTGGTCCGGTACAGCGAAGTGACAGGCAAACGCTGTATGACAAAACTATGACAAGAAGTGCAATAGTGAACTACCAGTTCTATACCATAGTTTACGTCAGGACAGTGTTTCTGAAAATCTTTTACGCAAATACTAATAGTTTCCACCAAGGGATATTACCGTGCGCAAACTAAACTTCCAGCACATCAGCTTCTCTACACGAAGAGGACAAGGGCCTAGTTGATTGACGTGCGCACATTCCGTAATCAGTGCTGCATCCAAATATCCACTTACGGATCGCGGGGTGATCACTAACACCTATTTCTACTACAGTTTGCACGACATGCAAAACAACTGTCAACAAGGCTTTATTTAGATCCAAGCTGCTTGGATCTAAAGCCCGGCATAGACGGTCAGGAAACACTTTCGTTTCGGGACACCTTCATTACGTACATAGTTGAAACAAGCTTTGCATCAGTTTAGAAGTTTAGTTTCCGCCTGTTCACACAGAGATGGACTTTAACAATATTCCAGCTTTTAAAAATACTCTTAACTGCACAAAAAGTTGCAAGAAAGAGCAAAAAGTACTTTGAAGCAAGACGTGGACCAACGTGGCAGCTGCGTGATTTAGCTGGCAGTTTGATATGACCATTGTGGCAGCTGATTGTTCTAGTTAGTAGCATATACAGGAACTGCTTTAGACCGTCTCGCGCGAGGCGGGACTGCTTGTAGGTCTTCTCGGTAATTAGAATTAAGGAGATTTTCCATCCGTGTCGAGTTTGCTTCAACGTTATGAAAAATATAAAAGCGAAGTCTAGTTGTCGAAAATGATCAATGCCAGCATTGCCTGATTGAACCCACGGCAGAAGCTTTGCGGTGTTGCAAAGTCCAACTGGAAACCAGAAAAGAAAACTGTGCATCGGCCGGGAATCGAACCCGGGTCTGTTCCGTGGCAGGGAACTATTCTACCCCTAGACCACCGATGCTACCCCTGTGCACCGCCGCCCGGGGGGCTCGAACCCCCGACCACAAGGTTAAGAGCCTTGCGCTCTACCAACTGAGCTAGGGCGGCTTGGTGTTCAGACTATGAAGGTTTACAAATCTACCAAGTCTCATTTTGTCAACGACACCCAACGTACTAAGCTGAGAACCTAATCAATGCTGCGATGCTCGTATGCAGAGTCAGAATAAATCTGAGTGTACAGGTTCCTGTGCATCAGACCCGGCACCTTGAGGTCATGCACACCAGAAATAGGAAGGAGGGTCTGATGTACGAGAAATCCCTACTCGGTTATTCCCGTGGATGTGAAGAGAGCACGAGCGGATGTCTGATGAGTACGCCAGATCCCACGGAGCCATGGGCTCACACCGCCAGACGTCACAAGCTATAAACCAAATCTACATTGAGAGGCATGTCAGCCGGGGAAACGCAAATTTCTCAAAAAATGGATTGGAATAAGGAGAACAGGTAACGGCAGCAGCTGTAGCTATGGTGGAGGTGCGGGGTATCGATCCCCGTGCCTATCGCATGCAAAGCGATCGCTCTACCATGTGAGCTACACCCCCATTGGGCGACATTGTTGAAATGACATAATATAGTCTAGAGAAACGTTGGGTTCCCCACTTTGGAGCGGAGTGCATAGAATTGCGCTCCATTTCTCTTCTTAGCAAGTCACTTTCAAATACCCAAAATAAATTAACAGTTAGTCCCATACAGGGAACGAGCACACTGTAAAGACTGCATTTCACAGCCAACTACGAGACTGTAAAAACTCACGACATAGACAACCACTCCCCAATTAGCACTGTTCGGCGAGGAACACGAGAAAAATGAATTCCCTGGATTGAAAATGAGAGACAGACTTGAGGTTTGTAACGCAATCTGCAGCGAGAAGCGTACTGCTACGCTTAAAGTACGCAAAGAAAACAATATTAACATACCCAACAGGAATGAGCAGGGCAGGAGGCAGCACGACAAGTAGCAATTCCCTCTGCAGAGAAATTATTATTAGGAGCAAAAGCAGCTGGAGGTGCGGGGTATCGATCCCCGTGCCTATCGCATGCAAAGCGATCGCTCTACCATGTGAGCTACACCCCCGCTTACATTACACATGACTTGCACAGTTACTATTACTGCAAACCTTCACCCACTCTTTGACTCTCCTTACCCGCACTCAGGTATGGGGAGATTGAGTTACCAAGCCTTCTTCACTGAGTCATGCATTAATGTGCTATTTCCCAGATGGCAATCAAGTATCTGGCCGTTTGAGGTGCAAGTCTGCGGGCTTAACTTCACAGGCAGCTTTGTAGGCCATTAAGAGGAAGGTTTTGCACCAACAACCGCCGCAAAGCATTGCAGTCTAACAAGGAGCCCATGTGAACACCGTATTTTCTGTCCCAATGTAGACCCGGCCATCGCTCCACCTTGTCCATCGTGTTACCATCACTGGCCCCTAACTGCACACTGGCAAAACGGAGGGCCCAGTTGGCGTCTTGCAGGAGACGCATGTGAGATCTCCTATTTCAACCAGTAAGGTCTCAGTCGCCAAAGAAGAGGGGCTACTAAGGCCCTTTCCTCTCTCTTCCCGAAATAAGATTGGGGGTTTGAAATAAGTCGATACACGTTTAGTGCTAACCGGGACTTGCCTCCCCATCGACTTTCCCACTAGGCAATGGTACTCCACTTTCCGTTGGAACCCGACTGGTCTTCTTCAGCAAACTACTAGAGTAAGTTTCCGGCTAGAAGTGTGTCATGGTGTGCACCAGGTCAAGACCAGGCCTTGTGAGGAAGCTTACTCTCCCTCTAAGATGGATCCCACGAGTGAAATCCAGGATTTTCCATGGGGTAGTCCGCGTGTTTTGAAGGATGAGCAAATGTCTCAATCTACTCAGAACTCGTTCACTGGTCAGATAGTAGATAAAGGGGATGTGTTGGTCCTCACCCAATCGGGTCTGCGGGCTATAGCTAACACGAGAGATGGTCAAATCAAAGCTGCAGCATACAAGTACAGCCTTGGTGTTTCGGTTTTGGCCCCAAATTCTAGGGACTCTGGTTGACCCGCCTAACCAACTCAATGTCACCTTTAGCCACCGTGAAAGGCGATGTTGCCGTGGTCGGTACATTTAGTTGGAAGTTAAGATCGTTCACGACTAGTTAATTCTGAGTGTCCTAAACCAGACGAATCCTGGCAGAGATGGTGCGCAGTGTAACAGCCACCATAGACCAAGCGTACTGTCCGAGTTCAATTGATAATGTTACGATCCCTGTGGCTTGCATGGATTTCGATCGGGACACCGCATTATCTCAGGGAGAAGTACTGAACCCAGGAAAATCATTAAAATCGATGAAGAAATACAGATCTGGAGGTGCGGGGTATCAAACTCCCTGCCTATCGAATGCAAAGCGCTCGCTCTACCATGTGAGCTACACTCCTGATCGATTTTGGGTTCGTGGAACCTAATACAGGTATCTCTACCATGTTTTGGAATTTCTCAAAGTCGGAGGTTAACCGCAATAAAATCCCTTCACCTGATGGAATTTGCTACTGTAATAAAAGACACTATGTCGACATTTATGAACACCGAATAGGTATGTCATGAAGGTTTCAAAGGAGAACATAAAACTGGAGAATTGTTCGAGCTTTGAACTCGACGTGAATCGAACACGCAACCTTCTGATCTGGAGTCAGACGCGCTACCATTGCGCCACGAATCCTCTTGATGTCCACTCTGAGACGGCTTATGATTAAAAACATTGCTAACCGAAGCAGTGGATTTGCTGCGAGAAAGAGGCAATGTTGGCAATGAAGTTGACATTTGAAAGTGTAAACTGGCTTCTAGAGACAAAGAATAAAAGAGCGGGAGGAAAGACCGAGCATTGAACTCGACGTGAATCGAACACGCAACCTTCTGATCTGGAGTCAGACGCGCTACCATTGCGCCACGAATCCTCTAGATGACACAATGCAGAATAAACTTATACTTATAACTCTTCAAATGTGGACACAAGTTCGCAATAGCTACTCCCCAACTTTTCTCAGAAGAATTGACTTAGAGGTAAGTGACCTCACCTGTGATTGAGAATAGATCACATTGGAGATGGCTTCGGAACACAGACAGATGTTGAGGAGCACACATCCATGAGTTGAAACCTCAGTGTCGGTGGACTTTGAAATCCGAGGGAACATGATGCTTCCACAAAAAATATCACTTTGGGTGCAGCAGACTGCTGATTGCACATATCACAACTCTCTTGCATGCATAATTCAATCGGGCAGTCAAGGGACCAACGAAGATTCTTGAAAGCTCTGTTACCTGACCTTGCTCACAGCTAATTTTCCGGGAAGTATAGTTGCCCGTTCCATCATCAAGGACTAAATTTCCTAGGAGGTGCTGAAAATTGTCAACGACCCTGTGAAGCGTGAGTTCAAACCTATTTCTGCGTAATGGATGAGATTTAATACCTTCATAACTCCCCAGAGATGCAGACTTCACCTACTATGCTCTGGTTAACTCTGGAATTCGCTGTGCTGTTGATCTTCGGCATACAACACGGATGTAAACCCATCATGGTACGCCGCTTGTGACCAATGGAGGTGTAGCTGCAGTACTGATCAGACTACAGAAGGGATGCCAGCATGCGTCACGGACGAGAGAATGCAATGCAAATCAACAGCTACATTCATGAAGTTATGCATGCACAAAATCAATGCGTACAATTTGGGAAAAACTTTGAAAAGTGGATAAAGTAGGAACGTCTAACCTTGAACCGTAAGAATCCTGACAGCAGAAGATTTCCTGAGGTGTGACAGGTCTTCAGTGTGCGTGTCCACGTTCCTGCGCTGCAATTTACTCCTCCGCCAGAAATCCGAGCCCCACACAGATTGCAACATTCGAAACCTGGAAGACTGTCTGATACTATGGGAGGTATTTCCCCCATTTAGTTGGGGAAAATTATTTCCCACCACGATGATGCAGAGTCGTTCCATTCAGCTGTGCTAACCACTAGCTGAGAAAAAGCAGCCCCTCATAAAAACACAAGGAGGATGTGAAGACCCCATCAAGCCGAACAACGGGATGACAACAGAAGTAGAATGGAGCTTAGGCCCCAATAGCTCAGGTTTGGACATCCGAGCTATGGTATGCGCCGAGCCACCAGATAGCAAGTGCCAATGGTTGGGTGCCAGAAGATCGTATACGCAGTTCGCTTCTCTGTCGCGTGGCTCCATAAGACCAACCGATGCATGAAACTCGAGATCCCGACTTTCAAGAACCTGATGTCATGTTAGATGCCCAAACCTGAACAACCACAAGATCGTCATCAACAGCGTTTCCAGCGAGTAGCACTCCATCTTTACCCACCATGCTGACCCAGTAGAGTCCTTAATGCGAACCCCGGTCAATTCATTGCACCTCATAACGTACCGCCGCCATACTCGTACTATAAATTCCACCACAGGCAGCGAACTATTATGGCACCTAGCACTGCGGATCGTCTTGCAAAAGCACTGATATCAAAACACCTACGGTGTCAGAAACATGCCAAACCGGCAAATCTATGGTAGCACGGAAAACTGCGGAGTACTGTAGACGTCGCCACGACCAGCCACATTGACGTTCTTTGGTGTACGGTACTGGTCACAACAATTGTAGTTTTCAGCTCCCACGCGGTAAGTGAACGAGACCCATGAGACATTCCTTACGACCATGCAGTAGAGTAACAATAATATGACATGCATTACACTCATTTCTCTCAAGGCGAGACTGCTTGGATGCACTTCTGCGAATAATTGAATCATTTTTTAATTCCAGATCACTTATTGTACGATTTATAGAGAAAGAGTTCAAGCTCGACACATATCCTAGCTGCAAAGACATCTATTCTGCTAGGCGCTAGTCAACATGCATGTCAAGCCTAAAGCTCGTGAGCTTCACCTAATCAAAATTTGCGTTTTCGTATTATGCATCGGCTCTCCATGCAGGGAACACTGTACAGGTGACTCTCTCATTGTTACTGCTCGGGATTAACTTAACTTAACTTAAAGGATAACAATAAGAGAAAAGAAATTACAGGATAACAAGTAGAGAAAAGAAAATTTGAAGAAAGTAGGGAGAATAGGTCTTTCTAAAGTCTTCATTTATCATTCCGTAGGCATCGGACTTCTACCACACTGGTTCTAAAATCAATTCACACGTTGTCGCTGAAACTGAATTTCCTTGAAGCTTAGGTTGGATGGTATATGTGTGATTAATTCTACGAGAACTATGTTAACCGACGAAATAACCCATCGGGTGGTGGGAAGAAGAGGGTTTGGAATAGCTTTGGATTTGGACATCGGGTTGTTTTACCAGGTTCGGTGCGAGGAGGTAGATCAAATCCACATCTTGATTCCATTTTGCGCATGTAATATGGCATTAAGATATGTTGAGACATTTTGGTTGTATAGCCACTACCGTACGGGAGTGCATGTTTGTCTCGGCCCGGTTACACTAGTCAATGAGATCCCCTAGGTCGTCATTATTTGCCATAACTCATTACATTACTTTACAAGAGAGGTTGTAGTTGTTGGTTGGTCAGACCAATCCCCAAGTTAAGGGTATGGGATAGGGGAAGAGGTCATTGTTTGCCATAGCTCATTTCACTACTTTACACAAGAGGTTGTAGTTGTTGGCGGGTCAGACCAATTCCCTAGTTAAGGATGGGGTATGGGATAGGGGAAGTACCGGACAATCCTGTAATGCACTATGCGTAGAAGTTCTCAAAACAATCTACTGGCAAAATATCTTGAGCAATCTGCGAGCATAGTTCCCGTAATTGTCTTATCTTGACAGTTGGGTAGGGTTTACCTTTGGACACTTGACTTAAGAAATGACTCACAAGTCTATTCCCTTATGAGTCTTTTGGCTTCCTTAGTTGTCACTCTCTAGGTAAGTAGTGAAATGTTTCAGAGTAGTACTCCAAAGCACTCGGTGACCTAGACAATGAATGTGATTAGCACATTGAGGAGTACCACTACACATAATACACATGCATAGGTTAGAGATGGGACTCAACACTCAATTGTCACAATAGATGGAATGGGTTTATAGTAGTCATTGCTTAGTTCAGCCAATAGAAGATCACATCAATCAGCTCTTACAACCACAATTGGCAATAGCTTCAGCCTGTGGACCTAATGATTACCCGAGCTCCTCAATTGAATTACTAGCATTCCACTCAATCAAGCTAGGTTCTCCTCTTAGAATAGGAATCCCAATCTCTCACTCTAAGATTACAAAAGTTGGGTTATTGTGGATTCACAATGCATAGTGGCTGCAAGAATAATGAGGATGAACTCTACTAAGTGGCATGAGATCACTTATATACTAGGTAAAAAACCTTAAAATAATTTTCCTATCTCCTAACACTACTACTACTATAGCCATCATCTTCTCCTCGCATCATTAGAGTTAATGCCAATTGGCTCTTAACCCTTCATCTTCTTTCCTATATTACAAGTTTCACATAGTTAGAGCATCATCTTAACTACCTAACTACTTTGCTAATGCACTATCTTGTAGAGGGTTCATGCCATACTTCACTTAGTTAGCCCATAGGTGGTTCTACCTGCACGTCCCGTAAAATTGGATCCTATAATAGATCCTTCTCTCACATATCATATTGTCTATTATTCCAATAGTAGATATCTTTCTCATATCTTTGGTACAGTCTTGTAGATGACATTTCTTGCTCTGAGACATGGCATTTTTTACCATCAACATAGCACTCTTCTAAATCCTTGCACTCCAAGCAAGCCATCCAATGCTATTTCCTCATCTTGCCTTGATTGCATATGGAAAGAATTTGTTCTACATTGTGTAGTATGTTCTTGTCCAATGTTTGGTATGGTGGTATTTGGATATTGAGTTATGGATATCTATGAAACTATCCATATGGGCCAATTCTAGAGCTCTCCCCACATGGCATCTCCACATACTAGCTTGTTGCATGAGGTACATGAAAAGTTTGCACTTGCTTCTCCAATGAAAGGGACTGAAGAGACTCTCCTCCTTGATGTCGCCTTGAGTTGAATGATGATACACATGGACAAGGATCTTACAATAAATGGCTGCTCGTAAAACTACGTGATCTTGAGTCATACACCATCATTTCCAACAATCTTCCAACATTTCCATAGTTTCTTAAACTCCCTCTAAGCATCTTTCTACATGAGGTTAAGTGTGAGGTTTCTTCCCATACTCCGGATATTGGATTGGATCTAACCAAAGTATTCTCAAATCTAATATTTCCTTAAACCTCCCCTTCAAACCTTTAGGAATGGAGTCAAAAGGTGCAAGAAGGCTTGTTCTCTCCATGGCTACTACCATAGTGATAGTAGGTATGAGACCTTGGGTACCCAAAAATAGCCAACACAACAAAGTGTCTACAGGCACAATTATTCCTCCATAGCCCTAGAAATACACACTTATAGGAGGAACTTTATCATATGTAAGTACATAATGAACATCATCATGTATGACTAGAAGAATATGAGGATCCCTTATTCAGATTTCCCAGTCCGGTTGATATGATATAGGAAGTGCTTTGGCTACTAGGTTATTCCTCTTTGATACATATGTAGTGGCCACATCCCTGTCCATGTCATTTTTGTCATCATTTTCTTAACTAATGTCCAAGGCATATCCCTTGTCATAGCATTTGATTGTTCATGCAATCAAAGCCTTGAAAATTGGGAATTAAATAAGGTATTACTCTCGAATGACTTGACATGCTTCTTCAAATTTTCCAACAACAATCCACAACATGGTTGAAGATTGTCGTGTCATTTTTCTCTCAAATGTTCCAAGGCTACCTTAAGCTCTTGCATGACATGAGTGATATGCATCTTTTGTGCATCCATCAATACTAATATTAGCATTGTAGGCACCTTGTAGCTTCACATCCTCATGGATTTTGTGATCTTCTTGTTGAATACTTGGGGCACCATGATGAATTCCTTTACTGGATACATTTGAGGTCTTATTGCAATTCCTTGGTTGATAAACTTTAATTTGTCTACTAGGTACCTCAAAGTGAAGCATGGGAGATAAATAACCACATAAGTTATCTCATATAGGTGTTTCAATTGGATATCACAAGATGGTCTTTTCTAATAAACATATGGTCTACCATAGATCCTAAAATTTGATTCCATATGACCAGAGCATCCAAAATTGTTCAATACCAATCTTTCTTCATAGATTAACATGCCAATTTATTACTGTCCCCACAATGAGTTATGCAAGATCAAATCAATAGACCTATTCTACCAATGTAAATATCCGTGCTTCTTGTTCTAACCTAGAAAAAGCTGCAAATACCTCCTTTTGCATGTCCTATATTAACGTTGGCCGGTGAAGGAATGGGTACTAAGCTAACCATTCCTTGTCTTCTTTACAAAAGGCCTCAATGGCTTCCTCCACTTGGTCCATATTAATCACTTCCAAAGCTTGGAAGGTCATGAATAAGGGGAGACCCATTACAATCAGGTTGTAATTAGATCCATGGCTTGGAGAAATGGCCAAATACAACCATTCTTGGAAGTTGTGAGTCCCCTACAAGACTTTACTCAACTATTCAAGTCATAAGGAGGTTGCTTGCCTAGTGATCATAAGGCTCTCAAAACTCCAGGGCTTGCATAGCACACATGAAGTATGTGAAGTTAGGTGCTAGTGGACACATTCCTTCCGCTCATTGTTTAACCAATTCCACTAGATTGGGTGCTAATTTGTACTCCTCTCTTCTTGCAAAAGGTCCCACAACATCTGCAGCATGGAATGTTCTGCTGTTAGTCTCATAGTAGCTTCTTTTCCATCTACATATGAGCTTAATTGGCTCATCTCTTAATCTAAGATGTATAGAATTTTTTTTTCCCAATAGGAACTATAAGGATCTTCTTTTATGATTGGCTCCAAGGGATCCACTATATGGGGTTGCCTTTATAGTGCTCTACATATCCTAGTATTTTTTAATCACCATCTTTTTCTAGAAAATGCCTCATGTCCTGTATTACCTTCAAGTTTGGTACTACTAGCATCCGCAATTTTAACTATCTCATCTCTTAAGGACCTTTCTCCCATAGGTCCCATCCTAATGGGACTACCTTCAGCTTTCCTCTTGGGTAGGATAGCTTGATGACTTTGGGTTCATCCTATCAGGCAAGTTAGGACCCAACCTCTTCTTACCCCTTGTGGCATTGCCAAGAGTTGTAGGTCTTGAAGAGTTGGATGCACATGAACTCCCACTTGCGGGACTGCCTCAAATTTTGTCTCAAATGAACATGTTTTTTGTCCTTAGGTCACACTCTTGGTGATCTGTCTTGCATGGATCCTTTTGGCTCATTTCTTCCTTGACTTTCATCAAGCTCATGTTCTACTTTGGAGTCTTCTTTCTCCAAGGGAGTTGTAAACTTATGGTGGTTAATGAACTCGAGTTGGTTCACTCTTTGCTCCAAATTTTGGCTCTACAATGCAAGATTGTTTCTAGATTTCTATTGTGCCTTGACTTCCACTCACTCCTTCCTCCTTTTCTCCTTGTAGTAAAGAAGGTCTTTTTGGTATCACACCTTCTCAAAAGTGAGCTCATTATCAACTAATGGGATGCAAGCTCTCCATCTTGAGCTTCTCTAAGCATCTCCTAGTTACTTTCCTCTTTCTCTAAAGTTGTGACCTCTACTTCTTCTACACATTGTGATAACTTCAAGTGTTTTGCTTCTTTGCAAGAGGTGTCAACTGTTGTAGACATTTCCCATATCTTCTCTATAGATGCCTTAAGTCCTCTTTTGCATAGGATGATTGGTCCAATAGTGTAAAAAGATCTCCCTCTAGCTATTGAGTCTTCAACTTATTGGATTCTAACTACTTATCAATAGTTTTTTTGCTGCTCCAAAGAGCTGAAGTTAAGTTAGTGTCTCCCTTAACTCTTTCTCAATAATGGCAGATTGCTTCTACCACATGGCCTTGTTCTTTGCTAACACAAGCTCTACCTCTTGTGATCTATGATAATTCTCCCATTTTTGGTCTTTCTATAATGATTGTACTTCACTATGTGCAAAATGACCACATCTTAGCTCCATCAATACAAAGACTAAATTAGGCCTCCATGCTTGGTTAGAATTTTTTGGTCATTGAGTATAGTATTCCTTGTGTACTAAGTTACTAACAAGGGCTATCATTTAGGTAGATAATTCCATCTTATTTTGTACTATGGGAACACCTACCTATAGCCTCTTGGCCACTACATTTCCATCATGAGAATTGCTTGGTCCCTCCTTGGGCATTAGGTGAAAAATATGAGTAGCATCTTAGGTAAATAAAACTATTTTTCCTTAGGGATACTATGGTAAGGTAGTCCTTAGGCCCAAAATATATTTTTCATCATATAGTGATAAAATTAAGTTGGTGATGATTGGAACCCTAGTAATCCTAGTAACTCCCTTCCTTTTGGGGAGATCCTCCTACTTCCTTCCTTTACTCTATTAGGGTGGGGATATTTGTACAAATTTTGGTGAATCATTCTCGTAGTTGATGATGTCCACCTTCTCATGTTGCTTGTGCTTGGTAGGGCTTCCCTGAGCTTTTGTTGTTACCTTCTTTCCTTTGGCAACAAGGCTGCTCATCTTTGGATGAGTTGGTCATATTTGCTTGCCATTGCTAGTAGGCTTCTTTTTCATCACCCTTAGCTTCTTCTTCTCCTTTTTTGGAGTAGGTGATATTGTTATACCCTTCTCTAAGCTAGTTGTCTTCTTCCTTTTAGTACACTCAATCTCTATCTATATGGGATTAAGGGCTTCTTATAGCTCTACTTCCTATGTTCCCAAAGTTGTGGGCATTCACAATTTGAAGAGATTCTCCTGCTCTCTACTACTCCATTTAGTAAAGTGGAAGACTAATTAGGCTATCACAAGGGGGCTCACATATCCACTTCATAATCTCTTGGTAGCTCTTCTTTAAAATTGGCATTTGTGATGTTTGAGCTATCTCTTTGATAAGATTTTCCGTCAATTAGAAAGTGCCTAGGGCCAAGTGTTCCACAATTTCCATGAGTATGGGCTCCATGGTAAAATGATTCCTTCCCTTTGTTTTATCTATTGGGAATGCCTTCTTGAATCCAGCATAGCATTCTCATAGCTTTGTGAACAATATAAGAGCATAATCAAATGCTTCCCTCTAGATGACACTTTGGATGAGAGTGTTCATGAGGAACACATTCCCTTGGTATCTTAAGAGCATATGGAAAGTATTCATGGAAAATTATAGTAGTAGATATGTAACCATTGCCATTGGGAAGTTGTTTTTATGCATGGTCTTGGATAAGTTTTCCACATTTTTTATGAAAAATATATGTGTTATGCGCTAAACTAGAATTCCCTCCAAGCAAAGGGAATGTCTTTATACTTCATAGGTAGAAAGAATACTTCTTGTATCATCATTTATGAGAAATAATCTACCATGAAGATCTACTATGGGAATTGGCAACTAGAGCACTTTCAAATCCACTTGTATTTCCTCCACCGTTTCCAACACTCAAACACGCTCTTTGTTGCTTGGTAGACAGAACTTATGGGCAATGATGTTTCAAATCTATACTTGTCTCTATTTTCTTCCTTGTCTTGGGGTCCACTTTGTTAGAATTACAAGTGGCCCTGTTGCATGTAGATTAGAGCTATTTTGTAACAATATGGAATTTACAAACAAGTTAGTTGAGACTAATAGAATAGCAAATGGACCAAATTAACTAAGAATTATAATAATATTCTAGAAGCATCTAAGAAGCTACTTGGTATCTTCCAAGTATCAAGTAATGTGCATGCCAAGTGGCAATTTCTAGGAGGAAGCTTCTTGGGAAGCTTCTTGGCTAGCTTAGCTAGCATGCCAAGTAGGTGGCTTCTAGAAAGAAGCTTCTTGGGAAGCTTCACAACTAGCTTAGCTTGCACACCAAGTAGATAACTTCTAGAAGGAAGCTTCCTAACTTGCTTAGTTTGCACTTTGTAATACTCCAAGGACATGCAAACTCTCCAAGAGAGATACAAGAGAGAAAATATAAGCTTCACACTCAATATTCCGATATCTCAAAGAAACAACTTCTCTTTAATATAATATAGCAAAGAGGATTCCCTCAAAGGAAGCTCCACACTTGGATCAAATACATGGATTGATGGCATGTAAATGAGCTCTACCCTTAGATTAGTTGTCTGGATGGGTGATATGTCAGTCCTTGTACTATCTAGTTGGTCAAGTAGGTTTGACCAAAGTGAATCTTCCTATAGGAAACTTAAAATTGCATGGGTGAGATACCATTGGAAAGCTCTCTATGAGGCACATATTCAGGTGCATTAAGGTAAGCTATTTTCCTAAAGGAGGGAAAAGCTCCACTTTTAAGGCTTAATTCATCTGTTTAGGCCTCCAAAATTTGCTTTGAATTTTAGGCTATTTTGGCTTTTGCTCTATTAGTAAGATGTACTCTTTTGGTGATACCTCTATTTGATCTACCTAGCCTATCATACATGACATCCTTTTAGATCTAATCTAGCCCATTTTCACCTTCTGATAATATGTCTAGCTATTGGTATTATAGACCTTCCCCTTTTAAGACATAATATCCTTATTGCAAAGTTGTTGCTCAAAAGGTTGAACTAACATCAATGTGTTATTCAAGTTAGCTATTGGCTCCCATGTTGTCGTACTTTCCTTTTCTCTCTCTGGGAACACACAGGGTGCCTAGCTGTGGAGACTATAGATCAGAGGCTAGAGGTAAACCGTAATGACTCAACAAAACACACATGTGACCCTTATTGTCGGAACCCTCCTTTCTCAAGACTAATATTCTTGCTATCAAGAAGGATAGTACCGGGCAACCTGACTTGCCATCACAACACGCACTCTTGGTCTACTGGTCATCACTTCCAACATAACCAAGGAGAAATACACAGCACTCCTAGAAGGAAATAATCTGAGCGCAACGCCTGCATACCAATCCAATCCAACTCGGCATACAAATAGGCATACAAGTACAGAGAAGATCCAATCACAAGAAAAAGGCAACAACTCTTTGTACTTTTTGTCTGGAAAGAGCTTCAGAGCCTTTGTGCTCTATCATCAAGCTCATTCCAACTTGTAATCCAAGCCTCCTCCCATCTGTACTTCAAATCTCAACAAATTCCTACTTCATGTGGGGATTTTCTATGTCTTTTTGATGGAGAAAAGTCTGCGCAGCTCATATGCAAGTAACTATTCCTACATAGCTTGGATTCAAGTGATCTAGAAATCAATGGAAAGCCTGTAAGATAAGCTTTCCAATGATATAAAACACACTTCAATCAGATCACTACATCTCTCCTGAAAATCTCTCAAAGTTGGCCAGGGTTTTTCTTGGACTTCACCCTAATTTCGAAATCTTCTTTTTAGGGTTTGCTCCTGGTTCTTGGCAAATTTCCCCCAAATTTCTGATTCAGGAATACACTTGATCCTCACAAACACTCTGGCAACCTGAAACTCTCAGTCATAGTCACAAGACATGAGACTTGATATCCAATCAAGATGAAAGGAAAATTTGCTCTACCGAGCTTATGACAGTATTTTCAGCGGGATGTTTTGCGTCAAATCTCACTCTGCACAAATCTAGAACCACCCAAATTTTCCACAATAGCTTCTTGTGTTTTTCTCTAACCTCTTGCAAATTTTCGTACCCTAATCCAACTCCATTCTTTAGATGTGGATCAATTCCTGAGTTGGGCTAACTTGTGAGCTCTACAGACCCAGGTATACTTGATCCAAGATCCTGATTTCTCTATTTGAAGAATTTACATGAAACTTTCACACAGAGGAGCTAAACCTATCCACTAACAACTCTGGAAATTTTCATGAGGAAATTCAAATTGCAACTTGGGGAGTGACCAAAACTCCAAACCTGATCATTAGCTCTTCTCCAACACCTTACATCCCATAAGCTTCAACTTCAATCAATTGGATCTGATTTGCGATTGACTCAAAAACTAGAATTTATTAGGCTCAGTACTGTAAGAGCATTTTCTACTCTCCAATCCCACTGACAAATAGTAAAAAGGTCTCAAGAAACTCCCTCAATTGACTACTTTGTGCTCTTGGGTATCAATTCAACCCCCCTTCACTCAATTGATCATATCCCTCTCATAATTAGCTCAAATTGAGTGATTTTTGTCTGCAAATTGTAGCCTATTGTCTCCTTTTTCCAAGCATGTCCTCCATTCCTCGAATGGCACCCCTCCCAAACTTCCCCGATGGTTGAAAAACTCCCAACTTCCTCCTTGAGACCCAAGTTCTTGCACATTTGTCCTTTACTCTTTTTACTTTTTGACAAATGGACCCCACAACTCCACCTTGAAGTTTATGAGTGAAATTTTAGGCATTCCCTAACTATAGAAGGACATAAATTGTCAAGTCCCAGACATTCTCATAAGTAAGCACCGGAAGGACGATAGGATCTGGGTCACCGATTCCACAAACACCACCCCAAAACGTGCTACCAACCAATCCCGTAAGTCGTCATGGTGTAAAATCTGAAGCCTGATGAGAAAAGGATTTGGGAGTGGCAGATCGGGAGCATGGGACATCTCATGCTCAAATGCTTCCTCTGATGCTCTAACACTTGCTCTCTGCTACAACTCTCTCCCAACTTCCTTCTCTCCTCGAGACTCTCCAAACTAAAACACACCCGTCTCTCTACTTGCCCTCATCTTTATTCATTAGAGCCCTCAAACATGATAAGATTGTAACCCACATGGCCAATCACATACATGTACATAGATGGCTCACATGGCAACATCTCATCCGTTGGATCTAGCATGCAACCTACTCCACTAACGTGGAGATAAACTATGATAAGTCACTTTTTACGGCCTATGCAAACCACAACATGACAACGTTGCCTCATATAGTGGGTGCCCTTTCCAATCTACAAGATATTCTACACGTGAATGGTGAGTATCACAGATATACTTTTGAAGAATGTCTTTGACTTCATATTCCTTTATGTCATCAATGAGGTTTGGACAAGGTCAAACTTCTTGGATGGAAGAGAAGTGGGGCGGTTGAGGTGCATATTTGTGTAGTAAGGAAACATGGAATACTAGATGGATCTTCATGTGTAGCAGTAACTTCAGGTGGTAGGCCACTATGCCAATTTGATGAAGAATGGAGAAAGGTACAATAAAACAAGGTCTAAGCTTACAAGAGCCAAGTAACATAAGGTTAGTGGTTGACAGCCAACATTGATCTCCATGTGTTGGTGGTGTGCATTTACATACTACTTTTTGTCTATTTTGAGCAACCCACAACCTGTGCTTTGCGTTCTCTACACCTTGTTTGATTCTAGAAATAAAAGTATTGAGAGCAGCAACCTTGGTAACTACCGGACAGACCTTCATCAAGCTTGAAGGTGTGAAAGGATGCTCTCCATACATGAGGAAGAACACTATGACTTATGTGGAAGTATTCACTGAATTGTTGTAAGAAAATTCCACCAATTGGAGTAAGGTGTCCTACATCTCTTGCTCATCTAAGGTTAAGCCCTTGAGCATGTCCTCAATAGTGCAATTTGTGAACTCTATATGTCCACTGGTCTGTGGATGGTTAGTTGTGGACATGGCCAATTTGGTTTTGAAGAAACCAAATAGTGTTATCCAAAACAAACTAGTGAATTGAGTGCCTCTATCTACGTTGAGCACTCAAGACATGCCATGGTGAGAGAAAATTGCATCTAAGTACAATAAAGCTAGTTGCAAGGTAGTCACATCCTTGGTGGTAGGATGCACATGTATCATTTTGCTAATTTGGTTGACAAAGACTACTATGGAGTCAAACCCTAAGGTGGCCTTGATCAATTCATAAACTAGATCCATGCTTACTTGTTCCCAATGTTATGTAAGAATGGGGAAAGGTTGAAGGAGTCTTATGAAAGCTTGATTAAAAGCTTTATTTTTTTGACAAAGTAGGCAGCTTCAAACATATTCCATCACATCTTTGCTCATCTTGGGCAAATAGTAATGGCATTTGAATGCATCAAAGGTCTTGTACATTCCAACATGGACTGCAATGGAGAAATCATGACATTTTGCTAGGTTGGTGGTTCTTATATCTATGGTATCTAGGATCCATAACCTACCATCACAAAAGGTGAGTCCTTGGGTGCTAGTGACACCTTTGGATGATTGAGTACTTATAATCTATAGATTACTTTTCATAGTAACAAGAATCCTTGGCCAGAATTAAGGTTCATCTTGACCTCCACTACCAGATGATTTGCAATCAGCATTTGGGTCAATGCATCTACAAGTTGCTTCTTGTCTTCCGCATATGTGATTGTCATGCTGAATTATTATTTCCACTTTGCCTACCAAATCTATCTACAAGAAAGATCTTTTTGTGTCTTGAGGTAGACTAGATGTTTATGGTCTGCCTCCACCACAAATGCCTTCTCACCAAGATAGTGCTTCCAATGCTTGGTTGCAAGGATAATGGCCCGCCCTTGTTGTTTGGTGGTGTGATAGTTGCATTTTGCCAATAACAACTTACAGGAGAAATATGCAATTGGGTTCCATCCTCATGCCACTCTTGTTATAAAATTGCTCATATTGTTACGTTTGATGTATCTACAGCCATCTTGATTGGATGTTTTGGATCATACCATTTCAAGATTGGTGCATGTAGAAATGCATCTTTCAATTCCTAAAAGTCCAATTCTTGTACAGTTCCTCACATCAACTTCTTCCCCCTGCCCATTAGTGTTGTTAGAGGTTGTGCAATCTTGGAGAAGTCCTTGACAAATTGATGATAAACCCAATCAATCCCAAGAAACTCTTGAGTTAAGTACAATCTTCCAAAGCACCCTATTTTTCAATGATCTTTATTTTATTTATTAGCTCTTGGATGTCTTTTGCACTTACTCTATGCTCAAAGTAGTCTACTTCAGATTTACCAAACTCACACTTTGAGATTTTAGCATATAATTGATTCTATCATAGAATCTTGAGGATTTCTCCTAGATATTGCTTGTGCTCTATCATCTTATTGTATGCTAAGATATCATTGAAGAAAATGATACTAGATTTATACAAGTATTGATGAAATATATTATTCATCAAACTCATGAAATTGGTTGGAGCATTGGTGAAACCAAACAACATCACCAAGTACTCAAAGTGACCATTCCTTGTTCAAAAGGCCATTTTGAGTATATCTTCCTCTGCAATCTTAATTTTGTTGTAATTGCTCTATAGATCAAGTTTGGTGAAGTACTTTGCCTCATTGAGTGGATCAAACAAGTCATCCATGTGAGGTAATATGGCTATTTGTTCTTCACTAGTCCCTATACATGTTCATTTTCCATCCTTCTTCTTCACAAACAATACAAGAGCTCCATATGGTGATACATTAGGTTGGATAACCTATAAGCCCTTGTGAAGATTTTGGCCAACAAAAAATTTAGACACTTATTCTTTTTATAGGACCAATTCTTAGGCACGGTAGAAGGGAGGATGGGCACACTACATTGCATCTTGTAAGTCTAACACTATTGTCTTTTGTCCACCTAGGGGAGCCTCTTAAGTATCTTGTTCCTAATGAGTCCCTTAGAACCCCTTCTGCAACATATCCTTGATTTGAGCCTTACATTCCAACTCATGAGGTGATAGTTAATGTGGGGCCTTACAAGGAGTGCCTTCCCAAGAAGTATCTCAATTTTATGATCTACTTTCCTTTTTGGTGGTAAAATTGAGGGTAATTCATCCATAATGACATCTTGAAACTCATTGACCACATCTTTCAAATTTCTCATGAATTTATCCATTATATTAGGCACTTGGACTTCTATTATTAGACCCATGAAACATCTATTTGTCTTACCAATAGATGTAGTCTTTATGATATAAAAAGGTAGCTCTTGTCTTTATGATGTTTCTTTAACCCCAAAGATCTCCATTGACTAGTTCTCACTACTTTCTTTCTCCAATCCACCATGGGGTTATAGTGCTTCATTCATGATATGCCTAAGATTGCATCATAACGAGCTAATTGTATCACTTACTACTTGATTTCTTCTTGATACTCTCTTACAAAGAGTGTTACCTTTCTAGGTACTGACTCAATCCTCTTTTTCTGACCATTAAGTAACTCTACTTCTTCATTCTCATCCTTCTCCAGTTCCAACTCCAACTTTATTGTAATAGAGCAAGACAACAAATTCTCTATTGCTCCAAGGTCTATCAATACTTTCATCGGATTGCCTTCAAGGACTCCATTTATGATAATAAGCTGTTTGTTTGTCTTCCTCCACCTTTTCATACTTGTCCTCTTCCTCTCCCTTCTTTTACTCTTCTTCATTGAGCTAGTAAGGTTGCAAGATACATTTACTAGCAATCTTCATTTTTTAATGTGATTTTAGCATCCTCTTTTTTGATTTGTCTCTCATGTGGTTCAAAGGTCACTTATATGAAGGCTGATACCCTCTAGGATGATGAGCATGACAATTGATGGTTGTGTGCCCAACTCGGCTACAATTGTAATAATATCATTGTTCTGCTCAACCCTTCTTCTTGTGGGACTCCATCTCTCCTTTCTTCAATCCATTCTTGAATGATCTCAAAATTGAATGTTGCCCAATTCCATAGGAATTGGTCCACCAAAATGGTATGTCTTAGCCCAATAGTTGTTCTTTACGGTTACTCCTTTACCTCCTCCAAGTGCTCCTACTATTCTTTAAGCGTATGTAATGGCTTCAAAATAATCGGAGGATTTTGTACCATTACCTCTTGGGGAATCTGCTCTTTTAATCCCCTTTTGAAATTCTAAAGTGCTTTAATTGGACTCATATCAATTATCATAACTTGTAGATCAAGATATACCTCCATGTATTCTTGTATGTTATTCTTCTACCTCAACCCCCAAAGGTTTGGTTTGGGCCATTTCCATAGAAACTACAGATTATAAATTCTTGAGTGGCACTTCTTGCATAGTTGTCCAAGTGATGTCTCTTCCTTCTACCAGCAATGATCATTCCCAAGCATCATATCAAGTGAGTGCTTTATTGGTCAAGTATCTACATGCAAAAAAGCTTGCAAAATGATCAATGATCTCGGTTGTGAACAATCAAAGGTATTAATTCACTCTTAAAATCCAATATTCCACTGCTCCCATGGAAGATATCCTTTGTAAGGCTTGATGTTGCACATCTTTTTCATTCATAGTAACAATGTGGCTTGGTTTTTGACCAAGGTCGGTGTCATGGGCATAAGTGACTCTCCACGTACTTTGATCATTTAGGCTGGTTGTTGAGATGGTTCTCCTTCTTGCATTACTTGATCACTCCTAAAGGTACATACTTGATTTTTCAATTCCTCCATGGTAATCTTGATCTCTTAAAACTTGTTCAACATACCCTACATTCTGTACATCAACTCCTGCAACTATGGATCCATGATTCCTACACACAACCAATATTCAATTGCTACTTCCTACTTCAAAAGAGAGTTAATATGATCACTCAAGAAGAAGGAGCACCAAATATTGGGACTACCATGGGACCTTAGGGTCCATCACCATTGATTATATTCTTCACCAAAATTGTGGAATAAGAAATCCTTAAACATCACTTTTTGTTGAACCACCTAATAGATTTCTACTTTTGTGTTGAAAGCGGGAGAATTTGGTACATTAAGATCCATAACATCATGACAATAATATATATTGTCAATTCTCACTCTCTATCGTATACCACCATAGGTAGAATCACCGTGTTTGATGAATTTATCACTCTATCCATGCACTCTGCTCCAAAATGCTAAACAAGAGATACCCTCATTTGCTCACTTCAGATGTACATAATCTTAATATGGAATGGATTCAAGAATAGAAAGCTAGGTGCAAGAAATTTTCCTCCAAGTGCATCCATCCCATCCTCTCTCTAAAACACCCTCCAAGTCTAACAATTGCAATATGTTTTCTTTCATCCTATTCTTCTTAGAGTGGTGATCCACTCTCTTGGATTAAAACACCAACTCTAATACCATTGTAATATTCTGAGGATAAGAGAATTTTCTGAGAGAGATACAAGAGAAAAAACACAAGCTTCACACTCAATACTTTGATGCCCCAAAGGAGTACCTTCTCTTTATTATATAGCAAAGAGTATCCACTCAAAGTAAGCTCCACCTTTAGATCAAATACATGTATTGGTAACATGTCAACAAGCTCCACCCTTAGATTAGTTCCTAGGATGGATGACATGTTTGTCCTTGTCTTGTCTCGTTGGTCAAATAGGTTAGACCGGAGGGAATCTTCCTATAGGAAGCTTAGAATCATATGGTCAAGATACCATTGGAAAGCTCTCAATGAGACAAAAATTGGGGGAAGAAGGTAAGCTCTTTTTTACAAAGAGGGAGGGAATCTTTCCATTTTAAAGGTCTAATTTATCCATCTAGGCCTCCAAAATTGGCTTTGAAGTTTCATGCTATTTTTGGATTTTTCTCTATTAGCAAAAGTATTCTTTTGGTGATATCTCTATGTGATCTACCTAGCACATCATACACAATATCCTTTTAGATGTTACCAATCCAATTTTCACCTCTAGATAATATGTCTAGCTGTTGATATTACACCCTCTAAAAAGGCAGCTTTAGGAAGCTTCCTTAGAAGCTTCTCAATAGCTTTGTATGTTCTTTATAAATACCAAAGCCCAACCTCAGCTAGTCATTTGGATTTTCCTTCATTCAAGAGTCCCAATGTGATCTTTTGCTCTGATCTTCTATTCTCCTATTTTTCTCCTCAGTCTTTTACACATTTCTTCTCCTTCTCATAAAATCTATTGAGTTCTCTTGCTAATTCTCTTGTAGACCCAATGTGAAGTGATTCTACACAATTGTCTAATTCTTAAGAAACTTGGTCAAAGACTTTCTCCAATTTGTACATTAGTAGAACTTTGTTGATTCAATAATTCTTTGCTTCTTGTGAAAACTCACAAATGATTGAGATGATGGTCTCTTTAACCTATTTGATCTAGCTATTTAAGATTTCTATCACAATCAGTCCACCTATAATTTGCTATTCTTCTTGCATAGAATCTTTGAATTTTTGCTTTGCTTTTCCTCAAGGAAATCAACACAATGGATTGATAGTTTTCTTTTGGTGCAAATGCTTAGCAATCCTCTCTTCCTCAATGATAGATTTCCAAACTAAAGAGTTTTAGGAATTATATGATGGTTTTATAGGAGTTAGATCACCTCTTATGAATTTTGTGCTTTCTTGCTTGGCATTTAAATCCATATATTTGTCATGCTGTCCTACTTTGGAAGCATAAATGTCTTCATGAACTTGGCATTTGTTTTGCACTCAAATTGAGACCATTTGCACTCAATGTGCCATTTAAGAATTGAAGGTAAATTTTCCTTTGTGTGGCACCATTTTTCCCTTGAATGTGAAATGGCATAGCAATTATTTGGACAAGGATGTGGAAGGTTTCCATAGCCACATTTGAATTTATCATCAAAGGCTATTGGTTTGGGAAGTATTATCCTACAATAAGAAGGAACCCCATAGAAGATCTTGTAGTCATTCAAGAAGTCCTTTGGCTTATGAAAGAAGATTTTTCCACAAGTGTGGTCATGTATTCTCTTCTTCCATGATGAAGAAGCACCACATTTCTCATTGCATATTTGTTCTTTGTCCCTCAAGTGGGCATGGGGCATGTAGCATGGGCTATATGGTCTACACTTTGTGCTATTGGTACAATATTTCAAGAGTTCCACATCCAATGTTTCCAACTAGATTGACCCATTGTCAAACAGTTCCTATACACAATAAGGACCAAGCCATTTTTCAATGAATTTTTTGGGGAATCAGCCAACCTTATCATTAAATTTTAACACCAAGTCCTATTTTTAAGGTGGAACCTCCTTGGTTTTGTAGCCAAAGTAAGTTTTCTGTTTAGCTTGAATGGTGTACCACGTGTAGAGTGCACATAGACTTTTTCAATCAGATTATGTGGCACAAAAACTCATTCTTCCAATGTTTTGTTCCCCTTGAGAGATTGAGACATCTATGTTGAATTGCTTGTAAGGACTTTAACTGATGGAATTAAAAAATCTATTGGAAAAATCACCTCTTGCATATAGAAAGCTGGAATGCGTTGTATCCCATAGTGAGTTTCAATATGGTGTGGTGAGCCCATAGAGCACCTAGGAGCTTTTGATCCTAATTTTTGGGGTTTAGACTTACCATTTTCTTCAAGAGTGTAACAAGAATTCCATTTATAACTTCAACTTGAACATTTCACCATAGGTGGTATGGGGTAGATTGGTGGTGTTGGATCCATAAGTGGCAGTCAAATCCTAGACTCCTTCATTAATAAAGTGGGTCCATTGTTTGTGACAATAAATAAGGGAACGCCAAACCTTGAAATGATAACCTTCTCCAAAAATTGGATAGTAGTCATAGCAATTTTTTAATGAAGTATTTAACTTCTGCCCACTTTCTTACATAGTCCACTACTAGAATAATGTAATGATCCCTACTCTATCAAGCTCAAGGATTAATAGGTCACACAAAGATGAGTCTCCATTTCTAGAATGGTTGAGCTACAAATACATACTGGAGGCACATCCAATATTATTTGCCAATTCTTTGATAAGCATCACACATGCAGGCATATCAATTAGCATTTGTTAAAATAAAGGTCCACCAATATCTTGCAAAGTAGACCTTGCATGTAATTAGCTTGCTATTGAAGCCTCTCTTGATTTGTTTTAGTGGCATGGTTTCAACACAACAAGAATCTTCTAGAAGCTGATGCAATGATAGAGTACTATATGTACCACCATTTGGTAGAGATCTTCTTGTAAAATAGTAAAAGGAAGAGCTAAGATATGAAAATTTGTGTCTAGCCCCCGGTACGTCAAAAGGCACATGTATTGTAGAGAAGTTGTGCTTGATTTGGATCATCTAGGATGATTGTGTAGTCATGCTTTCTTGTCCATAGAAAAGATGAAAGTCTATGGGATCTGTGCTAAGGGTAAAAATGGTGAGAAGTCTTGGGATATAGGACAAAAAGTCTGCATTATCATGAGACTTGCTTGGACAATATTCCACCATAAGAGAAAATTCTTGCAGGAATAGTATTTAGTAGGCCAATCTTCCCACAAAAGATGGCTTATTACTTAGATATTTGAGGGCTTCATAATTTACACGAAACATGAAATTCTTGCCCATCAAGTAATATCAAAACTTTTGGACAACAAAGATTATCCCAAAGCACTCATGCTTGGTTGTTAAGTAGTTTCTTTTGGTAGAGCTAAGTTTTTGGCTAGCATAGTAGATCAGGTGTTTTTGCTATTCCACATTATACTAAGCCAAGATAGTACACATAGTTGTGTTAGAGGTTTCTATAAAAACATGAAAAATCAACTCCCAATTTGGTGCTACCAAAATCAAAGTAGTGGCCAATTTTTCTTTAAGGTTTTTAATACATTGGTGCATTTTTTGGTCCACACAAAGTTGATTTGGTATCAAGAGGCCCTCAATATAGAGGTAATCTTAGCACACATATGAATATATTGCTTATAGTATCCCATATAGCCTAAGAAACTTCTTAGCTCCTGCACAATCTCCGAGATGGGTAACTTTTGAATGACTTGGATCTTCTTTGGGTTTGCCATTATGCCATTTTTGAAGATCAAGTGACCAAGGAAAGGCCCGCAAGAGATGGAAAATAGACAATTTTTTGGGCTCAAAGAAATCCTCACTTTCTTACAAATGTGTAGAATGGCCCTTAGCACATTGGTATGGTTATTTTGGGAGTTATGTGTGCACATATCATCAAGATACAACTCTATGTCCTTTCTTATTGCACCAAAGGAATTCATCATGTAATGTTGGAATTTGTGAGAGCATTTTTGCAACCTAGAAAGCATCAATTAGTAGACATAGGTGCTCCACTCCATAACAAAGGTAGTCTTGTATTGATCTTTTGGAGAAATAGCAATCTAGTTATGGCCAAAATACCCATCCATAAATGAGAAGCATTGGCTACATGCTACTTTTTCTAATAGTATGTTTGTGAATGGGAATGGGAAATGAGTCCAAGATGGCTTGGGCATTTATTTTCCAAAAAACTACACAAATTTGTACCTTCTTGTATCCTTTTTAGTGACAACCAAGATTTGGAAGGCCCATTTGGTCTTTCTTATGAGATAAATAAACCCGCACTTTAGTAGTTTTCTAGGTTATCTTGCAATTTCTAAAAGTAGGTGGGGTAATACCAATATGGTTTTGATTTAACTAGAATTGCATGGAAAAAATAAAATTTGATGTTGGCATATCAAGGAATCAACACCTAGGATTTCTACATAGTTGTAGAGAAAACCATCTCAAAACTCTCAAATATGGCTTGATAGAAGAGTTGATCCTCTATGGACACACTGGTGTTAATCTTAATATATTTAGGTCTTTTGTCTACCCATAAGATGTCTAGATCATGATACTTGTCTATGATCTGCAAGTGGAAGGAACACTCTTAGAGGACTGATCTAGAGGTTTTTTTAGGAAGGACCATTGCAACCTATCCTCATGTGTTGTTTGATGGACTTCTTCTTATTCCTTTCTGATTATCTTTGTGGGTTTCTCCCATAGTATCAATAATAATGGTGTGGGATGGAGGACTCATCTTCTCAATAATAATAGGAAGAACTATGTCACTCAAGGTGGGCTTTGTTTCACTAGTTTGAGGGATAAAAATGTCATCATCAAGAGTTCAATCAAGATGAAGGCATTCCTCATTTGTTTCTTTGTTTTTGTAATCAATATTGTCTTTGATTGAGAAGTAGAAGGTAGTCAATGTTTCTTAGATGTAAGGAAATGGGAACATTGCATGGTAAAAAGCTCTATCATCAATGCTAAGAGAGTTGTCTTCTAAGTCCAAAGAAACTTATCTTGGGGCCATAAAAGCGTGCATGCTAAGAACATTTCACAAACTTGCCAAAAGAATGTGGTTATTTTCTTGTGATTCTATGGCATGACCACTCATTTCTTCATTCATTATAAAAATACAATTAGAAATGGCATTTAAGATTTCTTCATTGCTATCAACATGTACTAAGTTCCATGTTTCAATGCTAAAACTCAGTTCTCCTTCATGATCCGAGATTGACACAAGTTCTATTAGGTACATTGAAGATACAATGTGATTTGATTTTCTCCTAAATTTTAACTTACTAGTCCACCAAGAGGTGATCACATTAGCTTCCACTAACCATAAGATGCGTATTAAAAGTGGAAATTATGTCATAGCACAAGTATCTATTATCAAGTAGTCAACCAAAAAGGTATGCTCATTGATGCATATAAAGACCTTGGACAATACTCTAAGAGTGCAATGTCTTCTCCCATCAGCCATTTGGAGGAGGGTGGAAGTCTTCACCATACCTTTCAAGCCCAATGTTTCCATCACACCCTTGGTCATTATGTTCACCAAGGATCCCAAGTCCATATGAAAATTTGGGATAACACTCCCTTGGATTGTTACAAGAATGTTTAAAACATGATGATCAGTTGGGATTGTATCAACCATAGCATTGTGCGGGGTTCCCATAGTTTGAGTTTGTGGAGCTTCTACTAGATTGTGTCCCTATATGTGTCAACACTCCTAGTAAGTGGATCCTTGACGCACAATATGTGCTATAATTTTTGTAGGAAATTTTTCAATTTCCTAAATTCTAGAGGAGAAACTTTACAAAGTTGTTTGATAGTGATATTGGCTCTTAGGTTAGCAAGATTAGCAATAATGTCATATTTATGTATTAGTCAAGTTGGTGGCTATTTGCTAGAGTGTGAAACATAGGGACTATGGCTCTATATATTTCTAGAGCGGGTTGATAGGTTTATCATATATGGGTTCTTCATCCTTACCTTCAAAGGAATAACTCTTAGAAGTAGAGTTGATGTTTGGATTATGTACTGCACAAGTGCAAAGACAAGTTGTGAGGAATACATTTGCCTTCATAATAGTATCTTCAGCGATTGCCGCTATATTACTTGCATGAGAACTTTCCTCAATTATGATCAAATGCATGTTCCCATTAGGGCCACCATTATTGTGTGGTTCTTTCTACACAAGCACTCCCTTGGCTTTAGTGATAAAGTTTCCAAAGTCTAGGCATTATGCCATGGTATAAGCTCTAGAGCAAAATGCACAATGGTGCAAGCTTGTTGGGATATTGGTTTGCCTAATTATTCTCACTAAAATTGTGACAACATATATTGGGTCAAGGAGGTCCTTTTCCTTGTCCATTTTCTCTCCTACCTTCAAAGGGTTCCGCAAGTGCTGGTTGAAGTTGTTATGTTGTGAGATAAAACCTAGAACATTTGTTCTTTCTTCCCAAGACTCCCAATGTCTCTTGAGTGTTTTGTAGTGTGTCATGATGTGTTCATACTTCCCACAATGGACATAGTAATTAGGAATGTTTGGGGTGGCACACTAAGCATTCATGTGTCCTTGTCCCAAAAAATATGTATAAGAAATCTTTCCGTGACAACAATGTTCATTGGGTTCCTCTTTTGAGGCTATTGTGCTAGGTGAAGATTCCGCAATTATTCTAACTCTACCAAGATGTCCTCTATCTTGGTATTTGATATGGGAAGATTAGTAGCTACAAGAGCAATTAGTTCCCATAAAATTAGGAGAGTTACAAGAGTAGTTATAGGAATGGATATGGGCATATGATCATACATGTGCACTAAGTATAGTATGTGTATTGAGCCAATGCAATTGCAAGAGTTCCTCCATAGAAGTAATTTGGTTGCTAGAATCCTTGAGTAGTAGCATAAGGGTTGTGCATTAAATTCCCTTTGAATCTTGGCATTATAGAGCAAGGGTCTGGTAAGGCCATGTCTTGCTTGTTAGCATGAGCCCAACATGTTGTGGAAAATTTCCATGAGTATAGATATTCCTTTTGACTTTTGACTTCATTTGATTTTTAGCCTAGTAACTTGAATTACTCTAGTAATTAGTAACTTTGGTGTGTAACTATTTCATATGAAAATAAACTAAGGGTGAGGAGGTACTCATCATCTTTTCATTTGAAAATATATATCTCTCTCTTTGAGTTCTTGAGTGAGCAATGGATTGAGTCTTGAAGTGTTAGCCTTGGAAGAGTATGATGGAGTTGGGATTCTTTGCCTTCTTAATCCTTGGTGCACTACCATAATAGCCATCAGAGATTAATCTTGAGTGAGAGATAGGCCGGCTCACATTTTTGGTTCCATTTTCAAGATCTCTCTAGAAGGTAAGATAACATTCCACATACAATTCTATATTAAATAAAAGGAGGCTATGAGAGTTCACTTGGAAAGAACATTATGGGAAGAGAGGGTTGAACTTATGTAAGAGAACCTTGACCCCATTTTTATACCTTGTAGTTCATTATCATGTCTTTTGAGATGCCATTGTAGATATTATATACATGAGAGGATTTATAGAGATTGTGTGAGATGGATTGCAGATTTTGGGGATTATAATGATTTTGGGCAAAATCTCAAGTTTGAGATGTAGACTTAAAATTTTCACAAATTATAGCTTGGATTATGTGTTAGGTGGACATTTGAAATTATTGTAAGGGCTACTACACGCATTGAGCTAGAACTTTTTTGGGTAAATTGCTTCTCCAAACTGTATGCTCTCTAGAATTTTGTACAAAGTTTACTATTTCTTCAATTTTCATGGGATTGTTTTGAAACTTTCCAAGAAAATTTATTACATGGCATTCTACTTTTTGGCCAAAAAATTAAATAAGAGAGTGATCATTTTTGTGCATGAGTTTATGAGTTTTTAAAGTGAAGGGGGGTACCCCCCTCACTTTAAAAACTATAGACCAAATCTGAAACATGTGTGTTGAATAGAAATGGCCTAGGCCAAAAGGCTCAATGAAAAGATCTTAAAATTTTCAAGGACACCTTGGGGTTTTGATCAAGTATGAAAAATTTCAAAGGATTGTGACATACCAATTGAGAGAATTTAGCAACATTGTGAGAAAGGGTCAATTTTGGAGAGTTGAGATCTCATGCATGAGGAGTGTGAGAGCAACCAAAAGCATGTTTGAGTGTTTAGACTCATCTTAGGAACATGGAGAGTCACCAAGAGTGAAAGTTGAGGCTATGCAAGTTTCCCCAAGGGTTTGAGGTGATTTTAGGGATGGATTAAGGGAAAAGAGAGTTTAAAATAGAATTAGAAGAGAGTGTTGAGAAGATCCAAAAACATACATTACTTGGAGTAAAGAGTGGAGAAAAGTGACGTAAGGAAATTTCATGTACATTGACCTTTGAGAGCAAGAGAGAGATACCTTTGAGAGATTGAGGGAAAGGAGAGGCTTACTAGATTTAGTATTGCATGTTGGACCTTCTTCACTAAGGTTGAGAGGGAGGAGATCTAAGACCAAGGAGTTGTGTGAGGTCTATGGAGTGCAGGGACTTCCAAAAGGACATGAGTGTAGTAGAGTAACATCACTTTTGGAGACTTTTATGAAAGATCTTGGGGAGAGTCTTAGTACAAACTACAAAGAAACTATCATCTTCATCAAGTAGTTCTCAAGATTAGTGATGGAGATAATCATTTTCAACTTATGGATAAACTATCCATGAGGGTTTGATTAATATGCACTCTAGGGTTTGATGTTGCTATAGAAATCTTGGAGCAACCTGAACCTTTTGTGTTCCCTAGGCTAAATTACTCTCAAATGGTGTTAGTCATATACATACTCTATTAGTTATAGAGTGAGAGAAAAGAGAAAGATAGTGAGGGGCTAAGATGAGGGAACTCTGGTTTTCTTTGGCAAGGATGAAGAAGATGTGAAGTCCTTTGTGAGAGACTTCAAGAGAGTTTGCATAAGAAACAATGAGAGGAGGAAGAATGAGTGGGACAAAGAAATTTGGTATTTTGACTCATGGTATGAGTTAGAATACCAAAAGAGAGAGAGGACAGATATGCAAGAAGATCTCCACAACCTCTATTTCAAGAAATTTGGGTAGTGCTTCCACACAAAATCTGCCAAATTGTCAAATATAAAGTAAACTCAACAATACTTTTGTGCATGATCCACTCAATAGAAATTTAAATTGAGCAATAACAATAAAAAATATCATCTATTATCCCAAAGACTAGAGATATCATCAATGCCCTTGTTCTACACCCATTTTCCTCACTCACTACTTTTACAAAATCAAATGTTCATAAATCAAAACTCAACTCTCCTTACTCTTTGCCAACAAGTATTTATTATATCATCAACCCATACCCACTCTAGTGTAATTCCAAGGAAAGGAGAAACCCCAAGTGAAATACATGAGAAGAAACATGAAGCTTCACACCCAATACTCTTATGCCCTCAAAGGAGCACCTTGTCTTTATATTGTAGCAAAGAGGATCCTCTTGAAGGAAGCTCTATCCTTGGATAAGATACATGGATTGGTGACATGTCAATGAGCTCCACTCTTATATTAGTTGCTTGGATTGGTGATATATCGGTTCTTGTCCTATCTAGTTGGTCAAACAAGTTTGACTAGAGGGAACCTTTAGGGAATATTCCTATGGAAGCTCAAAATCATGTGTGAGGTACCATTAGAAAGCTCTCAATGAGACAAAAAATGGGAGGAGAAGGCCAATGCATCTATTTAGGCCATGAGTGCAAATCTTTATATCTTTTAGGTCTAATTCATTTATTTAGGCCTCCAACATTCGATCTAAAGTTTTCATGTCCTGCCCTATTAGTAGAAGCACTCTTTTGGAGACACCTCTATCTGATCTACTTAGTCAGTCATATATAACATCCTTCTAGATGTTACCTAGCTAATTTCCACCTCTAAATAATATGTCTAGCTATTGGTATTACATCTAGTTAAGAGAATTGAGGTTCTACTTGCTAGCTTTTGTCCACCATAAGTAATAGCTTGAAGGCTCAATAAAGAAGAAGTGAGCTCTTTGGAGTTGCACTTTAAAGTATACACCTTGAAGTGACTTGGAATTTTAGCTCCAATGGCACATTTGATGATGCAAATGGCAACTAAAATGATGCAAATAGTGACTTTAATGATGTAATCATAAACCCTAATATAGTAGACCGTCGCTACCAAGTAACCCATGAGTAGCTCTTGATAAAATTATGATTGCCAAGATACTCACTCAACTTCTTAATAGATTCACTTAGGCATTAAAAATATTGTGACAAAACAAGCTCTATATTCTCTTCTAAATGATCAATAAATTTTTTACGCTACTATGGCATGTCTTTGTCCTTAATTTAGTAAGAGTGCTCTTGGATCCTAACTCTACCTTACTACTTCTTACTCATACTTCCTACTTTCTCTATATTAATGAGGTTTTACCCATGTTTGGTTTGCCTATTTGCATCTTCATTAGTCATAGGGGAGTTTGTCACTACCTTAGATGCAACAAAGGTACATACAACTCATTATCTTTTTGGAAGATAAAGAATAGCTATCCATGATGTCATTAAGATGTATTATTGTCAATGGCCAAAGAGAGTACATTTTCACTTTAGAGGAGCATATGAGTTAGGGTAGTCTAGTACAATCATTATGCTTCAAGATGATCAAGTTATAATAACACACATTGTGTTTAGGAATCTCAAATGCAATGTAGTTTTGGAAGGAGTGATTTTGGTGTCACAGCAGCAATAGCCAAGGTTCCTACATATAAGGGTGTGTAATAAGGTCACCTTTTTTTCAATCTTTGAGTTACATGGAGCTATGGATATTACTTTTTACATGTTTATTTAGTGATTGCATAAAATTTACCATATATAGTGTTATCTAGTATGGTAGGCAATAGATTTATAGCCTACTTAAGATAATGATTGTCTATTGCTTTACAAAAGAACTAGTTGATGTAATCCATAAGAGAGAATCACATTAAGAATTGCTTCTTTGGATGCTTAACATTAAGAACTGCTTCTTTGGATGCTTAGCAATATGTAACCACTTTACTTACCTAAATTTGGCAATCTAAATGCAATGAGACAAATCCCTCATTCCTATGTTATTGGAGCTTATCCCTATTTCACCTCTTAGTTTTTTACCAATAAAAAAATCTATTTATAATTTATTGATTACTTATTAATTTATATATTGGTAATAAAACTAAACTTTAAACATAAAGAGAATCATCATTTATTAAAGAGCCAAGTAATGAGAAATAATGTATGCAAAGCTTATAGAGTCAACTAGTCTTTACTTTGAGTTACTCGCACTCAAATATCACATTGTATTTTAAATAGTGTATACTGTAAAAAAAATCAGACTTCTTCAAATAATTAACCTTTGTTGGTATGAAATGATTTGTCTTAGTTTATGTCAAACTGATCCAAACCTTTTTACTCAGTTGATAGTGAAACCTTAAAATAAACTTACTACTGTATTATTTTTAATGGATTCACCATCAATCTATTATTTCAAGACTTGAAACCATACTAAACCTAAGAAGCTTTTGAACACATAAGTTTATATAGCATTCATGATTAATGTATTTTTCGAGCAATATTATCGCAATCTTGAGACTCTCTATATAGTTTGATGGTTGCTCCACAAGTAGAAGGTTGTTCTCATGCGATAAACTTGGCTGAAAACTTTATCAAACGTTTGATTTGCTATGTATTCTCTTGGTGATGAAAAATAGAGGGATAGGTAGGTAAAAATAAAACATCAGAATCTTTCAATATTTCATATTTAAATATGAAATTTAATAAGAATTAAAATTGATGGGAACTTATGTTAAGGTTTTATGGGAAAAATTTATCTATTTTGGGACATATTTATCTGATGGATATATTACAAATATGCTTATTTACATATCCTATTAATTCATTTAGTTTATATTTTATGAGTAGTGATTGTATCATAGTTTTTGTAATGTATATATTAGGTTTTCTTGATATCTCAAAATATTATTATAATTTATTATTATAATTTTCTATAAGAAGAGGAGAAATAAGGATAAATGTCTAATGACTAATGAATTGTCACAAAAACCTAAAATTATCAAATACCATAGATATGTTTAACTTAAATAATAAATTATATTAATACTAAATTCATGTGAAAAGTCAAATGGTACAAAAATTAGGGAGAAAAAAGTTAGGCTTATTGTATTCAACCTTCATTGATTGTATCATATGTAAGAATTTTCTGTTTTTTTATTTGATCAAATGGCGTAGTTATAAAATGTGTTGACCATAACATAATGCTATTGTCGATAATTGACTAGTTGTTTTCTTCTATGTCAAATATTTCAATAATTGATATAGTATTTAGATATTATAAGTTTCATAATAATTTTGGAGACGTAAGACATATTTCCTTGTTTGAGATTTAATGATGATCTCTATGGATTTAAAAATGTCTGAATATCTGATATTTAAACGAGGACCGACGGGAAGGAAAACCCAAAATCTCGGAGCCTCTGTCCCGTGCTAGCGTAGGCCATGCATGGACAGAGAGGTGCCAGCATCTCTCTCCATGTTCTTTATTATGTTCCATTAATATAGCCGTGCTTATTAATGATAGGAGACATTTAAATGGGTTGATTTGACGAGTGTTTCAGTGGGGTCTAGTGAAGCTAATAAAATTGCTCAAAAGATCATGACACAAAAAAGTGTCATGATCTTTTGTGGGGAGTTCATAAATATAAGAGTGTGGATCCTATAGAAGGATTCAAGAAATGTCCAATTTCATAATTGAGAGCACTAAAATAGAGCTTTTGTAGAGACTATCTTGGAACTTTTTGGGTGTGTTTCCATAGTAGTTTATAGTTGTATGCGAGAAGAGATTTGTAAGTAGACAAAGGAAATAACATTCGATAAAGATTGGCATACTTTTATTTATTCTCACTAACATGGGACTTAATTCTATGTAGGTAAAACAAAGAATTGTATGTGATGACGATTGATTTCTTCAAGGAGCAGAATTTCATATTACTTCACTTAAAAGTCCTCTCAAAGGAGAATTATTTTATAGTTTTGATGGGGAATGAAACACGTCATAAATTTCGGAATAATAAATCTAGATGATACAGCATTTTATTATTGAAAATATTAAAAGACAACGAAATTTAATTTTCTATTCCTTATAATATAGAACGTAATTACATGATCAACCTCGAAAAATTTATTAAAAATTATTGAGAATTCAGCTGAAAATATTATCTACAAAACTTTTATTTTATTTTATCATTGACACTACAATCAATAAATTATAATATAACTTCAAGTCCTAATGTATCATAATCGGAATCTAGATTTCATTCTGATTTGAAACTCTACAGCTAGTAAATCAGGACTGTGATATCCTTTTCATTCTTATATTATTTTAGTTTCAAATATTTCTATAAAAATAGTCATTTTTTGAATGCTGGACCCATATACGAACTACTGAGTCTATCTTTATACTACGCCTTCGTGGAGAGAGACGTATCTATGTATGTCACACTAAGATGATGAATCGAGTTGATCGGATTCAAACATTTAGATATCTAGAAATGAATTAGAATTTCTGCCGGGATGTTTCAAGACGATAGAGGAATTCCATACTACACTGATTCAAGATGGGCTTTGTTACAATGCATGCCAGTTACTATTTTGTTTTGAGTTCAGTCTATGAAGTAGAAATGAGGCACATGATTCTGTAAGCCATTTGGATTGATGAGTCTGATTTGTAATGATTTACAGATATCCAACTGAAAGAATAAGGAATTTAAGGAACATATATAATATTAAAAACTTAATACATCGTAGAGAGCATTCTATTCTCTTCTTAATATTTGTATCTATTCTTGCGAGTCATCATTTAAGAATCTAAATCCTTTCTAGGACCTGTTTCTTTGGATTTTGTTGTTCCTTATTTCATCAACCTTGGCGTGTCACCTACCATGATAAATCCAACATTTCAAATTCCCATGTAAGTAGGTAATACAAGTTTCCGTCGAGCAAATTCCAACACAAATACTTTCATTAAATCAACCGATTAACTTCCGAGTAGCTCTGCATATGTACAGACATCTATAAGATGCAGAATTATGTTATTCATTGAAACCTTGTAATATTCATTTTTTACCACATATGTTTATTCCTCTTATTAATCTGTGAACACGTGTGATTCTATAAGAGTGGAAAGCTCTCACAATTCAAAACAAATTGTTACTTTCCTGTGAATGAATTTCCTGTGGTATAGCAAGCAAAAATGGAGGGAAAGTAGAGAGATGAATGTACGGACCAGTTACATTACGGTATCTCAGCGCAAATTGACCACGTATTAGTCTCCACCGTGAGTAATGTCGCCACCGTTCTTGTTGAACATGGCAGCAACCAATACGGTGTATGGTGTGCATTCGTCCTTTTTTCTTTATACCCTACAAAATGTATATGACCGTCTTGGTTAGGAAGAGGATACTTGATATACTTTACATTGTATTTCATGTCTCCCGTACGAGCCTCCGCTCATTATGGTGTTCTCGTGTTCTTTGCGTTTCAGTTGAAACTGAACCATGGAGACTCTTACAGTCTTGCAAAGCGGGAGCTTCACAGGAATTTAACTTTACTTCGAGTAAGATTTAACGTCATGTGTGCGACCTGAACAAGAGACTTAAGGTAATCCAAGCGCGCGGAAGCCTTACAAGCGCGTAAATTCTGTGCCGATTTGAGTTCATTATGTGATTGGACTTCACTAGAGAAAAAGATAAAGGCCACCACGTAGAACAGATGAAGGATGGGAAGACCGTACAAGGGAGAGACTTCAATTCGGAAGTGGAACGGTAGTTCTACAGACAAGTTACGGCCACAAAAGTCATATGGAAAAGCTTCCGCATTTTAGGCTGACAGAGAGAGTGATGTTATCCTACTTCGACGTGGAATTCTTCCTTCATTAGGACTGGGCTTTTCATAAAGATGGGGTTACAGTTTGTTGCAATTTTAGTTCCCGAGATGAGACTTGTCATGCTCTGTCCGAAGACGAGTCTAAATCGGCTGCAAATTGCGACAGTTCAACCTTTTGTGCTTTCATCGAGCTCAATGGGTCCCACTTGTTTCCTCACTTGATTAATTAGTTGATAAAAAGCTTATCTGGAAGGACAAGCGATTTGAAAATGCAAACAGGTTGTTTTCAGCAAAGCTATTGAGGTATCAACACTTCAGGAGGAGATTCGAGTCAGGGACAGGCGGGAGGATTCTGCTCAGGAAGGCTTACAGATCATTCTTGGGATAGTTGCCAGGCAAACTAGCGATTAGATGTCAGTACATCTCTGTGCTTACATTCATTGCCAACGAATCTAACAATCTCGGTAAGAAAAATTGCGGGGATTTGCCCAGAATGCTGGGGGTTGGAAGTCTTTAAGTATTCAACTAATGGTGCAGAGAATTGAGTGGTCTCCAACTACCACTTTCGTAATACTTGAGTGGCACCGTGTCTTGTTGCTCACTTCTCTATCGTGTTTGCTGCACAAAATTTTACCAGTTGCTACCATGCACTTAGGATGCAATGTATCAGTGTCGAGTCTCAACGGACAACGGACTCTCATGAATAAGGTTCTGTGTGTTTGAACAGAAACTGAAGCCAGATCTTTGGCATGCATGTTGCATCAATGAGGTGAGTCATTCTGGCTTTTCACAAGGACTGAACGATGTCAGCAGATTTGTCCTGTGTTCGTTCCATCCCGAGATCTCGTCATGCCATTCATCGTCAGTTTACTCTCGCAACTCGGTCAAACCATTCGGGAGGATGAGTTTCTGCGTAGAGTGAGTTTCTGCGGTCACATCCAGTTTTCTCTTCATTCTCGCGGCACAGAGAGGGGACTGAAATGTGTGGAGCCTAACGCCTGGTCCACATACAAACGAACTGCTTCCAATAAAACCATAAAGCTCGTACTTTACTAATACCAAACATACAAGTTGGCGCTTCTTCACGGGAAGTCATATCTGGGCGGAGTAGCGGCCGTCTGTAACCCGAGCGGGAGTAGGGGGTTGCGGCACATGGTCTTTCCTGGAGGGCCGACGGCGGCACGTCGATGGCGCGTCCACTTGAAGTGCGGGGTTGTCATGTGGCGTCTCCTCGGAAGTAGAGATGTTACTGGCAATAGTGTGGAGGGCATTGCGTGAGGCGGGCAACCGAGCAACGATCACTTCCCGCCCTGTGCAGTCATCGGACAGCGCGCCTGAGTGTCTCTCCGTCGATCACCCTCCAAGTTACCAGCCATGTTACCAACCCCTGTCGCCTACCTTTTTCTGACACCTACTTATTTTCTTTTATTTTCTTTTACTTTTATCTTTTCTTGGGCAAAGGCGAAGAAATTATGTATATACAAAGAGAGGAAATGAGCTACTTTACATAAATGACCGTAAGTCCTTGGTCGTTTCTGAAACGAGAACATGCCACCGAGCTCTGCCAACTCTTTTTTCTACTTTTATTTTCTTCTTTAGACAAATGCACACGCGCACTATGGCAGGGAAATGAAGGGGACGCTTAAGGAGAACAAGCATGCAACGACGAAAGGAAGAGCACGATTCCTCCTTGTTTATATTTTATATAGAGAGGGAGGAATACATTGATTTCGAAAAATAATCAAATTATGTATTTGTATGGATAATTATGATTATATTTAATTTGATTATTTTCCAATCTATTATTGGGAAAAGGTGACCTGGTAGAATACATGAAGGAAGGGAAGACCCCATCAAACCATACAAGGGAGAGACAAAGGAGATAAAATGAGGTAAGGCTACGATAGTATCAATATGAGAATTACCGCGTTACCGCACCTAAGATATTAGCGCTTAGTACTAATAGACTTGGATTAAGCTTTTGGTGTCATGGCAGGTAGGTGGATGGGAGATGGGACTTTGGCAATGGAGAGATCTTCGTCGTAGACAACAATGGCTTTTATCCTTAATAGTTGATGAAATCCACCGACTTGATCAAGATTTGTTTCAAGAGAGGGGGTAGTCATGAGTTTAGATGTCACCATAGTGTTACTACGAGCTCGATATTCTACGCTTAAGTTCAAATGTTTTGCAATGGAGAGACCTTAGCTGTTGATAACAATGTCTTTTTTGCTTAATAGTTGATTGAATCCAAAGATCCACTCAAACCTTGGGCTTGATATTTTCCATTCATTGTGTATGGAAGACACAATAGCTTAGTCTTATTATATTATGCTAGTGAAAGTAATTTGTATGTTGTGTTATAAAAGCAACTCGAACCTTGTAAATTGACCAAACCTATACTTTTTTTATATTATTATTTTAAAATATGACAACAATATTAATTCTATAGTTAATCATTTTGGACAATTGTTACATATTGACCTAGATAGTTCATCTTAATTTAAAATAGCTTTTCACAGCATAAATTTGTTTAAAGCTTACTAGAATAATTTTATAAAATTATTATATTTGTATGGATAATAATAAAGTTGCAATAAAATTATAATTTATTATAATTTAATTTAATATTAATACATTTTGGTTAAAGGTGCACTTATAAAAAAAATATTTCATATGATAATATAAGGTATAGTCCAGACCTTTAAAAAAATAAAATTTTCCATGAGCATATTCCAAAAATATAAAAATCACCTCTAGGGTTTTCAAGCATATTTCTCAAAAGCAGCAAAAATTTATACTTTGAAGAAATCTTATAGTTTTAGATAATCATGATGTATCTTAACTTTATTTAAAACCCTCTCATTCAAAAAAATTGAAATTTAAGCATTCTAATCAGTAGACTGTTATGTTATATATATATATATATATATGGAACTTTGCATCACGTAGTTGAACTAATGCATAGAAGTAAAATGCTTTTATGGATATGTAATTTATGAAAATAACATTTCAAGTAAAAATGTTGTCATTTTGAAAGATAAACTATTTTTTATAATTTATAATGTTATTTTTATAAGAGGGTCTTAATGTCATATCACTTGCTCGTGTTCTTTTCATAAATTAAATAGCTATGAGGTATCCTAAGAACAAATTTAAGCTGTAATAATTATATAAATAATAAATATGAGTAATTATGAAATTAAATATCAAATAAATTACTTGAAATTTTCTTGTTATTCAAAAAAATAATTTATTCTTATTATATTTCTTGTAATTGACATTTAATTTAATATCCTATATTCTTCAAAGGGAAACACCTTATGAACTAAAAAAAAATAACTCAATGAAGTAGTTCTTGTTTTTATATAAAACCAAGGTTTTAATTGTTATGAGATACTCAATATGAATAAATTTATAATCTTACATAGCATTTATATAATTCTACTTGGAAGAAATAAGTAATGAGCTTGAGAGATAAATTTCTCATGAAGGTTTAATTACTTCTATTATACATATCTTGTGATTTTCTATTTCCTCTCAAGAAGAATATTTAAAGAAGGGATTGTTTTTATTTGGGAATAGATATGTTAAAAAAAATATCTTTGTGTTAATTAAAAAAATATAGTATTTTCACTTTAAATGTTTTTATTTGGGAATAGATATGTTAAAAAAATATCTTTGTGTTAATTAAAAAAATATAGTATTTGCACTTTAAATCAAAATTAACTTTTGTTTTATAGTCTTATTGTAAGATATTTAATATATTTCAAGACACCTTAAAAATATTAACAAATCTTTAAGATAATATTCTTGCTTATTATATTTAATAGTGGTTTTCAAATTTTGTTGGTATTAATATGGAGTTAGCATACTAGTTAACAAAGGCCAATGAGTTAGTAAACTAATCCAAATATTCCAAGAATGTTCTATAAGTATCTAAGAAGTTTCTTGATAGAATGTACTAGAAGCACCTACCTATTTTAGTAGTGTGAAGTTTCTAGGTACATTCAAAGGATTATGTAAAACAAGCCAAATATTCTTGAAATATATTTTAGAAGTATATAGGAAATTTCTTTATAGAATGTACTAGAAGGCATTAAAAAATATTTTAGTATGAATTTTTTAGGTACATTCCAAGGATTGTGTAATTTACACGCTAAGTTAATGACTAGTTTAGCTTGTATGCAAAATAAATGGTTTTTAGAACAAAGCTTCCATGGATGCTTCTCTTGTAACTTAGCTTGCACTTCAAGAATGCAACTTTGAGAAGGAAGCTTCATTGGAAGCTACTCAATAGCCTTGTATTGTTCCAGTATAAATACCAAAGCCCAAGCTCATACTAGGCGTTTGAGAGTTTCAATGAGATCTTCCATTTTGATATTCCATTCTATTATTCTCTCCTTGGTTTTTACATTTAGTATGTTAATAGAAAATGTAATGATTTTCTTGATAAATTTTATTCCTTCATTCTATAAAAAATTTCAATATGTTATTTGAATTTATTGATATACTTTTTTTTGGTTATTTTATTGAAATTTCCTATAACTATTATAAGTTATTTAATTCAATGATCAATGATCAATGATAATTTTGATCTTCCTATATTCAGGAGGTAGCTTATGATCTTCAAATATCTATTCTTGCTTTATATAGTAAGTTTATAAAAAAAGACTAGTATTTTACTAAACATAGTCATTATATACTAAGAAATATGTTTCTTTAGAAATTTTTGTTGAATTTTGATTATTTTTCTTGGAAATTTTGTTATTTTACTTTGTGGATCATAATACTAAAGCCTATTTATAAAAGATAACTCGAATACAATATGATATCTCCTCCCTTTTAGGCATTGAGATCAAATTATTTTATATTTATTTAATATTCCATTTAGAACATAAATGTTAAGATTGTATTGAGAAAACTATTTGTGTTGCTAGTACTTTGATCAATTTTATATTCATCTAATTAATCTAGTTTATTTATTACAATATAAATAAATTATATATGTTTGTAAATATTCACAATAATACAGATAGAGAAAGATTAGTATTTAAATATCCATAACAGTACAATTTAGATTGTTGTGAAAGTTTCTCAAGAAGTTTGGTCTACTAATTTTAATCTACTAGTTTAATGCTAATCTTTAAAGTATTCTTCCATTAGAGAATTATTTTGAGATTGCTTTTACTGTCAAATATTCAAAAGCACATATTTGATCATGTTTGGACTGATTGAGAGAGAGAGAGAGAGAGAGAGATATATATATATATAAAACCATATATTAATCTTAAGCTAATCTAGCTATTGCATCATTGTTAGTTGAAAAATTGAAGGAGATTACAATAAGGACATTAAACTTAGAGCATGTAGATTTGTAACAATTTTGGTTAATCATAAGTAAAATTAGAGTTTACATTTAATTTGCACTAAAAGCAAAGACTAGCTTGCAAAGTCTTTTGACGAGTAAACTAGTTGGTTAAGTAGCTCATAAGAGAGTTAGGTAATGAATACATGGAATATCATAATGAGTTCCAAATGAGACATTTTTTTATTAAATTTGTATTAATAGAATATGTTAGTATTTTATTAAACACCATATTGTCCACCCTTGGTGTGGGATGATGATTTGACTTTATATTACTATCTTTTATATAGTTATGCACTATATATATATAATATATAATTTATGCTATATGAAGAAGGTATTTAATAGAAAATATTTGGATACTTCAAATATTTTGAAAAATATTTTATTTATGATGATCATTACAAACACCTCTATAAAAAATTTCAAAATCTAAAAGAAAAATGAAATATTCAAGTGAATAATGAGACTAAGGGAATTAAAAAATATCTACAATAATAATAAGAAGAAAAAGTGGATACCAATTATTATTCATAATGGGAAAAATGTGTGGAGGTCTTGACCTAGGTGTCTAAAAGACTCATAGCATATAATCAGATCTGGTCTTTTTTTGTAATTTAAATATAGTACATGGTATGAAAGGTATTACAGTAGTACTGATTTTCTCAGACTAGTTATGGATATCAATAAGAAACATATCGCATATTAAAAAGCCACCTATATTGAAAGTTCATATGTTAAGTTATGTGATGTTGAAATTCAGTTTGTAAAATAATAATATGCTATAACATTGATAATGAAATATGAAGTTTTAATCTATGCAAGTATTTAAAGTCATACTTATCGAATTCCAAAGATATCTCAAACATTAGGACATTGTATATTAACTTGAACATGATTTTCAACCAAATTTTGTGGTAAGAAAGGTCTAAAAACCATAAGAGTTCAGTATTAAACTTCTGGTGAATAATTTTATCTAAAGTTAATACTCTCTTCTCTAGCAGATTATGTACAATTCCATAACAACTTATTAGGATTACCATAAATTATTTGAAACTCTTTAGAGCTAAAAATAATCATTTCAAATTTGGAAAAAAGTTCTATTGACTATCTAGTTCTTGGTTCCAAAACGAACTGCAATAATACATCTAAACTTAGCAAATGATTCATAAACATTAGAACCAAAAGCTAAATATCCTTTTTCATGGAAAACAAGAAAAGTAACATTCAAATGAATAGTGGAGGTTAAGGATGATCCAAGAAGATTTGCAATAAAACCAAGAAGACAATGAATCTATGTTACTAATTTGCTTTCTTATTCATAATAGGGATGATAAGTGTAACATCTTGACATAGATATTTGCATTTGATGTAATTTTATTAATATTACATAAAGTAATCATAAAATTTGAATATTGAATACTTGAAAATGTATATATAGGATATGAGTTAAATAAAATAAATAAAATAAATAAATAAAACCAAAAGCTGAATACCCCTTTTCAAGGAAATTGAGAAAAGAAACATTCAATTAAATAATAGCAATTAAGGATAGTCCAAGAGATTTGCAATAAAACTAAGAAAATAAAGAAATCTTTGTTATTAGGGAAATTTACACAAATACCTATAACAAGTTGTGAAATTGTGAAAAAACCATCACAAAATATTAATTAGAAAAATACCTTTTGTTGGTTTAGGGTAGGCAAGGTGTAATACAAGTAGCTAGATATATTATCTTGGGGTGAAATTTGGCTTGGTAACATCTAGAAAGATATTGTGTACAATGAGCTAGGTAGATCAGACAAAGGTGTCACCAAAAGAGTACTTTTACTAATAGAGCATAAGCCAAAAATAGCCTAAAAACTTTAGAGCAAATTTTGGAGGCTTAAATGAATGAATTAGACCTTGAAAATGGACCCATATGATCCGCTCAAAGAGGAAAGACATGCATTCTCTCCCATATGATTTGTTTTGTCCTATCTTTCGAATGGTACCTCACCATGCGATCTTGAGCTCCCTACAAGAAGATTCTCTAAAGATCCCCTTTGGTCAAACCCATTTGACCAACTAGATAGGACAAGGACTGACATCTCACCCATCCAAACAACTAATCCAAGGACGGAGCTTGCTGACATGTTACCAATCCATGTATCTGATCCAGGGTGGTGCTTCCTTTGAGGGGATCCACTTTGCTGTAAAATAAAGAGAAGGTGCTCCTTTGGGACATCAGAGGACTGAGTGTGAAACTTGTGTTTTCTCTCTTGTATCTCTCTTGGAGAGTTCTCTTGTCCTTGGAGTATTGCATCGGGCGCTTGGTGGTTTTTGGTTCTTTGGTTTTGTGTGAGGGGAATTTTTGGTTCTCACACACTATCAAATATGATTCTACTTGTAATGGTATGAGGATAGAAGAATTCCCAAGGGAAACACAAAGCTTCATACCCAATACTATGATGCCCCAAAGACACACCTTGTATTAATTATATAGCAAAGAGGATCCACTCAAAGGGAGCTCCATCCTTGGATCAGATGCATGGATTGTGATATGTAAGTTAGTTCCACCCTTAGATTAGTTGTATGGATTGGTGATGTGTTGACCCTTGTCGTATTTGGTTGGTCAAATAGTTTGACTAAGGGAAATCTTTGGAGAATCTTCATGGAGGAAGCTCAAAATTGCATGGGTAAGGTACCATTGGAAAGCTATCAAAGAAAAAAACAAAGAGGGAGAATGCAATGCACTTTCCTCAAAGGGTAGTGAGTCTTTCATTTACTGAGGCCTTATTCATCCATTTAAGCCTCCAACATTGGCTCTAAAGTTTGTAGGGTATTTTTGACCTCTACTCGATTAGTGGAAGTATTTTTTTGATGACACCTCTATCTGATCTACTTAGGCTATCATATAAAAAATCTTTTGAGATATTACCAAGCCAATTTCTACCTCCGGATACTATGTTTGGCTAATAGTATTACAAATCTCCTCCCTTTTAAGATGTAATGTCCTTTTTCAAAGATTGCACTAACATTGGTACATGGGTCAAGCTAGCGGTTGACTCCATGTTGCCACATACAATGGGAACTCTTTCCAATGGAAAAGATATCATACATGCGGATGGGAGGTACATTGGATGTATTTTTGGAGAATGCATTTGACTTTGTATTCCTTTGTGCCATCAATGAGTGTTGGACAAGGTTGAAATTTTTGGATGGAAGGAAAATGGGGTTGTTGGGATGCATATATGAGTAGTAAGGAAACATGGAACACTGGATGGATCTTCATGTGTGGTGGTAGCTTGAGGTGATAGGCCATTATGCCAATTTGATGGATGATGGGAAAAGACCCAATAAAACACTATTTGAGCTTATGAGGGCCAACTAACATGAGATTGGTCAAGGAAAACCACACTTGATCTCCAATGTTGAACTCCATGTGCCTATTATGTGCATCTTCATTTTATTTTTATTGATTTTGGGCAATTTGTAACCTATGCTGGGTGTTCTCCACACCTTGTTGGATTCTAGAAACAAAATTGTTGACAACATTAACTTTTGTAACCAATAGGCAGATATTTACCAAGCTTGAAGGTGAGAAAGGAAGAATAGTGTGACCTATGTAGATGCATTCACTAAATTTTTATAGATAAATTCAATTAGTGGAAGTAAGGTGTCCCACCTTTCTTGCTCCTCTAAGGTGAAGCCTTCGAGCATATCCTCAATAGTGCAAGTGGCCTACTCTATTTGTCCATCGGTTGGTTGATGGTATATCATGGACATAGCAAGTTTGGTTTTGAAGATGCCAAAGAGTGTTCTCCAAAACAAACTAGTGAATTGAGTGCCCCGATTGGTGATGAGCACTTGAGACAAGCCATGGTGAGAAAAGACTACTGCTAAGTAAAATTGAACTAATTGTGGAGCAGTCACATCCCTTGGTCGTCAAACACAATGACTCAGTTTGATGAGGACTACAATGAGTCTACTACGATCTACAAAGACTATAGTGAAGTCAAACCATAAGGTGGTCTTAGGTAATTCACAAACTAGGTCCATGATGACCTACTCCCAATGTTGTGTAGGGAGTAGGGAGGGGTTGAAGGAGTCATATGAGAGCATGAGTAGAGGTTTTATTTTGTTGAAAAAGTAGGTAGCTTTGAACATACTCCATCACATTGTTGCTCATCTTGGGCCAATAGTAATGGTAATCAATTGCATCCAAGGTCTTATCTACTCCAATATGACCTACAATGATGGAATCACTACATTTTGCTAGGATAGTGGTTCTTAAGTCTACGCTTTTTGAGATCCATAACTCACAATCATGAAAGGTGAGTCCTTGGGAGTACTAGTTACACTTTTGGATGATTGAGCTCTTACAATTTGTGGGTCAGTCTTTGTAGCAATAAGAATCCTAGCCAAAATGCTAGGTCCATATTGACTTTTACCACTGGATTGTTTGCCATAAGCATTTGGGTGCATATATTGCAAGTTTCTTCTTTCCTTCCACATATATGATCTTCATTCTCTTCATTTTGTTTCACAGATCTGTCAATGCAAGAGATTTTTCTTTGTCTTAAGGAAAACTAGAGGTTTGTGTTCTATTTCCACTAAAAATGCATTCTTGCCAAGATAGTGCTTCCAATGCTTGGTTGCAAGGACAATAACCAACTCTTCTTGTTTGGTGGTGAAGTAGTTGCACTCTTGGCAAAAACTTAAAGAGAAATATACAACTAGGTACCATCCATCATTCTATTCTTGTTGTAGTATTGCTCCTATCATAACACTTGATGTATGCATAACTAGCTTGATTGGACTGTTTCAATGCAATGCAATGTTTCAATGGTGCATGTATTAATGCATGTTTCAATTCTTGAAAGGAAAATTCCTATGTAATTCTTCATGTCAAATTATTTTCCTTGCCAAGTAGTGTCATAAGAGGTTATGCAACCTTTGAGAAGTCCTTGATAAATTGGTGATAGAACACCATCAATCCCAAGAAACTCTTGAGTTGAGTTTGATCTTCTTGAGCACCCCATTTTTGAATGACCTCTATTTTATCTCTTAACACTTGGATAACTTTTGCACTTACTCTGTGCCCCAAGTAATCTACTTCAAACTTGCCAAACTTGCACTTTGAGACTTTGGTATACATTTGGTTCTATAATAGAATTTAGAAAGCTTCTTGCCAATGTTACTTGTGCTACTTCATTATCCTATTGTAGACTAAGATGCCATCAAGGAAAATGACAATAGAATTAATCCAATTATGGACACAATGTACCTTTCATTAAACTCATGAAAGTGGCTAGTGTGTTGGTGAGGCCAAATTGCATCACTAGGTACTCAATGTGACCATACCTTGTTTGAAAGGGAATTTTGTGTACAATTTCCTCTACAATCCTAATTTGGTTATAATCACTTTGTAGATCTAGTTTGGTGAAATATTTTGCCCCATTGAGTTGATTGAATAGGTCATCTATGCGAGGTAATGGGTATTTGTTCTTCATTGCTTGTTGATTTAGGCCCCAATAGTCAATGCACATGCATATTATACCATCATTCTTCATAAATACCATCATTCTTCATTCATTCATTCATTCATACCATCATTCTTCATGCATATTATACCATCATTCTTCTTCACAAACAAGATAAGAGCTTTGTATGGTGATATGTTGGGTTGAATAAACCCTTTTTTATAGAAAATCCTCAATTTGAGCCTTGCACCCTCCAAATCATGAGGTAATAGTCAACATACGACCTTAAAAGGAAGTGTCTTCCCAAGAAGTAGCTTAATTGTATGATTACTCTCCTTTTTGGTGGTAATCTTAATCGTTAAGAAAGACATCTTCAAATTCATTGACCACATCTTTAAAATTCTCAAGAATTTATCTATTGAGTTATGCAATCTAGACTTCTCTTATTAGACCCATCAAACATTTATTTGTCTTACGGATAGCTATTATTCCTATGATATAGAGAGACAATTCTTTGCCTTGGCAATCTTTTTCTATCTCCAATGGTCTTCCATTGGCTAGTTCTGAATATTTTCTTTCTCTAATCTACCATGGGGTTGTAGTGCTCAATCCATGGTATGCTCAAGATCATATTGTAATGAGCTAACCATATCACTTGGCACTTAATTTCTGCTTGATACTCTCGTACAAAGAGTGCTACCTTTCTAGGTAACAATTCCATCCTCTCTATTTGACCATTAGATAACTCTACTTTTCCATTCTTATACTTCTCTAGTTCCATCTCCAACCTTATTGCAACAAAGTGAGCAAGGAATTCTCTATTGCTCTAGGGTGTATGATACTCTTAATTGATTGCCTTTTAGGACTACATATATGACAATTAGTTGTGTTTCTCTTCCTTGACCTTTGCGCACTTGTCCTATTCCTCCCTCCTCTTTTACACTTCTCCACTGAGTTAGTAAGGTCATGAAGTCCATTTATTGGCAATCTTCTTTTATGATGTGATTTCAACATCCAATCCTTCAATTTGTCTCTCCAAGTTGTTCAAAGGTAGTTTTTATGGAGATCAAAGGCATCTCAGAAGGCAAGCATGACAAGTGATGGCTATTTGACCAACTCAACCGAATTATAACAACATTGTTTTGCTTGAGCCCCTTCCTCTCATGGGACTCCATCTCTCCTTTCTTTGACCCATCTCCTTTCTCCTTGGAGTGGTTGTGCTCCTCAATCTTGGAAATAAAGGTGTCCAATTCCATAAGAATTGGTCCACCAAAGTGTATTGTTTCAACCTAATAGTGTTGAGTCAAGACTCCCTTTTCACCTACTACAAGGGCTCTTGCTATTCTTTGAGCACATGCAATGGCTTCAAAAATAATGTGAGGATTTTGTACCATTACTTATTGATCAATTTGCTCTTCAACCCATATTTGAGAGTTTCAAGACCTTTTTCTAGACTCATATTATTTATCATGACCTGTAGATCAAGAAATGCCTCCACATACTCTTTTATGTTGTTCTTTTGCTTCAACTCCCATAGTCAAGTTCAAGCCATCTGCTTGAAATCCACAATTTGGAAATTCTTCAATAACACTTCTCACCTTTCCATCCAAGTGATCTCTCTTTCTTCTACCAACATTGATCATGCCCAAGCATCATACTATGTGAGGGCTTTATTGATCAAGTATTCACATGCAAACATGCCTATAGAATGATCAATGATCTCAATTATGAATAATCAAAAGTTTTGATTTATTCTTAAAATCTTGTTTTCCACTATTCTCATGGAACATTGTCCCTTGTAAGGTTTGATGTTGCTTGTCTCCTTCATCTGTAATAAAGATATGGCTTTACTGTTGACCAAGGTCGGTGTCATCGGCATGAGTGACTCTCCAAGTAATTTAGTTCTTGTTATTGGGTTTTGGGATGATTCTCCCTCTTGCATTAAATGATCATTCTTGAAGGTATAAAATTGACTTTGTAATGCTTCCATTCTCATCTTGATCTCCCAAATTTTTTTTAATATCCTCTACATTCCTTGCATTAGATCCTACAACTCCATGATTTGTACACACAAAAAATGCTCAATTGCTATTGCTTACTTCAAAAGAGGATTAACATGATCACTTGGGAGGGAGCATAAAAAATTGGGACTACCATCAGGATCTCATAGGCTATCACTTGTTGATAATATCTCTTGCCAAAGTTGTGGGCTATGAAATACCTAAACATTACTTTTGATCTAACTACGTAACATTTTTCTACTTGTGTGTTGAAAGGGAGAGGATTTGGTATACTCAAATCCACTACATCATAACATAATGTAGATGGTCAAATTCCACTCCCTATCTTATATCACTACAAGTAGAATCACCAAATTTGGTGAATTCATTATTAGGTCCATGAACTATGCTCCAAAATGGTAAACAAGATATAGTCTCACTTGTTCACACTGGATGTACCTAATCTTGATGTGAATGGATTCAAGAAAAGAAAGAAAGGTGCAAGAAATTGTCCTCCAAGAGCATCCATCATATCCTTTGTCTAAAACACACCCAATCTATTGAATGCACTATGTTTTCTCCTCTTTTGCACTTGAAATCACTCTGTATCAATAGCACATGTTCTTCCAAGAAGTGTGATGCACTCTCTTGGATTAAAATACCTAGTCTGATAGCATTGTAATGTTCCAAGGATAGAAGAACCCCCAAGAAACATACAAGAGAAGAAACACAAGAGATAAACAAGGCTTCATCCCTCAATACTTTGATGCACCAAAGGAACACATCATCTTTATTGTATAACAAAGACGATCCACTCAAAGCGAGCTCCACCCTTGGATTAGATATATGGATTAGTGACATATCAATGAACTCCACCTTTAGATTACTTGCATTGATTTGTGATATGTCAACCCTTGTCCTATTTGGTTGGTCAAACAAGGTTGACCAAAGGGAATCTTTGGGGAATCTTCATGTAGGCAGCTCAAAATTGCATGGGTGAGGTACCATTGGAAAGCTCTTGAGGAGACAAATAAGGAAGGAAATAGCAATGCACTTTACCCCTAGATGTACAGGAGTTTCCATTTTTTGAGGGCTAATTCATCTATTTAGATCTCCAAAATTGGCTCTAAAGTTTTTGGGGTGTTTTTGACCTCTACACTATGAGTAGAAATATTTTATTGGGTGATAATATTATCTAATCTACTTAGATCATCATATAATTACTTCAAGATATTAACAAACTGTTTTCCACTTCTAGATACTATGTCTAGCTAATGGTACTACACTATCCCAAATCAAAAATTTATTTTCACTTATTGAAGTAATTCATCTTTTTCCAATTTAATTTAGTAAGACTTTAGTTTCTTGCCCTTGTGCCTTATCTTTTAGTGATATCTTTTCAATTGCATATCTTCCTCCAAGTAGTACCATTTTCTAACTTCATCATCTGTGCATGTACTCGTGCCAGAGCTCATTATTGAAAAATCCAACTCAAAACAATTTTACATAGACAAGATCAAAGCTAGAATTTCTTCATATTGAGTGCTTCTTTTAGATACTTATTTGAAATTTTTGCACTAGCATTTTACTATTGGTCATAGACAAGATCGAAGCTAGAATTTCTTCATTTTGAGTGATTTTTTTGTGTAGATTTTGAAATTTTTGAGTTATGATTTTTGTGGTTATGATTTTTGTGTTATGTACACACATTTTTTGTGTTTGATGAGTTTTAAATAAGAAGTGTATAGTTGAAGCCAAATTAAAGCCAAATGGCAAAGAAGAGAGAAGAATTGTGTGTTTGGGTCAGACACAAAGAAGTTTACTTTGGGTTAAAGGAAGAAGAACTTGGATTGGACTTGATAGGTGGTATACCCAAATTAAAGATACTTTGCCTTTGGAACTCGATGCAAAGAAATTGTAACCAATTCCTTCGGGCCAAACCAATCAAGAAGGTACAGTCAAGAAAATTGCTAATTTGCAAGCAAGATAAAATTGAGAATGATAAGAGGAATGCATGTAGAAGGTGTGAGTGTTAAGAGAAGATCAACTAAAGAATGACTACTCATTGTAACACTATAAGGTTAATACTTCATCAAAGAATTTTTGAAATTTCAAGAAGATATCATATTCCTCTTAGTAGTTGTCTTAAAGGAGTGAGAATCACAAAAACAAGAGTTTGATTTTCCAAAGACTTGAGGGAGTTAGAATCATGTATCTAAGCAAGGGTCTAATTTTACAATGACCTAGGATTCATGAGCACATGATGCCAATGAAGGGTGATAAGAAGTCTCATTCACTTGCAATGAGGAATCATGCAATTCAAAGGTTGGATGTAGTGGCAAGAATCAAAGTCTTGAGTAGACTTTAGATCACTTCTTTGGCCCAGAACTGAAACTGGAACTTGAGTTTTCCAAGGTTCATGGCAAAAATAGCTGCAAATAATTGTAAAGAGGGTCCCAAGACTAGAGAGAAGAGAGGGAATCTGGCTTGATATATAGATTTGGATTGGAGATTAGTTTTGGGAAAGGAAGCTGGAGATGCGGCTGGAGTCACCTTCTATTGGAAGGGTGATTCTTTAGAGGAAACCATAGAGGTTAGAAATTCCTTCAGTGCTCCTCATGCCAACAATAGATATAAGGTGGATACATATTGGGACTCAATGAGATGATGTGTTGTTGGGGCTTGATGGCAATGTTCAAACCCAAGCACACCACATACATAAGAAAGCAACAAGCGGCGGTCTTCCACCAGATGTTTGTTGGAGAAAAGGTGCATTGGGAAAAAAAATTCACCTGCAAACAAGATAGATGATTGTGAATTGGAGGATGAATATGCCGCTACATTACTTTGTGCTATTTGCAACACATTTTTATTAGAGGTTGAACTTACTTACTTTGGTGGAGAAACATAGAATGGTGTTGCACTTTCACCCAAATCTACATCAAGAGGTGGATGTAGATGAGCAACATTATATCCAATAAATCCAAGGAAGAAATGAACACTTTGCCAATATAGGGTACCAAAAGATAGTGGTAATGACCATTCCAAAGTTAGAAGTGGAATAGACCTGAGGAGGTGGTATCATCAATTCAGCCAACAAAGACAAGAAGATTGAACTCAAGGCATGAGACAATGGTGGTGGACCTATTGTCAAAAGTGGAGTCGAAAGGGGACGCCAAGGAGCTCATGCTGTAGGAGAAGGAGTCAAGCAGAGGGAGTGATAGAGAACCCAACGTTCAATAGTCATTGGAAGAAGTGGCTAAGGAGGAAGACCGGGAGTTCCATGCAACAATTGATCATATGGAAGGAAGAGATACCCTATATTTGGAATTGCCTAAAGTGGAGATGGATGAAGAGCCAAGGCTGGTGTTCTAAAGGGGAGTAAGATCAAAGAGAAATCTATTGTCTATAATTGCACGGACAAGCCAAGCCGGTGAAGATGAAGAAAGCTCAAGGGATATTCAATTAAAGATGAGAAGATTGTAACTTTGGAGTAAGGCGCCGATGGATGACTTGCCTGCCAAAGCCAAGTACCAAGATAACAAAGACAAGGTGGAAGAGTGTAGTAGAGTAGAGTAACTATCAAAGATTATTTTTCCCTTATTATTGCATTTGAAGCATAAGAAAGAGGACCTAAAGAAATATCATCCAGAGGTGAAAAATAAGTTGCAGGTGGTAAAGTATCTAAGTGAAGAAGTTCAAGTTTTAATGCAAAAGTTGCCCAAGGAGAAGAAGAAGCTAAAGAAATTTGGGTTGATGCATACAAAGAAAGAAGAACTTAGATAACTTGCAAGAGAGTTTTCCAAAACATGGGAGAGATCTTGAATGTCAACTCGATGAATTGAAGAATCAAAAGGCAGCGTTAAAGAAATTGAAGAGAAAATTCAATGAAGTGCAATGCAATGTGATGCATTTTAAGGCTATTGTAGTGGTGAGAGAGCAAGAACTAGAGAAATTATGATCAGTTGCAACAAAGAAGGATAGGGCCTGACAACACAAGTTGGTGAGTAAAAGTTGTGAAGAACGATTGCGGGACCTGCTAAGAGGCATGAAGGCTCAACTCATTCAATATACTAAAGAGAAGGAAGTGTTGAATGTGGAATCAGAATAAGAATTGAAGATATATTGAGAAGAACTAGAAGCAAAATGGAAGAGAGAGCAGTCCGCTCTAGAGAAGACATCAAAATCAATCAAGGAGATTGTTGAGAGATTAAAGGTGAAGTTAAGTACTAAAAGTAAAGTAAAGTTGGAGGAATCAAGATTGCACAAATTTAAATTACCTGTGTAGGAGACTAGGAAAAGAAGGGCAAAGGAAGTAGATATGAATAGTCTTCTAATTTGTCTTAGAGATAGAGTAGATCAAAAGATGATTGAAGTAGTAGATAAAGTATATCTTAGGTTAGATCTAGTCAGATCCACTTAGATAAACTTTGTTGTAGTGTTAAGATAGGAACCCAATGTGGTAAAATTAGGAATACAAATGAATTTGGGATAATTACCTGAGTTAGCTAAGATAGTTAGAGTAGAGAAGGAGAGCAATAGTTAGTAAGATGATGACTTCAGTTTTAGTTCAAACTAAAGATGTGATAAGAGGTAGAAGAAGAAGAAGATGACCCCAAAGTGCAAAAGATGATTGTAGTTACATCAAGTGTAGAAATAGAAGTAGACATTAAATTGGATTAGAGTAATTGATTGAGATCTGAAAAGGTAGATATGAAGAAGTGGAGTGACACTTTGGATCTGAAAAGTTTAAAAGTAGTAGTTGAAGCAATTTAGGTAGTTAGGTAGTTAATTGTAAAGTGCTCTACCTATTTAAAGGAGGCATTTGTAGTGTTATAATTTATTAAGTTCAATTTAGTATTCATATTTTTGAAGTCAAGTAAAGCAAAGTGTTGTAACTTAGTGCTTGTCTATAAAAGACCAAGACTAAGGAGAGAAATAGAAGCTCATATTGGGATAGTTGAATGAGGGAACACTCTCAATGCCTAGCATGAGCTTCAACTCTTGTATTTATAGGGATCATACAAGGCTCTTGAGAAGCTTCCTTGAGCTGCTTTTTTGGACTGCAAGCCAAGTTAATTGAGAAGCTTCTTAAGAAGCTTCCTTCTAGAAGCCGCTTACTTGGCATGCAAACTAAGCTAATTGGAAGCTTCTAGAAGCTTCCTTCTAGAAGCTACCTACTTGGGGTGCAAGCTAAGCTAACCGGGAAGCTTCCCAAGAAGCTTTCTAGATAATTTTGGAATATTCTATGCTAATTTGTCTTATTTGGTACTTTGTTAGCCCTACTAATTTTACCGTTAAACTGCATATTGTTACATTGTCATTTTAGCTTAATTTTGAGTCTCAATCTTGTGTTTGTGGTTGTGAGTATTTGGAGAAGTTTGAATTGCAAGTTTGGAGAAGTTTGCAAGTGAATTGTTGGATTCTACAACTTTGATTTTTGTTCTATGTGTTTGATCCTAAATGGAGTGCAATCTAAGCAATGCCTTAACAAATCTATGAGAAATTGTAATGTTGGTAGTATCTTGCAGTTTAGATCACAATGCTAGACTGATGCAAAACAACTTTGATTGAGGAAGTTTTACCTTTAGTAGAGAGATAGAATACAATTCAAAGGCAAAGTCATTTCATGGTGAAGTAGCCTTCTTTGGGAGAGTTCAATCATCACAATCAATGTCAATTTGGAAAGGATTGATGAATTGTGATTATGGGTATGATTCTTTTGTGACAAGACTGTGATTTAGTGTTTGTTACTCTCTTTTGGATGTGGTTTCTACCCAAGAAGCTAAAGATGCAACCAAGAAGAACTATTTTGTTACTTTTACTTTGTATTTGACCATTTTTGACCAATATCTCTATGGGAACAAATGATTACTTATTGATTACCATAAAAGTGATACTTGCTAGGTTGTCACAATTTTACACCCATATGTGCACATCATTTTATCATGGTGATGAAGGCTTAGATGAAGGATTTTCATATGCAAGTTTCCATGTTACTTCTACCCAATTGGGGGTTTCAAGTGAGCTTGAATATGGCAATTAGGAGTGGGAGTAATGGTTTTTGAAATTCAAATTTTACTCACAAATAGATCATCAAAAGCATTGAAATGAGTTGGAATTTGTGGATTAGATTGGAGTCTTTATAACTTTGGAGTTTTGAGCTCCAAGAATTTGTACAATGTAGCTAAAAATTGGAGATGTTGTAAAGCAATCATGGAAGACTTTGCTTCAATGAAGAGTAATTAGGCAAGAAGAGAAGAAACAATGAATGGTGGCACGTTGGGGCTTTAATGGAAACCTGGTCTTGTCAAACGGACTATTACAAATTATAGCACAAAGCATCACCTCATGGTGGTGGTGATGATTTGTCTTTGGATGAGCGGATTGGTATTGGTGAGCACAACAACACACGTTCAAGGCAGAAGATTATGCAAGTTCAATAGCGTTTGCATTGGTGCATGAACTTCTCCAATACCCTAACACTACTAAAGGAAAATAGGCACTAAAAGCCATATTTACTATGCAAGCAAAGATTATGGAAAGTTTGGCCATGAGAAAAAGGGGAAAAGAAGGCTCTTGGATTGCCACTCAATAGGCAATAAAGGGATGGTACAATATGGTAGAGATGAAGTATATAGAAATGTATGCAAAGCTTCTTGGTATTGTCAAGACTATAGTGCTACCCATTGTTGCATGCTATATTGTTGTGCTTGCCATGGCACTTCTGGTCTCATTGTGGAGGTTTGCTCTTGTCAGTTTGAACTTTGTATAGTCACCATGTGATGATGTTCATATCAACAATGTAAAATTATCAAGGAATCTCATACCAATTTAGTTTGTCCTTAGTTGGGATGGCTAACTAGTTGTGAGGCTACCAAGATTGGTTTGGTAGTAGCTCAATAGGCTGGCTGATGGTTGGATGGTAGGATTAAACTAAATTAGCTCATACATTTCTTAGCAAGTTTTTTCATGTAGCAGACCTCCTAGATTTCCAATACTATATGCAGTACATTATGCTATATAAAAATATGTACTTCTTGTGAAAATCCTTGTGAAGATAAGTCGGGAACATCTGACATAATTGCCATAGAAATGACAACAATTCAAGTCAATTATAGCTCAATAAACATAAAGAATTCCAAAATTTACTCCCAATCATTCTAAACCAAAGCCATGCAGCTAATTGTGGGACACTTTGGTGACACATGCATAATCATCTGAAATCTTCTTCATACTTTCTTGCATCATGTTTTCAATATATATACTACCATGTGGTATTAGGTATATTTTGGTGAGTTCAAGCTTACATGCATCTCAGTAAAGTAATATGAAGAAATTGCATTATTTTTTTTATCATTACCTCTTTATTTTCACTCTTATAAGAATGGTACACAATTAAAACCATTACTCCCATAATCCATTGTAACATGAAGTTCAAACCAATGAGCCTAGTTAAGCTGATGCTATATAACAGGTTGGATAACACCAACTTAACTCATCAGCTTAGTGCATTATTGGACTTGATTTGGCAACAAAGACTCCTACCTTATGGACAAGTTCTAGTAAGAACAAGAACCACATAATAGTTATTGGTACATCACTTGTAGTTAGTGAGACTTCATGTGCAATCATTGTCAAACATGAGCTATGAATGATAAACATCATTTACTTCCTTAATCAAGTAGATGGACATGGTTTGCAAACCAATGATAAAAGCTCATCAAGATGGAACCTTGTGCACTCAAGAAGTTAAAGTACTTTAGCATCTAAAACCGATTTCTTAGCTATTGCATACTAATAAGCAATAAATTATGTAATCATCATTCCTTCATCCTTTGTTGAATAGGCTTTTAGTTGATTTGAAGCCCTTGTTGAGCACTACAAGTAGTAGATTTTTGTCCACTAGAAAAAATTCTAGGAAGAGCTTCATTATAGAATGGGGCTAGAGAATTCCAAATGGATGGAAAGAATGGGATTAAGTCTCCTAGTCATGCTATTACTACAATTAAAGTGGTGCTATCATTGCTAAAAAGTTGGATTGAAGGTATGGCAAGTTGCATTGTAAAAGTGGAAGACATTGATTAGACTAGATGTGTATTTACTCTTCCACTCACCCTATGCTCCTCCTTTTGGTATGTGAAAATCCACAAATATGTTCATAAATTAAATAAACAATTCCAAGTAGTATGAGTAAATCATCAAAATAGTATGTTGTTGAAGTGATTGATGAGGAATAGATAAATTCTTGGAGATCTGAAATTCCCCCATCCTTAATTGAAATAAGTCTTTTAATCTTGAAAACCAAAATTTCAAGTGACTTTAGTGATTTAGTTCAAGGTTGTGCACAAAAACTGAAGAAATAGTTGCAAGTAGTATGAGCAGATCATAGGAACAGTTTTTTTTGGTCAAAATAGTAGAAATGAAAGATAGAAGATAGAAGAATTGCTTTGATATCTGAAGCCTTCTTCCACTAGAGCAAAATCTTCCATCAAGTAAATCCTCCAACTTAGTCAATTTGAATTGACAAAGTGATTCTAAGCAAAGTGACAATGTTGCACTCATAAGTTTTCAAGATTATTCCTTACACCAAATTATAGTCAATTTGAAACCACATCGTAGTCTTTGAATATGAAGAGCACAAAAATGTGAGCACTATGATTGTCAACATTAAAGTGGATCCAACATGTGTGTACCTTCTATGTATCACTCTCATTTCTAGCAGGTCTTGAATGATACTTCAAATCAAAGATGGAAACTAGAATTGTCTCTAAATAACTCCTACCCACATCACCATCCAAACTTGACCTGACATGAACTTCTTATTCCTAAAAAATGCTCATTTTATCCCACCTCTTGCATGTTGCTCCTTAGGGACAACATACATATGCATGCATTCAAGGAGCTCCTCTTAAGAAGGTGAAACCACATTGGTAAGATTGACCAACCTATGATAAGAAAGCATCTTCCTTGAAAATCAAAGGAATGTCCTATGAATGTTTAATTAATATAGATTTCTCAAGTCTCATCCTTCATAATACATAGAACTTTCAAACATATAACAAGAGGCAAGTAAGCAAGCAATAAACATATACATTTCCCCTACTAATCAACCACTCAAGGTTGCAAATATTGTATTGTAGATTACAACCATGCCTAATTTTGAGCTTAGTGGGAAGACAAGTGATATTGGGTATTAAAAGTTAGACATGGTGACATGATTCTTGGATTTGGTTGGACAGATTTGGCAATCTCAAGGAAGCATACATGCCACACTGTAGACTGAAAGGCAAGAAGGATTAGAAAACATTGGCAAAAGCTAAGTATCGAGATAAAAGATCTGGTCAATTTTCTATTGTCCACAAAGTGTAGCCCACCTTAGGTTGATGAAATATTTTGAAAGCTCTTAATCTAAAAGTATCATAAAGTATGATGAGCTTGAAACCCTAGATAACATTAAAGCTTGAAAAAGTAAAGATGCTCTTGAAAAGAGGCAGAGAAATGTGCCTCTTTTCAAGAGCAGCTTTACTCTATCAAGCTTCAATGTTGTCTAGGGGTCCAAGGTTATATATGGAAATACCTCTAAGACTAGATTTATAGCTGGTAAATAGCAACACAATTGAGTGAAAGCCAAGAGTAAGAATGTATCAACTAATTCATTGAGTGCACTTCCTATATAGCCCACCGTAGGTTGATGCAACCTGTTAGAAACTTGAATCTGAAAGCATCAAAACATTGATGAGCCCAAATCCTTGAAAAACACAAAAGGTTAATAGAATTAGGATGCTCAAGAAAGGAGGCAAAACAACCCCAAAGCTAGATATGCAAATATTTAGAGGTTAGATTTATAGGTAGCCATTAGTAACACACTCAAGTTGGATTGAAAAACCTTTTTCCTATGCATGGTCAATAGCAACAAGAAAGATTTCTCTTCTAGGGAACAAGAGTAGCAAAAATACCATTTGACTAGATTAGCTCTTTATTAGTGCTACAATAATAACCAAGGCCATTGTGTCTTTTGAAATGCACTTGACTAATCTCACCTCCTTCATCTTTTTGATAAATGACCTTTGGACCAATAGGATATTGAGTTTTGGCAGAAGACAAGTGTGTATGTTGTTGTTGTCCTCAACATCTTCTTATCTACTTTTGTGAGGGATTGGATGGATAATCTCCTTGTACATGTTGCAGTATGACTCCACCATGAAACATTTGTTGGCAAAGAGATGTATGTTGTGTCAATAAAATAACAATAGACATATGGGTACACAAGATACCACAATATTGCCAAGATTGGCAAGTACAAGAGTGTGTTCCAATATTGACAACCTCACTTGAAAGTTCAAATAGGCATTCAAACTTGTTGGCACTTGTTGGGATGACTTGGTATGTAAAAGACCAAGGAGAAACATAGGAGAATGGAAGATCAAAGTGAAAGATCACATTGACACTCTTGAATGAGGGAAACTCATAATGCCTAGCATGAGCTTGGGCTTTATAGAGAACATACAAGGCATTTGTAATACCAAGAACTAGACATATTAGCTAGAGGTGAAAATTGTCTTGGTAACATTTAGAAAGATGTTATGTATGATAGGCTAGGTAGATAAGATAAAAGTGTCACCAAAACAGTACTTCTACTAATAGAGCAAGAGCCAAAAATATCATGAATTTGTAATACCAAAAGCTAGACATATCATCTAAAGTTATGAAACTTGGAAGGATGTAATACATGATGTGCTAGGTAGAATCAGATAGGAGTGTCACCAAAAGAGGAAATCTACTAATAGTGCAAGAGTAAAAAATAGCCCAGAAACTTCAAAGCCAATTTTGGAGGCCTCAATGGATGAATTAAGCCTAACAAATGTGCAAGTTGTCTCCCAACATAAGAAAGTCTAGCCTTCCATTCCCCCAAGTTTGTCTCATTGAGAGCTTTTCAATGGTACCTCACCCGTGAAATTTGGAGATTCCTACAAGAAGATTCCTTTAAGATCTCCTCAAGTCAAAGAAGGTTTGACCAGCCAGATAGGATCAAAACAAACATTTCACCCATGCATGTAGCTAATCCAAGGGTAGAGATCATTGACATGTCACCAATCTATGTTTTTGATCCAAGGGTAGAGCTTCCTTTGAGGGAGTCCCCTTTGCTATATAATACAATCAAAGTGCTCCTCTGGGGACATCGGTTGTTGAGTGTAAAATTGTGTTTTTCTCTTTTTGTGTTTCTGTTAAGGTTTCCTATCCTTGGAAGATTACACACTTCAGAAGCTTCTTAAAAGTTGCCTTCTTAGAGTGTAAGCCAAGCTAATTATAAAGCTTCTTGAAAAGCTTCCTTTTAGAAACTACCTTCTTGGCATGTAAGTTACACTGGTTGGAAAGCTTCCCAAAAAACTTCCTTAAAGAAGTTGTATACTTGGAATGCAAGCTAAGCTAGTTGAGAAGCTTCCTAAGAATTTTCCTCATAGAAGTCACCACTTGGCATGCACATTACTTGATACTTTGAAGGTACAATGTAACTTCTTAGATGCTTATAGAACATTCTTATAATTCTTTACTAATTTGGGATATTTGCTACTTTGTTAATATTGACTAACTTGTCTATAAACTCCATATTGTTACATGGTATCTTTATGTGTGATTGATTGCAACCTGAATGTATTCTTTGGCTGAAGGGATGAGATAGAATTAGCATTCCATGGCTTTGGTGCATTGGTCTATAAACCAACCCATCAACTTTTGACATATGAGATCAACCATTCTGAGTATGTGGAGTTCATGTGCATCTAAAATCCATGCAATGAGTGCCTTTGTGATATTGGATGTAAGGTGCTCAAATTGATAACCTCCAAAGAATGCATTTGCCTAGTATTTTAGCTTACACTCATGGATCCATTTGGCAAATTTAGAGGAAATGTTGTCAATCTTCTACAATTCTGTGGCGTAATGATTAAGTGTTTGAGCATGGAATATAAATAGAGCTCATTCAAAATTAATTCAAGCATTAAAAAAAATTGCAAGTAGTGAAGTAAAGCTTATCCATGCAAAAGCACACTTCCAAAGAAGTGAGACAAGTTATGGGTGGTTTTTGAAGAGCTTGATAAAAATTAATTATAGCATGAGAAAGAATTGCAAGCAATGAAGTAAAGCTTGCCAATGAAAAAGCACATTTGCAAAGAAGTGAGACAAGTTTTGGGCTTTTGAAGGTGTAACAATTGTTTTCACTGAGATGGTACATGCAAAAGCTATGGAATTGGTGCTTAAAATTTGCTTGAAGAATTCGAATCAACCACTTCTAGCAATCTGATAAGAATGTGATTTTTGGAAGGCATGCTCCATCTATCAATGCTCCCAAAAAGCATTATAAAAAATTCTTGAGAAGCCAATTCCAGTTTGTATTATTTTCAACATCAACAACTAGAAATGCAAGAAGAAAAACTTGCCCTCCTACATCAATCTGATACTGATGTAATATCCTGAGATATTTTCTGTTTAGGTATATTCCATCAATGCCAAAGAGTGGTTGGCAATTGGTTGGGAATCTAGAAATTGATGTAAAGTATGTAAAAAAAAAGCAATAGAAGTGGTTGATAATATTGTGTCTACCAATGAAATGCTGCCATGCTTTTGCTTGTAATAGCTAGGTATAGTAATTGGGTAGATTATATGCTTCTTTATAAGAACCATTGATTGTAGCAAGGGCTACCTCTTTTCTACACTAGATATGATTATAGGGCACAAGAATGCCGTGTTTATGCTAAATGTCACATTGAATTTCCTTTGGCTTGTAGCATGGTATGTAATAAAGCTTATGGACAATATCTTGTGCAACCCAAGTTGCATTGGCTTGGTGTTTTCCAAGGTAGTTTATAAGTCCACATGCATGAACATCATGGATTGTGAATGTAGTTGAATTGCACACAAATACAACATAAGGTTTCCAATTTCCAATTATCAGAAGTGCAACATACTATGTAGTGCATTTTGTCAGACTTGATAAGTTGTAAACAAGAAAAAAATGCATGCATGAGCATGTGCTAAAGATCATCTACAATATGTTTTATTGGACTTGATAAGCTAGAAATATAACCAAAAAATGATATGCATGTGTTGAAGATCATTTGCAATATGTTTTATTGGACTTGATAAGCTATAGATAAGACTGAAAATGCATGACAATGTCTTGAAGATCATCTACAATGAGATGTATGTGTTTTGCATCTACATGACTATACCTTGAGCTCAAAATGCTTGTTGATTGCAAAGTATTGTACCTTACTTTTAAGTCTTGTGCACTATCTTATCTTATGCCTTGCACAAGGCTTACATTTGGTTGTTCAAGGTTTAGGACAAGCAATTCAATACTAACTTCATCAAAATTACTCTTCAAAGTGCTAGAGATTTCCTATGCTTGGTAATTCAAAATCAGTTTTTTACCTCTCATCTTGAATTTGTCTATTCTTGTACTCAAAGTGTGAAGGAATCTATAATTATAGTTGTTCACAAGATCAAGATTGCACTCACAAATATCCACAAATGAAAGGACTGCAAACTTCACTCAAACTAAATACTGCCAGTTAAAGGATCTTTCAAGAGAATTAGATTATAGAAAACATGGATTTTGCTTCCTTATTGTCAAATTCAAAAGGAAAACAAAGAACTTTGAACTTGCGAGCATTTATAATCAACTAAACAAAACTTTATCTACACAACAATTGTGTTTAAACCTAAATAAAAACTAGACAAGTTCCTCCCAAATATGATCTACTTATAATCAGACAGTGTGTAATTTTTTGACCAGAAGTCTCATGTCATATGGTTCTTGATTCAATTGTGTGGATAAAACTTGCATTGATTTGTTTGAAGGATTTAAGTGTTGAGGAGAGAACAAAGGCATTTAGATGATAGGACATCCCTCATGTATTGGTATGCCACTGAATTTACAGGCTGAAATCGTAGGATTTTGTGTAGAAGAGAAGTTTTGAGGTTCCTTGTGGAACTTTGACAAGAAATATACAATGTGAGTAAATTCAAAAAGATGATTATAGTAGAAGTATAACTAATGATGTATTTTTTGACACAAATAGCTCAAATTTAATAGTGAGAGACAGTTACAAGACTGTGAAACCAAGGGATGAACTCTTTCCTTCTTCTTTACTATCATTCATTTGACAAACACCTTATTATTTGGAAATAAAATCCAACATCCTACGGGTTTTGGTTGCAATGTGCAATTAGGATATTTTTTGACTAAAGAATTCACCTTTATAGAAACCGCTATTAGCAAAAGCAAATTGGTTTGTGAATAGCAAAGTGGAAAACCTATTGACTTCTTCAAAGAGCTGAAAGAGCTTGTAAAATTTTATGATAGATGGTGTTTCTATGTACACAAATGGTCAAATGCAAAAGCAATCCAAGAGCACTTATATATTGCTGCAAATTGAATTGTCATTCAATTTTTGAACAAGTAATCTTTTGATTTATTAACAAACCACCCTAAGCATGCTTTGTAACACCCATTTGTACATGTATGTGCTATTGTGCTATTTAGTTTGGTATTATAAGTACTCAAGAGATATTATTTATATATAGATAAAAGATGATTCTACATTAGTCATGATTAGCTAAATTTAGTCATAGCTAAGATATAGGTCACCTTACTTTAGAGGAAGTGGAAAAGATGAGCACCTCTATTTTGGATTCTAGTGTGTGGACTTAGTATTATTCCTAGGTGTTTGGATTTGAGGAAAGAGTTGAGAACTTTTTGACCCACAACCTTGTTTGTTTGGATTCTTTTATAGTCCAAGGACAACCTATGTGAAGGAATCCTTGATTTAATGGTTGGGTCAAGATAAGGCCCCATGCTTAGGGGAATATTCTCATGAGTATGGAAATTCCTTTAGCTTTTTTACTTTAATTGACGTTTAGCTTAGTAACTTGAGTTACTATGGTAATTAATAACTTTGGTGCATAACTATTTCCCAAGTATATAAACTAGGGGTGAGGAGGTACTCATTACCTTTTCATTTGCAACTATCTCTCTCTCATTAAGTTCCCTAATGAGCAATGGTTTGAGTCTTGGAGTGTTAACCTTGGAGGAGTATGATGGAGTTGGGGTTTGTGCCTTCTTAGTCCATGTTGTGCTACCATAATAACAATTAGAGGTTCATCCTGAGTGAGATGCAGACCTGCTCACAACTTATCATATTCAAACCTCATGTTGAAAATTCCCAAACTTGACCTCTTCGAGATGTGCAAAAGAGCATAGAGTATATGTAGGCAATTTAGTCTTCATCCTCATTATTAAAAGAAGGTGAGGTTAAGGGAAGATCATGGTAGTAGAATGGCATAGGAAACATATGAATTTGTCAAATTGATGGAAGATAGTTCAAGAGGATTTTAGTAAGTATTAAAAAATTTCATCTAACTAACTTGCTTCTTACACTCAATTTTTTTGGATCAACTCTGTCATTAATAAATGCATAAGCATGAGTATGCAATTGGATTTTGAACCATCACTAACACATGTAGAGAATGTGCACCAAACTAGTCTAATAAAAACAAAAACTTTTTTTTTATATGTTTCATCCAATATTTATTCCTTGAATCTAGTCTACTAACCACAAGCACTCTCTAACTATCTTGCAAAAGATATCTCAATCTCAAAACTGATATGATGATTATTGCTCCTGATTTGGGCTCATCAAATATGCTTGTCATATAATGCGAGCACCATGTTTATAGCTCTACTATCTCCTAATTTGAGCAGGCAAGTAGCCATATGCCACCACCTAACTCCACCTACATGATAGTTCAAGTTGGTAATGGGAATGGAAAAGTTTGGAAAGTAGGAATATTCTTGAACATGCACAAGCACCAAGTATTTCAGTCTCATGTTTGTATTGACACATACATACCTCTTAACTTATAGATGACACCAAGCCAAAATATTTACTACTCATACAATTATAGGAATATTGGTACAAACATGAACAAGTAGTAGGCAATCCATGATGTTCAGCATCTGTTCATGAACACTATGGCTTCTTTGAAAAGGCATTGGTACTCAAGAGTGTGACAGATCTAGCAACACATCCCACTTTTCAATGATTGATAGGCAAAGATTCTCTAAACACTTGAGCTAATAAATTCTTCTAATGTAGAATGATGATAGTCAAGTATAGAAGTCAACAATACACCCATCTTGCCTCTCCAACATATAATCTGCAATTGGATTTGTGGAAATATAGAGCATACAATAGTAGTATCTAGTATTCAAAATCTAACTATTAGAGAACAACTTGCGACCAAATATGTCTAAATGCATCCTTTGAGAGAATTAAATAAAAAAAAACATAGATTTAGCCCCCAATACCCAAATTTGAGCTCACCTTGGATGCCCACTTAGGTTTAACTTTCATCTTGTTTCCTACCAATTGCATGAAGTTGAACTTCTGAGTATTGAACTTTGGCACAAGCATATGCATTAAGCTGGAAATCCATACCACTTGAAGGATAAGTAATGGAAAAGAGATCACCATGGAAGGAATCATTCATGAAGACGAGGAATGAAAATCTTTACTAGAGTACGGCAAAGAACCTTGAGAGACGCTAGAAGAACTTTCTTGGTTATGATGCTTGGTGTAGAAACTGACTATCACAAGTTATACAACCTATTATCAAATTGATCTTCAATTTCTGGTTCATATCCTTTGGTGTCAGGTGTGGGAACTGAAAAGTCCTCTCATAGGGAACTAAAAACCAAAAACCCGCCTTGGGCATGGCCTCGCCCAGCCTTCACATGTGACCCCAAAGCAACCAAGGGTATTTTTGTAATTACAACTTTTGAGGGGTATTTTTGCAATTTCAAAACCAAGGGTATTTTTGTAATTAACACTTTTGAGGGGTATTTCTGCAATTTCAAAACCAAGGGTATTTTTGTAATTACAAATTTTGAGGGGTACTTTTGCAAGTTGCAATTGTTGGAGGTATTTAAGTAAATTTCCCTTGTTATTGATTCACTTTCTTGTTTATAATAGAGAGGATGTATGTACATTTAGAACTAAATTACATACATTTTGATCTTTTCACACATATCATCTAGAATTTATTCACATGGTTATACATATTAATAGTGTTAATATTATTAAATTAGAATTAGTTTTCTCAAAATAGTTAGGGAGACTAATAAGAAATATATTGCACATTACAAAATACAAAGTACGAATTTCATAATATATCAACTAAAGTTAAAGCATGTTGAAATTCAGATGTTACATTATGATATAATATTAAAACTAGAATATGATGTTTTGAACTCTGAAACTATCCAAAATTAGAGTTTAAAAATGCTAAAGATATTCGTTATACATTCTCTTTTGCATTATAATGGAGGGGAGATTGAACATGACTTTTAACATAATTTGGCTTGGCAGGAAATGTATTCGAGTTTTCGTAATTTTTCTAACCCATCCCCAGTTAACCAATTACCGTATGAATACAATGACGGTGCAGGTACTGCATTCTTGTATAGTACAAGCATACTCTAGCAGTCTTATGCCTCACTCGTGAGAGAGACACACGGGGTTTAATACATAATGCTTTTGTCAGTCCCGAAGGAGATGGCTGGCTTATTCACATGAAAATGGCGGCTTTGCATGATAATGTAAAGCCGTAAGTAACTTTACTCGATGACTATCTTTGGCACATGTGTCTCTGATGTTTCTTAAGAGTTTGGCCTTTAAATAGGCTTGCTCTTCTCATTATGATTGTAGCTGACCACACGGATGTAGCGTACTTCATGTTTTTGACCAGATGACATGTACATGGCACTTCGATCCAAGCGATGATAAACGCGTTTCGCGTTTACCATTTGGCTCCACTCTGTGCCACAGAATGCAACGTTTCGTCCATGAGCAATAGTTCGACTGGAGGATTCGTGTGGGTCAACTCTTACTGATTGATGCCACGCTGGATAACGTGGCACTTGAGGTTGGTTAAGTGTTGTTGATTTGGTGGTCGGCCAAGTCGAGTTGCCAAGTACGGATAAGTGTGTACCCCTAGTGTTTGGCCTGGCGCCAGGCCGGTCATTCTCATTTGGCTCGTGATCGGATTTGAAGTTTTTAGTTTCGAAGAAAAGGAACTGATCGAGCTCGCTCATCTCTGTGTGAGTTGAGACTGATGTTTTCAGGGTGTAGCAGGTTTTTATTTACTGAGTTCTCTTGCCGCAAGTGAAGTAGTGTTCAGAAACAACATTTGAAATGCCGTGGAAGTCTCCTGACTCCGACTAGCAAAGAAAGTATCGTAGCCTGGGAGTCTGAGTCTCATTGTGCAATTGGAGCCATTGCACGAGGTTCTTGGGGCTGCTGTGGAACGATGTCTTACGGTTGCTTCTGGACACCGACAGACATGTAAGGCTTCGGAGAAGGCGCGACTGGTACCTGTCGAATGTGTATGCTGGGGGAAAAGTGGCGTACAAAAGGTACACATTAAGCCGAAATGCAACAGACTATGTATGTCATTCCTGTCTAGTTGGGTGGCCCTGAAGTTGGTTGATAGATCGTAGTCCGTATGACACCTAATGGAAAGGCTACGCAGTGTGAGGTGTCCACAGTGGTAAGCTGTTTGTGACGCTTGCAATTGAGATGTTTCTTAGTGATTGCCTGTAATGTTTGGGGCGAGTGTGTTTTAGTAATGCCAGTGATGGATAGTCATTTCCTGTCCTTGGCCTTGCACAGTCTTAGGACACTATAGTTTGAAATCTCCCGCGAAAAGTGAGTTCTTTGATGTGCCTTCTGAGGGATGCTCGCCCAGCATTCATCGAGGATTCTACTGATTCACTGCGTAATGAGCCGTCAGCGGGAAACCTTACACGTAAGCAGCTGCCGTGACAGCGAGTAGGATTTCAGTGATTTTGCTGTAAAGTATGTGAACTTTGAGTTCAAAACTCCGTAGCTGGGAAGCCAGTCATCCATGTCACCGCATATTTTACAGTCATTCGGCCAAGTTCTATCGACCAGATTTCGTAGTTGGAACCTCTTTACTGTCTACGCTTAGACTATCGTCGGTTAAGTCCTTTGCGTATCCAGTGCTTAGTGTTTGTTTAGAAGATTAAAAACAATATAAATGAATACATTTCAACTTCAACTTATTTATTTGAATTTTTTGGTTCTCGTAGAGATAGATACTCGTTCTGGAGGAGTTGATCTCGAAGCAATCGGCGCAGCAGTATGGCTATCAATAATTTAAACTTAGTCAGCGTTTGCGTGTGGGGATTCGTGGCGCAATGGTAGCGCGTCTGACTCCAGATCAGAAGGTTGCGTGTTCGATTCACGTCGAGTTCAATACTCGGAATAGTCTCTGCCCCTGGTTTTTGGCGCCAGGAATGTGCCCTGACCACACCTACTTATTTTTGTGCATTTCTTGCCTGGCCTATGCCTTCGTCTACCGCGCTGCCACAACCAGATTAGAAGGTTACGTGTTCGTTTTACGCATTCTCTGCCTTGCCTTTATATTGCGCTGCCACACTCAATTCGAAGTCGGCGTATAACTTCGTCAGGGCATGGGTCCGAGGAGGGGAGGCAGAATATGCAGGCTTCTAAGATGTTTATTAGGTGATTAAATCTTATTGTCCTCGAACCCCATCAAAAGGGATTCGTGGCGCAATGGTAGCGCGTCTGACTCCAGATCAGAAGGTTGCGTGTTCGATTCACGTCGAGTTCAATGCTCGAAAGTAAGTCCTCAAAGTTTTTACCCTCATTTCTACTCATGCTCTCGAGGTCCTCGAAATTGGAAACTTCTGTCTGCTGGAAATGCATTCTTCTTGGGTATCGTTGTACGTTTGATTATTTCAAGGACAGCTCTTGATTACTAGATTTCAATAATTTTATGGATTTTGTGTGTAGACTATTGGAGAAGTTCGTAGTGCATTGATTGATAGTCGACCAATGCGGCAGATGAGAGCTTCATGGTTTACATTTCGGGACGCATCTGGTTCCACCTACTTAATTCGGGCGTTTGCAATGGTGATACCGGGATCTGAGCCTATTGATGTTCCTAGCCTGTTTATTTAGGCAATCTACCTTTAAGCTATTGTATAGTAATAAACTCGTTCTCTACTGTCACACTAACGATTTTTAACTTCGTGTAGCAGTAGTCATGTGAAAGTGATTTTAAATAGTGACACCGTAGCCAGACTGGACATGATGGGGGTGTAGCTCACATGGTAGAGCGATCGCTTTGCATGCGATAGGCACGGGGATCGATACCCCGCACCTCCAACCTGGAAAAGTTCGACTCGAACGTGTTGAATTTTGTTTTGGCCGTGCAGCCATCATTTGATGACGAAGGGTCGATGGGAGGTGGTGGGTGCTCGGGAAATGTTTACTCCGAGTTCTTTCCTGCCAGGTCGAGAGGAGTTAAATACTCCAAACGAATGGGGTAACTCTTTATCACTTACCTGTTTCAACGATTGTTCTGAATCACGGAATGTTTACTAAGTATTCTCTCTGCGAGGTCGAGATAAGTTTCGAGTCAAAACTCTCCCAACGTATGCGGGAACTCTTTGTCACCTATCTGTTGAAACGGTTGTTCTGGATCAAAATCACAAGTAACTGTCCATCTCGAACAGTTGCCAAGAGCTCTTGCAGTCATTAAGACTTACGTGCCGGTCGCGATACCAGCATCATGCATGCTATCATGGATAGTGTCCACTAAGACTAAATATGCCGGGTACCTCTCACATGAATCGCAATCATTACATCTCCATGGGTTTCCATTCAACGGATTACTCTCGAGTTTAGATTCTTAGCTCGGCCTAAGCCCAGTTTAATAACCTCAGGTATCTAGGATATTTGGAGATTTAGTGTAGTGGTGAATGAAGATACCTTCTGATACAGAGAGCATAGAGAATTGAAGACCATTACTAAACAACTCAGGACACCTGGTCAGATGTAGGTCAGGAGTTGAAAAGTATGGGATAGCTATACCCGAGCTGAACACATGGTGCCGTCCAGTCCGCAGCCAGGAGAAAACTTTTGCAGTACAGGCCTACTTGTACTCACGAAACGCAGCCACAAAGTATGCGGCTTTGAGTGGTCAGGTGGTTGACATTTTACTCGAAGAACAGCCGCAAAGTCCCATGTCGTCTTGCGATCTGGATTTCACAAAAGCCATTAGCATACGGATCCTGATCTGAGGCAAGCCCCGTACAAATGCAGATCTAACGGGTGGATTTGAATTGCATTGGGAGTAAATTATGCAGGTTAATGACACGAATGACACGAGTGACACGAGTTAAATATTCACAAATACAGCCCACAGCAGGCACCGTTCATTTGACGCACATCGTTCATTTGACGCACATCAGCTTAGCTTTTGATGCCCACTTCACTACGATAGAGGGTGCGGTTGCAGGTATCTGTGGGCGTCTTGTGCGCGGCCTCGGTTCCAAAACTTTTCGCGATTCTTCGACTAGAGCTGCTTGAGTAAGTGCTGCTCACTGTCTCTTACTATGGTGTAGGTCATTGCTAAAAGTACTGTAGTCGGGGGATGCTGTCCGTCAACATATAAGTCAGAATCTGAGAACTGGGGTCCCTGTCGATCTCTGTTCGTCCAAGCTGTATAGGATACGGAAGGACTATTTTTTGCAAATAACATGCTGTAAACAATAGTTCTATGCATCAATTGAACTGTTTGCATATATAACTTCCCGTTACGTCCATGTTAAGGTATGGATCATGGTTTGGATAAACCATGATATGTTGGGTGAAAGAAAATGGTTTGTAGTCCCGAAAGAAACAGTGGGAAAACCGACGATTATATGATGATATGCCGGGAAAGATCTCATGAACTTGCAACCTGCATTACAAATACAGATCCAACTTGAAGAATTGAAATAAATATTTCGTGATTTGCATAACAAGCCGCCCTAGCTCAGTTGGTAGAGCGCAAGGCTCTTAACCTTGTGGTCGGGGGTTCGAGCCCCCCGGGCGGCGCGGAACCATTCAGCATCGGTGGTCTAGGGGTAGAATAGTTCCCTGCCACGGAACAGACCCGGGTTCGATTCCCGGCCGATGCAGCTTTTGCTCAATGTATGATAAACATCCCTGGGAACCTGTATTTGGTAAGTTGGGGTGGAGACGACAGCTCTCTCTTGTGACGAATAATGGCTTGCCTTCGTCTGTAGGACACACCCATGACCACGTGCTGTTCTACTTAATCTAGTTGAGCTATTACCCTAATACCGTATCTAAAGAAAGTAGTAACACAACTTCAGTAGCTAATATCATCATATGAAACACATGCCCCCATAAGAGTATTATGGAAACTATGATTGTTTTATACATGCCTAATCCTGAACTGAAGTAATGTAAACTTTTTTGGTTATCTAGTCCATTGCGAAACTCTTCTAATTGCCTGAAGAGATACATAGATCATAGATGATCATACGTAGATGTTTTATACATGCCTCATTCTGCACTTAAGTAATGTAGACTTTTCTGGTTATCTAGTTCTCTGCGAGAATCTTCTCATTGCCTCAAGAGATGCTTATCTATGCCCTACATTAGAGATCTAAAGGACTAATTAAAATGAAGGTACGGTTTTGGAAACGAATGTCATCATTTCCAACTTAGTGTTGGACCCAACCTCCTCATGTGGTAAATATGTGTTCATACTCTACATTCGTGACCTCAAGCACTACAATGCCCCATATGTATAGGTATGATATGGTTTTGGAAACCATTGTCATCAATTCCAACATATCGTTGAACTCAATCTCATGTAACAAAGGTGAGTTTAAGCTCTACATTCGTGACCTGAAACACTATGTTGGAAATGATGAAGAAAATGAAGATATGGTTCCGTGTTGAATAAAATGAAGAGACGGTTTTGGAGACTATTGTTATCATTTCCGACATAAAGGTTAAATTCATTCTCCTCGTTCACTAAATCCTGGAAAAGAAATCTGACATAAGGTTAAATTCAATCTCCTCGTTCACTAAATCCTGGAAAAGAAATCTGATATCGGAGATAACTGGTATCATCTCCAACAATGGTTAAAGTCAATCTCTTCACTCACTAGAGCGTGGAAAAAAAAATCTGTTTATTGACTGAAGATCTGAGTTGATTGGCAATGTAGACAATATGTTGAACTTTCTTTTTTTCTCCATATATTTATGATCAAACAATTGTGATCCACTCCGAATTACAACATCAAGTTGTAATTCGGAGACTAGTTCTGTAAAAGTATATTGATTTTGTTGGGAATCTTATGTCATCATATGGTTAAAGTCAATCTTCTTATTCATTAAGAAGAAAAAAGCATCCGTTGATGAGCGGATAATCTTATGAATTTATTGGCAATCTAGTCAGTATGGAGAATGTTTTTGTTTCCTTTATGCACTTAAGATCGATATTAAAAGTTGCAATGCAGAATTTCGTTCCATAAGAACAACTTAATGCGATGAGATTTGGACTAGGAAGCGTCTTACATTTGGATAAGATATAAAAGAATGAGGTAATTAGAACAGGTTAAGCAAAACCTTCACGAGGTGATGCCTTATTACTTGCTAGGTTCGCTTGCATCCAAATTTCTATAGATGTAATTTACAACAACTAGTCAAGAAAGTGAGCAGTGGGGTGATCACCAAAACTTGAGAAGTTTTCAACCAAGTTGGAGTTAATCATTCCATCCTAAATGTAGAACTCTTTTGTTTATACATTGACATATCTCTTGAAACCATAGGGGTTGGCCAATAAAGCCAATTAGTATATCCATAAGGAAAAAAGAATACAAGGCACCAAGAATTGCAAAAGGGGATAATGAGCATAAAGCCTAAAGAACAAGAAGTAGAGCTATATGCAGATAGAGAAAGATGTGCCAATGCAAACCAAGGCAGAAAGAAACCAAGTAATCTATTGTTGAACTATGTGATATAAATACTCCAATGGTATCTTGGATCGATGGTGGAGGATTCTAGATGTCATAGAGCTCCTACTTCTGCTGTCCATCTATGAAGATCCATCAAAAGCATTGTAAAGTGATGAAATCTCTCTATTTGAAAGATGAGATGAGCATGGTAAGAAAGATAACCATAGTTCCTTTCCTCTACAAGGAATCTTATGTTGCTTCTTGAGTGAGACTATCAAATTGGTAATAAAGATACCAAAAATCTCTTAGTCAAAGGTACTAAGGTGCTAGAGAACAGCCATGGTGCATAATAAATAATGGTCCTTCTTCCCCTTGGTGCCAATGATTGCTATTGCTCCCACCTGAACATTGGCTCATGGCATTAACTCTACTTGTAGAGGGTTTGTGACCACCATGTCAAATAGGGTGTGTTCTCTTGGTGAATGAGACTATATCTGCTCACATGCAAAGGAGGTGGTCTAGATAAATCCAATCCTCAATTTGTACCTAGGATAGTGTAGATCATAGGAGTTGTGCCGTTGTATCTTAAATGATGTTGTGAATATCTAAAGTGCTCTTTGTCTAAAACACATTGTAAATGTGTTTGCCTTGTGTGTTAGAAGGAGATACACACCCAAGTTGGTCTAATAATTCTAGAAGTATTGGATGTGGTAAACCCAAAAATAGTGGGAATGCCATAGTAAAGTCTTTAGATGTGAAGCAAAAGTCTTCAATCAAAGGGGAGGCATGGAATCAAGATTTGGAGCTTTCCTTATGTAAGAAAGAATCATAACTCTCCTAGGTAAAGGTGCATCAATGAGTATGCTAATAAGGATATGAGTGTGCATATGCTCACTAAGATCTACATGAATCTTCTTGGAGTCCAATAAAACAAAGTCAATGAAAGTAAGGAGTGACAAGTGTACAAGGCTTGGTAATAAATTGTGAGGTCTGACCAAAAATATAAGTGTTTGAATCAACTATCATAATGCATGTTAAAAGAAATGTCAACATGGTGTAAGAGCCTATCTATTAGTATGGCAACTAGAACCCATGCTCCTAAGTAGGCTACTATTGCAAAAGGCTCTTGCAATATAAGACCATATTCTCCTGAGAGATATTTATAGCCTACATCACTCATATGATTGGTGTGTGAGCATACATGGCTCTAATAGAGTAGAGAAAAGATAGCATATGGTATTATCAACTGAACATAAATAAATACGAGGTGATTAAGTGTTAGATACAAGGCATCAAGGACATAACACCTTGTTAGAAAAAAATTAGTCATTGATGTATTCCTCAACTAAGCAAGTAAATGAACATGAGCTATAGCATGAATCAAAGTTTTTGAGATAATGAGCTATAAAAATCATTCTTTTCTAAAGGAGAGTCCAAATTCTTCAAACCCCTTACTAGAATCTTGGTTGGAAGTTCATAGGAGTGATGTTTGCTTGTGGACACCAATTTTTTCATTTATGGGTTTCAACTCGTAAATTCAAGGTCTCTAGGCAAAGCCTAAAAGCATTCAAGGCTCTAACTATGTCCTCCAGAAGGCCCAATATATTCATGTTCTATTAAAGTTGTAGAAAGAGCTATGATGCAAAAGCGGCTATAATCTCTCACAAATTAGTGAAGTGAGCTATGGCAAATAGAGGGACTTCTTAAGATATCTCCCTAGCATCTAGCATGTATATGTTCCAATTGTGTGAACTTTCTTATAATGCTTTGGTGAATATATATCAAGTATGTCTTTATCTCATATATCAAGTATATCCTTATCTCATAGAAAGTAAACACAAATAGGATAAAGGAAGAGATGTGATAATCTACTAAGCAAAGAACAAAATAAAAACACAAATAGGATAAAGGAAGAGATTTGATAATCTACTAAGCAAAGAACAAAATAAAACCAGACATTTGAAGTATCAACTTGGAAAACCATCTAATCAGGATGGATGTTTGAGGAATCTCAAAATCCAATAGTAACCAATTTACAACCTCAATGAAGCTAAATATAGAAGAATATCTTCAATAAAAATGGGCAAATACCATATATCTCCCATAAAAGAGCAAGGAGATTTGAGGTGCCGGACAATCAAGCAACACCAATGAGCACTAGACCTAATGCAAAAGCAAAAAAACAGAAAATAGTTTTCTATTTCACAAAAATGCTTAAAAATTGAATGCATTATCATTGAAAATTGCAAGGACAACATGTTGTGATGGAATGAAATTGTAAATTAATTACAGATATTTCCAAAAATTTAAGAGGATAATTAAAACTAGCATGGGATAATTTATTGAAATGGATTGAATTTGGTAAAATTTATTAATCTATAAAACATTATAATTGAAATGATTGCCGTAAAATAATACTATTAATAGTAAATAATGTTAATAGGACAATTGTCATAGTAATTCATTTTGCAATATCACTTCTGAATGCCGTAGGTGTGAAATTGAAACCCCTACTCCTAATCATTAAAAGCACACAGTAGTTAAAAAATTCATTTGTTAAATTACAAGTTACTACTTTATAACTATAAAAACTATACTTGAATTGAAAGATCTAATTGGCCTATGGTAAAGCTGGAACAGAAACCCACTTATAACAAATAAAAGTCACTCTCTTACTCCCATTTGTTCCATAAGTTATGGGGACACGTAGTACCATCAAAATAGTCGATGGCTACAAAATTGTTTAGGATTTGAGAGGATGAGTGTTGGAGAAGGAGAGTGTGGAGACAGGAGAAGAGAGATGTGAGAAGAAAGATCTATATTTTTGAGCGCTCCCTAGCATATAACATTTAAGTGAATAGTCTCTTATGTTTAGTTTTCAATTTTTGTTGTATTTGTACCTAGATTGAAGACTATTGAGAAGTGAGTAGAAAAGTATAAGGATTTTAGGAATTTTAGGGTTTAGAGTGATCATTAGGAGAGTGACGGGTTCGGGAATTTTCATTTCTAATTTCTTGGTTTTCATGATTAAGTTCCATTGGACTTTAGTTTGAAAATTTTGGAGATGGAAATTGAAAGTTATGAGAGTTTATAGTTTTTAGGGTTTAGAGAGATTGTATTTTCTTATGTGAGTTAGGATTGGAAGGTTGTGGTTTTGCAGATATGGTGAGATATGGAGAGGAACATCATGTATTGCTATTGTTATTCTTGTGCTAGCCATGGCTACACCTCCCCATGTGGGGCCGCCTAGAGCAACTCAAGATGGTGTATCTATTATGAGTATGGTGTCTTTGTTATGCTAGAAGGGAACATGCGGGTTATAGAGAGGTGGCTGCTAGATTTTGTCGATTCCGAGTGGAGGTAGGAAAACCCTTCAAGATGAGTATGTTAGAGCTACATATTTTAGGAGATAGGTTTCACCATATGATACCACATAGTCCAATTGATTACGACGGTGTAGGACATTGGATTAGGTGGGAGAGTTTAGTAGAGCAACACGAGCACTACACCCTTTGTCTATGGCTAGTTGTACTGATGAGACTATCTTTTCCTTATGATCACTACATCCTATAGAAATAGAGGGACTACCACTAGAGGTCTTAGGTTATCAGCCTGAGTAGCCTTTATGTCTTGATAGGTCACTTTTTGCACAAGCATTGTGCGTTGCCTCTCGCCTTTCCTTAGGAGGCTTGTCAGGGATGGTTTATGAGCACTTTAGAGATTGCTTTCAAGAAAAATGATCATTCTAGTGGTTTTATCAAGTTGTTTTAGGTGGTTGAAGTAGTAGCGAGAGGAGACATTCATATGTTTGTTAGTCGGGTGTTAGGTGCTAGTTGACTTCTCACAATGGAGAAGGACACAAGGGGAAATAGACTGATTGCTATGGGAGAAATCTTTTTGCTTTTGGTCAGTCATACCATTATCCTTCAACATCATTCTCACTTTTGATAGCACCTTAGTCCACATCAGTTTGGAGTAGCTACACATGGAGGATGTGAGGCTATATCTCTAAGCATTAGTGCACTCCTAGATATCCATCCAGAGTGGGTTGTCCTATAGGTGGATGTTGAGAGTGCTTTTAATAACATCTCATGGGCATCTTTCTTTAGAGAGCTTAAAGAGGCTGGTGGATCCTTGGCGAGTCTTTTCCTTTTGTGTGGTCTTTTTATGGCTCTCTTGCTTCCCTTTACTACCAGCACGGTTGTTCATAGGAGGGAGTCATCATCTTGGAGTCAGCTGTTGATACACGTTAGGAAGATCCTTTAGGGGGACCCTTATTTGCCATGACTTACTTTAGAGCTCTCCTATCTACTACTTTGACCATGCCAAGTTGTATATTTCCCTCCTTGGCAGATGATACCCATATTGTGGGCCATGTAGATCAGATTAGATAGGCCTTTGACCACTTGAATACCAAGCTACATCGAGTAGGCTTGAGAGTCAAAAGTGCAAGTCATGGTCCCCTTTAGGTATCCCTCCTCACCTTGATCTTCCAAAGAGGTGTATCACATATTGTAATACTTCAAGGACAAGAGAACTCTCCAAGAGAGATACAAGAGAGAAAATTCAAGTTTCACACTCAATACTCCGATGCCCCAAAGGAGCACCTTCTCTTTATTATATAGCAAAGAGGATCCCCTCAAAGGAAGCTCCACCCTTGGATCAGATACATGGATTGGTGACCTATTAGTGAGCTCCATCCTTGGATTAGTTGTTTGGATGGGTGACATATCAATCCTTGTCCTATCTAGTTGGACAAATGGGTTTGACCAAAGGGAATCTTCCTATAGGGAGCTCAGAATTGCAAGGGTACGGTACCATTGGAAAGCTCTCAATTACAAAGATCATAAGGAGAACCTTTTATCTTGAGGGTGAAGAGGGGGGGGGGGGTACTTACCATTTTGAGGCCTAATTTATACGTTCAGGCCTCCAAAATTGGCTCTAAAGTTATTAGCTCTTTTTTGATTTTGCTCTATTACTAGAAGTATTCTTTTGGTGACACCTCTATGTGACCTTCCTAGCCCATTGTACACAACATCCTTCTAGATGTTACCAAGCCAATTTTCACCTCCAAATAATATGTATAGCTACTTGTATTACACATCTACAAATGAACTATGTGTTCTTGGAGTGCCAATAGGATCTAAGGATTTTGTCACACACTTCTTGGATGCTGCCCTTGCAGAGAATGTTCTCCATGTGGATGACCTTCCATTACTAGGAGATGTGTAGGTGGCATTTGGTATACTCTATTCTAGTATTGCTGGTAGACTATACTACCTCATCCGTACAATTCCCCCTTCTTTGTCCTTCGTATCAGGTCTGAGAGCCTTTGATAGGAGGGTTATGGGAGTCTTTGGTGATATTATTGGACTAGGGACATTTGAGTGTGTGACAAGGAATTTGGCACATAGACAGATGGCTCTACCAATCTCATGTGGAAGGGTTGACTTGCTATCTATGGAGGAGATGTCACCTATAACATTTTGGGGTAGTTGTGCTCTCTTGGCAACCCTACTGTCCTCTCATGTTGTGGTTGTTGATAGGCCAATTTTGGAGACTTATGTGACAAAGGTGGAGGGAGGATTATTTCTCTATAGATGTTATTGCGGAAAATGAGAGAATAGTCTATCCCCACTAGCACGAGAGGACTTTCCATATTTTGCTTCACTATCGTCAGATTGGACTAGAGGTTTACTATCTTCCTTGATGGAGCAACAATGTGAGCATGCACTACATTCTCTATTTATTGACTCGTCCATTCCTTAGGCTACTAGAGCACGTCTTTGCTCTTGTTTTGGCAAGAGTGCAGGCTCTTGGATCCTAGCTCGACCATGCATTAGGGCATTCCGACTCTCAATAGCTACTTTCTCTACAACGATGAGGTTTTGCCTAGGTTTGGTCCACCCATATGCATCTTCATTTCTTACTAGTGAGTGTTGTTCTACACTAGATGCAACAACAGTTGATATGACATGGTGTCCTTTTGGAGGACAAAGGATAGCTACCCATGATGCTATTAAGGACATAATGTTTGCTATGGCACGAGAGAGTGGATATTTGGCTTGGAGGGAGCATTCGTATGCTTTGCAGACAACACGTGTTAGGGTAGACTTATACTTGGTCCGAGATGATCAGGTGACAGTAGCAGATGCTGCGGTTTTGGACCCTACACGGGATACAATTTGGAGGGAGTGATTACCCATCCCCTTGGATGGGCAGCGAGTACAACAGCAGGTTGCAAGGTCTCCAAGTATAGGGGCATGCAACAAGGTCACCTCTTTGTTCCTCGAGCCTTGGAGTTATATGGACCGCTGGACACACATTCGACACGTTTGTTAGGGAGTGCACGAGAGCTTATCATATTAGACGCCAGGGGTACCACTCTCACTCTCATATTTAGTAGCATATTTTAGATAGCTTGTGTCCATTGCTCTACAAAGGGCAATGGCTAGCATAATTAATAGGAGAGCAATGATACTAGGTGATGCTTCCTCGGATGCTCCAGTTGTTTGTTGACCGAACTACTTGCATAGCTCGGATATCCTAGGTGCAGTAGGGCAGATTTCTCATTTAGACTCTATTGGGGCTTAGCTCCATAGCCCCATTTTACCTTTTTTGTCTCTCCATTTTACGACTTGATGGGGTCTTCCCATTCTTTGTTTTTTCTCCGCAGTTACCCATTTATTATATATAGAGAATGGTCTATCACAATGCAGTGGAAAAATTCAGAAGTGTCTTCGCCGTTTACTCCGTCATAATATTTTCCTGTTGTGGTGAGGTAAGTTATGCAATGATCGCGTCTCATTGAATAGCGGCCAAAAACTTGAAGTTGGCTTGTGAATGTCGTTCGTTGAGCGCGAAGAGATCTTCAATGGACAGACAGATGAGGATCGGTTTTAAGTTAAAGATTGAGACTAAATCTTTCAAGGACATGCCACATGTCGAGGACCCCACTAAACGACCAAATCGTTGAGTAAGCACTACCGCCAGAGGTAAATGCCACGTTTCTACAAATCATTCAAAATGTACAACCATCAACAAGCACTTTATGGCGATGATTCATAGATTATAATTTAGGGACTATTGCAACTTGTTATTTACTTTTATACTGTCCGTGTAATATCAGGTAAGATTTGAATTCAATTTTTCGCTTGTTTATCAATTGAATTAATATATTTGAATTGATAATTGATTTACACATTTTAAATTTGAATAACAAATTTTTGGTCTTCCTTGGTAAAAAGTTAAATATTATTTGAGTGAAATGAAAAGAAACGTCTTCCATCTATTATTAGATGAAGAGATTGATGAAACTTCTGTGTTATGTATAAGATTTGAAAGGAAGTATGATCATTCTAAAATATCTTAGATACAGAGAGAGAAAGAAATTTTCTGTATTCTTCTTAAAACACTCCTTTTTTGAAATGCAGATTTCTCATGTCAATTGGAGCTTACCCCATTTTACCTCTTTGGTCTCATCCTTGATAGGTCTTCACCTCTTTCGTGTTTTCTACGTACATCTTCACATCTTTCGTGTTTTGTTGGGTCCACTTCAAAGGAAGTGGACCCAACAAGATTTGAATCATATAAATTCTTTTTCAAAAGATAAATTAAGAGACACATATCTTTAGTCTACGTAGTGGAGGTCGCCTTCAATACTCTCTTTATTTTAGCCTACCCGGCTGGAGCTCATCTTGAGTCGCGTCTTCTCAGGATTATTCTAAAACCTGAATATGGGATGCAGTCCGCAAAATGTAAAGGCCAGAGATCCGATATCCATCAAAGTTCAAGCTGAAATGGTGAAGTCTAGAGTTGGTGTTGATTTCTTGAAGAATCCCGCATGTCTATCAATGTATTGAAAGAAGTGAGAAGGAAAGGAGAGAGAAGGCGATAGAAAACAAGAGGGATGGGAAGACCTTGTCAAGCCGTACAAGGAGGAGACAAAAGAGGTAGAAGGGGTTGGACCTCAATAATATCGATATGAGAAATCTACTTCATCTCATCTAATATATCCAAACTATATAAATAAAAAATAAAATAATACGTCTAAAAATGTTGTCAAGTGTTATCTAATCCATTTCTGTTTTGAGTTACCTGCTCCTGTGTAAAGGCCACCAACAATATTGTGCAATCTATCCATGGAACAAACACCGTGTCAAATGTGTATCGTGGCGGAAAAGAAAAGAAGGAATACATCCATTGAAGAGTGCGTTAAAGAACGGATGATATGATCCGAAAGCAAACACTGAGTTGGGAGCCTCGATCTCACGCCGAACCATAGAGAATACCTTTGCTAGGGCTGAGCAAACCTACTTTAAGCAAGTACAGCTCGCAGTGGGAGCCGAAATCCTTAGTCAATCGAAAGCTTTGAACGCTCTGCATGAGTCGCTCAATGTCCTAAAACATGGGAACAGGGTAACGGTAGGCGTTAATGCTTGAACATACCCTTAACTTAGGTGCTTTTTTATTTTGTAGTGGTGTTTTTGGACCCAGGCTATATTTTGGGGTAAAGCCACCAGGCTCTAGTGGTACCTGCGACCAGTCTGCCACATGTGTAAGAAAATTACCAAACTGGCGAACTACCCATGGGCGTTGTAGCATCAATTTCCTGGCTTACCTGGGATGGATTCATAACTAAAGGCCGGGATTACTCCCAGAATAAGCTTGAGTCTGTTCGGGAAAACAGAGATACGAACGCGGACGGACCATTCGACTTTATGGGCTGATTGGCCGAGCCGCACTACTACGAAACAACTTTCTTACACTCAATCCTTCACATTTCAGAAAGGATCAAGATCGGAAGTAAATTGGGCAAAAGCTTCTAACTCTGCAAATTCAGCTAATTCTAATTTTAATTTTCCAGCTACTTGATTCATAGCTTTAATTTGTGCAGCAGAACCAACTCTAGATACGGAAATAACTTCCTTAATTGCTGCATGACGAATCCCTGCATTAAATAAGCTGATAAGAAAATTTGCTCATATGTAATAGAAATAATATTTATTGGAATATAAGCTGAAACGTCACCGGTTTGAGTTATATATATATATATATATATATATATATATATATATATTTACATTCATAATCCAAAGAATTTTTTGTTGGGTACAATTTAATATAAATTTACCTTATTGATAATTTTCTGTTTTTTTAATTAGATAATTTTCTGTTTTTTTAATTAGATAATTTATTGACTCCGATAGTCAAAAAAAGGTACAAGGGAAATGAACGCATTTTTACACTATAGTTTCTTCATTTGAAAATTTTCTTATAATTTATCGGATTTAATCAAATTTTTAATATTCAAAATTGATCATAAACTGTATTTAAGAATAATTAAGACTCAATTTTCTATCTAAAAATTAATTGAGAATAAAATACATAATCTTATTAACTTTTATGTAACAGATTTTAAATTATTTCTGTACAATAATAATTATTGAATAAAGTCACACAGCTTCTGCTTGAGCTTCGAATGATAAAAGTACATGAACTAAGCGGTTCCTGCCTATACTTGGCAGGTTTAACTCTACAAAGCCAACTGATATCATTCCAGGTGCGTGTGGAGATTCTCTGTTGTCAAACAGCTTGCAGGAAGAAAGCTAACCTCATAGAACACAAGGAGGATGGGAAGACCCCGTCAAATCGTACGAGGGAGAGATAAAAGAGGTGGAATGGAACTAGGCTCCAATGCAGACACGAAATACAAAAACAAAAGGAAGAAAGAAGAGGCCGTAGGGGGGCCTTGGTAGAGGGTTCAGGATCATAGATGTTGATCTGGCGTCGTGCTACACGAGTGTTATATGGAGCGAAATCCCGTCTCGCTCTGGCTTTGGGATTACTTTAGAAGTGAATTTTGTCCAACGGGGGGTTGGAAGATGACAAGAGGTCAGTTTTATCATTGTTCCGTGGGGGAAAGGGAACAATACCATGCTCCAGGGGATCATGGAATCGGAAAGGAAGTCCGTTGGATTTACAATGAATGAATTCAAGGGCCTCAAAGCCGACCGGGGACTGGCTGACAGGGCCTCTGGGGTATTTTTGCCTTCTGATAGCGGTACCAGGGGACAAAAAAAGATTAGTGTTTTCCAAAAAAAACGACTGCTAAGGAAAAAATTAACATTAAAAACGTGAAAAAAAGGACACGAACTGAAATGGCTGATAAAGAAGGCACGTGGTGCGGGGGGAGCGTGTTCAGGCTTGTAAATTGAAGCACTACGTGCCTATGGATGCGAAGGTGCATTAGCACTTTCCTTTCAGACAGGCGTTAAAGTTGATCAACCTTTAATGAACAATCCAAATGTAGGTGGATTTGGCCAAGGGGATGGTGAAGTAGTACTTCAGGATCCTTTACGTATGCAAGGTCTTTTGGTATTTTTTTGTTTCGGTAATTTCAACACATGAGCTTAATGACGGCGCGCGAGGACGCAGCACAAAGAAAGACTTTGTTTTCGCTGTTGATTATCTATCATATATGGAGAAATCCCCTCTCAAGGCTTTAGCTCTCCGGAGGCCCGTAGTGAATAAAAGGCTTTCTGATTTCGTGGCCCTCTTGTCTTACGTCCAAAGGGCCACCCCTTCTCGTGAAGTAGCGGCTTTTGCTCAATTTGGTTCAGACCTTGATGCTGCGACTCAGTATTCAATCGTGGGGCTAGGTTTGCTCATCATAAACGACAACTAAAAATTAATATACATTCAGGTAAAATAGTACTTCCAAACAGAAACAGAAACAAACATATCAAGTTCAAATTTCATAAAAATTTCCCAAAAAAAGAAATGAAGTATTAATCTAATATTTAACACTTTAAAAAATGTCCTTCAAGCCGCAAGGCCTTTTCACCCCTATCCACAAGTCATCCCCGCCTTTGCCACAAGCGTGGGTTCGGTCCTACGAGGCCCGATTAGGGCCCCTTCAACCTGCTCATGAATAGGTCAATTTATTTGGGTCAAATAGAAACAACTAGAATACTCAACTTCATTGCGCCTACAGCTAATGGCTTAAGCTCGCTGTTTCCATTTTCTGGCTGACCATTATGCAAAAGGTACGCCGTTAGAGTGGAAAGTTTTCTATACTTAGCCAGCTTCCTTCGACTGATTGTTTGCATCGGATTTCAGGTTTTCTATTTCACTGCCAAATGTATATTGGAGGAAAATAAGATGCACACAAAGATCTGCAAAGTGCATAAAGGAAGATAACCTGAACAAGTGTCAAAACCAAAGAAAATACGGCAATCAATCTTCATAGTCAGTCTTACAGTCAATCTTCATAGTTTATTGTAGATGGTATGATAAGGGTCTTTAAAGACCTTTATCATACAAGATATATTATCAGTGAAGTATCCTAGACATAAAGAAAACTTACACTGCTGCACCTATAGTCGTTTCAGGGAAGATCAGGTATATATCATACTACTAAAAATGTTTTGAGCCGGGACGTATGGGGTTTTTCGTGCCTCCACCATTGACGAGCCCCCACCAATTACGACTTTATGTTATAATCAATTTGGTGTGCTTTTTAAGTCCACAGTCAAGTTTGGCTGGCTTTTCCAAGTCCACCGTCAGAGTTTGAGGAGCTTTTTCAAGTCCACAGTCAGAGTTTGGCAGTCTTTTTTGATATCGTGATGAAACAGCCCCGACCATGATCGTGATTTATCACATCATCGTTATTGTCGTCGGTTGATCTTGTAGTCTCTTAGCATGCTGAAAGCACGGTGGCTTGATGACTTTGATGAGGTGTTGTGCGTATATACATCATTACATAGCATACATTGCTGTCAACATCATACACTATAGAAGCACAACTCACACACCAGTCATATATAGACTCTAAAGTGCTACAATAATCAGATTGTTTACCACTCTCAACTCAACTCAGATCAGTACTTTATATGTCACTCTATAAACTACCAAAAACTGGACATTGATTATAGTCAAGCCACACCCACTCTAGCTAAGAGAATCCAGGTGACACTCGCTGGCCTCTGTCCACCATAGCCAAGAACTCGTAGGCTCAACATCAGAGAAGTGAGCTCTCTGGAGCTGCACTTCAAAAGTATACCCCCTGGACTTGAGCTAGGTCTGAACCCTAACGGTCCCACTGACGGCACACTCGACAGTGAAAATGGTGCAAAGTGACGGTGCGCCCGCCGTGAAGCCAGTACCCCAAACACGAAATCTAACCGTCAAAAAGTAGTCTTTGAGAAACTGCTGAAATAACTCTAACTACTATCACTGGAACTCTAGTGTCCGAGCAATCTAGGTGTGATAATACAAATGGCGTGACAGAGGTCGGGTGCCAAACATGTGATGACATGACATTGGTTTGGGGAAATGTCGTGCGTGCAGGTGGAAGTTTGAAAAGGCTTCCATCTGTTGCCACAATGGTAAAGTCACCAATGATTCTATTGTTGGCTCTTTTGAGCCACATCCATTGCTTTCAAATCTATTTCAGGGCTCATTACCCAGTTTGAAGTCCTTCTTTGGCAATATCTGCAAGTACAATCAGGCCTTTGCGTTCACAAGCATGAGAAATAATCTTGACATGAACCTTGCAAGCAATCCTGATACCATCTATTCTTTTTGTGTCAATGATGAGCTCTATCATCAGATTGGTGATGGCCTCAAACCAGACAATGATGAGCAGGAAAAATATTGGCAGATATATTTTCTTGATCTTGACCTGAAAATGGACCGACGTATGGATGTATTTGCTGATCTTGATTCCTCTACGATGGACTCTTTGCATTCCGCTATGCAATCTGTCAACCAACTTGTGCAGCATATTGAACATCCCAGAGCTATCTTTGCAAGCTCTGCCAAAATCAGGCCAGCTATCAGCGGTCATGCTCCTGCCACAAAGCACCCCCGTTGGTTCAACTGCCCGATGGCACCTAAAGTTGCGGCAGTTGTCATAGACGACTATCAATTGGCTCTGCATGATATTGTTCTGCACAAACATGGTGGAGGCTTGAAATGCATCAATGAATTCCACCTAGTGTATGATGCTCTCTCATACCCAATGTTCTTCCCAGAAGGTGGACATAGATGGTTGACTGAGCTCAAGAATGCTATTGGTGTCACTTTAAAGTCTTATGTCCAATATTGTCTATAGAAGTGCGACATGTCAAACGCCTTACACATGGGTGGTAATCTCTTTCAACAGTTTGTTGTTAATCAGTTGAGCGTGCAAATATGACCTTCATCAGGCACAACCACCGCCAACTGCAAGTGGAATGCTATCAAAGCATGTTTGATGCAATGCATGGAGATAATTGAGAGCAAATTGGGTGACAAATCATTTTACTTGCAACCACCGTTGGATCTCCATGGTACATGCAGCGGCGGTTCCAAGATAGCATGGCACTAGTGAGGAGGTTTTGGGGAACCTATCTCTTCATAACCATGAATTGAAATCTTGAATGGCCAGAAATTAAGTCCCAGCTCCTGCTGCACCAGAAACCTCAAGACCGATATTGTGACTTGTGTCTTCCATATGAATATGCATGCAATGTTGGACAAGATTGTTAAAAATAGCATTCTTGGTAAGGTCCAAGCCTATTTTTATACTATAGAATTCCAAAAGCACGGACTACCTCATGTGCACTTATTGGTTTGGTTAGAACAAAAGCTCAATGAGGATGATGTCGTGCACAACTTCATTGCAGTTGAGATTCTAGATGCTAAGACTCAACCAGAACTATTTGAAGCCGTCAAGACCCAAATGCAGTATGGTCCTTGTGGTGATGCAAACCTAGATTTTCCTTGCATGCATGATAGTGCATGTAGTAAGGATTTCCCCAAACAGACCCCCCTTACTACTTGCCGCATGATTTATCATTGCTGCAACCAAGGATGCATTGAAAGTAAGTGCGCTAAGGGATGCTTTGTCAATTGAGATAATTGGTTGGTGGTCCACTACAACCCATACTTGCCATGTAAGTAAAACTGCCATATTGATGTCAAGCATTGCATCTCTGTAAGCTTTGTTAAGTATTTGCACAAGTATGTTTTTAAAGGTCCCGACTGCGGTGTCCTCAAATCAGATCAAATTGTTGAAAAAATTGATCATACCTTGAAGGGTGACTGTAGGCCAGGAGGCATGATGGCATATATTTGGCTTCAAAACCAACTACATGAGCCATAATGTGGTGCACCTTCCAGTCCATTTGCCTAACAAGCCATACGTCATGTTTGATCCAATTTCACCACCGCTCTCCTTGGTTGTTGAGGTGAATAGCGAAACTCTGCTAATAGAGTTCTTCAGGGCTAATTGTCATATTCGTACCCAATTGCAAGATGAGGCCAATCCTAATGATGTTCCTGATCTGTTTTTGACTTATAAAAACTTTCCAATTCATTATTCATGGGATATGCGCAACAAGAAATGAAGTTGGTGTCAAAATGCCCAAAAGGTTGTCGCTTCGATGAACATGGTCCCTATGGGAACAAAAACCTTCTACCTTCATCTACTCTTACATCACGTTGTTGCCCCGGAATCATATGAAGATGTTTGAACATTTGTTGGTATTGTGCACCCCACATTTAAGGCTGCCACAATTGCTCAAGGTCATCTTGCAAACAATTCCGAATAGGATTTATGCATGGAAGAGGCAATTGCCATTTCCATGCCATCTCAAATTAGGCAGTTTTTTGCAATGTTATTGGTATTTGGTGGTCCGGCTGATTTGTAAAGCTTGCTTCAACAACACTACAAGGTGATGTCTAAAGATTTCCACTCCTCGGGCAATGGAGAACACCAAAAATGCCTTGTCAACTCTCTTGAGCATTGCTTGGCTCAACACAACAAACAATCGTTGTCATTTGACATTAATGTGAATATTAACAAATTTCTTTCAGAGTATAATGGCTCTATTGGCGACAATGCTAACTTTCATGTTTGAGACAATGATGATGACAACATTAATGTTGCTAAATTCAACCACTCGGTCTTGGATTTGCTCAATAGTAACCAACAACTTGCATGTGAATGCATCACTACTGCTACATAAAATCCTTACTATCAAGAGAGGCTCTTCTTTCTTGATGGTCCTGATGGTACAAGTAAAATGTTTGTCTACAATGCCATTCTTGGATCACTTTGGTCTTTTGGATATAAGTGCATGGACATGGCAACAAGTGGCATTGCCGCTTTCTTGCTTAAGCAGGGATGGACCACACATTCTTCTTTGGTGATATCGTTGTAGCTGCATGAGCAATCAACGTGCAATGTTAACACACGATCAAACTTGGCGGCCAATATTAGAGAGGCTAATTTGATCTTATAGGACAAAGCACCAATGCCACATTGCTATGCTATCAAGGCCGTTGATTGTACACTTAGGGACTTGCTTGGGGTCGATGCACCCTTTGGAGGAAAAATGATCCTATTTTGTGGTGACTTTCAACAAATTCTTCCAGTGGTATTCAAAGGTGATCAAAATACAATTGTCAATGATTTTTTGAAGACGTTACATATGTGGTCTTTGATGACAATGTTTAAATTAATGACCAACATGTACCTTCAAACCTATCTTGAGTTCCAGTCCTTCTTGCTCAACGTCGATGAAGGAAAAATTGCATGGCGGTTTGATATCTTGAGATCAATGATCGTGACCGCTAATTCCTTTGATGGCATTATTGCTGACATCTTTGATGATCCTTCAGACTTCTTAAATCAAGTCATTCTCACCATTTGCAGTGAAGATACTTTGATGATCAACTATTGAGAGATAGAGAAAATGCCTAGAGATGTACACGTCTACCTTAGCGCAGATTCCATAAATGCTGATGATGGTGTTAATGCAAACAACTACCTAGTGGAGTTTCTCAACTTGCTTCAGTTTAGCGGCCTTCCTCCACATAGGCTTGAACTCAAAGTCTGCCATTTCATCATGCTATTGAGGAATTTGAATTCCTCTACGGGATTGTGCAACGACACCCATCTACAACTAACCACAATTACAAGGCCAGTTCTATCGTACAAAATTGTTGAAGGGAAGTATATAGGGAGAGAGGTGTTGATCTCGTGAATCCGACACCTTGACACCAATCCTCAATATCCTTTCACCTTAAATAGGCAAAAATTTCCAGTTACATGTGCATTTGCAATAATAGTCAAAAAATCACCAAGTCAACAAATCACCAGGTCAATCATTTGACTGTGTTGATATATTCCTTAACCATAGGGAATTTACACACAGTCAATTGTATGTGGCACTTTTGCAAGGTTGTTATCTGGAAAAGATCAAGGTTGCTAAGGGGATGTCCACTAATGCCATTACAACAAATAATGTTGTATTTAGAGAAGCTATTGTAGACTAAAGCCAAAGATAAATCTTTGCATGTTTGGGGTTCATGCATTACAACATCCCTCGACTTTAGTCTACAATTGTGAATCTGAATGCTTGGCATTTCTGTTGAAACAATTTAACATATGAAAATCTAATAAATTGCATTGCATTAACATACATATAAAAGCACGCCAACCGTTAGTATACATATAAAATAGTATCCCAAAAGTAAGAGGAAAAGAAGTACAAAACATAAACAAGCATTAAGCCCAACAACCCCAAGCGGCCAAATGAAGGCAGATAGACATGGGCCCAAAGGAACCAAAGGGGAAAAATGGCACCAAGAAGTAAGTAGAAAAGCCGACAACATAGAACACAAGAAGGATGAGAAGACCCCATCAAGCCATACAAGGGAGAGACAAAAGAGGTAGAATGGAGCTAAGCACCAAGAGTATCTATATGAGAAATCTGCCCTACCACACCTAAGATATCCAAGCTATGCAAGTTGTATGGTCTACAAACTACTAGAACATCCAAAGAAGCATCACCTAAAGTGATTGCTCTCTCATGGATTGCACCAGCCAATGCTCTCTGTAGAGCAATGGACACATGTTGTCTAAAGTATGCTATAAACTATGAGAGTGAGAGTGGTACCCCCTTGCATCTAATATGACAAGCTCTCATGCACTCCTTGACAATTGTGTTGAATGCTATGTCCATCGCTCCATATAACTCCAAGGCTAGAGGAACAAAGAGGTGACCTCACTGCATACCCTATACTTGGAGACCTTGCATGTTGCTGCATTGCTCACCGCCCATCCATGAGGATGAGTAATCACTCCTTCCAAAATTGCATCATGCATAGAGTTAATGCCCACAACATTATTATGCATATATATATTGCTGTCAAAATCATACACTATAGAAGCACAACTCACACATAAGTCAACATGAATTCTAATGTGTTACAATAATCAATTTTTTCTTCCACTCAAAATTAGGTATGTACTTGATCCTTCACTCAATGATCTGCCAACAATTAGACATTGATTATAGTCAAGCCACACCCACTCTAGCTAAGAGACTCTTAGTGATGCTCATTGGTCTTTGTCCACCATAGCCAAGAACTCAAAGGCTGAACATCATAGCAGTAAGTTCCATGGGGTTGCACTTTGAAGGTACACCTCTCTACTTGACCTAGGTCTCTAACTGTTGCCACTGATGGGACATCCAATAGGTAAATGGTGCAAGTGACAATGGGTCCCACCATGTGATCAATATAGCCTTCACATAAAATTGGACTACCAACAAGTAGCCCATGAGTAACTACCAAAATACCTATGACTACCAACACTACCATTCTAGTGTTTAAGCAACCTAGCTTTGGCACTACAAATGTGGTGATAATTATCATGTTTATAATCATCACTACACACCATTCATCATTGTCAACATCATTCATTATAGAAACACAACTCACATATAAGTCATACATGAACTCTAAAGTGCCATAGTTGTCCCCTAGTTAGGAGTTAGGTTTGTGAGCTGCCCTATCTCTCACTCAAAATAAACCTTTGATGACTATTATGGTAGCGCACCATAGACTAAGAAGGCAAGGAACCCAACTCCATCATACTCATCCAAGGCTAACACTCCAAGACTCAAGACATTGCTCACTAGAGAACTCAATGAGAGAAAGATAGTTGCAAATGAAAGGATGATGAGTACCTCCTCACCCCTTGTTTATATACTTGTGAAATAGTTACGTACCAAAGTTACTAATTACCGCAATAACTCAAGTTACTAGACTAAAAGTCAAGTAAAGTCAAAAAGTAGAAAGGAATATCCATTCACATGGGCATATTCCGCTAGCATGTGATCTTATCTTGACCCAACCACTAAGTCAAGGATTCCTTCACATGGGCTATCCTTGGACTATAGAAGTATTCAAAACAAAGAGGCTTGCGGGCCCAAGAGTTCTCAACTCTTTCTTCAAAGCCAAACACCTAGGAATAATACCAAGTCAACACACTAGAATCCAAAATAGTGGTGCTCATCTTTTCCACTTCCTCTAAAGTAAGGTCCTCTCTATCTTAGCTATGACTAACTTTAGCTAATCATGACTAATGTAGAACCATCCTTTATCTCTATATAAATAATATCTCTCAAGTATTTGTAATACTAAGCTAAATATCACAATACCACACACATGCACAAATGGATGTTATAGGTCCCTCTAACTCTAGATAGCCATCTACTCCAAGTATGTGGTATACACTATGATGGGCAAAGATCAAGTGGCTGGGTGCTATCTAGCCTCATTGTTAGTTGCATGTTTGCAATCTATACCACATAAAGGGTAAACTAGCTATAGGTCAAGTACATAAAAGATATAACCATTGTTGTTGAGGAACCCATCATGACAGAAGGAGTCAAACATGCCACATGCCATCCTCTCAAATAACTATCACACACCAACATAGTAATAGCTCTACCAAAAGAGCAGCATAACATACATTGTAAGCTTTTATGTACAAGTGTCAAGCGGGGTTCATAGTGCCATCAATGTTTGGAAGGTGGCATGGCACACATTTGTGCCCATGATCCTTCCAAATAACACCATCATGCGCTTCCAACACAAGGACTCCTAAAGGAAAAACCTTGGGCACTCTCAAGATAGTGTGGCCTATAGTAACATCAAGTGTCATTGTGTAGTCTACTGTAGATATACATAATCACATGGATGAAATTGACAAATTGAAGGCCTATAACCTCCTTCTTGAATAGTAGCATAGCATATGGTATCCCTATGTTGAGCAATTGTCAGGTTCTCAAAGGCCATTGGCATCACTCTCGGAAAGATCTCTACCCGTTGAGAACATGGGCTCACCCATACATCTAGATCATCCAAGTCCAAAACTGTAATAGCATCTTGATGAATGGTTGTAGGTAGATCTGGATCTTGTTCATAGAGTAGAAAATAAGGAGAGCATGATGCTAAGAAGGCTTTCTGACTAAATTGATAGTCCATGGCCAACCAAGGTAATTGGAGATCCCAATCTCCCAAGTGGCCTTTATATAAACCATACTTCTGCAATCATCTCTTTACCATTTGAACCACTCTCTTTGCAAAGCTATCCATCTGCCTTAGGGTGATCTTTGGAGGTAGTATGATGATCAATCAAGGCCTTGTCACACAAGAATTGCAACTCCCCCAAGAACTATGTACACAAATCAATCAAAACCTCAATTGGTACACCAAATCTAAAAACCTAATCCAAGAATGAGTAAGTCGTCCCTTCATTGGACTTGTCAAGAAGTAACACCAACTCAATCCACTTGGAGAAGTGCTCCACCATAACCAAAACATACTTATGATGTCTCACAATCAATGATAAAGGTCCAAAAAAGTCCAAACTCTAACGGTTACCCAATCCCATGATAGGTGTTGTGCATATATATATTGCTATACAATATAAATCATGTCAACATCATACACTATAGAAGCATCACACATGAGTCATACATGAACTCTAAAGTGCCACAATAATCAATTCTTCAACTTGTATCACACTCAAACAAATTAGGGTTGGATCATTCACTCAACACTCTGTTAACAATCGGGCACTGATTACAATCAAGCCACATCCACTCTAGCTAAGAAACTCTAGGTGATGCTCATTGACCTCTATCCATCATAACCAAGAAATCAAAGGCTCAATATCAAAGAAGTGAGCTCTCTAGAGCTGCACTTTGAAGGTATACCCTTGCTTTTGACCAAGGTCTCTAGCCCTAGTAATGCCACTAATTGCATGTCTAATGGCAAGTGATGGTGGGTCCTACCATGTAATCATTAGTTACATAACATGAAATTGGACTACCAACACTACTACTCCAACGTCCAAGCAATCTAGCTTTGACACCACAAATGTCATGATAGATGTTGTGTATATATACATTACTATACAATATATATAATTGTTAACATCATACACTATAGAAACACAACTCACACATAAGTCATACATGAACTTTAAAGTGCCACAATTACCTCCCTAGCTAGTGGTTAGGTCCCTCTAACTCTAGATAGCCATCTACTCTAAGTATGGTATACCCTATAGTGAGCAAAAAATCAAGAGGTTGGGTGTTATTGAACCCGATCATTAGTTGCTTGTTTGCAATCTATATGATATAAAGGTTAAACTATCTATAGGTCAAGTACATCCAGGATATAACCATTATCCTTGAAGAACCACCATGAGAGGAGGAGTCAAACATGTCTTATGCCATCCTCTCAAATAAATATCACATACTAATATAGTAGCAGCTCCACCAGAAGAGCCACATTATATACACCGCAAGTCTGCACGTACAAGTGCCAAACTTGGGTCCATAGTGCCATGAATGTTTGGGAGGTGGCATGGCGTACAATTGCGCACATGATACTTCCAAACAACACCATGAAGTGTTTCCAACATAAGTACTCCAAAAGGCAAAATCTCACACACTCTCGAGATAGTATGGCCTATAGTAACATCAAGTGTTATCAATGTGGTCTATTGTAGGTATACAAAGTCAATTGGATGAAGTTTATGGATTGAGGGTCTATAACCTCCTCCTTGAATAGTAACATAGTGTAAGGTATCCCTATGTTGAGCAATCACTAAGTTCTCAAAGGCCATTGGTATCACTCTCCAAAAGATCTCTTCCCATTGAGAACATATGCTCACCCACACGTATGGATCATCCAAGTCCAAAACTATAGTAACATCTCAATGAATGGTTGTATGTAAATTTAGATCTCATCCATAGAGTAGAAAGTTAGGAGAGAAGGAGGCTAAGGAGGCTTGTTGACTAAACCAATAGCCCATGGCCAACCAAGGCAAATGGAGATCCCATTCTCCCAAGTAGCCTCTTTGCAAACCATACTTTGGCAATCCTCTCTTCATTGTCTAACCACTCTCTCTACTAAGCCATGTGCCTCAAGGTGATCTTGGGAGGTAGTATGATGATCAATCAAAGCCTTGTCATGCAAGACTTGAAACTCCTCCAAGAACTCTCTACCCTGATCAGTCAAAACCTCAATTGGTACACCAAAATGACTAATAACTTGATCCAAGAACAAGTAAACCATCCTTTCATTAGACTTGTCAAGAAGTGCTACCAACTCAATCCACTTGGAGAAGTGCTCTATCATAATCAAAGCATACAGATGATGTCTAAGAATCAATGGTAAAGGTCTAGCAAAGTCTAAACTCCAATAGTAACCCAATCCCAAGATTAGTAATGGGTGTAATTATGACATAAGAGCATAAATTGATGCTCTAACTTGGTCATAAACCACACATGTGGCAACAAACTACTAAACATCAATGTGCATACCATACCACGAATAATGAATCTAGAGTAAGCTATATGTATGCTTTACTCCAAAATGTCCTAACTCTTCACGAGCATGACAAACCAATTGTGGTTTCTAAGATAGAAATGGTACTACTTGCACTCTACCATCCTCCCATACATGCAAAAGGTGTCTGCCCTCCAATCTAAATTGTCTGGCTTGCTGAAGAACACAATCTCTCTCCTTGGCACTAAATGTGCTACCTACACACCAATGCAAAGATAGTCCATTACTAAGACAATATCATGAATATCTTGCTGATCTGTACTAATATCTCCACCTTCTGGATTTTTGACCTTAATAACTCCTCCGGTATATGCTTAGAGAGATATCACCAAAGCCTCAAAAAATATACAAAGAAAGGTAGATGTATGCCAACTTGGCACCATCTCCTCATTTGTCTCACCATGCCAATGTGTTATGACCTGATCCTACTAGCTGGGACATGGGTTTCTACTCAACCTATTTGCATCATGGTTCACCACTTTATATATATGAATAACCATGAAATCATACTCCTATAAAATCATAGCTCATCATGAAAGCTTCCTTGAAAGTTTATCGGAATCCATCAACCACTTCAATGGTTGATAATCAATGATGAGAGTGAAGGGGTTACTAAATAGGTAAAAATAGAAACGTGCTACAACCCATATTGTTGCCAAGCACTCTCTTTTAGATGAAATATACTTTACCTACATAGAATGGCTGGGGTGACTAGCATAGGCCACCACAAACTCCTTCCCCTCATCAGCATGTTGCGTGAGCATTGCTCCAAATCCCAACATACTCCAATCAATATGAACCTAGAATGGTTGCCCTTTGATCAGTCTCTAGAGAATAGAGGTAGATGTAATCTCTTCGTGAGCTCTATAAAAGCTCTCTCCTACTCATCTCCCCAACACTACTCTTGTATAAGCTTGGTCAATTTCATCAAGACCTTGGCAATGACATTAAATCCTCTATCATAGCGGTGATAGAAGTTTACCAACCCAAGGAATACTCACACTCTACTCACATCCATAGGCCAAGGAATATTTGCAATAGCTTCCACCTTGGTCTACTGAACACCAAGTCCTCCAAGGTAGATAGTGTGATCCAAAAACTCAACTTGCTCATGGAAGAATCTACATTTCTTAAGATATAATTTGAGTCTATGAGATCTCAATCACTCAAACACTTCCAACAAATGGCTCCTATGCTCCTCCATAATAGTGCTATAGACCAACATATCATCAATATAGCACCAAATAAAATCCAATCTTTTTAGGATCATGTCTATGACCTCTGGAATTTGGTAGGAGCATTCTTCAACCCAAATGGTAAGAACCTCCATTGACATAATACATTCTTTCCATGAGAGTCAATAGCCCAAAATTCCATCTTGGGCTTGCCAATTAGGGAGGAGGACTTATCCTCCTCTCTAATTGGCAAATGATGATACCTTACTCAAAGATCCAAAGTTTTAAAGACTTTTGCATGCTCAATCACATCAAAGATCTCCTCCAATGTAGGCATAGCATAGCAATCAACCTGTAATACCAAGGGTTAGCCATATGATCTAGATGTGAAATTCAGTTTGGTAACAACTAGAATGATGTTATACATGATGGTCAAAATAGATCAGATAGAAGTATCACCAAAAGAGTACTTCTACTAATAGGGCAAAAACCCAAATAGACTTGAGAACCTTAGAACCAATAGCTAGACATATGATTTAAAGGTGAGAATTGGTTTGGTAACATCTGGAAGGATGTTACACATGATGGACTAAACAGATCAGAAAGAGGTATCACCAAAGGGGACTTCTACTAATAGAGTACGAATCAAAATATACCTGAAATCTTTGAAGGCAATTTTGGTGGCCTAAACGGATGAATTAGGCCTCAAAAATATGATTCCCCCACCAACAAAGGGAAGGCAGGCCTTCCCTTCCTCCTACTTTGTCTCATCAAGAGCTTTCCAATGGTACCTTACTCACATGATTCTGAGATTCCTACAGGAAGATTCCCTAAAAGATTCCCTCCAGTCAAAGCTTGTTTGACCAACCAGATAGGACCTAGACCAGACAAGGTCACCCATCCAAGTAAGTAATCCAAGGGTGGAGCTTGCTGACATGTCACCTATCTATGTCCCTAATCCTATGGTGGAGATTCCTTGGAGGAGATCCTCTTTGTCTATATAATAAAGAGAAGGTGCTCCCTTGGGGCATCGAATGTTTGAGTGTGCAATATGTGTTTTCTCTCTTCTCTTGTCCTCGGAGTATTACACAACCCTAGTTTATCAATTTTTAGGATGGTAATCTCTACACATTTGTCGATTTGTGTGGTTGCTATGCATATCTTTCTTGGCTAGCATTAGTATAGCTAATGCATACTCTCCATGTGAAATCTCTACCAAACTAGCCTCAAAAAGATCTCTACTTTGGCTATGAATCAGTGCTCTTTCTATGTCACTATATCTATAGGGATGTCAAAAACCTGGTGTATCACTAGTAAGATCAATCTGAATACCAAGTCCTTTTATAGCACCTAAATCCTTCATACTGAGGGAAAAATAACTTATGTAGCTCTTCAAGAACCTCCAAACTCTTCATCTTTTCCATCTTGTAAGCTTTGGTCCAAGATCTGGCTCCCAAGTATCCTCTATAATTGATGTAGGAGTGGAAGACATATTGATTGACTGCTATATTGGGTCTTTAAAAGAAACAATGTCATGCCCCCAACCACTAGAACTCCTAACCTTAGTGTAGAAAGCTTCCTCTGATATGGTTGGAAGCTCCATGTGTCATGTAGTTGCATCCCAAGTAGACCAAAGGTTAACCCAATAGACCATTCTTACTTGGATGGACCCCCAAGTAGATCATTCTCACTAGTAGACATTGGCTGCCCACTTGGTCCATCGCCTCCAACATGTGCCTAAATCATCTTGATAAACACAAAGCTCACAAGTGTTTGAGTGGTGATGCCTATCAACCACATCCTATGCTCCTTTGAAAAGCCAAGGCTCACAATCCATGTCAAATACTTTAGGTCCATAGCTTGACCTAACACTTGATGCTTGGATGGCTCAAATATTATTGTAACAATGAAAATACTAGTACAAAAACCTATCATCCACTCCCTCTTATTGGCATTGGGCTCCAACAATTGATGTAACTCAGAGTTAAACAAGTCTAAAACAAGTCTAGGTCCTCCTTCTTGAAAAGCATGGGAGCCATGGGAAACTCATATGTGTGGGTAAAGCAGTTCTAGGTTGTCCAACAAGGTTCTACACTGCCATAGATGACCTATCAGCCCCTACCACCGCCTGAGATTGGCATCCAACCTCCAAAATATCATCAATAGTAAGGTGGTCTAGTTGTTGAATCCCATCTTAAGCACATTGTAGAACCTCTTTGGGTAAGAGGTTTGTCCACCAAAGACAACGACAATAAGCTTGTGATCCCACTCTGGCTGCATCCAATAGCATGGTAGGTCCCATCCAAGAATGGACTTGATGGGTAATTGCCACCACTTGAGAACAAGAATCACCCATCAAAGGAACATTCTCTAAAATGTAGGCTCAAGAAATGGATTGATGAACCTAGAGATGTTGTAATATACATAGCATCTCCCAAAACACTTCAAAATAAGGATCATGGAGACCTTAACCTTGGCTAGCAAAGGTATGTTCTTGACATGGCTATCCAAAAATCACCAAATGAATGAGACCATGTCTCTCCAAATCCTGCATCTTTAGCAAGGAAATGTCTTTTGGTAAGGTCTTTTGGTAACCTTGATAGTTGAGATCAATAATAACTTATGATACCAATAGGCCAAGTGTGCCACATGATGTAGAGAGACTTGCCCAGTTGTCTCATCTCTCTCCACATACAAGTAGTACTCGTTTACCTACTTGTAGTACAACAACTAGTCTAGTGCTAGTCCCACCAAACAACACCAATAGACATACTCCCTCCATTGGATACTACCAAGCAATGAATGTGGTATCCAAAGTTGACAACATGATACACTTTGGAGGCTCATCCTCACACTCTCCAATGGTACAAAGGTTCCATTCCAATCTTGTTGCACCAATTGATCTGCATGTTATTGCAATGCTTCCTCAAAACTCCACAATGGAACATCCAAGGTGAATGGAAAAATCCCACATGGAAAAATCCAAATTATCTCTTCTAGTACGAGAGTATGCTCTACATAGACATTCCACTCCAATAAGTCACCAAGCCAAGTAACAAAACCACTAAAAGCTGAAATTGATGGTATGGTCCTTAATTTTAGTGAGCCAAGACTTGTAATACTCCGAGGACAAGAGAAGAGAGAGAACACATATTGCACACTCAAACATTCGATGCCCCAAGGGAGCACCTTCTCTTTATTATATAGACAAAGAGGATCTCCTCCAAGGAATCTACACCATAGGATTAGGGACATAGATAGGTGACATGTCAGCAAGCTCCACCCTTGGATTACTTACTTGGATGGGTGACCTGTCTGGTCTAGGTCCTATCTGGTTGGTCAAACAAGCTTTGACTGGAGGGAATCTTTTAGGGAATCTTCCTGTAGGAATCTCAGAATCATGTGAGTAAGGTACCATTGGAAATCTCTTGATGAGACAAAGCAGGGGAGAGGGAAGGCCAACCTTTCCTCCATTGAGGGGGAGCTTGCACATTTTTGAGGCCTAATTCATCCGTTTAGGCCACCAAAATTGCCTTCAAAGATTTCAGGTATATTTCGTTTCCTACTCTATTAGTAGAAGTCCCCTTTTGGTGATACCTCTTTCTGATCTGTTTAGTCCATCATGTGTAATATCATTCCAGATGTTACCAAACCAATTCTCACCTTTAAATCATATGTCTAGCTATTGGTTCTAAGGTTCTCAAGTCTATTTGGGTTTCTGCCCTATTAGTATAAGTACTCTTTTGGTGATACTTCTATCTGATCTATTTTGACCATCATGTATAACATCATTCTAGATGTTACCAAACTGAATTTCACATCTAGATCATATGGCTAACCCTTGGTATTACAGACTACCACCACTAAAGCGTATTGGTAGGCAACATACATATCTCTCACCTGATTGCCAACCTGGTCTATAAGAGGTTGTCTCCTCCTAATAGTCAATATTGAAACCCATGGGGTGTACCATTGCTCTACCAACTAGCACATCATATGACTCTAATATTGTCACAATAGCTTAAGCTCTCACCATAGAGCTATCAATCGGATGACCAAGCTGAATCTAGATAATGAGCTCTCCACATGTGATGGATTGTGTAGAACCACCCCTAGAGATGTTTAGATATGAAATGTACACCTTGCCATATTATTCTTTTGTAGCTTTAGATCAACAACTATAACCTTCCCCAACATAAGCACCAGAGTCTTATAAAACCCTTTATGGTTACAACTTGCCATAGTAGCTCTACCACTTTGTAACTTTAGGTGAAGGTCAAAGCATTGGTCACTAGTGTGATCAAATTAATGGCAATGATCATATTGTCTTTATGTTGGTTGTGATGCACTAGAGGTATCATGTCCATTGCCTTGAGTGCACTCTCTCTTATGGTGAGGTCCACCACAAGTCCAATAAGCAACACCACCACTCACTTGCTATTATTGACCTGAAATGAAGGTAAGGTCTAGCTCCACGAGGCCCTCTATTTGCTCCATAGGATCTGGATTGCCCACTTTGTCCTATGAGCCAACTTGTCTCTCACTCAAGATGAACCTCCGATGGCTATTACGGTAATGCACCATAGGCTAAGAAGGCAAAGAACCCCAACTCCATCATACTCCTCCAAGGCTAACACTCCAAGACTCAAGCCATTGCTCACTAGAGAACTCATGAGATATAGAAAGTTGCAAATGAAAAGATGATGAGTACCTCCTCACCCCTAATTTATATACTTGTGAAATAATTACGCACCAAAGTTACTAATTACTACAATAACTCAAGTTACTAGGCTAAAAGTCAAGTAAATTCAAAAATTATAAAGGAATATCCATTCACATGGGCATATTCCCCTAAGCATGTGGTCTTATCTTGACATGTAACACCTATTTTTCCATGTGTGTGGTATTTTGATATTTAACTTGGTCTTACAAATACTTAAGAGATAGTATTTATAAAGATAAAGGATGGTTCTATATTAGTCATGATTAGCTAAATTTAGTTATAGCTAAGATAGAGGGAACTTAACTTTAGAGGAAGTGGAAAGGATGAGCACCACTATTTTGATTCTAGTGTGTTGACTTGGTATTATTCTTGTATTTAGCTTTGAAGAAAGAGTTGAGAACTCTTGGGCCCACAAGTCTTTTTTGTTTTAGATTCTTCTATAGTCCAAGGATAGCCCATGTGAAGGAATCCTTGACTTAGTGGTTGGGTCAAGATAAGATCACATGCTTAGTAGAATATGCCTATGTGGATGGATATTCCTTTATACTTTTTTACTTTACTTGACTTTTAGCCTAATAACTTGAGTTACTATGGTAAATATTAACTTTAGTGCATAACTATTTCACAAGTATATAAAATAGGGGTGAGGAGGTACTCATCATCCTTTCATTTGCAATTATCTCTCTCTCATTGAATTCTCTAGTGAACAATTGGGACCTCTCTAGAAGGCAAAATAATGTTCTACGTACAATTCTATATTAGACAGAAGGAGGCTATGAGAGCTCCCTTGGAAAGATTTTGAGGAGCGGAGAGGGGTGAACTTATCTTAGAGAACTTGGACCCATTTTTATACCCTTTAGTTCATTATGATGTCTTTGAGGTGATTTTGTACATCTCGTACACATGAGAGAATTTGGAGAGATTGCGTGAGGTGGATTGTAGATTTTGGGGATTAAAGTGATTTTGGGCAAAATCTTAAGTTTGAGATCTGGACTTGAAATTTATACATATGATATCTTGGGTTACTCTCTAGTTATCATACTTGAAATTATTGTGAGAGCTACTATGCACACTAGGCTAGAATTTTTAAAAGTTAATAGGGTAAACTACTCCCGTAATTGTATGCTCTTTGGAAAATTGTACATTGTCTGCCATTTCTTCAGTTTTCAATGGATTATTCTGAAACTTTCAAAGGAAATTAAGTTCTTATTATACTACCTTTTGATAGAAAAATTAGAGAAATATCATTCTTGTGCAAAGAGTTATGAATTTTTAAAGTGAAGGGGGTGGTTTTCATACCAAATCTAAAATATATGTACTAAATAGAAAGGTTCCTAGGCCAAATAGCTCCATGAATAGATACCAAATTTTGCAAGGAAGGATGCCTTGAAGTTGTGATCAAGTGAGCAAAATTTCAGAGGACTATGACTTGCAAGTTGAGAACTTTGAGTGACAATATGAGGAAGGGTCAATTCTGCAAAATTTAGATCTCATGCATGAGGAGTGTGAGAGCAACAAAAAGCATGTTTGAGTGTTTAGACTCATTTTGGGAACATAGAGTGTCACCAAGAGTGAAATTGAGGCTATGCAAGGTTCCCCAAGGGTTTGAGGTGATTGTTAGGGTGAATTTGAGGAAAAGAGAATTTCAAATAGAATTTGAAGAGAGTGTTGAGAGGATCCAAAAACCTCCACCACTTGGAGGAAAGAGTGAGTCTAAGTGCTTTCTATGTGGAGAGAAGGAACATAAGGCAAGTTCATGTCCATTGACTTTTGAGAGCAAGAGATTGAGGGAAAGGTGGAGGCTTACTTGATTTTGGTTTACATGTTTGACCTTCTTCACCAAGATTGGAGGGAGAGGGAGAAGATCTAAGACCAAGGAGTTGTGTGAGGTTTGTGGAGTGGAAGGACTTCTAAAAAGACATGAGTGTAGTGGAGTAAAAACACTTTTAGAGACTTTGGTGAAGGATCTTGGAGAGAATCTTAGTACAACTATAGAAATACTACCACCTTCATCAACTAGTTCTCAAGATTAGTGATGGAAATACTCTTTCAACTTATGAATAAACTATCCATGAGAGTTCAATTAATATGCACTTTAGGATTTTATGTTACTATAGAACTCTTGGAGTAACCTGAACCTTTTGTATTACCTAGGGTGGATTACTCTCAAATGGAGTTAGTCATGTACATATCCTAGTAGTTATAGAGAGAGAGAGAGAAGAAAAGAGAAAAATAAAAATTGAGAGAAAAGAAAGATAATGAGGGGTTAAGATGGGAAAACTTCTGGTTTTCTTTGGCAAGGATGGAGAAGATATGGAGGCCTTTGTGAGAGACTTCAAGAGAGCTTGCATAGGAAACAATGAGAGGAAGAAGAATAAGTGAGCTTCATTATGACCAGATTTCTTTGAGGATGTAGCACTTACATGGTATGAGTCAGAATACCAAGAGAGAGAGAAGAAATAGGCAAGAAAAGTCTTGGGAGAGTTTGACTTCAACAATCATTGAGAAATTTCTTCCAAATGAGAGTTATGAGAGATTGATGAGTGAGGTTATCTTTCTCAAGAAAAGAGATGGAGAGAAAGTGAGAGTCTATGTGGAAAGAGAGGAAAAGTTAGAGTCTAGATTTTGCATAGTGTTGAGGAAGGGTGGAGATGATATGGAGACTACTATGATTGACATAGTGGCCCTGCTCACCAAGAATTTTGTGGGAGGATTGAGATCACAAATTAGAAGCATGGTGAGATATGAAAAACCTTCTTCCAAGGTTGAAGCAATCAAGATCGCAATTCGTATGGAGGAGAGTTTGGAAGGGGATGAGAGTGATTTAGTGGTGAAGGAAGTTGTGCATCCTCCTCAAGGCTACAAGCAAGGTGGAATTTCTATTACTTTGGTGGCAAGGGTTCCACCACAAGTAGTAGTTGCTCCAATTCTTGCACCTCCACCAAAAGATCCACTTCAAACCATCACAGAACAACTTGCAAATCTCAAGATCAATGTGGTGCAACTATAGGAGAAGAGAGAGGTGGATGTCTTGGAGGATGTTGTTAGTCACAAGGCTAACATCATATTGGGCCAACTGATCACTCTGAATCCTACTTTGAGAACTTAGAGGTGGTTTGAGTTCTACAAGCAACAAGAGGAAGAAGAAGGTAAAAGCTCCAATTTCAATGGGGTTAGTGGATGCCAAACCAACACTATAGGAGCCTTGTGAATATGAATCCAAGATTGATGTGAGAGTGAATGGTCACAACATCAAGAATGCATGGTTGATGGAGGATGCATGGTTGATGGAGGATGAATACTGAATGCCATTTCAAAAAGGTTGATGAAGAAGTTGGGTATGATACCCTCCAAACCTTTAATATTTGTGGTGAGCATGGCAAACAAGTAACAAGTTTGACTAGTAGGGGTGATGGATAAGGTGGTAGTTTTAGTTATGGGAGTTCAAAATCTCATGACTTTCCAAATCCAAAAAGATTCAAACTATCACTTACTTCTTGGAAGGCCATGGTTGAGAGCAGCACAGAAAACTGATTGATGGCATAAAGGGTACTTGAGGATTGGACCATCAAACCATAGAGTCATAGTTCTTGTGACTAACACCACCAACACTTTTTATTCAAATACACCATCTTTTGATTACTAGAAATCAGATTTTGAAGAAGGAGCTTTAGGTGTGGACACAAGTATGGAAGAGGAGACTTACACGAAGGAGGATGAATCTAAATCTAATTCAGATGTGTATCCCGTGTGTGATATGGATTTTGCACCTAATCTAGAGGTTTTGAAAGACCTAGATAAATCACCATTTACACTTGAGGAGATAGAGAGAAGGTTATCTACCCTCAAGTATGGTCCAAATGTTAACAAGGAGGAGAAGGTGAGACTTGAAGAGATTTTCCGCAAGTTCATCCACGTGTTTGCTTTTTGTTACAAAGATCCAAAGGAAGTCACCTTGGAGGAGCACAAGATAGAGGTGGAGTTACATGCAAGACCAGTCTATCAAAAGCAACATTGCATTAGCTCCCAAATAGCTTTGATTGTGAAGAAGGAGATTGATAAGCTCAAAGAGGCTAGATTTATCTTTGAGGTGGAAAATTAAAAATGGGTATCTCCAATTGTCATTGTGGAGAAAAAGAATGGCAAGTTTTGGGTATGTGTAGATCAATGTTGTTACCAAGAAGGAATACTACCCATTACCATTCATTGATGAGATCTTGGAGGAGGTTGCAGGTCATGAGAGGTATAGTTTTGGAGATGGTTATATTGGATAAACCAAATCAAAATAGCACCAAAGGATCAACAACTCACCACATTTACCAAACCTTGGGGAACTTACGCTTTCAAGGTCATGCTTTTTGGGCTTTGCAATGCTCCAACCACATTCCAATAGTTCACAAACAAGGTATTTGAACCTTTCATTGGGAAATTTGTGAGGGACTGCACTGATGACTTTTGTGTTTATGGGAGCAAGGAAGAGCACCTTGAGGACCTAATCAAGGTCTTGCAACGCTTAGATGAGGTAAATGCATCACTCAACCCAAATAAGTGTATTTTTGGATATGAACAAGGTCTACTTTTGGTCACATCATCTCCAAGGATGGAATAGTAGTTGATCTTGAGAAGGTGAGGAAAATCTCATACTTTCCATTCCCTTCAAGCTTGACAAAGTTACACCAATTCTTGGGGATGGTTGGGTACTATAAGAGTTTCATCTTCTCATTTTCCAACAAGGCTTATGCATTGACCATCTACATGAAGAAAGGTGTAGATTACATGGTGATTTTGGACGACAAAGAGGCTCTCAAAGCTTTTTAGGAGCTCAAGTTATCCCTTGTTGTAGCTCCAATTCTTGCTAAACCTGATTGGAGTAAGCCTTTCATCCTCTACACTAGTGCTTCTAATATAGTTATAGGATGCACTCTTAGTCAATTAGACCAAGATGTGCATGATCATCTAATAGCTTATGCTAGTAGGTAGATGGTTTCAACAGAAAGGAACTATTCTATCATGGAGAGAGAAGGATTGGCAGTGATCTTTGGTCTCAAGAAGTTTAGACACTACTTGATTGGAGTGAAAGCCACAATTGTCATGGATCACAAGGCTTTGTGATCCATGAAAATTGTGGAGTGACAAGCCTAATGTGGGGAGGAGGCTAACAAGGTGGATGATACTCTTGTTTGAGTATGACGACACCATTGAGGATAGGCCAAGAGAGAAACATGCAAATGGTGATTTGTTATCTAGGGCCTATGATCATGATGGAGACGGGCCAATGGATGATTCTTTCCCGGATGAGGAGCTCATGATAATCTCAGTCACTCAAGAGGTTCCAGTGGAATACAAGGAGGTTGTGGATTTTGTGATAGGAGGCAACTATCCAAAAGGGATGCATGCTAGGGAGAGGAAGGTCCTTGCAACAAGATCTAGACCTTACACAATGGTGGAGGATATTCTTTTTCACCAAGGAACAGATGGTCTACTTCAAAGAGCCATGGATAATAAAGAGTCTATCCTACTCATAAAGGAGTTTCATGAAGGTTTAGTGTGTGAAGGACACTTTGCAGGAAATGTGACTGCTTTCAAGATTCTAGATGCAAGTTATCATTAGAGAGAGATTTTCAAGGATTGTCTTGATTATTGCAAAACTTGTCATGTTTGTCAAGCTTTTACTAGAAAGTCTACGTCCACTCTACCACTTAGATCAATTCCATTGCTAGGACCTTTTGAGAAGTGGGGAATTGATTTGTAGATCCTCTCAATAGAACCCCAAGGAACAATTGGTATATTGTGGTAGTTACTGATTTTCTTACCAAGTGGGTTGGGTTAGACCATTGAAGGACAAGAATGAAGATGAAGTTGGGAGATTTCTTTATGAATACATTATTACTAGGTTTGGATGTCCTTTGGAGTTGGTTTTTGATAGAGGAGGAGAGTTTAAAAGAAGCATTACTACAGCCATGCTACACCATTTCTCTATCACACATAGATTAACTACATTGTATAAGCCAAATTCCAATGGCTTGACAAAGAGAACCAATCAGACCTTGTGCATGATGTTGGCCAAAGATGCAAAAATTGAGGGAGCTAAACATCATTGGGACAAGAGGATTCATATAGTTTTATGGGAGTATAGGACAACCATGAAATATTCAACCCGATATTCTCCATTTCAATTGGTATATGGCATTGAGTCTACTTTATCTATTCACTTTGATCTTCCTACCTTCCAACACATTCATAGGAGATTGAAGAAAGCACAAGGAGGTGATGTAGAAAAGTCAAGGAAAGATCAACTCATGGAGTTGGAAGAAGTAAGAGTAGTTGCTATGGTTCAAGTGGAGCAAGACCAAAGGAAAAAAAGGAGAGCTATGACAAGAGGCAAGGCAAGAAGAAGGTGGAGCCTTTCAAAGAAGGCGATTGGGTAATGTTGTTTGATTCCATTAGATTCAAGAGAGTACAAAAGAAGTTTTTGCCTAAGTACTTTGGACCTTTCATAGTGGAGAAGGTGTGGGGTAAGTACACCTACAATCTCAAGGAGTTGGGAGGAAGACACTTTGTTAGGATTAACCATGATAAGTTGAAGATGTATCATAGAAGGTAGAGAGACCTTCACTTTGAGGACAAAGTGAAAACTTAATCTAGGGGTAAATGTAACACCCATTTATGCATGTGTGTGGTATTTTTATATTTAACTTGATATTACAAATACTTGAGAGATATGATTTATAGAGATAAAGTATGGTTCTACATTGGTCATGATTAGCTTAAGTTAGTCATAGCTAAGATAGTGGGGACCTTACTTTAGAGGAAGTGGAAAAGATAAGCACCAATATTTTGGATTCTAGTGTGTTGACTTGGTATTATTCCTAGTTGTTTGGTTTTGATGAAAGAGTTGAGAACTCTTGGGCCCGCAAATCTTTTTGTTTTGGATTCTTTTATAGTCCAAGGATAGCCCATTGGATGGTTAGTAGAATATGCCTATGTGGATGGATATTCCTTTATACTTTTTGACTTTACTTGACTTTTAGCCTAATCACTTGAGTTATTGTGGTAAATAGTAACTTTAATGTGTAACTATTTCACAAATATATAAAATAGGGGTGAGGAGGTACTCATCATCCTTTCACTTGAAACTATCTCTCTCTTATTGAGTTCTCTAGTGAGCAATGTCTTGAGTCTTGGAGTGTTAGCTTTGGAGGAGTATGATGGAGTTGGGGTTCCTTGCCTTCTTAGTCCATTGTAAAAGACCAAATTTGAAGAGAGAAATAGGAGAACAGAAATTCACATTGGGACACTTGAATGAGGGAAAACTCCCAATGCCCAATATCAACTTTGGCTTTGGTATTTATAGGTAGCATACAAGGCCTTTGAGAAGCTTCACAAGAAACTTCCTCAAGCAGCTTTCTTAGAGTGCAAGCTAAGTTAACTAGGAAGCTTCTCAAGAAGCTTCCTTCTAGAAGCTACATACTTGGCGTGCAAGCTAAACTAGTCAAAAGCTTCTAGAAGCTTCCTTCTAGAAGCTATTTACTTGAGGTGCAAGCTAAGCTAGCCGGGAAGCTTCCCAAGAAGCTTCCTAGGTACTTCCGGAATATTCTAGGCTAATTAGTCTTATGTGCTACTTTGTAAGCCCAACTAACTTTATCACTAAGCTCCATATTGTTATATATTCCCCTGCTGCTAGTTGATGACGTCTTCGTTGCCAGTGAAGCTTCAAATTCCAAGATGGCCGTTTGTGCATTCTAGAGATGAGAAAGAGGTTCCCATGTGGCATCATGAAGGAGATACCTTTTCCAAAGGACCTTGTACTCCGTATGTAGGCGACGGCCTCGTTGAATATAGTGACGTGCAAGGATACAATCAACTTTGTACTCCTCATGATCATTGATAGGGATAGGAAGAGTGGGAGGTTGGATCAAGAGGAAAAGGAAGAGGGGTTAGGAACAAAGGGTCTCAACTTGGAAACATGAAAGACAGGGTGGATACGCATTTGACAAGGCAAGGCAAGTCGATAAGCAATAGGAGAGACAATTTGGGTGATATCAAAGGATCCTATCCAATAAGGGGAAAGTTTACAAACTTGGGTATCAAGTGGAAGAGAGAGATTACTAGGTGATAACTTTATCACCGACTTCAAAGGTGAGATCACAACGATGGTGGTCCACATATTGTTTTTGGTGATTTTGAGCAATAAGGAGGTGAGACTTGGCTTGTTGGAGAGATTGGGATATAGCGGTCAAGAATGTGGAAGTATGAGGAACCTGAGATGGAGGGGGAGCAAGAAGAGAATATGGAACAAGTAGATCTTGGCCAAAATTGAGAAAGAAAGGAGAAAATCCAGTGCTTGCTTGTTTGGCATAATTGTAGGCAAATTCTACAACTGCAAGATATTCATACCAATTGGTATAGTAATACATTGACAAAGACACACAACATATCCTCCAATGTACAATTTGCACGTTTGGTTTGTCGATCAATTTGAGGATGATAGGCCATGGACAAAGCAAGCTTGGTGCCAAGTATCTGGAAGAGTGCTTGCCAAAACTTCTCGATAAATTGAGGATCATAGTCAAAGATGAGTACATGTGGCATCCTATGATGCTTGAAGACATTGTTGAAGTAGATTTGCGCTAAGGTTGGAGCATCCACGGTATCATAAGTTGGTGCCAAGTGAATTTGCTTACTAAGCTTATCCACAAACACCACGATTGCAGAGTGTCCTTATTTTGTCTTTGGCAAGGATGTGACAAGATCCAAGCTCACATGCTCCTAGTAAGCGGATGAAATGGCAAGTGGTTGAAGGAGTCCACTTGGCTTCTGGTTGCTGGCCTTGTTACATTGGTAGTTCTCACACAATTATGCATATATACATCATTACACAAATTACATCACTGTAAACATCATACACTATAGAAGCACAACTCACACATAAGTCATACATAAACTCTAAAGTGTCACAATTGCCCCCCTAGCTGGCGGTTAGGTCCTTCTAACTCTAGATAGCCATCTACTCCAAGTATATAGTATACCCTATGATGGGTAAAGATCAAGAGGCCGGTGCTATGGAGCCCCATTGTTAGTAGCATGTCTACAATCTATACCATATAAAGATTGACCTAGCTATAGGTCAAGTACATCTAAGACATAACCATTGTCCTTGAGGAACCACCGCGAGGGGAGGAGTCATACATATATGCCATCCTCTTGAACAACTATCACACACCTACATAGTAGCAGTTCCACCAAGAGAGCCACATAACATACACTTCAAGCTTGCACATACAAGTGCCAAGCTTGGGTCCATAGTACCATCAATGCTTGGGAGGCGGCATGGTGCATAATTGCGCACATGATCCTTCCAAACAACACCATCATTTCCTTCTAACACAAGGACTCTAGATGGCAAAATCTTGTGCACTCTCAAGATAGTGCGACCTGTCAAAACATCAAGTGTCATCAGTGTTGTCTACTATAGATATATATAGTCACCTAGATGAATTTGATGGATCAAAGTTCTATAAACTCCTCCTCAATTAGTAGCATAACATAAGGTATCCCTATGATGAGCAATTGCCAAGTTCTCAAAGGCCATCGGCACCACTCTCTAAAAGATCTATGCCTGTTGAGAACATGCACTCACCCATACATCTGGATCATCCAAGTCCAAGACTACAATAACATCTTGACAAATGGCTGCAGGTAAATTTGGATCTTGTCCATAGAGTAGAAAGTAAGGAAAGAAGGATGCTAAGGAGGCTTGCTAGCTGAACCAATAACCCATGGCCAACCAAGGTAATTGGAGATCCCAATCTCCCAAGTGGCCTCTCTCCAAACCATACTTTTGTAATCCTCTCTTCATCATTTGAACCATTTTCTCTACTAATTCATCTGCCTTAGGGTGTTCTTGAGATGTAGTACAATGATCAATCAAAGCCTTGTCACACAAGACCCAAAAATTCCCCAAGAACTTTGTACCCTGATGAGTCAAAACCTCAACTGGTGCACCAAAATGACTAAGAACTCGATCTAGGAATGAGTAAGCAGTCCCTTTGCTGGACTTGTCAAGAAGTGCCACCAACTCAATCTACTTGGAGAAGTGCTCCACCATCACCAAAACATACAGATGATGTCTCACAGGTAATGGTAAAGGTCCAGCAAAGTTCAAACTCCAGCGGTAATCCAATCCCATGATAGGTAATGGATGTAACTATGGTGTAGGAGCATTGAATGATGCTCTAACTTGGTCACAAACCACACATCTGGCAACAAATTGTTGTACTTTGGTCTGCATACCGTGCCACCAATAGTGACTCTAGAGTAAGCTATATGTATGCTTTACTCCAAAATGTCCTAGCTCCTCATGAGCATGATGGACCAACTGTAGTCTTTGAGATGGAAATGGTACTACTCACACTCTACCATCTTCTCATACACACAAAAGGTGTTTGCCCTCCTATCCGAACCATTTGGCTTGTTGAAGAACACAATCTCTCTCCTTGGCCCCAACTGTGCCACCCACAACACCAATGCAAAGGTAGTCTATCCCTAAAATGTCACTATGCATGTCTTGTTGAACTATACCAATATCTTCACTCTTTGGATCTGTGATCTCAATAACTCCTCTTGTATACGGTGAGAGAGATACCAACAAAGCCTCAAAAGATAAACACAAAAAGGCCAATGCATGCCAACTTGGCACCATCTCCTCATTTGTCTCACCATGCCAACGTGCTCCGGTTTGATCATGCTGGCTGGGACATGGGTTTCTACTCAACCCATCTGCATAACTCCAGGTCTATGAACAACCATGAAATCATACTATTGTAAAATCAAAGCCCATCATGCAAGCTTCCTTGAAAGCTTATCGGACTCCATCAACCACTTCAGCGGCTGATGATTAGTGATGAGAGTGAAGGGGTTACCAAATAGGTAACATAAAAAATGTGTTATTGCCCAAACTGCTACCAAGCACTCTCCCTTATATGAACTATACTTCACCTCCATTGAATTGTTGGAGCAACTAGCATAGGCCACCACAAACTCCTTCCCCTCATCTTCATGCTTGGTGAGCAGTGCTCCAAGCTCCAATATACTCCAAGCCCCAAATACTCCAATCAATATGAACCTAAAATGGTTGTCCTTTGATCGGTCTCCTCAAAATAGGAGAAGATGTCAACCTCTTCTTGAGCACTACAAAAGCTCTCTCCTCCTCATCTCCCCAACATCACTCTTGTGTAAGCTTGGTGAGCTTTCTCAAGGCCTTGGCAATGTCACTAAATCCTCTAACATAGCAGCGAAAGAAGTTTGCCAACCTAAGGAATGCTCACATCCGTAGGCCGAGGAATATATGCAATAGCCTCCACCTTGGTCTGTTGAACACTAAGTCCTCCGGAGTAGATAGTGTAACCCAAATACTCAACCTACTCATGGAAGAACCTACAGTTCCTAAGATGTAATTTGAGTTCATGAGATCTCAATCTCTCAAATACCTCCAACAAATATCTCTCATGCTCCTCCACGATAGTGCTATAGACCAAAATGTTATCAATATAGCACCAAGAAAAATCCAATCCAGCTAGGATCCTATCCATGACCCTCTGGAACTCAACAAGAGCATTCTTTAACCCAAATGGTATGAACCTCCACTAATATAACACATCCTTACCGTGAGGATCAATAGCCCAAAATGATGACTTGGACTTATCCTCCTCCTTGATCGACAATTGATGATATCCTGCTTGAAGATCCAAAGTACTGGAGACCTTTGCATGCCCAATTGCATCAAAAATCTCCTTTAGTGTAGGCATGGCATATCGATCAACCCTAGTCTGTTTGTTGATAGGACAGTAATCTCCACACATCCACCTATCTATGGAGTTGCCATGCATATCCTTCTTGGCTAGCATCATTGTAGTCGGTGCATACTCTCCATGTGAGATCTCCACCAAACCAACCTCAAAAAGGTCTCTACTTCGGCTTTGAATCAATGTCCTCTCCATGTCACTATAACAATAAAGACATCAGAAAATGAGTGTATTACTAGTCAACTCAATCTGTATACCAAGTCCTTTCAGAGCACTCAAATCCTTCATTTTGAAGGCAAAACAACTTGTGTAGCTCCTCAAGAACCTCCAAACTATTTGTCTTTCCTTCCTTGTAAGCTTGGGTCCAAGATATGGCTCCCAAATATCCTGTATAACTATCATCGGAGTAGAAGACATACTGACTGGCCGCTACACTAGGCCCTTAGGAGCAATAGTGTCATGCCCTTGACCACTAGAGGTCCTAACCTCTGTGTGAAAAACTCCCTCCACTCTGTCTACAAGCTACACACGTCCTCTAGTTACATCCCAAGTAGACCAAGGGTGTAATCCAAGTAGACCACACTCACCTAGATGGACTCCAAGTAGACCACTCTCCCTACTAGCTACTTGATGTGTCCCAAGAATACCATGTCCACTTGGTCCATCACCCCAAGCATGTGCCTAAATCATCTCAATAGGCATAGGGCTCACAAGTGTTTGAGTGGTGATGCCTATCAAGTGCAACTTATGCTGCTCTGCCAAACCAAGGCTCATAATCCAGGTCAAACAGTTTAGGTCCATAGCCTAACATAACACCTGATGCTTGGATGCCTCTGATATTGCTAGGATAGCAGTTATACCAATGTGAAAACCCATTGCCCGCTCTCTCTCAGTGGCATTGGGCTCCACCAATTGCTATAATTGTGAGTACCAAACAAGTCAAGGTCCTCCCTCTCAAAAAGCATGAGAACTTGGGAAACTCATGAGTGTGGGAAATGCGGCTCTAGGTTGTCCAACTAGGTTCACCACTACCATAGGTGACCTATCAGCCACTACCACTGTCTGAGACTAACACCCAACATCCAAGATGGCATCAACAAGGAGATGGTCAAGTTGCTAAATCCCATCATATGCATGCTATAAAACCTATCTGGGTAAGAGGTTTGCCCACCAAAGACAAAAACAATGAGCACGTGATCCCACTCTAGCTGCATCTAACAATACAGTAGGTCCCATATAAGAATAGACTTGATGTGTACTTGCCACCACTCTGGTGCAAGAATCACCCATTAAAGGAACGTTCTCCAAAAGTAAGTTGGAGAAACAGACTATTGAACCTAGAGATGTCATAGTATCCATAACATCTCCCAAAACACACCAGAACAAGGATCCTAAAGACCCAAACCTCGGCCAACATGTGTATGTCCCTAACAAGGCCATCCAGAAATCACCAAGTGAACATGCCCATGTCTCTCTGGATCATGCACCCCCGGTAAGGAAATGTCTGCTGGTAGGACCTTCTGGTAACCTCTTACTATTGACATCAATAATAACTCCGGATACCAATAGGCCAAGTGTGCCATATGATGTAGAGAGACTCGCCTAGCAGTCTCATCTCTCTTCACATACAAGTACCTTTGTACTTGCATACCCACCTATAGGACTGCAGCTAGTCAGGTGCTAATCCCACCAAACAACTCCAATAGACATACTTTCTCTATTGGATATTGCCAAGCAATGAGTGTGGTATCCAGAGGTGTCAAGATAATTGACCCTAGAGGCTCATCCTCACACTCATCTCCTGGTGGTACAAAGGCTCCACTCCACGCTTGCTACACCAACCGATCTGCATGTTGCTACAATGCCTCCTCTGAAGTCCACAATAGAACATCCAAGGTGGATGGAACAATCCCACTTTTACTCCAAATCCAAGTGATCTCCTTTGGTAGTGGAGTATCCTCTACATGGGCATTCCTCTCCAATAAATCACCAGGCTAAGAAATTGCACCATTGAAAGTTGAAACTAATGATGCCATGGTCTTGGATTGTAGTGAGCCAAGACTACCACTACTGTAGCGTACTAGTAGATGACATACTTGTCCCTCACTAGACTTCCAACCTGGTCTATAGGAGGCTATCTCCTCCCAATATTCAATACTAAAACCCATGGGATACAACACTGCTCTCCCAACTAGTACATTGTATGACTCAGCTATTGTTGCAATAGCCTGAGCTCTCACCACCAAGCTATTAGTTGGATGACCAAGCTGAACCTAGACAACAAGCTCTCTAAGTGTGATGTATTGTGTCAAACTACCACCTAGAGATATCTGGATTTGAAATGGACACCTCTCCACATCGGTCTTTCGTAACTCCAGACCGACTATTGCAACCTTCTCTAACATAAGAGGTTGTGCACTAGAGTCTAACAAGACTCTGTGTGGTGTATAAACCTTCCTTGAAGGTCCCACCAAGCAGAAAATCCCCTTTGGTTATCCAATAGGACAACATAAGGTGTGAACTGTGCTCTCTCAAAGGCCGGTCTAGTTGGCAACTCCTCCAATCTAACCACTATTGCATGCCATAAACCACTACTTGCTGAACGGATCCCATGCTCCTCAACCAAGTCAACTCCACTAGCAACCACCTCTACTCTAGTAGTAGGAACTGTGAGCTGGCCTGTCTCTCACTCAAGATGAACCTCTGATGGCTATTATGGTAGCGCACCATGGACTAAGAAGGCAAGGAACCCCAACTCCATCATACTCTTCCAATGCTAACACTCCAAGACTCAAGGCATTGCTCACTAGAGAACTCAATGAGAGAAAGATAGTTGCAAAGATGAAATGAAAAGATGATGAGTACCTCCTCACTCCTTGTTCATATACTTGTGAAATAGTTACGTACCAAAGTTACTAATTACCATTGTAATTCAAGTTACTAGACTAAAAGTCAAGTAAAGTCAAAAAGTAGAAAAGAATATCCATTCACATGGGCATATTCTACTAGCATGTGATCTTATCTTGACCCAACCACTAAGTCAAGGATTCCTTCACATGAGCTATCCTTGGACTATAGAAGTATCCAAAACAAAAAGGCTTGCGGGCCCAAGAGTTCTCAATTCTTTCCTCAAAGCCAAACACCTAAGAATAATACCAAGTCAACACACTAGAATCCAAAATAGTGGTGCTCATCTTTTCCATTTCCTCTAAAGTAAGGTCCCTTCTATCTTAGCTATGACTAACTTTAGCTAATCATGACTAATGTAGAACCATCCTTTATCTCTATATAAATAATATCTCAAGTACTTGTAATACCAAGCTAAATATCACAATACCACACACATGCACAAATGGGTGTTACATTTACCCCATACTAAGTTTTCACTTTGTCCTCAAAGTGAAGGTGTCTCTACCTTCTATGGTACATCTTCAACTTATCATGGTTAATCCTATCAAAGTGTCTTCCTCCCAACTCCTTGAGAGCATAGGTGTAGTTGGCCCACACCTTCTCCACTATGAAAGGTCCAAAGTACTTAGGCAAAAACTTCTTTTGCACTCTCTTGAATTGAATGGAATCAAACAACATTACCCAATCACCTTCTTTGAAAGGCTCCATCTTCTTCTTGCCTTGATCTCTTGTCATAGCTCTCCTTTTGTTTCCTTTGGGCTTGCTCCACTGAAACCATAGCATTTTCTCTTGCCTCTTCCAACTCCATGAGTTGATCCTTCTTTGACTTCTCTGCATCACCTCCTTGTGCTTTCTTCAATCTCCTACAAATGCTTTGGAAGGTAGGAAGATCAAAGTGAATAGGTAAGGTAGACTCAATACCATATACCAATTGAAATGGAGAATATCCGGTGGAAGTTTTCATAGTTGTCCTATACTCCCACAAAACTGCAACTATCCTCTTGTCCCAATGATGTTTTGCACCCTCCATTTCTACATCTTTGGCCAACATCATACACAAGGTCTGATTGGTTCTCTCTGCCAAGCTATTGGAATTTGGCTTATAGGATGTAGTTACTCTATGTGTGATAGAGAAATGTTGTAGCATGGCTGTAGTAATGCTTCCTATAAACTCTCATCCTCTATCAGAAACCAACTCCAAAGAGCATACAAACCTAGTGATAATGCGTACATAAAGAAATCTACCCATTTCATCTTCATTCTTGTCCCTCAATGGTCTAGCCTCAACTCACTTGGTAAGGTAATTAGTAACTACCACAATGTACCGATTGTTCCTTGGGGTTCTATTGAGAGGACCTACAAAATCAATTCCCCACTTCTCAAAAGGTCCTAGCAATGGAATTGATCTAAGTGGTGGAATGGATATAGACTTTCTAGCCAAAGCTTGACAAACATGACAAGTTTTGCAATAATCAAGACATCCTTGAAAATTGCTCTCCAATGGTAACCTGCATCTAGAATCTTGAAAGCATTCACCTTTCTTGCAAAGTGTCCTCCACACACTAAACCTTCATGAAACTCCTTTATAAGTAGGATAGACTCTTCCTTACCCATTGCTCTTCAAAGTAGACCATCTGCTCCTTGGCAAAAAAGAATATCCTCCACCATTGTGTAAGGTCTAGATCTTGCTGCAAGGGCCTTCCTCTCTCTAGCATGCATCCCTTCTGGATAGTTACCTCTTGTCACAAAATCCACAATCTCCTTGTACTCCATTGGAATCTCTTGAGTGACTGAGATTGTCATGAGCTCCTCATCCGGGAAGGAATCATCTACAAGCTCATCTCCATCATGATCATAGCATGTAGATAACAAATCAGCATTTGCATGTTTCTTTCTTGGCCTATCCTCAATGGTGTAGTCATACTCAGACAAGAGTATCATCCACCTTGCTAGTCTCCCTTCAACATTAGGCTTGTTGAAGATGTATTTCAAAGCCTTGTGATCCGTGACAATGGTGGCTTTCCCTCCAATCAAGTAGTGTCTAAACTTCTTGAGACCAAACATCACTACCAACCCTTCTCTTTCCATGATAGAGTAGTTCTTCTTTGCTGAAACCATCTGCCTACTAGCATAAGCTATTGGATGATCATGCCCATCTTGGTCTTTTTGACTAAGAGTGCATCCTATAGCTACATTAGAAGCATCAGTGTAGAGAATGAAAGGCTTGCTCCAATCAGGTTTAGCAAGAATTGGAGCTACAACAAGGGGAGCTCAAGATTGCTTGAGCTCCTCAAAATTTTTGAGAGCCTCCTTGTCTTCCAAAATCACCATGTAATCTACACCCTTCTTCATGTAGATGTTCAATGCATAAACTTTGTTGGAAAATGAGAAGATGAACCTCCTATAATACCCAACCATCTTCAAGAATTGTTGTAACTTTGTCAAGCTAGAAGGGAATGGAAGGTCTAAGATTTTCCTTAACTTTTCAAGATCAACTGCTATTCCATCCTTGGAGATGATATGCCCCAAAAGTAGACCTTCTTCATATCCAAAAATGCAGTTCTCTGGGATGAGTGATGCATTTGCCTCATCCAATCATTGCAAGACCTTGATTAGGTGCTCAAAGTGCTCCTCCTTGCTCCCATAGACACAAAAGTCATCAATGAAGTCTCTCACAAATTTCCCAATGAAAGGTTCAAATACCTTGTTCATGAACCATTAGAATGTAGCTGGAGCATGGCAAAGCCCAAAAGGCATGACCTTGAAAGCGTAAGTTCCCCAAGGTATGGTGATTGTGGTGAGTTGTTGATGCTCTGGTGCAATCTTGATTTGGTTATATCCACTATAACCCTCTCCAAAACTGTACCTCTCATGACCTACAACCTCTTCCAAGATCTCATCAATGAATGGCAATGGGCAGTAGTCCTTCTTGGTAACAACATTGAGCGTCTTGTAATCCACACATACCCAAAGCTGCCATTCTTTTTCTTCACAATGACAATTGGAGACCCATTCTGAAATCTCTACCTCAAAGATAAATCCAACCTCCTTGAGCTTATCAATCTCCTCCTTCACAACCAAAGATATTGGTGGGCTAATGCGACATTGTTTTTGGTAGATTGGTCTTGCATGTGACTCCACCTCTATCTTGTGCTCCTCCAAGGTGACTTCCTTCAAATCCTTGTGATTGAAAGCAAACACATGGATGAACTTGTGGAAAATCTCCTCAAATCTTACCTTCTCCTCCTTGGTAACATTTGGGTCATACTTGAGGGTAGATAACCTTCTCTCTACCTCCTCAAGTGTCAATGGTGATTTATCTGGGTCCTTCAAAACCTCTGGCTTAGGTGCAAAATCCATAGCACACAAAGGATATACATCTGAATCAGATTTAGATTCATCCTCCTCCATGGAAGTCTCCTCTTCCATGCTTGTGTCCACACCTGAAGCTCTTCTTTAGAATCTGATTCTCAATAATCAGAAGATGATGTATCTGAATGTGAAGTGTTGGTGGTGTTAGTCATAAGAACTGTGACTCTATGGTTTGATGGCTCAATCCTCAAGTACCCTTTGTGCCATCAATCAATTGTACGTGCTGCTCTCAATCATGGGCCTCCAAGAAGTTAGTCATAGTTTGAATCCTTCAAGACTTGGAAAGTCATGAGATTTTGAACTCCCATAACTAAAACTACCACTTTATCCATCATCCCTACTGGTCAAACTTGTTGCTTGTTTGCCAAGCTCACAACAAATGCTGAAGGTCTTGAGGGTATCATACTCAACTTCTTCATCAACCTTTATGACATGGCATTTACTGTTGACCCTCCATCAACCAATGTATCCTTGATCTTGTGACCATTCACTCTCATATCAATCTTGGAGGCATATTCACAAGCCTCCCATGGTGTTGGCTTGGCATCCACCACCCCCATTGACACTAGAGCTTTTACCTTCTTCTTCCTCTTGCTCCTTGTAGAACTCAAACCACCTCTAAGCTCCTTTCTCAAGGTAGGGTTCAAAGCAATCAATTGGCCCACTATGATGTTAGCCTTGTGGCTACCAACATCCTCCAACACATTGTAGTTCCATTATTGCTTTGAAATCAAGAAATCTTCCATCCCCAACTTCTTCCTTGGAGTCTTTGTTGTTGATGGTGTTGAGGTGCGAGTGCTCCTAGTAGACATAGGATTATCCTTGCTTGGAGTAAATCCTTGAGAAAAGTGAACATCCTCTGCAAAACAAGCTCTCTTCTTCTCTTGTGCCAAAAGCTCCAAATTAAGACCCTTGGAGTTTGAGCACTCTCCCTTCTAATACTTGCTCTCAACCACATCTATGGATGCTATCCCCTTACCTTTGTTTGGATTAGGAGCCACTTGGGTTTCACTACCTCTCTCTTTCCCTCTATTGGCTCTCTCATAACCCCTTCCTCCATAGTAAGTGGAATTTGGGCAATTCCTTTGGATATGGCCTCTTCCTCCACAACCAAAACAATTTCTATCATTGAAATTTTTGGCTGGTTGGCCTCCTCTATATGGATAGTTTCCATAACTCCTAGGCCCTCTCCCTACATTCTGATCCACCTCTCTCTTCTCCCATAGTTGCACCACATTGATCTTGAGATCCGCAAGTTGTTCTATGATGGTTTGAAGTGGATCTTTTGGTGGAGGTGCAAGAACTGGAGCAACTACTACTTGTGGTGCAACCCTTGCCACCAAAGTATCAGAAGTTCCACCATACTTGTAGCCTTGAGGAGGATGCACAACCTCCTTCACCACCAAATCACTCTCATCTCCTTCCAAACTCTCCTCCATATGAATTGTGATCTTGATAGCTTCAACCTTGGAAGAAGGTTTCTCATATCTCACCTTGCTTCTAATTTGTGGCCTCAATCCTCCCACAAAATTCTTGGTGAGCATGGCCCCTATGCCAATCATAGTAGTCTCTACATCATCTCCACCCTTCCTCAACACTATGCAAAATCTGAACTCTAACTTTTCCACTCTTTCCACATAGACTCTCACTTTCTCTCCATCTCCTTGCTTGAGAAATATAACCTCACTCATCAATCTCTCATAACTCTCATCAAGAAGAAAGTTCTCAATGAGTGCTAAAGTGAAATTCTCCCTAGACTCTTCTTCCACATCTCTCTTCTCTCTCTTTTGGTATTCTGACTCATACCATGTAAGTGTTGCATCCTCAAAGAAATCTGGTAATAATAAGGCCCACTGATTCTTCCTCCTCTCATTGTTTCCTATGCAAGCTCTCTTGAAGTCTCTAAAAAAGGCCTCCACATCTTCTCCATCCTTGCCAAAGAAAACCGGAAGTTTCCCCATCTTAACCCCTCACTATCTTTCTTTCTCTCAATTTTTTTTTCTTTTCTCTCACTCTATAACTAATAGAGTATGTACATGAATAACACCATTTGAGAATAATCCAACCTAGGGAACACAAAAGGCTCAGGTTGCTCCAAGATTTCTATAGCAACATCAAATCCTAGAGTGCATATTAATCAAACCCTCATGGATAGTTTATCCATAAGTTGAAAGATTATCTCCATCACTAATCTAGAGAACTAGTTGATGAAGATGGTAGTATTTCTGTAGCTGTACTAAGACTCTCTTCAAGAACCTTCACCAAAGTCTCCAAAAGTGCTTTTACTCCACTACACTCATGTCCTTTTGGAAGTCCTTCCACTCCACAAACCTCACACAACTCCTTGGTCTTAGATCTTCTCCCTCCCAATCTTGGTGAAGAAGGTCCAACATGCAAACCCAAGTCAAGTAAGCCTCTCTCTTTCCCTCAACCTCTTGCTCTCAAAGGTCAATGGACATAAACTTGCCTTATGTCCCTTCTCTCCACACAAAAAGCACTTAGACTCACTATTTTCTCCAAGTGGTGTAGGTTTTTGGATCCTCTCAACACTCTCTTCAAATTCTATTGTAAATTCTCTTTTCCTCAAATCCACCCCTACAATCACCTCAAATCCTTGGAGAACCTTGCATAGTCTCAATTTCCACTCTTGGTAACCCTCCACGTTCCCAAGATGAATCTAAACACTCAAACATGCTTTTTGTTGCTCTCAAACTCCTCATGCATGAGATCTCTACTCTGTAGAATTGACCCTTCCTCACCATTTCACTCAGATCTCTCAACTAGTATATGATAGGCCTCGGAAATTTTTCACACTTGATCAAAACTCCAGAGTGTCACTCCTTGCAAATTTCAGATCTTTTCATTGAGCCATTTGGCCTTGACACCTTTTTATTTAGCACACATATTTCAGATTTGGTCTGAAAACCACCCCCTTCACTTCAAAAACTCATAATTCCCTGTGCAAGAATGATCTCTCTCTAATTTTTGTGGCAGCAAGAAGGATATAATGCACTGAATTTTCTTAGAAATTTTCAGGACAATTCACAAAAAATTGAAGAAATAGAAGACTCTATACAATTTTCCAAAGAACATGCAATTGCAGGAGCAGTTTACCCTATCAACTTTCAAAAATTCTAACCCAGTGCACATAGTAGCTTTCACAATAATTTCAAGTGTACTAACTGAAAAATAACCCAAGCTATCATGTGTAGAAATTTCAAATCCAGATCTAAAACGTGAGATTTTGCCCAAAATCACCTTAATCCCCAAAATCTGCAATCCACCTCACTTAATCTCTCCAAATCCTCTCATGTGTACAAGATGTACAAAATCACTTCAAAGATATCATAATGAACTACAGGGTATAAAAATGAATCTTTGTCCTCTAACATAAGTTAAGTGCTCTCCTCTCCTAATGTTCTCTCCAAGTGAGCTCTCATAGCCTCCTTCTGCCTAATGTAGAATTGAACGCGGAACATTCTCTTGCCTTCTAGAGAGATCCCGGCAATGGAACCAAAAATGTGAGCCAGCCTATCTCTCACCCAAGATGAACCTCTGATAGCTATTATGGTAGCGCACCATGGACTAAGAAAGCAAGGAACCCCAACTCCATCATACTCCTCCAAGGCTAACACTCCAAGACTCAAGACATTGCTCACTAGAGAACTCAATGAGAGAAAGATAGTTGCAAATGAAAGGATGATGAGTACCTCCTCACCCCTTGTTTATATACTTGTGAAATAGTTACGTACCAAAGTTATTAATTACCGCAGTAACTCATGTTACTAGACTAAAAGTCAAGTAAAGTCAAAAAGTAGAAAGGAATATCCATTCACATGGGCATATTCTACTAGCATGTGATCTTATCTTGACCCAACCACTAAGTCAAGGATTCCTTCACATGGGCTATCCTTGGACTATAGAAGAATCCAAAACAAAAAGGCTTGCGGGCCCAAGAGTTCTCAACTCTTTCCTCAAAGCCAAACACTTATAAATAATACCAAGTCAACACACTAGAATCTAGAATAGTGGTGCTCATCTTTTCCACTTCCTCTAAAGTAAGGTCACCTCTATCTTAGCTATGACTAACTTTAGCTAATCATGACTAATGTAGAACCATCCTTTATCTCTATGTAAATAATATCTCAAGTACTTGCAATACCAAGCTAATTATCACAATACCATACACATGCACAAATGGGTGTTACAGAATTGCCTCATCCCTACTCTCATAAAGCATGGCAGCCAACTAGAATATTGGGGCTGGGTCAACTCCCAATGTAAACATGTCACTGGCTGAAAACAAAGAGCACCGCATAATCAACTGAGCCGCTCCCAACATTGTGCTAAACTTAGTTTGTGTAGTAGCAGGTGGTTAATTAGTAAGTAGTCCATCATGCACTCCATCACCACCTACCACACCTGCCTTGGGACGTTTAGGAGCCATGGATGTTGTCTGCAATGCCTCAAATAGCATGAAAGACTAGGGAAGTCTGATTCCACTAATGCTCCTCTAGGCTCTAAAGCATGTACTACATTCCCATTCATTGCCGCACATGCATCCACCTGAGCTACTCCACACATGAAGTCCAAAGCATCTCTATCACCAGCATATGAGGTGGAAGCCTCACCCAACTCTGATCTCCTCTGAGCAATGGCCATACTAGCCAATCTTTGCTCCAACTGCTCAATCCAAGTAGCCATAGTTGTATTAGAAGTAAGGGCAGGTACTGCATCTCTACTAGGTGTAGATCCTCTGCCACCACCTCTACCACCTCATCCTCATGAACTGGAGCTCCTCTACTACCTACCATAGCAATCCTACCTCTCCATAACTCCGAGTGTAGGTCAAAGCATTGGTCACTAGTGTGACCAAATTTGTGGCAGTGCTCACACTGCCTCTGTGCTAGTTGTGGTGCACCAGAGGTATCAAGTCCACTGCCCTGAGTATACTCTCTCTTATGGAGTGGTCCACCACAAGTCTAACAAGCATCATTACCACTCATTGGCTACTGCTGACCCAAAAATGAAGGTAAGGGTCTAACTACAATAGGCCGTCCACATGCTCCATAGGATCTGGGCTGTCCATCCTGTCCTCAAAAACCAACTAGGTGTGGTGCACTCTACTACACTCTAGAAGAATTCATAACCATGGATGAGGTCTCCCTACCAAATCCAAATATCACCACCCTCTCCTCCACCATGTTGAGCTCAATACGCTCAGCTAAACCAAAAACCATTGCCAAAGTAGGTGAAGTAGCATGTAACAACATAACATCACGAACTCTATGTTGCAACTCTCTGTCCAATATCTCATACCAAAACTGGACTGCTTGGGTCTCAATAATTCCCTGAGTGAAACTGATCAGCCATCTCATGCAAGTGTATGCCTCGCGTAGGCTCTCTCTAACCTTCTGCTGGAACTCTTGCAAGCTCCTCAGCTTGTCAGTCCTCACTCCATGGTAGTTTTGCCTCAAACACAAGAAGAACTCCACCATGGAGTTAAATCCCGGTATCACACAACCTTCTGAAGTGGTACCTCCACTCGTGGTAGCACTATCTCCAGCTAGTGCAACTCCATTAGCTCCATCAACACTACTCGAGCTAGGACTCATGGGTACAACCGATCTACTCCTAGCAACCAAGCCTAAAGTGATAGAGACATAGTTTGGAGACAAATATTGTCTCCATAACTCAATCTCCTCCAAATGAGCTCTCTTGAACTCATGGTAGTTATCCATCGATGGACCCTCCAAGTGTTAAAACAACCTCTTCCATGCCATGAAGGGTGTAAACAAAGTTGGGTTCCGCATCTGCTGCAGATCAGACCAACTATCAAACTCCTAGATGAAGTCATCCAACTCAATTGCATCCACTGTACTAAAGTAACACTTAGGGCTTTTGGAGGCCCCATAAATCTTGTCTGTGTCCCAAAACAATGGTGCGGACACGCCAAGTGCACTCTCAACTAAATCAGCCCCTATGTCAAACTCCAACTCAAAGTCAATCTCCTCCCTCATTGGGACATGAGATACAGGCTGATACCAAGTGCTATTCCAAGTAAATTCCTTGTGTACTGCATGGCTAACTCCTTTGGAATCCAAAGAACTCCGTCATGACAAAGTAATCGCAATTGCAATCGCAAATCAAAACCACAAAATGTAATTGCAAACCACAACCGCAAGTACCCCACCAAGTGCCAAAACTAATGGAACACTACCTACTAATGTAACTCTAACTAAGACAATTACACTAAGAGCAAGGGCGACCTGTAACCTACCGTCACCACATGCATTCTCACAGTTTGTAGGTCATCACTTCTTGCCTCACCAAAGAGAAACAAAGATAGTCTTAACTGGTTATCACTCCAGCCTCACTATTGAGAGCACACTAGAGCACCAGTGCTCAAAACTCAAGGCACTTCACACAAACACGGTGCACAAACAAGAAGTAAAGATTGGAAGGAGTCCAATCACAAGAATGTTAAATGAAAACACTCCATCTCATAAATCAACATGGGGTTGACTCTGCCACCATTTGACATTTGACATAATTGGAGTACCTATCTACTTCCTAAGTAGATATTGAAAATGAAAACCCTCCAGCTCATAAATCAACATGGGGTTGACTTTGTCACCATTTGACATTTGACATAATTGGAGTACTTATCTACTTCGGATCAAAGTTCTTCTCGCCAAAATTTGACGTAAATCTTTCACAAAATGTGACATAAAATCTAACATAAATTCCTAAAAATGGCTGACCGCTAAATCTTCCACTAACTCTTCACTTGAGCCAAATTGGAAAAATGGGTTTCGTTCAATCTTTAATTTTCAAGGACCTGCTCCCAACTCCACCTTCAATTTCAATTTTTGAGCTCAACTCGCAACAAATTGGTCTTGAGCTCAAAATCACAACTACCACTTGAAAATAATTTCTTCTTGGCTCCAAATTTTGCCAACACTTCTGCACACACTTTCTCTCAGGGAAATCTGAACTACTCGATTGAGATACCACAATCCACCGAGCTTGGAGATACCACCAACACTTATAGTTTCTGTACCCAATTTCCCCCTAACTCACTTCTTTGATGAAATTAGATTGTTTACAACTCAAATCAATCAAACTCAGATCAATACTTGATCTGATCCTCAACAACTTGCTTACAATAGTGCACTGATTACAATCAAGCCACACACACTCTAGCTAAGAGACTCCAGGTGACGCTTGCCGGCTTTCTGTCCACTCTAGCCAAGAACTCGAAGGCTCATCATTAGAAAAGTGAGCTCTCTTGAGCTACACTTCTTGGAGATACTCCTAATTTTGACCTAGGTCTCATCCCAATGGTCTCATTGATAGCACACCTGACGGTGCAGATGGTGCAATTGACGGTGGACCCTACCATGAAGTTAGTACCCTAAACACAAAACTTGACCATCGGAAAGTTGTCCATGAGTAATTACCAAAATGCTTCTAACTACTATCACTGGAACTCTAGTGTCTGAGAAATCTAGATGCAACACTACAAATGGCATGACAACATATTCACAAGGCTCCCATGGTGCTAGTTTGGCATCCACTAACCCCATTGAAATTGGAGCTTTTACCTTCTTCTTCCTCTTGCTCCTTGTGGAACTCAAACCACCTCTAAGCTCCTTTCTCAAGGTAGGATTCAAAGCAATCAGTTGGCCCACTGTGATGTTAGCCTTGTGACTACAAACATCCTCCAAGACATTGTATTTCCAATTGTTGCTTTGATATCAAGAAATTCTCCATCCCCAACTTCTTCCTTGGAGTCTTTGTTGTTGATGGTATTGAAGTGCTTGTGTGAGTGCTCCTAGTAGGCATAGGAGTATCTTGGCTAGGAGTAGTCCTTGAGAATAGTGCACATCCTCTACAAAATGAGCTCTCTCTTTCTCTTGTGCCAAAAGATCCAAATGAAGACCTTTGGAGTTTGAGCACTCTCTCTTCTTATACTTGCTCTCAACCACATCTATTGATGTTATCCCCTTCCCTTTGTTTGGATTAGGAGCCAATTGGGTTTCACTTCCTCCCTCTTTCCCTCTATTGGCTATTTCATAACCCCTTCCTCCATGATAAGTGGAATTTGGACAATCCCTTTGGATGTGACCTCTTCCTCCACAACCAAAACAATTTCTCTCATTGAAATTATTGGTTGGTTGGGCTACTCTATATGGAAAAATTCCAAGATTTCTAAAGCAACATCAAATCCTAGAGTGCATATTAATCAAACCTTCATGGATAGTTTATCCATAAGTTGCAAGATTATCTCCATCACTAATTTGGAGAACTAGCTAATGAAGGTTGTAGTATTTCTATCATTATACTAAGACTCTCTCCAAGATCCTTCACCAAAGTCTCCAAAAGTGCTTTTACTCCACTACACTCATGTCCTTTTGGAACTCCTTCCACTCCACAAACCTCACACAACTCTTTGGTCTTAGATCTTCTCCTTCCCAATCTTGGTGAAGAAGATCCAACATGCAAACCCAAGTAAATTAAGCTTCTCCTTTCCCTCAATCTCTTGTTCTCAAAGGTCAATGGACATGAGCCTACCTTATGTCCCTTCTCTCTACATAAGAAGCACTTAGAATCACTATTTCCTCCAAGTGGTGTAGGTTTTTAGATCCTTTCAACATTCTCTTCAAATTCTATTTTAAACTCTTTTTTCCTCAAATCCACCCCTAAAATCACCTCAAACCCTTGGAGAACCTTGCATAACATCAATTTTCACTTTTAGTGACCCTCCATGTTCCCAAGATGAGTCTAAACACTCAAATGTGCTTTTTGTTGCTCTCACACTCCTCATACATGAGACCTCAACTCAGGAAAATTGACCTTTCTTCACAATGTCACTAAATTATCTCAATTGGTATGTCATAGTCCTTTGAAATTTTTCATAGTCAATAAAAACTCTGGGGCATCTTCCCTTACTAAAATTTCAGATCTTTTCATTTAGCCATTTGGCCTAGGCACCTTTCTATTAAGCACACATATTTCAGATTTGGTCTGAAAACCACTTCCTCACTTTAAAAACTCATAACTCTCTATGCAGAAAGATATTTCTCTAATTCTTGGGCCAAAAGGTAGAATACTAGGCACTTAAATTTCTTGGAAGTTTCAGAAAAATTCATGGAAAATGAAGAAATGGCAGACTTTGTATAATTTTCTAAAGAGCATGCAATCGAGAAAGTAGTTTACCCTATCAACTTTCAAAATTTTTAGCTCATTGTGCATAATAGCTCTCACAATAATTTTAAGTGTGTTGACTGAAAGATAATCAAAGCTATCATTTTTAGAAACTTTTTAGTCCAAATCTTAAACTTGAGATTTTACCCAAAATCACCGTAATCCCCAAAAGTTGCAATCCACTTCATACAATCTCTCCAAATCCCCTCATGTATACAAGATGTACAAAATCACCTCAAAGACATCATAATGAACTACTGTGTATACAAATGGGTCCAAGTTCTCTAACATAAGTTTAACCCTCTCCTCTCCTAATGTTCTCTCTAAGTGAGCTCTCATAGCCTCCTTTTGCCTAATATAGAATTGTATGCGGAACATTATCTTGCCTCCTAAAGAGGTCCCGACAACAAAACAAAAAATCTGAGCCGGTCTATCTCTCACTTAGGATGAACCTCTGATGGTTATAATGATAGGGCACCATGGACTAAGAAGGATAAGAACCACAACTCCATCATGCTCCTCCAAGGTTAACACTCCAACACGCTCAAGCCATTTGCTCACTAGAGAACTCAATGAGACAGAGAAAATTGCAAATGAAAGGATGATGAGTACTTCCACACCCTTAATTTATATACTTGTGAAATAATTACACACCAAACTTACTAATTACCATAGTAAATCAGGTTACTAGGCTAAAAGTCAAGTAAAGTAAAAAAGTATAAAGTAATATCCATCTACATGGGCATATTCCCCTTAGCATATGGTCTTATCTTGACCTAACCACTAAGTCATAGATTCTTTCACATGGGCTATCCTTGGACTATAGAAGATTCCAAAACAAAAAGGCTTGTGGGTCCAAGAGTTCTCAACTCTTTCCTCAAAGCCAAACACCTAGGAATAATACCAAGTTAATACACTAGAATCCAAAATAGTGGTGCTCATCTTTTCCACTTCCTCTAAAGTAAGATCCTCTCTCTCTTTGCTATGATTAATCTTAGCTAATCATGACCATGTAGAACCATCCTTATCTCTATATAAATAATATCTCTCAAGTAGTTGTAATACCAGACTAAATATCACAATACCACACATATGCATAAATGGGTGTTATAGTCAAAATGGTGAGGTGCACTCTAAAAGGAGTAACAATTATGGATGAGTTCCCTACAAAATCCAAATGTTGCCACTCTCTCCTCCACCATGTTAGCTCAATGCACTTAGCTAATCTACAGACCATTGCCAAAGTAGGTGAAGTAACTTATAACAATGTAGCATCACATACTCTATGTTGCAACTCTTTGTACACGATTCCATACCAAAAATGGACTACTTGGGCCTCAATAATTCCCTAAGTGAAATTATACAATTGTCTCATGCTATTGTATGTCTCATGTAGGCTCTCTCTAACCTTATGTTGGAACTCTTACAAAGCTCCTTAGCTTGTCAGTCCGCATTCCCTTGTAGTTCTACCTTGGAAGAACTCCACCATAGGATTAAACCCCATTATTGCACCACCTCATGTAGAAGTACCCCCACTCATAGTAGCACCATCTCCAACTAGTGCATCTCCACTAGATCCACCAATGTTACTAGAGCTAGAACTTGTGGGTACTACCAATCTACCCCTAGCAACCAAGCCTAAAGTGATCAAGATGTCATTCGGAGACCAATATTATCTCCATAGCTCAATGTCATCCAAGTAAGCTCTCTTGAACTCATGATAGTCATCCATTGGTGGACCTTCCATGCCATGCTCCTTTCATGCCATGAAGGGTGTTAACAAAGTCAAGTTCCACATTTATTGCAAATCACACCAACTATAAAACTCTTGGATGAATTCATCCAACTCAATGGTACCCATTGTACCAAACTAGCACCTAAGGCCTTTGGATGCACCATAAGTCTCGTCCATGTCACACAACAATAGTGCAGACACACCACGTGCACTCTCAACTAAATCAATTCCTATATCAAACTCCAAATTAGAGTCAATCTCCTCCCTCATTGGGACATAAGATATAGGTTGATACCAAGTGCCACTTTAGGTAAACCCACTACGTACTATAGTGTTATCTCTTCTAGAATCCCTAAAGAACTATGTCTTGACAATGTAACTCAAATTGCAACTGTAACCACCACAAGTACTCCACAATGGATCACCACCAAGTTCCAACACCACCCACTAATGTAGCTCTAATTATAAAAACTAGGAGAAGGAGTGACTTGTAACCTACCATCACAACATGCACTCTCACGGTCTACAAGTCATCACTTCTTATCTCACCAAAGAGAAACATTAGTAGTCTAACTTGTCATCACTCCAACCTCACTATCAAGAGCACACCAAAGCACCTCACACAAATATGGTGCACATATAGAAGCACAAAATAGAGGAAGTTCAATCACAAAGTCTAAAAAAAACACTCCATCTCATAAATCAACACGAGATTGACTCTAACACCATTTGGCATTTGATATAATAAGAGTGTCTACCTACTTTCTAAACTACCAAGATCACCAAGAATGGGATCAAACTACCTCTCCTAGCCAAAGCTACATGTGTATAGGAATCAATAGAACAATCACTAGGACAACAAGTGAAAGTGGACTAGTTGGCTAGGGCATCAATGTTAAAGAAGCAAAGATCTAGAGTTCAAACCTTATTGCATACAATTTATAAGGGTGGATAGATTTTGCCAAACAATGACCAAGAAACTCATCTAAACTAGCTAGCTTACTCACTCTACATTGCATCTTGTAGCCCATAGCCCATAACCTCTAAATTCCAAATGAGACCTTCCTTCTTGCCAAATCTAGCCAAGCTCCAAATCTAGCCAACTCAAGCACTAGATAGGACAATTTGGGAAACCTCCATAAACTTGATGCATCTCTTCTACCATTGTCTATTTTGGCAACCTCCACCAACCTAATGCACCTCCTTTACAATTGGTTGATTGCCAAATCCTCCGCTAAATCTCCACTCAAGCCAAATGGGAAGTATGGGAGAATTTTGGCCAAATGAGGCCTTCTTTCTTGCCAATTCAAACCCTCTCTAAATTTGGCTCCAAATCTAGCCAACTCAAGCACTAGGTAGGGCAATTTGTGCAACCTCCAACTCTATGCAACCTCTACTAGCTTGACGCACCTCCTCTACAATTGGCTGACCACCAAATCCTTTGCTAAATCTCAACTTGGGCCAAATTGGAAGGATGTGGATCTCTAAATCCCTAATTTGAGAGGATTGGTTCCAACTCTACCTCCAATTTTGCACTTTGACCTCAATTTGCATGAAATCTACCTTGATTTCACCTCTGGGGCTCAAATCAAACACTCATTATCTCAAATTGGCTCCATTCTTAGAAATTTGGCTAGTGCTTCCACACACCGTATGCCTCATTGCCAAATTTGCATCAAATCACATAGAGATTTTCCACATAATAACTCTCAAGGAAATATGAACCATGATCAAAGTACAAATGATCAGTCAGGCTTGGAGAAACCACCAACACCCTGAGTTCTTGCACTCAATTTCCCCTTGACTCAATTCTTTGATGTAATCAATTTTTTCCTCCACTTGAATCACACTCAATCCTTCACTCAATAGTCTGCTAACAACTAAGCGCTGATTACAATCAAGCCACACACACTCTAGCTAAGGGTCTCCAAGTGATGTAAGTTGCCCTTTGTCCACTATAGCCAAGAACTCAAAGGCTCAACATCAAAGAAGTGAGCTCTCTAGGGCTGCACTTCAAAGGTATACCCCTCTACTTGACCTAAGTCTCCAACCTTAATGGCGTCATTGATGGCACATCTAATAGTGTGAATAGTGCAATTGGTAGTGGGTCCCACCATGTGATCAATAGCCCTGACATAAAATTGGACCACCAACAAGTAGCACATGTGTAACTACTAAATACTAATGACTACCAACACTACCATTCTAGTGTCTGAGCAACCTAACTTTGGCACTACAGATGTCGTGATAATATCCACCACTATCACTTGATCATGTTGGACCAAGTATAGTCTACTTTGATATGTGTCATCCGCAAAGCATATGAGCACTTCCTCCAAGCAAGGTATCCACTCTCTCGTGCCATAGCAATCACTACATCCATGATAGCATCATGGGTAGCTATCCTCTATCCTCTGTAAGGACATCGTGTCATATGGACCAGTATTGCATCTAGTGTAGAATCACACTCACAAGTGAGTAACAAAGATGCAAATGGGTGGACGAGACCTAGGTGGAACCTCATTGTTGTAGAAAAAGTGGCTAGTGCAAGTCGGAATGCCCTAATTCATGGTTGAGCTAGGATCCTAGAGCCTACACCCTTGTTGGAGCAAGAGCAAAGACATGCTCTAGTGGCCCAAGGAATGGATGAGTCAACTAAGAGAGAATGTACCATATGCTAACACTATTGCTCCATCAAGGAAGATTGCAAACCTCTAGCCCAATCTGATGATAGTGAAGAAAAGGATGGAAGATCCTCACGTGCCCATGGAGATATACCATCTCTTGTCTGCTGCAATAACACCTGGAGAGAAAAGGATCCTTCCTCCACCTCTGTCACATAAGTCTCCAAAATTGGCCTATGAGCAACCACAAAATGAAAAGAAAGCAAGGGTGTCGAGAGAGCTCAACTACCCAAAAATGCTAGATGTGGCATCTCCTCCATAGATAATAAGCCTACTCCTCTGCACAAGATTGGTAGAGATGTTTGTCTGCATGCCAAATCTCTTGTCACACATTGAAATGTCCCTGGTCCGATGATATCACCAATGACTCTCATGATCCTCTTATCAAAAGCTCTAAGACATGATAGATAAGTAAGGAAAGGGGGAACCAAGCAGAGAAGGTAAGTCGGTTGACAAGCAATACTAGAGGAGAGTATACCAAAAGCCACATGTGGATCTCCTAGTAGGGGAAGGTCATCCACATGGAGAATATCCTCTGCAAGGGCAGCGTCTAAGAAGCTTGTGACAAAATCCTTGAACCTTATTGGCACTCCAAGAATACGAGGTTCATATGTAAATGTGAACCCCTCTAGAAGCTCAAAGTGGGAAGGGATACCTAAAGGGGACCATGCTTTGCACTTTGACACCTTGATTCTCAAACCTACAAGATGTAACTCGGTAGTCAAATGATCAAAGGCTTGCCTAATATGATCTATGGGGCACACAATGTGTGTATCATCTACTAAGGAGAAAAACATACAACTTGGCATGGTAAACAAAGGTGCACTTGGACACCTTGATTCTCAAGCCTACAAGACTTAGCTCGGTAGTCAAGTGATCAAAGGCCTGCCTAATTTGATCAATGGGGCACATAATGTGTGTATCATCTACTAAGGAGAGAAATATACAACTTGGCATGGCCAAAGTAGTAGATAAGAGAACTATGAAATGAACCATGGTAAACAAAGGTCCCCTAAAGGATCTCCTTGTAATGTACAAACAACTGACTCCAAGATTGTGACCACCCATGTTTGTAGTAAAAGTAAGTAGAGAGAATGGAAATATTCTAGTTGTGAATGACACTTACACTACTTCCGCACGCTTATGTAAACATACCTGCCTGGGAGCCACTGGAAGGTGATCTAGACTCTACACTCTTTATCTAAAATGAAGAATGACAAAAAACTGAACAGAAAGCACCTCGTTCGAAATCTAAAAGTACTGTTTCAAATACTTGACCTGAATTATAGAATAAATCTCGAAAGAACTTCACCTTGGGTCTCGTTTACCAAATAGACTGTAATCTTCGTTTGCCTTGCAACGCGACCGTATGGGTTATTGTGAAAGTTTAGAGAACAATCTTCTGTGTTCATGAAATGGGTAGTATATAAAACTGACGTACCATGTCAAGTTTGCAATTCTTGTTTGTTAAAAAAGTTAAACAAATTTAAGGCACCTGTGACGGGAAGTTCCAAATATGAGATACAGTAGTCGGAAATATGAGATAGGGTGTCACGTCTCTTTAGGCATACACGGATTCAACAGTGCTAAGAATTTAGCAGCTAAATCAGCGGTCACATTGATAGGAAGACTTTATGGTACTTCTCTTTCTTGACGTGGCACATGCGTCCTAGCTGGCACCCAAGTCCATGACCAGCTAGACATTGACTTTGTGATTGCTCACTGTGAATCGTAAGGGGATACGGTCAAAATGTTGATAGGTCACGGGTTGCTTTCCAAGTCAGAGCCGTCACTACCAGCTTTGTCACAGGGGTTGGACCAAGGTGTAGAAAGGGGTACGGTTAAATCCTTCTGCCAACTTGGAGTACCGTTAAGTCGTGGAGCCGAGTTTCGAGGTACTGCTAAGTTCATCTCTATTTTATTTATAGAGCATAACGATATCATCCCCTCTCGCATAGGTCCCTTGGGAACCTATCCTAGTTCCGCCTGTGATGAGTAAAGAAGAGTGAAGGTCGGTGGTAAAGATGGACACAAAATTTAATGGACGACCCTGGTGTACTCGTCAGCAGTCGGAAGTGACATATGAGTCTGCCCGTGTCGGCGTCTGTTGTCTTTCTTTGTAGCGAAACTTGAAGAGAAACATACACAGCAGCTTCTGCTCATAGAATACACCCTCAAGTTGTGAGAAGCTTCTCATTGGCCATGTGCTATAACAAGGTTGTTCTAAAGCATAAAATATACATATTGTTGCGGCTGAAGCCATATGTCTAACGTGGAGGAGAAAGTAAAAGTCATGGATGTTGTTTCCCGCAGCCAGGACGGCCATATTGAGCCCGCTGAGAAGAAACTGAACCGCTTTAAATGGGGCTGTTATGCAGTGAATATAAACTCCAGAGAGCTCACGCATTATAGAGACGCCTTTGAGTGATTGGAGCATTCGTTCAAGCACCAGTTCTAGTGACGTTCATAAGCGATCATCATCAGGATGCGAGAACGATGTCGATGCTCAGAGTCGAAACATCCCATGCATTGCATACCATCAAAATTATCTTCTGAAGATGTGGAGTTCGAGCTGCTTGAATTCGAACGACATGTGGGTGATTCTATTGCAGATAACTGTGTTGAGGCCCTTCATGTCAAACATGGAGTAGATGCTCTGGGAGTCTTACAGAGCTACGTCGCGAGGCCTGAAGGAGAGCAAATTTCAGCAGGTCCAAAGGTGTTCGAGAAGCACATTACGACCATCCCTGACTGGGTTGACTGGGAACTTGTCAGGAAAGGCCAAACTGTGTTCTGGTAATATAACTGAGCATTTGTGGGTCTTCGTTTCCAAATATCTCTTCGTGAACGTTCACGTACATATAACCATATATTAGCTTTCTGTAAATTTGCACTGTTGTTATACAAGCTCTCTTACCTGATCGTGCTTACAAGGCTTAATGTTGATGCTTTGTGTAATATGGTTCTGTACGTTCAAAATTGGCTCCTCCTACGTGAGTAGACCTCCTCATATTTCGTGGTTCAGCAATGCTGCTCCCAATTCTGCGTGAGCGATCGCCATTGGTGTTAGAGATATCGTAAATTATAGTTGTGAACTTCCAAGTATCCATCCCAAACCTGCTCTAATTTTCCTGGCCTTCGTTGATCATTTCAATCTGAAATTTTGCAGGAAATATTACCTCCCAATGATCCTCGTTTTATTCCATACATCCCTTCTTGGGGGATTCTCTTTTGCTCGTACTGCAAAAGTTCTTTCATGCACAAGGTATTTCTCCACACCCGAGCGCGCATACCAACGGCTACTCGAAACCATCATCTTCACACTAGATTGCATGAAAGGCACAGATTCTCTGCAACCTCACGCAGGAGTTGGCTGGCGTTCCATAATTCGAGTCAGGTTGTTGTTACAGACGCAGGTTCGCCTTCGAATCCTGGCCCTTGCAAAATATCACCCACACTATTACAACGTAGAAGGAACCGGTATCCCTATAAATCAAGAAGATTTGCTAATGACATTATGCGAATTTTCCATAGCGGTATTACTCACAATGGAGAAGATGGGCTTCACTCTTTCACCAGAGGATGTTACAGCATATCTTCACCTCTGGAAGCTCATTGGGTACTTGATGGGCGTTTCATCAGCAATTCTTGCTTTTCTAACGTGTAAAAAGGAGGCTACCCGTAAATATCGATGTATCAGGGAGCACTTATTCCATCCAGACGAAGGATCTGTTCACTTGGCGCATACCTTGATCCAAAGTGTAGCTCGTAAACGACCTCTGTTCTGGTCTTACTGTATGCACTCAGCCATATCCCGATTCCTCCTGGGAGAGAAAATCAGCGACGATCTCAAGCTTGATGCAACCACCTGGTACTACAATCTTTTTGTACAATCTTTATTCTTCTTGCTCAGATTATCACACAGTAGCACATTTTTTCTTGGTCAAAGAGTTTACTTGTCTCGGAAATATTTTCCTGGATTATTGGAAGCGGTTCTACGTTCTACTGGCAATTGGAATTCAGGCAGCTTTAGTCCTCGATCGACGGAATGCAATTTTGCATTAAAATTCGCACCACAGATTTGAGAAAAATCTAGGTACCAGAGAACTTAATAGGTTTCAACAGTAAGATGATTGAGAATTGGTGAACACCTTCAATACAGCCTTAGGTTAGGTTTAGGACCCTGTTTAGCAAGGGGTTACCATTTTAACAACACTCTTCAAGGATCCTTCTTCCATCTTTTGTGCAATTCTTGCACATCGGGAAGGATCATACATATATGTACAGAAGGAATAATGTTTGAGGTTAGGCGCTATAGATCAACTTTCCGAGTAGGCATTCATGCGAATTAGGAGCAGAATCCTCCCGTGACGTGCGTAATTTTATTGATTAAACATTTATCCAACTTAAAGCCATCGTTCAGGGAAAGGTTGGCATCATATATTATACAGCCTCTCACAACAAATGCAACTAGTAAACAAATTTAGTTATCCCTTGTATTCAGTGGCATCACACTCATATTACATGGTATCCATAACAATGTTCAAGGTTTCGCATATTGAAGTACATCAATTCTTGGCCGGCGTAACCAAAATGGTTCTGTCGCGGAAAACGAGAGCTTTACAGGCGTTCACGGTTACCATTCCAGCATTCGGGTACCCATAGAACCGTTCCACATATTACATATTACTGTATTCTTTCGAGTATGCAACGTTTGAACAACCGTGAAGTCGGCCACCTATTGAATTCAAGGTATTGCGTGTATGTTATCGAATATGAAAAAATCGTGAAGTCACGAAGAAACATATACTTCATTTTCTGAAGGTTCCTCTACTTGATCGCGACCTTCTAGGTGGCCATCCCCACAGAAGTCCAAATACACATCTCATTCTGATAAATACATGATACAAAAGAGAGTCCATATCTCTGATGGAGTCTTCCATCCTTCTTGTTATCCTATGTGTGTCGCACCCTTCTCTTGTGGACAGGTAGTAAAACAACATCCCCACAGCAATTCATATGAGTGATGGATGGATTGGACATTCAAAGAGAGTTTAGATATCCCTTGTCCGTGCGTGTAGCCTTCATAGGCCAGTATTGCGCATACAAGCGTGAGGTAGACTCCTTCAGGTCACCTTCTCCCTAGTCGTCGAGAACTGTCCGTTCATACATTCGACCATACTCGAAAATATGGTCAGGTGATTTTGACGGGCACGCGAACGCCAAACGGGAGACATGTGAAACTTGCTCAAGCGCAGCGCGCACGGGCTATCGCGACATGTTCAACCTTTAGTTGGAACAAAGATTCATGGAAACACTTTCAGATAGACAGTTGACTTCAGAAACTCACCATATTGGCAAAATACTAGTTACTCCACTGCTGCGTTCAAATCCAAAACATAAGTTTCAAATTTAAAGTAGAATGCCCGTTGTTCTCTCACTTCTCAGCGCCGGATGCAAACGTTTACATTAAGGCGAACGTAGCCGAAGATAAACTCAGAAAACCGATGGATCTGTGTTACGGTAGTAGTCAGCAAACCAGTTTTGTGCTGTTTATACCGTTTTCAAATTTCCACCGGTTGTTGATTTGGCAGTGGTTGTGTACACAACTTTGCTGCCTTCAACACTGGACACGTGAGACTATCGAATCGAATCTTGCCACTGTCTATCTTTCCTTGCAGTTGACACTGGCTGTCTTCAAGGTTGTTTTGCATACTAGCGAAATGGAAACGAAGTTGCGGCCCCTGATGGCCTCGGTCTGTGTTTTAGCCGTGCTATCCTCGGTGATTATTTATTCTGGTGTCTTGGTTTTTCAGAAATTCCACCCTGTTCCTCATGACGCGCATACACCACCCAGCGTTATCGGTATGTCATTTTTCGGATGGGATTGTTCAATTGCTCTAGTTGTTCAACAAGTTGTGATTCTTCTTAATGCCTGCACACATTTGCGTGTGCGGATTCCTTCTGCTCCTGAAGTTTCAGACTTTCGCATTGCTTTCAGGATATGCATCAGTCTAGCTTGGGCTTCTCTGAATTATAACTTCTTACACAGCCACCTCCGTGGCGATCGGCATTTTGCAGATGCAGGTACTATTGCTGCTGTCGGTATAAATTATGGACGAGTGGCAGACAACCTGCCAGAACCGGACGAGGTCGTTCAGCTCTTGGTCAAGCTAGGGATTCGTAAAGTGAAGATATACGACGCAAGTTCCACGGTGATAAAAGCATTTGGTAAGAGCAATTTGCAACTTATAATTGGTCTACCTAATGAGGAGATAGCCACAATGGCGATGAACACGAGTGCTGCATACGGTTGGGTTAAAACTAAAATTGCAGACTATCCCAGGACCCAGATCACAGCCATCGCTGTTGGTAACGAGGTTCTTACGTACGCGCAAGACATCTCACGATATCTTATGTCTGCCATGCGCAACATTCATGCGGCCTTGGTCGAATTGAAGCTCGACGAGGCTGTAAGAGTCTCTACCCCACACTCACTTAGTGTGTTATCAAACTCTTATCCTCCTTCTGCAGGGTTGTTCAACGAAAAATTTGAAAATTCGATCATGCGACCGCTACTGGATTTCTTGTACACGACTGAGAGCTATGTCATGATTAACATCTATCCTTATATTGCCTACAATGGTAATCCAGACGAGATAGCTCTGGGCTACGCACTGTTCCAACCCACAGCACCGGTCGAAGATCCGAATTCCACCCGGCAATATTTCAATCTGTTTGATGCACAGGTGGACTCGTTCTTCTCAGCCATGACTAGAATGGACGCTCGATTCAGGGATATAAAAATCGTTGTCACCGAAACTGGATGGCCTACAACAGGAGATCAAAACGAATTGGGATCCAATATGCGGAACGCAGCCTCCTATAACAGCAATTTGGTGAAGCACATAAAGTCTGGGGTGGGTACTCCACTGCAGCCCAAGGCAGAGTTAGAAACATATCTCTTCGCTCTGTTTAACGAAGATCAGAAGGGTGGTCCCACATCAGAGAGAAATTACGGGTTTTTCTATCCTGACAAGAGCGAGGTTTATTTTTTTAATTTCTCTTCAGGAAACTCAGATCAATCAAAAGATGAAGGCACTGAAGGGGCTGATCCCAGTTACTGTCTGGCCAAGTCTGGAGTCAGTCCCGAGCAGTTACAAGCTGCTCTGGACTATGCCTGCGGACCTGGTGGTGCAAATTGTGAACCACTGCAAGAAGGCCAGAGCTGTTTCGAACCAAACACTCTGTGGGCGCATGCGTCGTATGCCTTCAATAGTTACTACCAAAAGAATCAGCGAAAGGAAGGCACATGTAACTTCGGAGGAAATTCTATTGTGAACGTTTCCGATCCCAGTAAGTACCAGATCCAATTCAATAAAACGTCAAGTATATATACTATATATGCTTTTAAATCATGCATGTCTCTCTAGGTAATTTAGAGCTTGCTCTGTGGTATGATATTCATTGCCGTTAGTTAGGATGTATGAATTTATTGTCAGCAAGATCACCATTCGTGTATTGATGCAGGTTCCTGACATGATCACTATCTGAATGCAGGTACAAGTGCATGCACGTTTCCCACACAGTGATCAAACCTTCTTGAACTGCAGGCAGTGTCATCTTAGTAATAGCAGCTTGTATGGAGATGCTTTCATGAAAGGTAGAATAATCTTAGGAATAGCCGTTCATTTGGAGATACTTGTATGATAGAGGTTCTATCATAGAGAACTTGGTTCGCCTGTATCTGATTGTGCAGCACTCACGATTCTCCGCAGAGTATACAAATATCTTAATACGATTGCCTTTGCATGCGCTTTTCCTAGATTTGACGTTGATTACTGTCTGTAGTACTCTCTACCATCCTAAGCTGAGGATAATATCTTATTTGTGGAGACGTACAATGTGGGCTCTCCTCATGTTGCACAAAATCTAGAGGACAGAAACTATTATGAACCCTTAATGGTCACCAACTTCACGTCTCCACTCCTGTGCACAGGAAGAAACTTCACCTGCTGAGATTTTACAGCTATTCAGTTGATTTTGTTTAACAAGCTTTTCACTTGAACATGACTATTCAGAAAGTGTTAGGCTTGTCATAGGAAGTCAGGAAGTTAGTTTGAAAATACGTAGCAGACGTGTTTTTCCGTTTTTCCGTTTCGTAGAAGAGCCAAATATCATATTCTTTCCAAGGGACCTCTTTATAAACTGAGATTGTGAGCATGTGAACGGAATGAGAGGCAATACTATAAGTTTACATACAGTGGAAAATTGAAATCTCAAAGCATCGTATTGTTGTAGTGGAAGTTGACTGTTCAATTTAATGTTTTGAGAACATTCCTTGAGCATCCATCATCAAGAACTTGAAGAATGGCACACTTGAAGTAGCATCTTTACTTGCAGTGGTTCTGAAATCACACAATTGCACTTGCATGCACTATATCTCAGCACTCCTTACACATAGGTGTACGGGGTGTGCACATGAATGAAGTCTTCTCGTGGTCGAGATGTATCAAGAGTTCCAGGGTGTTACAGCTGCACTGATGGTCTTGATTTTCCCCTTATGATGCCGTACTGTTCCTGGTTTATCCGCGCAAATGCGTGTCCTTCCACGGTGTATGCCGTCTATATCCTGTTCATCCTTGAAGAGACTCGAAGTAGTTCGGGGGCAAACTTCCCATAAGTAAGAAGATATAACCGAACTAGTCCTCCCAACTTCCGACCTTTTTCCGAGCGGATAGAGTAAGTGCTTTCGTGAAATTGAAACCCATTTACAGTCCCCGGGGTTTACCTTGCGACCTCTTGCCAATGAGTTCGTCAACGGTTTGTGGTCGCAAACGAAGTCGTTTATGTGAACGCAAGTTCCCCCAGTAGATTGATCAGATCCAGATCCGATCCAAAGAAGTAAGGTGTATGACATTGCACCTTCCTGGTGTTAATTTGAGTTGCAGGACAGTTTTAACAGGTTTTGAAGATTCTGAGCTCTATGGTTACTAGCGGCAATGATGACTTGATAGACCTCTTTGCGTAGCAGCTTGATTGCAGATTCTATCACGGAGATAGAGTCCAATCTGTTGTTTCCTCCACCAATTTATGGAACTTAGGGCAACTTGCATAGATAAAGTATCCCATCGTGTCCGGCTTATCCAAGGATTCTCAGCTTTCTCATAGCCGTTGCGGGCAATCTGAGTTCCAACTGGTCTTTGAAGACGTATGACTGTTGTTCCCGAGAACTCGATCGCTGATTGATTTTTTACGTGGAAGCCCTTACTCTGTATCTATTCGCGAAGGTTCGATATGATATGCTTTGGGTCTTGAATTTCCTCTCTGTTTACTGCGTTTATGCCCATAATATTCATATAACTTGTCAACCGGCAGTATCGTTAAATCTCAATTGATAATATTCCAGGATCGTTTCCAGAGCCAACGCATAGAAGTATGAACTTCCAAGTATAGTTTTTATTCGGCCAAGCGAAGAGTTGCAGCATATCCAAGCCCATTGGGTCCAGAATTTGGATGGCGTAGCACTCCCTGTACCCGGAGAGAGTTGGAAGGTCGGGGCTGCTAGCGACGATCGTTCGGTTTCAATGGCTCATCCACATGAATCTCAGGCACTAACTATTCTCTTTGCTCCATTTTATTAAAACAGTGTTCTCTGGGTTCCTCTCTCCTCCGCCGCTCTGCGAAAGTAAGAAAGTGCCTGGGAAGATCAGGCTAAGGGTCATCGTGGACTACAACATTAAGCTCTCTCGAGGCCGAGGCGTTGCTTCATCAGCACGCAACACTGCTAATCCTCCATATAAAGCTTGTGAAGTTTGAAGTGGCTGTCAACTGTGGCATTTTGAGCTACAGTTCAGGCATACTGTAGACGGAATGTCAGATATCTGCTTAGGTTGGGGGTAGTAATACTTCGATTTCATGTGTTCTGCAATGTCATGTGTTCTGAAACCTTCAAGTTATAATGAGTCCCGCTACTCTCGCGATATTATGGGACTCATTAGAACATCCGGGAACAGTGGGGCACACTTTTTACTAGAAGCACTGCGAGTATTAGAAGTCAGCGTCTGCTGCGGTTAAGATTTGACAAGATATAGTCGTTGGGGAACATGGTGATACGCCTTCTACGCTGGATTGTAAGGTGCCAAGGTCTGCGGAGGCTTTATTTGACAAGACAGAATCTGAAACCGAATTGAATTTATACTCCTTTGATTTTGATAGTGAGTCATGAAGGAATAAAAAAGTGAACTTTTTTATGGGTAGAGCGTCGAGTACCCACAAAATTTTGGGTTAAAAATATGAGCCATCCCATAAATCATTTTGCGTAGGAAGGAAAAGACTCTCCCGGGTGGAGGGGAGGTGGGGGTTCAAGTTTAGGATGCGACAATTCATTAATGACCACTTAAGGGTTAGGGGATTACTTGACATTATTTAGCTACGGGGCCACAAGAGAAGAAGTCAATGAAGTATCGAGATTTTGAGAATCTTCTCGAGAGAAGGTGACGACTACAAATGCTGAATGGAGGAAGACAGAAGTGTTCCAACTTAGTTTTAAATTTCAAATCGCCCCTATGGATTTAAGAATATCCGTAATACTCTACAACCAGTAAATATTGACGGGTTAGGAAGAAACATGATCCGTAAAAAAATTACAGTTACTAGTATTCAACCCACAAATTTCTTTTGAATTTTAAAAGTAATATATGTAAAAAAAATACGAACACCTATAAAAAAAATTATGGATACTCCAGAAACAAAATTCCTAAATCTAAAACCCCTTATTGTAGAAGATTACTACACCAACCAACATCTATTTGCCCAGTTACCTAAGCTCTGCACCATCACCACCTATTTATGTATTGTTAACTTTACTCTTAGTGTCCTTTCACATAGTGTGATGTTGGTCTTTACTTATCTACCATTAACCTTAGGTCATTTTGATAACGTTGATCCAGTTCAGGTAAAGTCAATGCCTCTAAAGTGTTGACCGTCTTCTACTTGCATCATTGTTGCAATAGTACTTATACTCACTCTAAATGATAATGGACGGGAAGTTGATGTTGATGCCAAAAGAGAAGATGACCAACGATCCGTGCTCAACGAAGAAAATACTCAAAGCAAAATCGATACTGATGGCCACTGTTTCAAACTACTTACTACATGTTGTGAAGTCCTCCAACAAGAATTTCGTTCTGTTGTTGGTGGTATTCGGTGGAGATCTACTTTAAAAATAACTCATACCTGAACAAAATATCTAAAGTATTCATATACCAATTAAAACTATGTTGGTGAAGTGGAGATAATTATTGAAATCATGGAGATCTATTTCAATGATAGATCCTACTTATAGAAAATTTCAGAACGTTTGTAAGATGGGTTTAGAATTTGAAAACGTTTGTAAGCCGGAAAAGAACGATAGAGGATAATTTTCTAAGGGGAGTGGAAGTAATATTTTGAGATTTGACGGAGACTCACTTCAATTGGAGAAGTACCTTTCTCAAGGGGATAGAGATTATTAATTCCAAGCTAGCCACTATTATCAATGTTGTTATTTACACAGTTTCATTTTTATCTACGGTGTTCTCATTCTACTGCCCAATAATTAGAGTCTATGTTTCTCTCGAATCAATGAAACTTTAGCTAGACCTCCTAACCTCAAGAATATATATATATATATATATATAAACATCAGTGAATGAGTGAGGAGTACCATTACTTCATTCAACCTCTTAGTTGGCAGAGAATGCTACAACAACAAGGAGGATTATGCCTTTAACTCTAGTCTCCTAGGGAAATTTAGTTATCAACATAGTTTCCCAATGTGTAAGACAAGTTGCTCTAACAACCACTATTGGAAAGAGTGAACACCATGATTTAACCTAATGAAACTATAGCCCAAGTTCTTCACTTTGACACAATGCTTCCAAATCTTCAAAATACCAAGGCCTAAGTTTACTTTGTGGAGTGTTGAAATTGATATTCTTGAAACAAGAATTTGTATATCACATGAGTATAAGATTAAAGCTTATCTCATTGAGTATATGCATGATTGGTAAATGGGCTCAAGAGCTAATAGTCATATCATTAGTAGACAAACTACCAAAAAATAGTTGCAAACCCAACTTTTTTATTCTAGAATAACTATTGCAAATGGAATAAGCTTGCAAATTGCTAGTATTGGTTGCATCAATGATCAATTAGTGAAGAAAATTTATCACATTTTTAATGTACTAAACAACCTCACGTCTAATGGAAGATTAGCTCAATTTAGTTTTATATTCATTATTTAACTCCATAAGTTATTTAACTCCATAAGACATATCTTCTCCTAATTCTTCATGTTTATTAAAAGATTAGTTGATTTTGATAATATGCTCTTGTTCAATTCTACATCAATGGTAGCTTCCATTAAATATATCAATTTTATGTCATCTTGAAGTTCCAACCTACCCACCTTGCATATAGTAATCTTTATAGACTTTCAATTTTTGTTGTGCATATATACATCGCTACACAACATACATCACTGTCAACATCACACACTATAGATGCACAACTCACGCATAAGTCATACATGGACTTTCAAGTGCCACAATAATCAGTTGTACTCAAATCACATTCAATCAGATTAGTACTTGATCCATCACTCAATAATCTACCAACAATTAGGCATTGATTAGAGTCAAGCCACATCCACTCTAGCTAAGAGACTCCAAGTAACGTTTACCGGCCTTTGTCCACCATAGCCAGGAACTTGAAGGCTCAACATCAAAGAAGTGAGCTCTCTAGAGCTGCACTTCCAAAATATACCCCTTGGTCTCAAACTAGGTCTCCAACCTTAACGGTCCTGCTGACGGCATACCTAACTGTGTGAATGGTGCAAGTGACGGTGGGCCTCACCATGTAGTCAATACCCCTAACACAAAATCTGGCCGTCAACAAGTAGTTTATGAGTAACTGCCAACATACTCTTGACTACCAACACTACTGCTCCAAAGTCCAAGCAATCTAGATGTGATGCTACAAATGGCGTGATAGTTGTTGTGCATATATACATTGCTACACAACATAACACACTAGATGCACAACTCACACATAAGTCCTACATGGACTCTCAAGGGCCACAATTGCCTCCCTAACTTGCAGTTAGGTCCCTCTAACTCAAGATATCCATCTACTCTAAGTATATAGTATACCCCATGGTGGGCAAAAGATCAAGAGGTCGGGTGCTATAAAGCCCCATCGTTAGTTGCCTGTTTGTAATCTATATCATATAAAATATGAACTAGCTATAGGTCAAGTACATCTAGGATATAACCATTGTCCTTGAGAAACCACCATGAGAGGAGCAGTCAAACATGCCATATGTCATCCTCTCAAATAGCTATCACACACTAAGATAGTAGCAACTCTACTAGAAAAGCCGCATAACATACACCACAAGACTGTACAAGTGCCAAGCTTGGGTCCATAGTACCATCAACATTTGGGAGGTGGCATGGTGCACAATTGTGCATATGATCCTTCCAAACAACACCATCACATCCCTTCAACACAAGGACTCTAGATGGCAAAACCTCATGCACTCTCAAGATTATGTATCTATAGAAACATCAAGTGTCATCGGTGTTGCCTGTTGTAGATATATTATCACTTGGATGAAATTGATGGATCAAGAGTCTATAACCTCCTCCTAAAATGGTAGCATAGCCATTGGTATCACTCTCCAAGAGATCTCTGCCCATTGAGAACATGCACTCATCAATACATTTGGATCATCTAAGTCCAAAACTACAATGGCATCTCAACAAATGGTTGTAAGTAAATTTGGATCTTGTCCATAGAGTAGAAATTAATGAGAGAAGGATGCTAAGGAGGCTTGCCGGCTGAACTAATAACCCATGGCCAACCAAGGTAATTGGAGATCCCAATCTCCCAAGTGATCTCTCTACAACCATACTTCCACAATCCTCTCTTCACCATCTGAACCACTTGCTCTGCTAAGCCATCTAACTAAGGTAATCTTGGACAGTATTACAATGATTAATCAAAGCCTTGTCACACAAGACCTAAAACTCCCCCAAGAACTTTGTACCTTGATCAGTCAAAACCTCAACTAGTGCACCAAAATGATTGAGAACCCGGTGTAGGAATGAATAAGCCTTCCCTTCATTGGACTTGTTAGGAAAGGCCACCAACTCAATTCACTTGGAGAAGTGCTCCACCATAACCAAAACATACTTATGTTGTCTCACAATCAATGATAAAGGTCCAGCAAAGTCCAAACTCCAATGATAACCCAATCCCATGATAGGTAATGGGTGTAACTATGGCATAGGAGCATTGAATGATGCTCTAACTATCACAAACCACACATCTAGCAACAAACTATTGTACATTGTTCTGAATACCATACCACCAATGATTACTCAAGTAAGTTATATGTATGTTTTACTCCAAAATATGCTAGCTCCCCATGAGCATGACGGACCAACTATGGTCTCTAAGATGGAAGTGGTACTACTTGCACTCTACCTTCCTCCTATACATGCAAAAGGTGTTTGCCCTCAAATCTAAGCCACTTGGCTTGTTGAAGAACATGGTCTCTCTTCTTGGCCCCAACTGTGCCACACATAACACCAATGCAAAGATAGTCCATCATTAAGATATCATTATGAATATCTCACTAAATTGTGCCACTATCTCCACTCTCTAGATTTGTGACCTCAATAACTTCTTGTGTATGCATTGAGAGAGATACCACCAAAGCCTCAAAAAATATGCAAAGAAAGGTAGATGCATGCCAACTTGGCACCATCTCCTCATCTATCTCACCTTGCCAACGTGATCCGGTCTAATCCTACTAGTTGGGACATGGGTTTCTACTCAACCTATTTGCATCATGGTTCATCACTCAAGGTCTGTGAATACTTTTGAAATCACACTCTTGTAAAATCAAAGCCCATGGTGCAAGCTTCCTTGAAAGCTTGTCGGAATCCGTCAACCACTTCAGTGACCGATGATCAATGATCAGATTAAAGGGACTACCAAATAGGTAACATCAAAAATATGCTATTGCCCATATTGTTCATATGAGGGAGAGAAAGTACTCTCCCTCATATGAACTATACTTTGCCTTCGCTGCATTTTTTGAGAAACTAGAATAGGCTACCACAAACTCCTTCCCCTCATCATCACGTTGGGTGAGCATTGCTCCAAGCTCCAGCATACTCCAATCAATGTGAACCTAAAATGGTCGTCCTCTAATTGGTCTTCTTTAAATAGGAGCAGATATTAACCTCTCCTTGAGCTCTACATTCTTGCTCATCTCTCCACCACCACTCATATGTAAGCTTGGCTAGCTTTGTCAAGGCCTTAGCAATGGCACTAAATCCTATAACATAGCGGGGATAGAAGTTTGCCAACCCAAGGAATGCTTGCACTTTGCTCATATCCATAGGCCAAGGAATATGCATCCATAGGCCAAGGAATAATAGCTTACACCTTGGTTTGTTGAACACCAAGTCCTCCAAGGTAGATAGTGTGACCCAAATACTCAAATTACTCATGGAAGAATCTACACTTCCCATGATGTAATTTGAGTCCATGAGATCTTAATCTCTCAAATACCTCCAACAAATGTTTCTCAAGCTCCTCCATAGTAGTGCTATAGACCAAAATGTCATCAATATAGCACCAAGAAAAATCCAATCTAGCTAGGATCTTGTACATGACCCTCTAGAACTTGGAAAGAGCATTCTTTAACTCCAACTGGTAAGAACCTCTACTAATATAACATACTCTTATCGTGAGGATCAATGGTCTAAAATGTTATCTTGGACTTATCCTTCTCTTTGATTGGCAATTGGTGATATCTTACTTGAAGATCCAAAATATTGAAGACCTTTGCATATGCAATCATATCAAAGATCTTCTTTGGTGTAGGCATGGCATATCAATCAGTCCTAGTCTATCAATTGATAGGATGGTAATCTCCACTTATCTGCCTATTTGTGTAGTTACCATGCATATCCTTCTTGGTTGGCATCATTGTAGTTGATGCATACTCTCCATGTGAAATCTCCACCAAACCAACCTCAAAAGGGTCTCTACTTTGGCTCTAAATCAATGCTCTCTCCATGTTACTATATCAATAGGATATCAAAAAAATGGTGTATCACTAGTCAGCTCAATTTGAATATTAAGTCCTTTTAGAGCACCCAAATCCTTCATATGAAAGGTAAAACAACTCGTGTAGCTCCTCAAGAATATCCAAACTCTCTGTCTTTCTTCTCTTGTAACCTTAGGTCCTAGATTTAGCTCCCAAGTATCCTCTATCATTAATGTAGGAGTGGAAGATATATTGACTAGCTGCTACATTGGGCCCTTGGGAGCAATAGTGTCATGCATCCAACTACTAGAGGTCCCAACTTCCATATGAAAAATCCCCTTCCACTTTGGCTACAAGCTCCATACATCCTCTAGTTGCATCCCAAATTGACCAAGGATGTACTCCAAGTAGACTATGCCCACCTGGATGGACTACAAGTAGACCACTCTCCCTAGAAGTCACTTTTTGTGTTCCTAGAATACCCTATCCACTAGGTCCAATGCTCCTAGCATGTGCCTAAATCATCTCAATAGGCACAAAGCTCACAAGTGTCCGAGTAGTGATGCCTATCAAGTACATCCTACGCTACTCTGCCAAGCAAAGGCTCACAATCTAGGTCAAATAGTTCATGTCCATAGCCTGACCTAACACTTGATGCTTAGATGCCTCTAACACTATTGGAACAGCGGTAATATTAGTGTAAAGACCTATCACTCAATGTCTCTTATTGGCATTGGGCTCCTCCAATTGCTTTAATTGTGAGTCTTAAACAAGTCTAGGACCTCTCTCCAAAAAGCATGGGAGCCTAGGAAACGCATAAGTGTGGGAAAAGCGGCTTGGGGCTATCCAACTAGGTTCACCACTGCCATAAGTGACCTATTAGCCACTACCACCATTTAAGATTGATCCCAAAGATCCAAGATGTCATCAATAATGAGGTGGTCTAATTGTTGAATCCCATTATAAGAATGCTATAGAATCCCTTTGGGTAAGAGGTTTGTCTACCAAAAATGAAGATGATGAGCCCGTGATCCTACTCTGGTTGTATCCAACAACATGGTAGGTCCCATCCAAGAATAGACCTGATGTGTACTTGTTACCACCTAGGTGCAAGAATTACCCATCAAAGGGAAGTTCTCTGAAATGTAAGTTGGAGAAATAGATTAATGAACCTAAAGATGTTGTAGTATCCGTAACATCTTCCAAAACACACCCAAATGGGGATCCTAAAGACCCAAACCTTGGCCAATACATGTATGTCCCTAACATGGCCATCCAAAAATCACCAAATGAATGGGACCAAGTCTCTCTAGATCCTATGCCTCCATCAAGGAAATATCTATCGGTCGGGTTTTGGTAACCCTTGATTGTTGATATTGGTAATAATTCAAGATACCAATAGGCCCAAGTGTGCCACATGATGTAGAAAGACTTGCCTAGCAATCTCATCTCTCTCCATATAAAAGTACCTCTATACTCGTATACTCGTATACTCGCCTATAATATTGTAGCAAGTCTAATGCTAATCCCACCAAACAACTCCAATAAACATACTCCCTTTATTGGAGACTGCCAAGCAATGGATATGGTGTCCAAAGGGGTCAAGGTAATTGACTCTGGAAGCTCATCTTCACATTCATTTCCTAGTGGTACAAAGGCTCCACTCCAAACATATTGCACCAACTAATCCGCATGTTGTTGCAATACCTTCTTTGAACTCCATAATAGAACTATGATCTGGATTGTCTCTCACTCAAGATGAACATCTAATAGTTATTATGGTGGCGCGCCATGGACTAAGAAGGCAAAGAACCCCAACTCCATCATACTCTACCAAGGCTAACACTCCAAGAGTCAAGACATTACTCACTAGAGAACTTAATGAGAGAGAGAGATAATTGTAAAATGAAAGGATGATCAGTACCTCCTCACCCATAGTCTATATACTTGTGAAATAGTTACACACCAAAGTTACTAATTACTGGAGTAACTCAAGTTATTAGGCTAAAAGTCAATAAAGTCAAAAAGCTAAAGGAATATCTATACTCATGCAAATATTCTCCTAAGCATGTGGTCTTATCTTGACCCAACCACTAAGTCAAATATTCCTTCACATGGGCTATCTTTGGACTATAGAAGAATCCAAAACAAAAAGGCTTGTGGATCCAAGAGTTCTCAACTCTTTCCTCAAAATCAAACACCTAAGAATAATACCAAGTCAATACACTAGAATCCAAAATAGTGATGTTCATCTTTTCTACTTCCACTAAATTAAGATCCCCTCTATCTTAGCTATGATTAACTTTAGCTAATCATAACTAAGATAGAACTATCCTTCTTTTTATATAAATAATATCCCTCAAGTACTTGTAATACCAAACTAAATATCACAATAATACACAGTGCACAAATGGGTATTACAAAATATCCAAGATGGATAGAACAATCCCACTCATACTCCAAATCCAAGTGATCTGCTCTGGTCCTTGAGTATCCTTTGCATGGGCATTCACCTCCAATAAGTCACCAGGCCAAGTAACAAAAAACTAGTGAAAGTTGAAATTGATGCCGCCATGGTCCCAAATTGTAATGAGCCAAGATTGCCACTACTAAAATATACTAGTAGGTGACATACTTGTTGCTCACCTAACTGCCAACCTGGTCTATAGGAGGCTATCTCCTCCCAATAGTCAATATTGAAACCAATGGGATATAACACTACTCCCCCAACTAACGCATCATATGACTCAGCTATTGTTGCAATGGCTTGAGCTCTTACCATAGACCTATTAGTCATATGAATAGGTTGAATCTAAACAACAAGCTCTCCACATGTGATATATTGTGAGCCACCTCGTAGAGATGTTAGGATCTGAAATAAACACCTCTCCACATTGGTCTTCCGTAACTCCAGACCAACTATTGCAGTCTTCCCCAACATAAAGGGTTGCACACCTAAGTCTAATAAGACCCTTTATGGTGTATATACCTTCCTTGAAGGTCCCACCAAACCAAAAAGTCCCCCTCTGGTTATCTAATAGGACAACTCCATGTGTAAAATGCACTCGCTCAAAGGCCGGTCTAATTGATAACTCCTCTAATCTAACTACTACTACTTGCCATAAACCAATGGTTTTCAAGCAGATCCTATGCTCTTCAACTAAGTCAACTCTGCTATCAACCACTTCTACTCTAAAAGCAAGAACCACATCATCCTTACTATCACAAAGTATGGTAGCCAACTAGAACATTGGAGTTGGGTCAACTCCCAATGTAAACATGTTATTGGTTGAGAACAAAGGATAATGCATAATCAATTGAGCCACTTCTAACATCAAACTTTAGTACTTTGGACCTGTCATAATCAAGAAGGTGTGGGGCTTTGAGGAAAGAGTTGAGAACTCTTGGACCCACAAGAATTACACTAGAATCCAAAATAATGATGCTCATCTTTTCCACTTCCACTTCCATCTTTTCCACTTCATCTTAAAGTAAGGTCTCCTCAATCTTAGCTATGACTAATTTTAGTTAATCATCACTAATGTAGAACCATCCTTTATCTTTATATAAATAATAGCTTTCAATTACTTATAATACCAAACTAAATATCACAATAGCACATACATGCATAAATGGGTGTTACATTTACTCCCATCCTAAGATTTCACTTTGTCCTAAAAGTGAAGTCTCTCTACCTTCTATGATACATCTTCAACTTATCATGGTTAATATTATCAAAGAGTCTTCATCTTAACTCTTTGAGATCATAGGTGTAATTGCCCCACACCTTCTTGATTATGACAGGTCCAAAGTAATTTTTCACTCTCTTAAATCAAATGGAATCAAATAACATTATCCAATCACCTTCTTTGAAAATGTAAAAGACCGAAACCGAGGAGAGAAATAGGAGAATGGAAACTCACATTGGGACACTTGAATGAGAGAAAACTCCGAATGCCTAGCATGAGCTTTGGCTTTGGTATTTATAGATAGCATACAAGGCCCTTGAGAAGCTTCTCAAGAAGCTTCCTCAAGCTACTTTCTTAGAGTGCAAGTCAAGTTAACTAGGAAGCTTCTCAAGAAGCTCCCATCTAGAAGTCGCCTACTTGGCGTGCAAGCTAAGCTAGTTGGAAGCTTCTAGAAGCTTCCTTCTAGAAGCTACTTACTTAAGGTGCAAGCTAAGCTAACCAGGAAGCTTCCTAGATACTTCCAGAATATTCTAGGCTAATTTGTCTTATGTGCTACTTCGTGAGCCTGACTGACTTCGTCGCTAAACTCCATATTGTTACATATTCCCCCGCCGCTAGTTGGTGACGTCCTCGTTGCCAGTGAAGCTTCAAATTCCTGGATGGCCATCTGTGCATTGTGGAGGTGAGAAAGAGGTTCCTAGGTGGCATCATGAAGGGGATACCCTTTCCAAAGGACCTTGTACTCCGTATGTTGGTGACGGCCTCGTTGAATGTGACGACGCACAAGGATACAATCAACTTCTTACTCCTCATGATCATTGATAGGGATAGGAAGAGGGGGAGGTTAGACTCAAGAGGAAAAGGAAGAGGGGTTAGGAACAAAGGGTTTCAACTTGGAAACATGAAAGATAGGTTGGATACGCATGTGACAAGGCAAGGCAAGACGATAAGCAATAGGAGAGATAATTTGGGTGATCTCAAAGGGTCCTATCCAATTAGGGGCAAGTTTACGAACTTGGGTATCAAGTGGGAGAGGGAGGTTACTAGAGGATAGCATGACTTTATCACCGACTTCAAAGGTGAGATCTTGACGATGGTGGTCCGCATATTGTTTTTGGCGATTCTGAGCAACAAGGAGATGAGACTTGGCTTGTTGGAGAGATTGGGATATAGTGGTCAAGAATGTGGAAGTATGAGGAACCTGAGATGGAGGGGGAGCAAGAAGAGAATCTGGAACAAGCGGATCTTGGCCAAAATTGAGAAAGAAAGGAAGGAATCCGGTGCTTGCCTATTTGGAATTGTTGTAGGAAAATTTGGCAGCGGCAAGGCATTCATCCCAATTGGTATGGTGGACATTGACAAAGGCACGCAACATATCCTCCAATGTACGATTTGCACGTTCGGTTTTTCCATCAATTTGAGGATGATAGGCCGTGGACAAAGCAAGCTTGGTGCCGAGTATCTGAAAGAGTGCTTGCCAAAACTTCCCGGTAAAGCAAGGATCACGGTCGGAGATGAGTACGCGTGGCATTCCATGATGCTTGAAGACACTGTCGAAGTAGATTTGTGCTAAGGTTGGAGCATCCACAGTATCACAGGTTTGTGCCAAGTGGATTTGCTTACTAAGCTTATCCACAAACACCACGATGGCAGTGTGTCCTTGTTTTGTCTTTGGCAAGGATGTGATGAGATCCAAGCTCACATGCTCCCAACGAGCTGATGGAATGGCAAGCGGTTGAAGGAGTCCACCCGGCTTCTGGTTGCTGGCCTTGTTACATTGGCAGCTCTCACACGATCGGACGAATTCTTGAACATCCCGTGTCATGTTGGGCCACCACCATTGACGTTGGAGGGTACCCAAGGTCTTGTCCACACCCATGTGACCAGCGATGGGTAAATCATGGGCTTCTGGAAGGCGCACAAGTCGAAGATCACCTTTGGCTGGAACATAAATCCGGTCCGCATGGAATAGAAGGTCTTCCTTGAAGGAGAAGGTGTTGTACTCCTTGTCACCTGTTGTTAGCCGACCATGTACCATTTGGAAGAAGGGATCTTGTTGTAGAGCTAACCGAAACTCGTTATGAATCTTGGGATCAATTGACACCGTCGTAATTGCTACCGCAATGAGAGGAAGAGACTTCAAATCAGGTCGTTGTGATAGAGCATCAGGGATGACATGGAACCGACCTGGTTTGTACTCAAGTTTGATGTCAAAAAATTTGGAGTTGCTCTTCCCATTGATGATGTCGACTCTTCATGTGCTCTAGGTGTAAGGTCTGCAACAATGGCTTGTGATCAGTTCTCATGATCACTTGTTTCCCCAAGAGATAATGCCTCCATACCTTGGTGGCATATACCATTGCAAGTTGTTCTCGATCTCGAGCAGAGTAATTTCTTTCAGCTGTATTTAGTCGGTGAGACACAAAGGCAATAGGATGTAGTCCATCTGAAAATTCTTGTTGCAACACAGCTCCAATTGCAAAGTTAGAAGCATCAAAATCAACCACACAAGGTAGTTGAGGATCATATGGTTGAAGAATGGGTCTTGAAGACACCATATGCTTTAATTTCTAGAATGCTTCTTCATGCTTGGTGGTCCATTGGAAGCTCGAGTTCTTTCCCAAGAGGTCAGTCAATGGTGCAACCACGTGAGCATAATAGTGGATGAACCGTCGGTAAAAATTGGCCAATCCATTGAATGCTCATACTTTGGTAGCATCCTTTGGGGTAGACCAATCAGTAATGGCCTTGATCTTCTTTTCTTCCATCTTGATCTCCTCTTATGAGATCTTATGACCCAAGAAGGTAACCTCCTTCTGCCAAAAAGCACACTTTGACCTCTTGCAGTAAAATTTCCATTGTCGTAGTTGTCTTAGAACTTCTTGCACATGATTCTTGTGTTCTGCCTCTGTCCTACTATAGATTAAGATATCATCTAAGAACACTACCACGGACTGATCCAATAGTCCCTCCAACACCCAATGCATCTGATCCATGAAGACTATTGGAGCATTAGTGAGTCCGAAAGGTAGAACTCTCCACTCAAAATGTCCATACCTTGTGCGAAAGGCAGTCTTTTGCACGTCCTCTCCTTCAATAGGAATTTGCCAATAGCCGCTACAAAGATCTAGCTTGGAAAAGTAGCATGCTCCACTTAATTGATCAAGCAGGTCATTGATCCGAGGCAAGGGATATGCATTCTTCACGGTTTGCTTATTGAGCCCACGGTAATCAATACAGAAACAAAGTACTCCATCCTTCTTTGGAACAAATAGTACCAATGCTCCCCACGGAGAGGTACTATGTCGTATGAAATCCTTCTCCAACAACTCTGTAAGTGTTGTTTGCAACTCCTCCAACTCCTTTGGTGAGAGCCGATAGATTGGTCAACTCACTGGAGTACTCCTTGGTAATAACTCAATCTTGAAGGGCATTCCTCGATCAGAGGGTAATCCTTTTGGCAGATCATCTAGAAACACATCTGCAAACTCTTGAACTATCCGATCAACCGTTGCTTGATGCGGCACCTGGCCCTCCTCAGATTATTCTTGTGCAATCAGCTTGATCCATACTGCGAATATAGACTTATCTTCCTCCAGAGCTTGCTCTATGGCTACTTTAGTAACAAACTTCCCTTCTAGGGACTCATCTCTCTTCCAAGCTTGCTCCATAGTTGCTTTCTTGGCAAACTTCCCATCTTGGGACTCATCTCCCTTCCAGATTTGCTCTATGGCTACCTTCTCAACAAACTTCCCATCTTGGGACTGACTATTCTTAGGTGTCTTACTCAAAGGTGCCAAACAACCTAATCTGAAATTCCTACCTTGGTGTTGTACTTGAATTTGACATCGGGTCCAATCGAATTGAACCTTATGACGTTCAAGCCAAGGTAGACCCAGAATGATATCATAGTGTAGAGGTGCCACTACAAACCTCATACACTCCAAATACTCCTTCCCGATCTTGAAGGTAACAGGATGCGAGGTGCGGAATGCAAAACCTTTTCTACCATCCGCCATCATCAAACTACTTCCAATCACTGGCTTGATAGGAATACCCAATTCCTTTGCTACTTGCATAGATATGCAATTCTCTGAACTTCCAGAATCAACCAAAATCCTACAACCCTGATTAGATATTGTACCTTGCAAGTGAAGCAAACTTGCATAGGTCGAGCCTTCAATCCCATTGGAACTAATCAAGCTCCCAGTAGGCGGCTCAAAATCTCCTACTGGGATTCTTCTTTTCCCTGATCATTCTGTTCCACAAACTCCATCTAGGCAACTTGTCGAGGTCGCCCATTCCTAAGTGGACATTCAGCAATGCGATGTCCAACTTGGCGACAATAAAAGCAACCTCCATTTTGTCATAATCTTTCTCTATATGCTACGCCAAGTGGTCTTTGTTGGATAGCATCAATCTCCATTGGTATCGGTTCTTCCACTCGCAGTACTGGTAGGTTTTGTGTAGGTCGAGGTCGAGACCAAGTTGTCGCAACTAAGGAATCAAAACGCTCAACCAATTGCATGGCTTCTTCTATGTTTTGTGGCTCTCACATGGTCACCTCCAATCTGGTTTGTGACTTCAGTCCTCGCACAAATCGATCCAAAACTTCACCTTCTTGGATATCTGGAATTTGCATGATGATATTATGAAATTGTGTGATGTAGCTTCTCACTAAGCCAATCTGCCTCAACTCTACCAATTTATCTCGTACAGCTTGGGTGGCATTTATAGTCTAAAATTGACCAAGTATTGTATCCTTGAATTCTGCCCATGTCAAAATTGGTGTAACAATTTGTCGTTCAACTCTTTCTACTCAGAATCGCTACCAAAGTTTTGCCACGCCATCCAACTGGCTAGAAGCCAAGAGAATTTTTTTCCGCTCGTCTTGAAGATTGGTGGCTTCAAAGTAACATTCACAATCAAACACAAAATTCTCCACTGTGCTTGGAAGATTCTTGCCTTCAAACACCTTGGGTTTTGGGAATCGAATGCAATCTTCTCCATCTCAAATTGGCGCTCTTTCTATCTGTTCTCATCGTTGTTGGTCTCGTTCATCCAACAATCAAGTAAGATGCTTGATTTGTTGTTGCATTGCAAGGATAACATCCGGTATTGCCGCCATCGCTACTACTCTATTCCACTACCCTCAATTTATCTAGTTGATTAACGCATAGATACAACACATCCACCGTTCTCCATAAGTTACAACTGGAAGTATCAAGGGTTCCTCTGACACGGTGATCATATGTAGAAAATCCTGCCCAAAGCATGAGGTGATGAATTGTGTGAAACGATGCTTTGGTAATATCTGGACATGAAAGTCCCAATGGTTTGGCGGAAGTGGATTTGGTGGTCCATAAATTCCATCCATCCCATTCCTGCTCTGATACCAATGTAAAAGACCGAAACCGAGGAGAGAAATAGGAGAATGGAAACTCACATTGGGACACTTGAATGAGAGAAAACTCTGAATGCCTAGCATGAGCTTTGGCTTTGGTATTTATAGGTAGCATACAAGGTCCTTGAGAAGCTTCTCAAGAAGCTTCCTCAAGCCGCTTTCTTAGAGTGCAAGTCAAGTTAACTAGGAAGCTTCTCAAGAAGCTTCCTTCTAGAAGTTGCCTACTTGGCGTGCAAGCTAAGCTAGTTGGAAGCTTCTAGAAGCTTCTAGAAGCTTCTTTCTAGAAGCTACTTACTTAAGGTGCAAGCTAAGCTAACCAAGAAGCTTCCCAAGAAGCTTCCTAGATACTTCCAGAATATTCTAGGCTAATTTGTCTTATGTGCTACTTTGTGAGCCTGACTGACTTCGTCGCTAAACTCCATATTGTTACAAAAAAGCTCCACCTTCTTCTTACCTTACCTCTTGTCATAGCTCTCCTTTTGTTTCTTTTGGGCTTGCTCCACTCGAACCATAGCAACTGCTCTTGCCTCTTCCAATTCCATGAGTTGATCCTTCCTTGACTTCTTTGCATCACCTCCTTGTGCTTTCTTCAATCTCTTATGAATGCTTTGGAAGGTATGAAGATCAAAGTGAATAGGTATGGTAGACTCAATACAATATACCAATTGAAATGGTGAATATCCAATAGAAGTCTTCATGGTTTCCTATACTCCCACATAACTGCATGAATCCTCTTGTCCCAATGATGTTTAGCTCCCTCTATTTTTGTACCTTTCGCCAACATCATGCAAAAGTTTTGATTGGTTCTCTTTGCCAAGCCATTGGAAATTGGCTTATAAGATATACTTACTTTGTGTGTGATAGATAAATGTCATACCATGGCTATAGTAATGTTCTTGTAAACTCTACTCTTTTATCAAAAACCAACTGCAAAGGGCACCCAAACCTAGTGATAATGTGTTCATAAAGAAATCTTCCAACTTCATCTTCATTCTTTCCTTCAATGGTCTAGCTTCAACCCAATTGGTAAGATAATTAGTAACAATTAAAATGTACCAATTTTTCCTTGGGGTTCTATTGAGAGGACCTACAAAATCAATTCTCCACTTCTCAAAAGGTCCTAGCAATGGAATGGATCTAAGTGGTGGAGTGGAAGTAGACTTTCTAGCAAAAGCTTGACAAACATGAAATTTTTTGCAATAATCAAGATAATCCTTGAAAATCCTCTTCCAATGGTAATCTCCCTCTAGAATCTTGAAAGTAGTCACTTTTCTTACAAAGTGTACTCCACACACTAAAATTTCATGAAACTCCTTTATGAGTAAGATAGACTCTTCTTTACCCATTGCTACTATCTGCTCCTTGGTGAAAAAGAATATCCTCCACCATTATGTAAGGTCTAGATCTTGTTGCAAGGGCATTCCTCTCCTTAGCATGCATCCCTTCTTGATAGTTACCTCTTGTAAAAAGTTCCACAATCTCTTTATACTCCATTGGAATCTCTTGAGTGATTGAGATTGTTATGAGCTCCTCATCCAAGAAGGAATCATCCACTAGCTCATCTCCATCATGATCATAGGCCCTAAATAACAAATCAGCATTTACATGTTTCTTCCCTAGCCTATTGTAACACCAATACCTAAACATATGTTCTACAATTGAAATTTAGCTTGGTAATATCAGGAATGATGCTATACAATAGATTAGATAGAGGTATCACCAAAAGAGTACTTCTACTAATATAGCAAAAATCATAACAGACTTGAAAACCTTAAAAATAATAGCTAGATATATGATCTAGAAGTGAAATATGGTTTGGCAACATTTGGAAAGATGTTACACATGATGGACTAAATAGATCAAAAAGAAGTATCACCAAAAGGGTACTTATACTAATAGAGAATAAACCAAAATATACCTAAAATCTTTAGAGGCAATTTGAGGGCCTAAACAAATGAATTAAGCCTCAAAAATGTGCACATTTGTTCTTTACGAGGAATAAGTCTAGCCTCTTTCCTCTATTTTTCTCATCAAGAGCTTTCCAATGGTACATCATCCATACAATTTAGGAGATTTCTACAAGAAGATTCCCTAAAGATTCTCTTTGGTCATTCTATTGGTTTAACCAACCAGATAGGACCAGATCCAATATGTCACCAATGCATGCATCTAATTTGAGGGTGGAGATCAATGGCATGTCTCCAATCCATATATTTGATCCAAGGGTTATGTTTCCATTGAGTGTCTCTACTTTGCTATATAATAAAGCCAAGGTTCTCTTTTGGAGCATCGGAGTTTGAGTGTGAACTTGTGCTTTCTCTTCTATCCTTATTATCGTCAAAACATTACACTTATTCTCAATGGTGTAATCATACTCAGAAAAGAATATCATCCAATTTTCTAGCTTCCTTTCCACATTAGGCTTGTTGAAGATGTACTTCAAAGCCTTGTGATCCATGACAATGGTAGCTTTCTCTCCCAATCAAGTAGTGTCTAAATTTCTTGAGACCAAACATCACTACCAACCCTTCTCTCTTTGTGACAACTAGTTCTTTTTTGCTGAAACTCTCACAAAGGCCACACCCACTCTAACTAAGAAACTCTATGTGATGTTCACCAATCTTTATCCACCATAGCCAAGAACTTAAAGGCTCAACATCAAAGAAGTGAGCTCTCTAGAGTTGCACTTTGAAAGTATATCTCTTGGTCTTAACCTAGGTCTCTATAACAATATGGAGTTTAGCAACAAAGTTAGTCAAGGCTAACAAAGTAGCAAATGGGCCAAATTAGCCTAGATATTCTAGAAGTATCTAGGAAGCTACTTGGTACCCTCCTAAGTATTGGGTAACATGCATACCAAGTGGTAACTTTTATGAGGAAGTTTCTCGGCTAGCTTAACTTCCACCCCAAGTAGATAGCTTCTAAAAGCTTCCAACCAACTTACCTTGCATGCCAAGTAAGCAACTTCTAGAATGAAGTTTCTTGAGAAGCTTCCCAATAACTTGGCATGCACTCCAAGAAGAGTCTCAATGTGATCTTACATTCTCATATTTCTCTCCTCAGTCTTGATCTTTTACATTAATATCAGAGCAAGAACAAGATGGTAGGAATTTATAGACCACCAAATCTATTTTCACCAAACCATTAGGATTTCTGTGTCCTAGTATTACCCAAGCATCATTTCACATAGTTCATCACTTCATGCTTTAGGCAAAAAATTTTGAATGCAATCATCTTGTTTGAGGAACCTTTGGTACTTTTAGTTGTAACTTATGGAGAACGGTAGACGTGTTGCATCTTTGTGTTAATAAATTAAATAAGTTGAGAGTAGTATGACATAGTAGGAGCTATGGCGGCCATGCCCTAGGCTTTTTTGCTATGCAACAACAAATTGAGAAACTTACTTGATTGTTGGATGAATGAGACCATCAACAACAAGAGGATGTAGATAGAGCATCAATTCAAGGAGGAGAAGAATCCATATAGAATCCAATTTCCAAAATCTAAAGTATTTGAAGGCAAGAATCTTCCAGGTGCAATGGAGAATTTTTTTTTACTATGAATGTTACTTTGAAACTACTAATCTTCAAGATGAATGGAAACAAATTCTCTTGGCTTCCAACCAATTGGATGTGAGTAGCAAAGCTATGGTGGCAATTCCAAGTGGAGGGAATTGAATGGCAATTTTTTGCACCAATCTTGACTTGGAGAATTCAAATGTGCAATGATTGGTCAATTCCAAGCTAAAAAGGCCACACAAGTTGCACAAGATAGGTTTGCGGAGTTGAAGTAGATCGGCTCTATAAGAAGTTATATCATGCAAATTCCAAATATACTTGAAGGTGAAGCTCTGGATTTATTTGTGAGTGGCTTGAAGTCACAAACCAAATTAGAGGTAACTATGCAAGAGCCATAATACTTGGAGAAAGCCATGCGGTTGACCAAAAGCTTTGATTCCTTGGTTGCAACTACTTGGTCTTGATCTCAACCTCCACAAAAGCTATCAATACAATACACACAAGTGGAGGAGTTGGTACCATGGGATTGATGCCATTCAACAAAGACCATTTGGTACCACAAATAGAGAAAAATTGTAACAAAATTATGGTTATTTCTATTGTTGCCAAATTGGACATCGCATTGTTGAATGTCTACTCAAGAATGAGCAACCTCAACAAGTTGCCCAAATGGAGTTTGTGGAGTAGAGTTATCAAGGAAACAAGGAATCCAAGTATGAGATTTCAAGCCGCCTATTGGGAACTTGATTAATTCCAATAGGATTGAAAGCTCGACCTATGCAAGTTTGCTTCACTTGCAAGGTATGATATTTGATTGTGGTTGTATGATTTTGGTTGATTTTGGAAGTTCAAACAATTGCATGTCCATGCAATTAGCAAAGGAATTACATATTCCTATCAAGCCAATAATTGGAAGTGGATTGATGATGGCGGATGGTGAAAAGGGTTCTACATTTTACACCTCACATCCTATTACATTCAAGATTGCAAAGGAGTGTATGAGATTTGTAGTGGCACCTCTACACTATGATATCATTTTAGATTTGCCTTAGCTTGAAAGTCATATGGTTCAATTTGATTGGACCCAATGATAAATTCAAGTACAACACCAAAGGTAGGAATTTCCAATTAGGTTATCTGGCACTTTTGAGTAAGATGCTTAAGAATAGCCAGTCCCAAGATGAGAAGTTTGTCAAGAAAGCAACCATAGAGCAAGTTTTGAATGAAGATAAATCCCAAGATAGAAAGCTTGTTATGAAAACAACCATAGAGCAAGCTTTGAAGGAAGATAAGTCCCAAGATGTGAAGTTGTCAAGAAAGCAGCCATAAAGTAAGCTTTGAAGGAAGATAAGTCCCTAGATGGGAAGTTTGTTAGTGAAGCAGCTATTGAGCAAGGTTTTGGAGGAAGATAAGTCTATTTTCATGGTGTAGATCAAGCCGATTGCACAAGGAGAATTTGAGGAGGGTCAAGAGCTTCATCAACCAATGGTTGATCAAATAATTCAAGAATTTGAAAATGTGTTTTTGGATGATATGCCAAAGGGATTACCCTCCAATCATGGTATACTGTTCAAGATTGAGTTATTGCCAAGGAGTACTCCAATGAGTAGACCAGTCTTTTGGCTCTCACTAAAGGAGTTAGAAGGATTGCAAATAATACTTACAGAGTTGTTGAAGAAGGATTTCATATAACATAGTTCATCTCCTTAGGGAGCACCAAAACTATTTATTCCAAAGAAGGATGGAGTACTTTGTTTTTGTATTGATTATTGTGAGCTCAATAAACAAAAAATGAAGAATATCTATCCCTTGCCTCAAATTGATGACTTGCTTGATCAATTGAGTCAAGCACGATACTTCTCGAAGTTGAATCTTTGCAATGGCTATTGGCAAATCCCCATTGATAGGGAGGATGTGCAAAAGATTAACTTTTGCACAAGGTATGGGCATTTTGAATGGAAAGTTCTACCTTTTGGGCTCACTAACTCTAGTAGTCTTCATGGATCAAATGCATTGGGTGTTGGATAGACTATTGGATCAGTATGTGATAGTATTCTTGGATGACATTTTAATCTATAGCAAGATGGAGGTAAAACACACAAATTATGTGCAAGAAGTCCTAAGTTGACAACGTTAATAGAAGCTTTATTGCAAGAAGTCAAAGTGTGTCTTTTGGCAGAAGGAATTTAGCTTCTTGGGTCACAAGGTCTCATCAGAAGGGATCAAGATGGAAGAGGAGAATATCAAGGCCTTTAATGATTGGCCTACTCCAAAGGATGCCATAGAGGTGCAAATATTGAATGGATTGGTAAGTTTTTACCGATGGTTCATCCACTATTATACGCATGTGGTAGCACCATTGACCAACCTCTTGGAGAAAAACTCAAGCTTTCAATGGACCACCAAGCATGAAAAAGAATTCCAAAAGCTAAAACACATGGTGTCTTCAAGACCCATTCTTCAACTATATGATCCTCAACTACCTTATGTGGTTGACTTTGATGGTTCTAACTTTTCCATTGGAGTTGTGTTGTATTAGGAATTCCCAAATGGTCACATCTCATTGCTTTTGTGTCTTGCTGATTAAACACCATAGAAGGGAATTACTCTACAAGAGATTAAGAACAACTAGCAATGATATATGCCACCAAGGTATGGTGGAATTATCTCTTGGGAAAATAGGTGATCATGCAAACCAATCACAAACTCTTTTTACATACATTACATTTGGAACACATGAAGAGTCAGCATCATCAATGTAACGAGCAACTCCAATTGTTTGACATCAAACTTGAGTACAAACTTGATCGGTTCTATGTCATCCTTGATGTCCTATCACAATAACATAATTTGAAGTCTCTTCCTCTCATCACAGCAACAATTACAATGGTTTCAGTCAACTCCAAGATCCAAATTGAGTTTAGGATAGCTCTACAACAAGATCTCTTCTTTCAGATGGTACAAGGTCATCTTGCAACATGCAACAAGGAGTACAACACCTTCTCCTTCAAGGAAGGCCTTCTATTTCATGAAGGCCAAATATATGTTCAAGCCAAGGGTGATCTCTAACTTACGTACCTCCAAAAGCCCATGACTTACCAATTGTTTGGTTGACAAGACCTTGGATACCCTCCCACGCCGATGGTGGTGGCCCAATATGGCATGAGAAGTTTGAAAGTTTGTCCAATTGTGTGAGACTTGTCGACATAACAAGGCTAGTAACCAAAAACCAAGTGGACTCTTTCAACCACTCCCCATTCCATTTGCTCAATGGGAACATGTGAGCTTAGATCTCATTCCATCCTTGCCCAAGATAAAGCAAGGTCACATAGCAAAAGTGGTGTTTGTGGATAAGCTTAGTAAGCATATCCATTTGGCACCAACCTTTGATATTGTGGATGCTCCAACATTGGCACAAATCTACTTCAACACTATCTTCAAGCATCATGGGATGCCTCATGTACTCATCTCTGACCGTGATCCTTGATTCATTAAAATTTTAGCAAGCACTCTTCAAGATACTCAACACCAAGCTTGCTTTGTCCATGGCCTCTCATCCTCAAATTGATGGATAAATTGAACGTGCAAATTGAACCTTGGAGGATATTCTTTGTGCCTTTTTCAATGTTCACCATACCAATTGGGATGAATGTCTTGCAGTTGTGGAGTTTACATACAATAATTCCAAATAGGCAAGCATCGGATTCTCTACTTTCTTCCTCAATTTTGGCCAAGATCCACTTATTCCAGAATCTCTTCTTGCTCCTCCTCCATCTCATGTTCCTCATACTTTCTACCTTCTTTACCACCATATCCCAATCTCCCTAACAAGCCAAACCTCACCTCCTTTTTGCTCAAAATTGTCAAAAAATATGTAGACTACCATCGTCATGATCTCACCTTTCAAGTTGGTGATAAGGTCATGCTCTTGTCCAATAACCTACCCCTTCCACTTGATAGCCAAGTCCATAAACTTGCTCCTAATTTGATAGGACCCTTTGATGTCATCCAAATAATTTCTCTTGTTGCTTATCGACTTGCCTTGCCTTGTCATATGTGCATCCATCATATCTTTTATATTTCCAAGTTGAAACCCTTTGTTCCTAGTCCATCTTCTTTTTCCTCTCATGTCCAACCTCCTCCTCCTCCTTTTGTCCCTATCAATGATCATGAAGAGTATGAAGTTAATCGTATCCTTGCACATCACCACATTCAATAAGGGCCATTGACAATATATAGAGTACAAAGTCCTCTAGAAAGGGTATCCCCTATATGATACCACTTGGGAGCCTCTTTCTCATCTTCAGAATGCACAAATAGTCATTGAAAAGTTTGAAGCTTCAATGGCAATGAGGACATCACCAACTAGCAATGAGGGAATATGTAACAATATGGAGTTTAGCAACAAAGTTAGTCAAGACTAACAAAGTAGAAAATGGGCCAAATTAGCCTATAATATTCTAAAAGTATCTACGAAGCTACTTGGTACCCTCCCAAGTATTGAGTAATGCGCATGCCAAAGTGGCAACTTCTACAAGGAAACTTCTTGGGAAGCTTTACAATTAGCTTAGCTTGCATCCCAAGTAGGTAGTTTCTAAAGGAAGCTTCTAGAAGCATCCAACTAGCTTAGCTTGTATACCAAGTGGGCAACTTCTAGAAGGAAGCTTCTTGAGAAGCTTCCTGGTTCACTTGGCTTGCACTCCAAGAAGGGGGCTCAAGGAAGCTTCTCAAGAGCCTTGTATGCTCTCTATCAATACCAAAGCCAAAGCTCATGTGAAGCATTCAGAGTTTCCTACACTCAAGTATCCCAATGTGATCTTCTATTCTCCTATTTCTCTCCTCATTCTTGATCTTTTATAATCTCCAACCTTAATGATCTTGTTCAAGGCACACACGACAGTGCAAATGGTGTAAGTGATAATGGGCCCCACCATGTAGTCAATACTCCAAACACAAAATCTGACCATCAACAAGTAATCTATGAGTAACTACCAAGATACTTGTGACTACCAACAATACTACTCTAGAGTCCAAGCAATCTAGGTGTGATGCTACAAATCACGTGACATTTCACTCCATGTCCAAGTAGATATAAATTACTCTCTTCATGGTACTTAAAGCTTATCTCATTTTTGACATTTTCAATTATATATATTTCTTAGACATATTCTTGCTTCATTCACCCCTTTGTCTAAAGCTTGTATCATAATAAGCAATATTGATTTTTGGATCTTTAGCACCATTTGCAAACTCATCTCAATTTCCAAATAGCATGCCATATAAGTGCATGTATTTTAGTCAATGTACTCTCCAAGCTTTTGCTACTCAAGAGAAGATATACTTCTTCTCTTGGGTAGCAAGCTCTCCATCAAGCTTAGTTTTATAGAATTTTATTATAGACATATTTTTACTTAATTTCTTCTCATCTATGATTTTTGTGCTCTCTCCTCTAATCATTACATACATCAAAATCTAGCAAGCAAGCTATAATGCATTAGGTTGATGACATTATCATCATCTTGTGTACATTATATATTGTTCAACATATTTGTAACATAGTATAATCTAACTAAGATGTTTAAGATTTGGAAGTTGAGAAATACTTGGGTCCTTAGGTCCACTACTATCATCCATCAAGTTCATTATCTCTCTCTAGCATGGGATGTTATGAAGATATAATAATGTTTTTGTCTTGCATATTGTATAATAGTAATAGCTCCTTTTACTCTCAATTATATAATATTTTAATCTCATATATATATTATGGATCTTGTTTGAGGATAGTGCTCACTTAATTTTGTATTGGTGATTATGAAATAACATGCATATCTCATAATGTGGACTTGTGTATGGTTTGGATATCTAATCGAATGTGTGAAGATCTATTATTTGAGGAAGCCCATGTAGTATCCAAGTGAATTTTATAATCTATTAGGAACCAAATATTGCAGTTGGCTAAAGAGGGTATCATTAAAATAAGTCTTTATGTCCAAGTTTATCTTTGCTACACTCAATCTAATTTGTATCAAGGTAAAGACAAGACTCATGACTCATAGATTAGAGTAATTGGGAAGAAAATAAAACATTTGTTTTGATTGTACATTGGTACACTCTTTGATCTATTGTAATCCTTGTCATTACTACTAAGTAACTTATCTATCACACGGATTGTATTTCTAAGTGAATTCTTAATTGAAACTCTCTAAATATTAAACCTTTTTGATTTGAACAACCTCCACTTGAATACCTTGTTTGTAAGTTCTTATATATTACAACAACCACTTTGAGCTTGGTATGATAAGATCGATTTTTAATTGTAGAGATTAAGTTCAACATAGTAATATTGACCCCAATCTAGATAATCTTCAAGAAGGAGAATATATTTTTTTCTACTAATGTATATAGATGATATTTGTGTTCAAATATTTGTTGTATAACTAAATAATATATTTGAACACAAATATCATCTAAATAAATAAATAATCAGAGCAAACCTACAACTAAGTACAAGATCAAGGACCTTAGAGAAAAAGGAAATATCTTAGTGTAGAGTTTGTACATACTACTATCAAAATACTTTGCATTAGCACTCATATGTCCCTAAAATTTTGAAATATTGCTACAAACTTCAAGTCAACTAACATACCTTTACTCAAAATACTTATTGTGCAACCAAGCTCTAACTCTTATGTAGTAGATCATTCTAAAATTTTCATATTAGAAGTCAAGCTACCTTTTTCTCAAGCTCTAAAACTCTTATAGTGGACCACTCTCAATTATGCATGTTAGAAGCAAGCTACTTTTTCTCAAGCTCTCGAACTCTTCTAGTGCTTACTCTCAATGTTAGTGTGTAAACTACTTTTCTTTATTACTACTAAACTTGACATCTTTGATGTAGTACAGATAGCAAGGTTCATATCTCAATCCTACAAACAATATTTAAATCCAATAATGCACATCCTTTAGTTTACATAGTTTAATATCTAATAATGGGATCCATTTCCAATGTAAGTATACTCCAATATTAATAAGTCATATTGATGTAACTTATTTTGGTTGTTTAGATGTACATCAATCCATTTTGGATATTTCTTCATATTTACCTTTGTTCTTTTGTCTTGGCAAGCAAGATATCATCCTCCATTTCTCCACTATACAACTATAGCATAACAAAAAGCTATATTGAATGCCTCAATTTTTTATTAACTTGATATAATTATTTGTAGAGTTGCAAATTCTTATTGCTTTCACATTTGTAAGAAGTAAAGATACTACATCACAAACCATCTATTTAAAACAAAATTTTCATCAATTTCCAATCTTCATCATAATAGCAATTAAATTCTAATTTTCTTATCAAACTCTAGAGTTTCACATGCATACCAAACAAATCAAAGTAAAACATGAATTTATGAATGAATAAAAATTTGAAGGCTAGAATAACTTACAAATTATTACAATTTGTAAATAATAGGTTGATTATTTCACAAAGTAAGTCACCTATCAAGCAAGAAGGCAACGGTGTAGAGAACATGAAGGATGGGAAGAACAAGTCTTGGAGAAACACATAAATTGTATTAGAGTTTTCTTAGTAATTACTCTTAATTCAATCCCCATGTATCACATATGCATATCATATATCATAACAAAGTAAGAATTGAATTTTTTATGAGTAATATCATTTAATTTTCTTTATTTTATGATTCTTATATCCTTACAAATTGTTGTACTAGCTATCTATACTACTTTGATTTCGATCCATTTATATCATCATGAATAAAATACATGCATGTTCTAGTTGTACTAGCTATCTATACTACTTTGATTTCGATCCATTTATATCATCATGAATAAAATACATGCATGTTCTACTAAGAGTTTTGGTGTTAAGGATTACTACAACAACCAATATTTTGCACACAAGACTAGATCTTAAATGTCTAAAATCTAAAATCTTCTAAGGCTTAAATGTAAACCAAGATTTGATATATCTCAAACATTATTAATGTTTTATAGAGAAATTTCACTTGAAGTAAAATTTTGTCATTAAATTTAATCCACAAATTGACATTAGTGGCGCACATGGAAGATCTAAAGTAGCATCTAATTTTTTTTCCCCTGAGATTCATATCCTACTAAAACATTTCGATTATTTTTTCTTATATGGATCTTTAACTTCATGAAATAGCTTTATACAAGGTAAATTAGAGTAGATTAGTTATGGAACTAAATTCTTTGAAAATATGTTATTTAAGATTAAAATTTAAAAATATATTTAAAATAAGAATTATATATACATTAATATTAAGATAAGTTTTTTATATTATGTAAGAGTTTGGATTAGAGTTTACTCTATTTCTTTTTCATCTTTAAAATTAATTTTCTTAAAAGAAATAGAATCATAAATAAAATTATATGAAATAATTATTAAAAAATATTAGTTTCATATTTTTAAAACAAGTTATAAAAATAAGATTTCATATATTTAAGATTTTTTGTTGGAATAATCGTAAAATAAGATGTTAGACAAAATTTCCATAAATTATATAGATAGAGTTCTCATGTTCTCGTATAGATAGAGTTCTCATGTTCTCATGTAGTACATTTTAGATGATAAAATTTATAAATCAGAAAAATATAATAATGAGTATGTGAACATGTGAATTTATGTTGATTTTACGTAAAAAAAAAAACCAAAATTTCTTGGAAAGTTGTGGAAAATTTCTACTTTAGAAATAAAATTTAAGTCTAATATTGACAAGCTTGAACAACTCCATTTGCGGAAGCATCAATAACCCCTACCAACTAAGGTAAGCAAAGCTAACTAAAGCTGGCATCAACCAGCTTGAACAAACTATTGATGTTATTTGATCACACGGGGATGGTTAATGCTTTTGACAAAGGTTATATGTCCTATGACTTGTTTTATGAAGAAAACTAATATAATCTACACAAGTAAGTATCGATTTCGTTCCATAGGTGCTTAAGTTTCAAATTATGCACTAATAAATCAATTAAAAATGTTTGGAGGTCAGTTTTTACTTTCAATTAAAAATACTTGAAAAGTAATATATTAATTTTGAAATTTTAATTTTATTATTATATAAAATATTTAAATTATAAAAAAACATTCATAATATTTAAATATATTTCTAAAATCTTTTGAAGGTGAACTAGTTTCATATAAAGCAATTGAAAACTATTTATATTAAAAATTCATAATTAACAACCTTATTAGCCATATTTACATAAATATTTATAAATAAATAAATAAATATACTTATTTCAGTCCAAATACCAAAGTCTAATCTAAATTGTACTTCCATGAACTTCAATTATTAGTTTAATTTTCATTAGCCTTAATGTGAATATTGAAACTTTAGCTAGCCTAGGAGTCATCACAATTATTGGCCTACATTCAAAAAACATTTAGAGTTGGATTGATAGTCAAGAAGATCACAAGATTTCTGGTTAGATTGTGAGATCATGACACTTCATTACACTTGTGATTATCACTCTCATTTATCATAAAAACCTCGAAACTTTGATTGATAGGGTTAAAAGATTATGAACTATTTTTGGTTAGATATCTAAATCCTTACACTACAATATTGATTATAATTTACATTTATCATGGTTTTAGGACCCTTTTTTTGATAAAAAGTAGTCGATGATCTTGTTGATAATACATCCAAATCCAGCTTCTGGGTTAATTTAACCATGGAATTAGTAATTTAATTAGAAGACATTAAATATGATTAATTTTCTATGTATTATGATTAAATACATCACACATTGCAAAATGGTCCTTAATAATATAATTTATTTATTTTACTGCAATAATAAAATACTCTGTTAAGTATTAAGAATGGACCATGCAACAAGGTTCATTATCAGCATACACAATCAAGAAATTTTAGTTACTAATATTATTACAAATAATTAATGATATGGTAAAAAGTGATTTTAGACTACTATTCTCATGTAAAGTAATTTTTATAATTACTTATAAATTTTCGTATATGTAAAATTTCCAAAATTAAAAATTTGAAATCTTAATTTTCATTCAATTAAAATAATAAAATAGAAAAAATGAAGCAATTTGGTCTTAGTTTTATAGATGATATCGTTTCCTTTCAACTAGTCACTTGTTTTATTTTCATTCGTTTCTACGTTCTATAAAGCTTGAGAAAGTTAAGAGCGTATCAACTCATATACCTTAATTAAATATTGTAATTAAATGTGGTTAATTTTAAAATGTAACCGAATTTAATTACGACCTTGAGATATACACATCGTATTACACAACTGTATATAAAAGGTAATTTTTTCTAAAAATAAAATGATATTACTCACAAAATTAATTTATCTACAAGAAAATAAATCATAAGAATTACAACTACAACTTGTTTAATAGATGTAAATTCTAGGGATAAAATATTTATCAATTCGATATAACCCTAAAATCAATATTGTTCCATGGGTAGAACTATTAAAGGGGAAAAAGGCGACCGCGTAGAAATATTAAAGCGAGTCTATAGATATATAACATATCAGGTTGTGGAATATCTGAATGGAGTCACAATTATTACAGTTAAGTTTAATCTAGTAAAAAGATGATAGTAAACTAGTTCATATCTAAGATTGACCTAAAGTCTCAAAAGCAGAAATTACGAAGTACGAAGGCAACGCGGAAAACAAGCAATTCTTCAAAGGAGCCGTTAGATGTCAGATCTGAGAGCCACAATCGAAGGAATTGGGGGCTTGGAACGCACACGTGGACGCGCAAGTCTGCTATCGAAGTCGGTGTGAGTGAAACGCAAGAATGACGGAAAAGAAGAAAGAAGGCTTTCAATATGTCCGTGCAAAATGGTGGCAAAATGACTTCAAGTCACAGAAGAATTTGAAGATGTGGACTTTGTCAACTCAGGGTCATGGAAGGGTTGCAGCTTTTGTGGGATTTGTCTGAACAAAATTGATAGTTCTACGAAGAGAGTTGCCAGCACTGCAATCTGATTAGGTGTATTGTAAATGGGCCAGAGTGAAGGTGGAAGAGAATTGGGGAAAGAGCAGTCTTGTACTAAAGAGTGCATTTGCCGATTAGAGTGGTGTCTCCAAGGAGTGAAGAGGGTTAAACTGAGAAGAGAAGCAGACAGAGAGAGTTGGTATTTGTCTCGGGGAATGCAACAGGAGTGCATACTCTGCGTTCAGTAGAGCCGGGAGGATGAAAGAGCCGGGACAATGAAAGATGCTAGCATTTCCGGTTGAGATGTGTTGTTGCATATGTGATTTTGGCGAGACGATGGATGGTCGAAGAGGAGATGTGTCCTTAAGGGCAAGAGAAGGTTCAGTGGAGGCTTAGTAGAGGACAGGAACGGAGGAGAAAAGCGGCTGCATTTATACTCATCGTGGGAGTGCGGAGATTAGTGGAAAATGGTCACAATGGATGTGGATATGGGCAACAATTCTCTGAGCCCGAGTAAAGAAATTGACGAGCTAAGATATTCTCGGTTGATTTATACACTTGGAAGAGAGGCTGTGCAGGCCATTTATCACAGTAAGGTGCTAATTCTCGGCTGTAAAGGAGTGGGAGCCGAAATTGCGAAGAATTTGGTCCTCTCAGGTGTAAGAGGTCTGGGGTTGATAGACGATGATGTGGTTTCCATTGGTGATTTGTCAGCCCAATTTCTTTTGACGGAAGCGGACGTAGGACGGAATCGGGCGGCTGCATCTGCTGGCAAACTTAAAGAAATGAATCCCTCGGCGGAAATAGATTGCATACCAGCTTTGCAGTTGGAAAGCTGCGTAAGTTCTTACCAGGTGTTTGTGGCAACAACAGGTAACATGCCCTACTTGATGGAGATAAATCTACACTGTCGGTCAGTTGGAGTGCCTTTCATTCTGGCTACTTCTCGTGGACTTTTTTCTCAGGTATTCGCAGATTTTGGTGACAACTTCTGCGTTGTGGATGACACGGGAGAGCCTGCAGGGGCTATTCTCGTGGAAAGCATCACGCAGGATTTTCCTGCAACGGTCACAGTGGTAGAAGAACAAAGGCATGGTCTGGAGGATGGGGATCAAGTTGTGTTCAAGGGAATAAAGGGCATGGAAGAGCTCAACCGTGAGGTTCCATACACCGTTGGTGGGACAGGAACCAGTTCCTTTACCATACCTGAGGATACCCGTAATTATGGTCGGTACATTTCTGGTGGATACTTCCACAAAGTGAAACAGGAAAAACTTGTGCAGTTTCTCTCCTTGGACGGAGCTCTACACGCTCCCAGGTTTTGTTACAGCGATCCTGCTAAGCTATCACGGAATCCTCATTTACATGTCGCTTTCCAGGCTGTCAGTGAGTTTGAGAGGAGAAAGTGTCGGGGAACATCCATTGGAACAGGTCCAAGCGTGATCCAAGAGGAAGATTATGACGAGGTGTTGGTCTACGCTAGAGAAATCTGGGAACAGTTAGGGTTCTATGGAATAAGGGGATCTAGCAATGGAAGTTTTGGAATGGAAGAGATCGCAGAAGTTGTTGGAGATGGGACCAGCATAATTGATGGTATCCCCAGTGCTACTTCCAGTGGAACATCGGGGTTTGGGACTAGTAAAAAGGACCTGGGAGGAGCTGAGGCAGGAAGCTCGAAGGAAGGCAAAGGCGGGAGAAAAGCTGGCAGTCTTGATGAAGAGCTTGTGAAACTCTTGGCTAGAAGCTCCCATGTTGAATTAAGCCCCATAGCCGCGGTAACCGGGGGCATTGCCGCACAGGAAGTCATGAAGGTTGGTTCTGTCAAATATTAATCTCCTGAACAGTATTTCTTCTTAACCAGGAGGCTATTCTCTCTCGTAGATACTTTTGTAGTCCTGAACTTATTTGTTGAGAAATACTTACACGCCCCGCTCACTCCTTGAACTTCTGTACAGTTTGCCAGTGCTTTCCGGAACGTGAAAATGCTGTCAAAACTTATTTCTTGGGACTTGAATGTTCCGCTTCCCAAGCGCTTACATATGATAGAATTTTATCCAATTGAGGAGTGCTATCCATGCCCGCATCATAAATTTTTCATATACATTGATACATCTTCCAAACAAACCAGATACATTCATTCCTTTGGTAGCAACTGGCCAGCGACTGGGTTTTAATCGTCCAAACTGCTTTAGCTATCTGCAGTTCAGTACTTTGAATATATCAGTGGCGTTACCAAGTTACATTTCGATATATTTCTGCAGCAACACCATCCATAAGCTCTCGCATGGTTCCACTCCTCCATTCCCCAGCTAATTCCCTCCCTATTATTTTTCCTTCGCTCTTTGCCTGATTCATGGTTCGACCTCCCGTGTCTACAGTGTTCCTACCCGACTCCAGCCTACGTTTTAACTTTCATCGTTCAGGCACTGCTTACTGGTGGTCTATTACATAACGTTTTATATTTCTCGCATTCGTATGCATAGCTGTTATCTATTTCAAGTTGGTTAATAGTCCTTTCGATATATGTTATACTCAAACTGTTGCAATTATGCCTTTGCTTCAGGTTACATTCGATGCATTCTCCTTTATGGATTTATCACTAGTCTAGCATTGCGCATAGAGTACATCTTGGTTACCGATCATTTGCATTTCATGAGTTCTGAATCACGCGTTCCCAGAAAGGCTTCTGGCTCTCATATACCTATATCAGTGGCGGATCTTAGCCTGCATATCTGGTTTTCCAGAATGTGTATGCACTTGACTATAGACTATGTTTGTTTCCTTCGTCTCTCACTTGCCATCTCCTCTGTTTCCTGGCAGGCGATATCAAGAGTCTTTACGCCTTTGAGTCAGTGGCTATATTTCGATGCGCTGGAATGCCTACCCTCAGTTGCCCCATCCTTAGAAGAGACTACTGCAAGGGGATCACGTTACGACCAGCAAACAGCACTATTTGGAAGACGATTCCAGGATTTGCTTGGAAGTCTTCAGGTATACATAGGACCTATTGCACGCAACTTTCCAACCTTTCCTCATATGATTTGAAAATGTCATAATAATATTTATATTTCTGTGATGCTAGGGATATAATGAAAATGAATTTGTTGGAGAAGTTACAACTAGAAAGCAAAAGCAAAAGCAAATCTCGAATTAACTTATCGATGAAGACCAGATATCTAGGTTTGTAACCAGGAGCCTTGAAGCCAAACTGATGGTGAACTGAAAATAGACGAAGAACTAAGGGTTTAGTGTCTCAAAATGCAGTTTTGATGGTGTTTTTATTAAATCAACTTGAAACGGATGTGTATTTCGGGACATCAACTTCCGTGTGGTCCTTCCGCAAGCCCCCTTGGGTTTGCCGTCTATTTTTCCTGGTCATTGTTCCTGGTCGCAGCTACTCAACCCTGCCAACCTTCCGTATCTGTGTTTTCTTTTCTTGTCAAATTGTTTAGACTGCTTGCGGTTAAACGTGCTCGATGAGAGTCGGGCTTCTAGAATCTTGAGAGAAGTTAGATCGTGGGTATACGTGACCACATACTTCTTACGAGCTGTCGTTTCGTTAACAACATAACACCACGGGGCTATCTTCAAATTTAGCACCATGATGTCTTCTTATCTTTTCAAGAAGAGTGTTCGAATTCGGAAGATTTTGTTTTTAATTTACGATCGAAGAGAGTGAAAGATACGTGATGGGTAATATAAAATCTAGGTTTTTGATTAACTCAGGATTGGAAGAAAGTGTGAGATCAACTTATTCGTGGCAACAGTGGAGATTGAATCCCTTCTACGTATAATCTCGTTGAAGTGTTAGAGCTCTCGTTTTTTCAAGGCAGAGGGAAACATGCCTGTCGAAACGTGCAAGATACGCGGTCAAGCGAAACTACACATGTGCAAGTACACCTTATATTGATATACAAATACATACAACACCATGGTGTTATATACGAGTATTTTTGTAATGTTTTAAAATTTACTTTTTGAATCAACTTTTGTCGGGGACGACATGTAGTTTTCCACGTACCAAAATCTTCCAACTATTTACACTTTCTTTGACAGTGGTTGGTGATAGGTGCAGGGGGCCTCGGCTCGGAAGTGTTGAAAAATCTGGTGATGATGGGTGTTGGCTGTAATCCTGATGGGAATATTACCGTCACAGATATGGACCGTGTGTCACGGCCAAATCTTGTTGATCAGCTTCTTTATCAACTAGACGATCTTGATCGACCGAAGACACCTGCAGCTGCAAGAGCTCTAAGGAACATCAACCCTGCTGCTCAGATTCATGCTTTACAAGAGAAATTTGATGCGGATACAGAGAGCATTTTTGACTCGTCGTTTTTCAAATCAGTCGCAGGTATGAGGTCGATTCTGGTTCGAGTTCCTCACACTATCACAAGTTACCAACCTATTTGTCGCTGACATGTAATTTGTAACTTACGTCGGTACATAATTCTTAATAATATAGCTAATCGGCCGATGTTGTCAGGATTGTTATCAACTGCACCTTTCAAAGTTTGTAAATTTGGGGACCTTGTAGATACTTCTTCAATGAGGTTTGAATGTTCCAAAATGTTGGGAGTAAATCCATACATATTTCAAGAAATACGTAGTTTTGTACGACGGTCTTTACTAGGTTACCACTATGTCAGAGTCAGACGTGGTATAGAACTGGGTTGTTTACAACGGGTTCTTTATTGCACTATACAAAAGCTTTGTATTAATGGACCAAGTGGATTCCAGGGGTTTTCTCTGCTGTGGATAGCGCACAAGCAAGACTGTACATTGACAACAGATGTGTAACACATCGGAAACCCATGATCGACGGAGGAAAGCATGGAACCAAAGGAAGTGTGCAGGTTTGGCCCTGGCATGCCTTTTCCATTGCAGATTGATCATGATTGTTATTCTCTGTTTCGCTTTGCTCCAGAGGACTTGGACACCAGTATACTAAACTTCCAACTTTGGTTAAACCTAGCTCTTGTTCCTAGCCATCTGTATAGACCTGATGGTATGAACAGCTTCTGCACCACTAACTATAATCCCATGTCTCTCAGCATGTATTATAAGATGTTTGAAGTGGCTTGTTATTGGCAGGTGTTTGTTCCGTTTCAGTCAGAGATGTATGCGTCCAGTAACGATCCACCTGAGCATAAGGACATGCCTATTTGCACGCTGAAAAATTTTCCTTACTCAGCGGAGCACACGCTGCAATGGGCAGTTGAAACCTTCGAGGCCTTGTTCAAGAAGCGTCCTCTGGATGTCAATGCGTATTTGTCGAACCGTGACTTTCAAGACTCGATTCGGAAGTCTCCTCCTACATCTCGACTTCCTATACTAGAGACATTGAGGGATGCACTTCTACGGCACAGACCTCTCAGGTTTGTACAATCTGATTTTCCTCGGAGATGAGGTCCTTAGTTTTTCAGTGGTAACTTTTTTGGTTTTTTTTATTTTCTATAATATTCATGATTTATATGAGGTACATGCTGTACTGTCATGATTTGTTAACAATTCAAAAAGTAATCTTACATGCAAGCGCCCCGCTGTTTGCTAAATGCATTCAGATGCAGTAAATAGTTGGTCCGGATTCCATTCTACGTTGGAATCTTTGTTGTTAATTGGCGAAATGATACTAAAAGTTGAAACTTAAACAAAATTGTGTGTCTCTAAACATCATAAATGAGCAGGAAGTAAGCGTTGCTCAATCAATATATATAAATTTTGTTGAAACCTGAAGAGTAACGCCGTATACCAGCGTAGCAGTTTGTTCGGGCAATGAGCAGAAGTAAGTGGCACTTCTCATTGGGAGCAACTTAGATTCTGGTCGGGACTTTAATTCTTACTATCGAATCTTTCTACATATAGTCTTGAAATTGCACGTGTACTTGGCCTTTGCAAGTAAGCAAAATTGTGCTTCTCCACGAAGTTACGACAAAATGCGAACTCTTACACTCATTTTATGATACTTTATTCAAATAGTTTCGCACTTTACAGGAACTTCTGAAATCAACGCTGGAGCACTGTTGGTGGATGCCCCGTGTTATGAGCTGGTCAGGGCAGCTAGAAGATACAGGTTTCAATGTTTTTATATCAATTCATTAATCAGATTTCCTGTGTTTGCAGTTTTGAAGCTTGTGTGCAATGGGCACGCTTGCAGTTTGAAGAACTCTTTGTCAATACTATTAAGCAGGTACATTCATCTGTCGGTTCTGTGTTTGGTGATTGAAGAACTTGCTGCATGTGACAGTCTTGGTTGTCTTGCTTCTTGATACTTCTTAGTTGTCGATATCTGTGTATCTGAATTTGGTCGCAAATGCTTCGACTCACGTCGACGAAGAGTTTTATTACCGTGCAGTTTTTGAATGTAGTTCAACCTGCTTGATAGCAGGCAAAAATGAGTGACATTGTTCATCACTGTACATGTTCACGTAATCATATTCATGACATTCCTCTTGGCAGCTTTGCTTTACATTTCCACCAGGCATGACAACTACCGCCGGAGCACCTTTTTGGAGTGGAACTAAGAGAGCTCCAGCACCCCTCACTTTTGATCCTCTAAATCCGTTGCATCTAGACTTCATCGTGGCTGCCGCCAATCTGCAAGCAACTGTGTACGGGCTGAAAGGTTGCCAGGAGCGCACTGTCTTTCTTGACATCCTTCAAAACGTTGAAGTGCCAGCCTTTGAACCTAGAGTAAGGATTCTCTTTCATCTCTCGTTTATTTTGGTCTCTGTTAAGTGTCCGCATGTGTGATTTGTGCTTGAGGAAACAGGGTAGTTGCTTTGTATTTCTTCGTGCACAGACAACTAGCCCTTTATAGCTCCGCATTTTGGTAACTTACTCGAATCAGGTCTAGTTACAGATGTACTCTTCGTTTGTAATCATCAATATCAATCTGCATCATGTCTCTTTTTACTGGCCTACACCTGTAACTATTGACAGCTCTATATCTAAGTGGGGACCCCGGTCGTTTATTACCCCTTTCCTCATACGAGCTCGTTCATGCCAATGTGAATCACAGGCAGGTGTAAAGATTGCTGTTTCTGACAGTGAATACCGGAATATGGGCAACCAAAGGGGTATGCGACCTGGGTCGGAGGATAGTGCTGCCGTGGAAGCATGCGAAGCATTGCTTCAGGAGCTTCCAACTCCTCCCACACTTGCGGTAATCCAAGTAGATCAGTCGTTTATCTCGGTTGCAGATTGGGACCTATCTCACCCTTTGTGGTCAATAGCCATAGGCACTGCTGCATGTTATTTCAATCCTAGTTACGGTATATGGTGCTGGCTAGTCCCAGGAATGAGAGTGCCCACAGTGGAGTTCGAATCTTCGTTATTGTCGAGTCAGGGTTAAATTTAGCATTGCTGAATTAAAACAGAAGTATATGGGTAGAGCTTAGGTGGACATGTCAAGAGTCTCCACCCATTCAAATGAACTCACAGAAGCATCAAATTTTATCTTGGACAAATAGGTTAAAGGTTAGAACTTTTTAGAATCTAAAGAGAAGGATATGGATAGAGCTTAGGTGGATACGGGTCTTCACGAGTGCAATGAGATTGTCACAAGAATTAGGTTTTATCTTGGATCAAGGAGACCAAAAGAGAAGAGTATATCATTAACTAATAGTACGCAACTAAATTGCAGCGACCAGTAAGATTTCGTCTATTATATCATCTCACATTGAAGGAAGCAGCACAAAATACATAAAGGCACTGTCGATGCCATAGTAACCTTGCAGGTGTTTTATTTGTTGCTTGTTCCGCATTAAGAAATATATCTCATGATAGGACATTGAAGCACAAATTCGTATCTTTTCTTAATTTAGATCAAGGAAGCCAGAGTTTATCATATCTGGACGCAAACGCATTTGTAAAAGCAAGAGGCGAGGTATTAGGAAAACATTTCGTTTAAAGCTTCTGCGAAAGCTGCCCCTTTGAGTTCACACCAGGATACACTTCGTGCATTTTATGAGTTTGATTTTGCCAACCTCGTTGAACGCAGGGTTATCGACTTACACCCATTGACTTCCAAAAGGACGATGAACGTAACTTCCATGCGGAATTCGTCGCCACGGCAGCCAGTCTACGTGCGTGCAACTATGGCATTCCAGTTAGCGATAAACTACAGGTAGAGTGAACGTCCTACCTGCCATTAAATTTTGCTAGTTTTTGATTACAACTTTTGGGTTTATTTGCAATATTCCTAAGCGATTACCATCGTGCTATGTCAGTCCTCTTGTTCCGTGTCTTGTTTGGGGTCATGTTTGAAGACTGGATATGTTTTATCAACCAGTAGTACGTTTGCGTGATTCTCTGCAGCCTCTCCAATCTATGTCACTGTGTTTTTAGTGCTGAGAACGTACGGTTGTGAAAGTCTACTACAGGTAGATTGAGTCGACCGACCTGCCATTAAATTTTGCTAGTTTTCTATTACAAATTTGTCTTTATTCGCAATATTCCAAGGGGATTATCATTATACTATGTCAGTCCTCTTCTGCGTCTCTTGTTTGGGGTCAAGTTTGAAGACTATACATGTACTATCAACCAGTTGTACTCTTGTGTGATTCTCATTTTTCTCTAGCCCCTCCAATCAATGTGCTGTTGTTAGGGTTGAGAACATAAAGTCTCCTAGTGCAGAACGTCACATCACTCTTTGTTTAAGAAAGGATTGTCGTCTTCATAATGATCTTCATGTCGGTGTTGCGTAATAGATCCGTTGTTGGCATAAGCTTTTTTCATGTTCTCTTATAAGCTTCACGGGGCAGAGTCACGGAACGTTACTAGAACCTTGTGAAAATGGGTCAGATATAAATTTTGGTACCATGCCATCTCACGAATTCATGGCAATGATTAACAGGCAAGATTCGTGGGTGGAAAAATCATCCCGGCAATCATAACATCGACAGCAGTGGTTGGAGGGCTAATGTGCCTGGAACTGTACAAAATACTACTGCAAAAGCCTCTTGCAGACTACAAGCACGCATACTTTAACCTCGCTGTTCCTCTATTTACCTTTGCTCAGCCCATCAGAGCTGTACAGAATACTGTGAGTTCTTGTGACAACCTTGACATCCCATTTTGTACCCTCGTTTTGAGAAATGTGAAGAAATCGGTGGTGTTGGAACCAGGGTTAAGACTGATATGCGGTTTGTAAGCAAAAAGGAACAATCTGGTATACTACGTTCTCACGTCACGCTAATGTGCAGGTCGCAAGGCGTCAGGATACTCCGTTGATATGGACCCTGTGGGACAGGTTCGAGATGGAGTGTGTTGGCATGACATTGGAGGCATTTTTGGCCGAGTTCAAGCGTCAGCAAGGACTTGAGGTAATGGATAGTGTTACGTAGAACTGTCATTTATAGTTCCTAGTCGTATCGAATTGTTCGCATAACCGACTTACCTCTCCTACTAAATCTCTTTTTTGTCCACCCTGAACTACACTTGAAACGCTGAGAGGGTGCTTGAGTTACTCCTTCGTATCTTGTCGGCTTGGTTAGGGATGAAATTCCAAATTCGTTTCCTTCCTACTCACTTCAATGGCTACCTACGTTCTGTTCGCAGATAACGATGCTCTCGTTCGGAAAGAGTTTGTTGTATGCGGAGTTTCTTCCCCGGAAAAAATTACAAGATAGATTACCCCTTCCTTTGCTAGAACTCATAACCGTGATTGGGAAAGTAACAATACCTGCCACTGAAAGCAGAATTAATTTTTCGATTTCCTGCACCGATGCAAATGATGAAGACGTTGAGGTACCAGATGTTGTTGCTCGCGTGCGATGATTGGCTAGCAAACGGAGGGACTCCTTAGGACGTCATTGTGGACAAACAGTGCAATAAAACTTCTTGTACATTCACTACCATTTAGAATTTTGGACGCTATATCATCAAGTGAATTTCATCTTCAATGCCATTGGTCGTAGTTTGCATCGTTAAGGGATTCTTAGTCTGCTATTCTTTGCTTGACGTATTCTCTGTGGCATGATGAGTTTCTAGTTGTTCCTTTACCAGCGTGTCGTGCGGAGCTTTTCTAAAACTTCAAGCTTCGCTAAGTTTCCTCCTGATAATTGGAACCTTCCAGACCACTGCATTTACACTTACAGATGATGCACTCATAATAGAACCGTTATAATGTTTTCATGCTACTGATGGACTTCACAGTACCCCAACTTTGGCACGTCGACTTAACGGTATCCTGAGTTGGCAACAGGACTTAACAGTACTTGACGTGGACCTCCGTGCCAGATAAGTCTTTGTTGGCATCGAATATACTAGTTAAAAGCTGAAGTGTTCTTGTATGTGAATTGAATTACGTAGTTATGGAATCATGTTAAGTTCCGAAACCATTGAACTAGGTGACGCCTTCTCGGATGAGCTCCGGAACGTTAGGGCAAACTTCGAAAAAATTCGTTAAATATTTAGAAAATTTTGGTGAGCTCGGCCCGAACTTCTTCGGGGCGAGCTCCCGGGAGATTTGGGCTAGTTTCTGGGAGATAGTTGAATACTTAAAATTTTTGGGTTCGTTGAATGTTTAGACAATTTCTTTTTGTGGAATTCCCTCCAGTTCATTGGCCCTATAAGCAGCGACGTTCAGCTGCATGAACACGTTCAGCCGTCACAGATACCACAGGACCGCTTTCCGACAGCCTTGCAAAATCCTACTCAACCTTTGATAGCTCCTCCATGAAGTTCATTTCGAGAGTTGAGAATCGGCATCTTGACAGAAGGAGCTAGAAAGCGGGTGGCAATATTTCTGACGATAGACTATCATCAAAAGGACTCTGGATGCTGGAGCGGGATACTATGGACGTGGGTGATTGGAGTGAACACCTTGAGGAACATATGCGAGTTCCTGAAGACGCATCTCCGGATGTCGATGCTGCGGTAGTCCAGTCTATCACGTCGTGGTCCTCGATCGAATCCCTTCTCTGCTGGATAAGCTTAAATATTAATATGAAATATTAATACAATATATGTATCCCAGAATTTAAATTCCAATACTGTGCATCGCAGACGATCGTAATACAGATGCAAAATTAAAGATCAGAGTTCCATCTAGTCAAGTTAAAAATCTAATCGTGGACCACTGGCAGAACGGTCCACCTCTCAGTGAAGTTCTAAAGGAACCACACCTGCGATACTTTCTATCCCGTTTCTCTCCCCTGCCTTCCGATATCGGGAGGGATTGGTCGATCAAGTGAAGAAGGAGTCCGCCGATTCTCTCCCTATACTACGTTGAACTTTACATGGAACTTTATAAGAACAAAGTCTGATGTTCGATAATTTCACTGCCAACGTGGACCCATGTCAAGCATTGGGGTACCATAAGGCTTTGGCCAACTTAGGGAACCGTTAAATCGAATGCCAAAGTCGGGTCACTGTTAAGTCCATCTCTGGGTTTCACGCTGGTGAAGACATCAAGTAGATTCATCACGACAACCCGTTGTCGAGAGGGCTTTCATCTTCTCAATCTTGGAGAGAAGTTGTTGTTAATGGCTATTTACACAGTTGGTACTTTTTTCCTCTCGACGGAGCTCCCTTTTAGTGAATCTGAATTGAAGGAGATGCCTGTTCCCAGAAGAGACGAGCTCGTGACTACGTCTACTTAAGTAAATTGCAATGAGGACGAGAGAATCGAGTTATGGACGACGTCTATTTTTCTTACTTCAAACAAGAGAACATGTTTGATGTCGTTTCAGTCCTTCAAGAACCCTTCATTTTACAATAGCCAGTTGAACTCGAGAATGGCCTTCCTTAATTATCCTTCTCTTTGTAATCCAGTCCCACCACAGAAAGTTCTCTAAACTTATTTTGGTAAACCTTTCCGCCTTCGTTTGTCTTTCTCTTCAAATACAACAGAGTTCCTGATCACATTTAAAAGTGTATCACTTGAATTTCTACGAAAACTTGCCAGATTTCTCGCATAAGAATAAGGTTATGATTTTCTTACATGAAAACGAGGTTCTTTTCCTTCTACAATTTGTGCTCTCAAACTGTAGAAGGAATAAGTCACTACCGTCTTCCAAACTTATTGAAATTAGCAAACCTTACACGTTTTGAATATGTAAAGAAGAGGCGACCACATAGAACACAAGAAGGATGGGAAGACCCCATCAAGCCGGACAAGGGAGAGACAAAAGGGGTAAAATGGGGCTAGGTCCCAGTAGTATCGATATTTATGGGAAGGAAGGGAATGTCAGAGCAGTGCAAGGAACCCCCTCCTAGAGCTCGATGCCGAATAAAACCATGAACGTCGTGTCGTTGGTTCGACTGCAAGACATACATATTCTGTGCCGGCAGAGCTTATTCCATACTTACCTGGGCGGGGCCCATCGCTGATCCGGAAGGGCGATGACCTAGGACAAGCTGCGCCATTGCACATCGGCGGGGCAAGTTCTAGCATTTCCCCAAGGGGAAAATGCACGTCATAATTTGTGGCAGCGGAGAGCTCGCGCTCGCGCGGCCCTCCACCAAAGAACATCAAAACAGGATTCAATGGTAAAGGTGTAGATGCTGAACTGTCCATCGTCTGGGATCTACTAACAGACTTTTCCGAAGAAATCTCAGTCCGGAAGTAACATCAAATGGAGCAACAGCAACCTTGACAAATTGGCTGTCCAACCTCATGGACAGAAAACCCACAAGCCGTAATGTGAAGTATGATGGAATGTAAGGTGGGTTTCTACATAAACGCTGATAACATCTGAATGAGATTGCTTACGATGAAGGGATCACGTTTAGTAAGAAATGTGGTGATCGAGTTACCCGTTCAGCGCTTAGATGAATGTTTGCATCTTGGTCCTCGCTAGCACATGAATTTAACAACCCACACGCGTTCATTTGAAGAACATTTGAAATGTTAGGCGGGTTTCTACATGAACGGCGATGAGAGCTAAATGAGATTGTTCACGTGGAAGTGAGGACGTTTATTGAGGCATGCGGTGATCGAGTTTGGCGAGTAGATGGGTACATAATTTTAATGGAAGGAGGGAATTGATTAGTCTCTTGTAGTAAAATTATCTCAATACTCAATGTATGATATGCATATGTTGGGTGGTTAATCTCTTTGAGTTGAAATATCCCCGTACTTAAGATATGAAATGTGTGAAATGATGGGCTGTGTCATTGAGTGGAAGTGTTAAACAGGTCCGTTTCATGCATGATAGTAGATGATGAGTGAGTTCTTTTCAGGAGTGAATGAATCATCATGAATTGAATATGCTCCCCACGGGTTTCCCACCTGGAGCTTAGTATCTGACAAGTACATTCTGTTCTATTAGACATGATCCCAATGGCTAAGACACGAAGAAGTCCCTCGTGCCGAGGTCAGTGATGGTGAATCTCTTTTTGAGTTTTGAGTGACCTCCACTCTCGGACACTGCATCAGTCAATGACACGTGAGGAGGTCAGTGGATGGTGAATCTCTTTTGAGTTTTGAGTGATCCCGACTATCGGACACTGCATCAGCACAGACGTCAAGGGGACATAAAAGAAGGCATGAACCACAATGACTTAGCTGAGAGGATCATCTCAATTGGTAGAGTACAACAAAGTCATCAGTAACTGACATCCATCGGAAATCCCAGCCTAAGCGCTTAGACTGAGGGAAATAACATATCGACCCTTCATGTCTTTAAGATTATACACTGGACATCAAGGACAACAGAAGTTCCGACATTTCGTGTAATTTCCTTCAAATTTGATCAAATCTAGCTGGTCTGGAGATGAGGGAGCCGCACCTCTTTAGGTTAATAACCAAACCAATTTGACCCGTTGATCCAGGTGGAAGCAGCTTGCCGTTTGCCTCCATCCAAGGTAACCTTGAGTCTTGGGTTTGCTTTGTATGATGAATCACATGTAAGGTCAAGAATGCGTTAAAATTCATTCAGTAAATGCATGCATCCTATATACAAATAAGTGATCATAAGTGATCGCTTGCTGATAATCCACACCTACTTTGAAGTTCTTTTAGCCCAAATCCAGGCTACGGTAGTGATGTAATGGCCTTGAATTTCCTAGAGGTTGGTCTCTTTCGTTCCTTGGAAGATCTCATATATTTGGCGAATTTGGATAGACATGGAAGATATTGTGGTAGGACACAAATATATTGGACACCATTATCCACTGGAGGTTTGAAGAATATTCAGGTGAAGCTTTGGTGGTATCAAACCACTTTATGAAGCAAAAGGTTTAACTCAAGCTTGAATTGGTAGCCATGTTTTACGGCATGAAAGGTAATAGAAATGCAACGAATAGATAGAAGAGTAGAACCCTTCCAGGCAAGGCAGAAACCTCCATTCTATTTGCATCGATGGACTTTGTATGCAAGGCCTCAAGACTTATTCAGAGCTCGTGATATCTAAGTGGGGCTGGCCTGAAGAAAGAGATCAGGTGTAGGACACAAATACATTGAACACCATTATCCATTCGAGTTTCCAAGATTACTCAGGCGAAGCTTTGCTGGAATCAAACTACGTTATGAAGTAATAGGTTTGACTCAAGCTTGAATTGGTAGGCATGGTTTACGGCATGAAAGGTAACATAGTTGCAATGATTAAATAGAAGAACCCTTCCAAGCACGGCAGCAACCTCCATTCTATTTGCATCGATGAACTTTGTATGCAAGGCCTGAAGACTTATTCAGATGTGGTGATATCTAAGTTTGGCTGGCCTGAAGAAGGAAGTATGAGGTCAAGGAAGACCTAAGCGCATGTTTGACTAGATGCGCTAGACCACCACACTGAAACTGTTCCATTAACAGGCATGGTTTTGGAATTGGTAGGCATGGTTTACGGCATGAAAGGTAACATAGTTGCAATGATTAAATAGAAGAACCCTTCCAAGCACGGCAGCAACCTCCATTGTATTTGCATCGATGAACTTTGTATGCAAGGCCTGAAGACTTATTCAGATGTGGTGATATCTAAGTTTGGCTGGCCTGAAGAAGGAAGTATGAGGTCAAGGAAGACCTAAGCGCATGTTTGACTAGATGCGCTAGACCACCACACTGAAACTGTTCCATTAACAGCCCCATTGTTTGCAGGTAAGTCCAGTGAAAATCTTCCTGGTGCTGTTAAGATATAATTGATCAGTGTATATTATAAGGGTATAGCTGACTCGAAAATTGAAAATGCTTCAGTGCACGCAATATCCCTTTCCGACCTGACCCTAGTGAAATAATAAAAAGATAATTACACACGGCATCGTGTCCAGACCAGGACTGCGCTTGCTCGTGGTCAATTTCACGGACGATGCGCAAGGACAGATGAGTGAACTTGAATAGGTCGGGACCAAGAATGGAGGCGCAAAGCGCAGAAACGCTACTGTCAGAAGACGTAATCTCGAATGCAACCTGAATGGATCCGAACTCAGAGCCTATGATCACTGGAATACTAAGACATCCATGGAGAAGGAACCTCGCTATCTTAAAGAAAAAAACACAAGGCAGAGAGGAATACAACACGATTCATAAAAGTTTGAATGGGAAGTTCTAGCTATCGCACGTAATATGTAAAATATGACCAATAGAGACCAATTTGAAACTCGTTCTCTGAGCTAGTAGAGGCCAAATAATCAGGATTGAAGGGTGTGTATTATAAACAAATGCTTCCAATCAATGTACAGACATATTTCACAGCACTCTGGAACTTTCGTAGTCGGTGGGAAAGCTTCTAAATATCAACTTGTTCATTAATTCTGGACTAATCCAAACCTTCACGAAATTTCAAAATCAAAAGTTACCCAATTTATGTATTCAAGAATTCAGATTTTTAAACTGAACTGATTGGATATTTGGGACGAATTACTGTATTGCACTATATTTTAAATAAAAAAGGATTGATTTTTCAATTTATTTTTATCCCATTGAATTTAATTCAAGGATAAAATAATATTTAAGTCCAAAAATAAAAATACAATAAATAAATAAAAAATATAAAATGCATACAAATTTATGCATATGTGTGTAACTTAACTATGCTTACGTCTCAGTAAGAAAGACAACAAAAATAGACTAAATAACCAAAAATAGATCAACTATATTTGTTACTTTGTGCAAATAAATAATATCATAAGATATCCAGAATATCTAATACACAAGACAAATTCGTAAATTTGAATCAAAACATATTAATATGTTTCCCATATACTATAATATAATGTAAAGTTCAAATACACTCACATCATAAAAAATAAAAGATGTATTAATTTAAAGTCTCAAATAAGTAAAAAATATATGTCATTAAACTTAATTCTATCTAGTATATCTGAGCTAGATTATATCTACGACTCCACTTCAAGCAAGAAAATCTAGTGCTAAAAATTATTTGGTACTTGCCTTTGAGAAAGGAACTTAACCCCTTTATGCTTGCCTTTGATTTAAAGCACCATTTGAACTGTGCATCTTTATGTAAGTAGATAAAGAAGTTGTAAATTATTTATATTGTAAGAAGTTATTTAAGTTGTAATTTTGCAGTAGATTTCAAAAGGAATATAAAAGATCTTTATTAGTGCACTGAAGACTTGACCACCCATTATATCCTTACCAAAGGATCTTTCTCCTCTAACTTTTGTACACAATCAACGTATTGTTACATTGATTATGTACAAATTGTTACATATAAGAAGTATTGGTTGAATGGTACTTTGGACCTCACTATCCTATTGGACTTGTCGTAGTTGATAAGTCTTCTCTTTATTTACCAAATTGAAGGTTCTCCCAATCCACATACAATATTCTGAAAGAAAATCTTTGACAAGTCAAATGACCAACAACGGGCCTCATAATATCCTCCAATCGCACAAAAAAAGAGCAAAATTGTCAACTTGGTGGATCAATAAAAGTCTCTTGGTATTCTTCAACAAACATATGTGCAAATAAATCTAGACTTTAAAACTAATGAAGATTCTGTTATGCTTAACATGGTGTTCAAGTGAGTACCTTGATAAGCCCTCGTTCGCCCTTGGTTAAAATCCATCTTCCAACTTTTGCCCTACTTTCACATGTCTTACACCACCTAGAGATTGAAAAATTGATGGAGTTTCTCCCAATATACTATGACATAATCTAGATATTTGTACTCTTTTCTATGGAATCATCTTTAACTTCTTTCAAATATTTTAAATAGTTTTTGAGATAAATAAATACGTCGTTGGATTTCGGAAGTTTATTTATCATAACCTTGTACATTGGTTCACTAGGTAATCTAAGAATTAAGTTTGTTTTGGAATTAGGATAATTTCTTCCGTAAGGACTGCATTGTTTAGGTAACCAAGGCATATTAGAACGTTTGCACTTCACATATCAGAACATTGCCTTGCATGCCTAAGATGATAGGTAATCGTTTCTAACTACCTTTTGCTTTTCCATATAATCTTCAATATAAGATCTAAAATCAAGAATGTCTTCCATGAAAGAAGGAATTGCTCCTTGCTCTCATAGTTTTGGTAGTAAAGATTTAGACTAAGCGTTGCATCAATGTAGGGTTATCTTTATAAACAAGAGTCTTATCCATCAAAGCATCAATCCTGTTATGAATATGACCAACCATAAACAAAGCCATCTCAATAGTGATAAAATACCTCTAGCAACAAGTACACTCATGAAAGCCATAACAAAACAAATTCTTATCTTTTGATGAGATACCCAACTAAATGAGTAGATGTTCTAGAGAGAACTAATACACAAGTATCAGTCTTTGCTCCATTTTTTTGGGTAAAAGGAAAATCAACAAAGAGAATAATGACTCATACCATGGACATTGAGATAAGTCTTCTCCAAACCCTTGTGTTCATCAATGCATTAAGTAGAATATGTGCATATAAAGGTAAGCAAGATTGTAGTGTTACTGAATATCAAAATCTCCAAGTCGCAAAACACCCAGTCAATAAGCTCTTAGTGTAGATGGTATCACCAACCATCAAGCAACCAAAGCCAAATGTACAGAACAACCAAGACTATAACTATTTGTAAACATATTAGTCAGGTTAATAAGTCATGGTTTGTAGCTATACTAGAGAAACTTACACTTGCTCAAAGTGCAAGAGACCAATAATTGTTTTGATCTATTTTATTATGGATGATAGAAAGATGTTTTGTGTTTTTAGCTTGTGCAATTTCATTTTTTGCATAGATAATATTATGCTTAGATTTTTGAGTTTTTAAGGGCACAAATACCATTCCAACTATGTCTTCACATTTTGGTTTCTCTCATGTCAACTTCATCTTGAGGACTTTACATTTCTCTCACTTTGTAGAAGCACTACATTCATGGAGCTGATTTTCATAAGTATTCATCTACGTAGTGTACTACTTTGAGCAAGATCCACCTCACTCTAGTCAATTCTATATTTGCCTTAAAATCCTCAAATACTTCCTTGATTATGTATTATGGAGGCAACCAAGAGACCAAACTATCAATATCTCTATCTTGGATATTATGTATAATATGGGAAGCAATTCACTAAGAGAGAAATAGGAATGTGATGGCTTGTGCAACAATGGAATAAGTCCACAATTTCCTCAACACTTTATTACCATAGAATTCAACTTCTACACCTAGGATCTAGCAATTTTGATTAAAAGAAGTTATTACAAATTAGAGAAATTATAATTTCAATGAGAAGATTTCTTGTAGTTGTTTGTCTTAGAGAAATATGAGCCTTGTTGTACCTTTTGATAAAATAATCATCAAAAAGAAAAATGTATGTTTTGTAAAACTGTTGAAGTCCATTGCATACAATATATGACAATCCAATGTCATCTTGTTTACAATATAATAGCAAGAAATAGGTTGTTCACACAAGGATATGCATTGGAATGGCTAAATTTGAAGAGAAGTATCATTATTGAAAATCTTTATTATTACCTATTTAACCTCTTGTGCAATAACCACTCCCAAAAGGGTGTAGTGTCACCCCTTGTGGTGCACTAAAATAAATAAAAAACCTAAAATATTTCACTTAAGATACATTCTAAATATTTCCTAAAAGTGATGATTCAATCAACTCTAAAGTAGCTAATTCTACTACAAATACATTAACTCCAAAGAATGTGTTTTATCCTTCATATATATCCTTATGGCACAACTCCAAAGGAACTTTGCATTGGTAGTTATTCTTCACTTTTTCTTTTGTGGTACTTCTAATACTACAATTCACTTAAGGCTAGTCAAGGCATTACTTCACTCCTTCAAAACTACCAAGGATCCCAAACCCTAGCCACAAGTACCTATCTCTTTTAGCTAATAGGTAAGGTTTCTAATACAAAGATCCAAATAGTTGCTCAACAAAGGCATAGAACCAATACCCATAATTTAAGCAAACATGACAAAGAGATTTTGGCCCTTTTTCTTTATTGCAGAAAAGTGCAATCACATAGAAAACATGAGGGATGGAAGACCCCATCAAGCTACAAAAGGTAAAATAGGACTAAGCTCCAATAGTAGTCTAGATTATAGAGTCCCAATAGATTCTTTTGCTTTATTCATGTTTAGCTTTAGCTCTTGACCAAAGAGAGAGACAATTATGCTCAACTCTTCAAAGGACAAAATGATATGTACATGAAAATGAAGCCTTAAATAGTGCTTCTTGTTCCTAAAAAAATATATCTGATGGTTGAGGAAGTGCAAAGATACACCAAGATTGCACTTCTTGCATCTATATTGTGCATTGGAGATTTCCATCATTTTTGGCTTACATTACCTTGCTAATCTATTCATTGCCAACTCACTAACAAGTGTCATAGAAAAGTGTTAACTCCTTTCCAAAGAAACTGTACTTTGTTGTCTTTGGACATCTTCATCCTACTCCAAAGATCATACAACTACAAAGTTATTTACAATTACAAAGAATCTTCATTTAGTAAAGGTTCTTTGGTACAAAACTACTACAAAGAAGTAACCTCACCTCTCATTCTCCTAAGGAGGTTTTTAGTTCTCTCCTTGTAATCTAAGAGATCTACCACTATAGTATCACAAGTTTCTTGGAACTTTCTTTCTACATGATCCCTTAGTTTCAAGGATAGCTGATCAATCTTTGAGTCTTTGTAGATGTGATCACCTAGAGAATTTGAGCCTATAACTTCAGCTCATGAAGCTTGGCTTTATCCTACCTACCATGGCTTTGTCCTTAAGTTCTATCCATTGATCATGAAGATCTTCTAAATTGATAATCTTTAAGTTTTTTTCTTTGGAGTTTGTTGCTAATACAATGACTTTGGCAATTACTTCTTGAATGATCTTCTATTGGTTTGCTACACTTTTCTCCTTTTCATTTGTAAGTTATTCTTGCAAGGCATTGATTTGAACTACTACCTACTTTATATACTTGGCCATTTTTTACTCCAAAGTGAATATACTCACCTTCTCACTCTCCAACTTACCTTGGATGTATGCTTTCTTTGCATCTTTCTTCTATAGCTCTTCTTTGTATTCTTGTTGCTTCTGCTTCCCATACATTGAAAGAGCACTCAGTTCTCCTTGTGGTCTTTGGATGTCTTTTGCAAAGGTTTTTTTATTCTACTACTTGCAAGATATTATATTTCTTGACCTCATGGTTCTCCTACACAAATGCATTACCTTCTTGTGCTCTTCTTTATAGAGTTTCCTTCTCTTCTCCAGATCTTCCTTCTATTTGGCCATCTTTGCCTTTCATATGTACTTGTTTGTATGTAATTGCTTCACCAATAAAGTGTAATCAATTTCATTAGACCATGCTTCTTTGTATGCAAAGTGATCATTTGCAAGAACCTCAAGGCTAGTCCTATTAAATTGATGAATTTTTTTTGCTCCATCCGTAATAGGGGGTGCCAAAATCATAGTGACTAGTCCTTCTTCTTCATGGTTAGGTGTTCTTGAAGCCTCACCTTTGATGTCTACTCAATCTTCATCTTCTCTTTGAGCTTTGTTATTTAGATCTGCTTGGCTAAACTTGTAGGTTCTTTGGGATGAAGATCTTCTTGGTCTTTGGCCACAAGCTCTTTGTCCTTGTTTTGCACTTCTTCCCATGGAGTTGACTCTACATCAACATAGACTTCTCTATCTTTTCTTGAATTTTATTTTGTCTCTTGAAATGTGAATTACTCCTCATCTTCTTGGTACAGACTTCTTGGGAGAGTTTCAGGTCTTGTGCGACAAGTCTTTGATTGATTATTGTACTACGTCCCGAGATCACCTTGAGGAAAATGGCTTAGCAAAGAGAGTGGTTCAGATGGTGAAGAGAGGATAGCAAAAGTATGGTTTGTAGAGAAGCCACTTGGGAGATTGGGATCTCTAGTTACCTTGGTTGGCCATGGGCTATTGGTCCAGCTGGCAAGCCTCCTTAACATCCTTCTCTCCTTAATTTCTATTCTATGGATGAGATCCAGATTTACCTATAGCAATTTGTCAAGATGCTACTATAGTTGTGGACTTGGATGATCCAAACATATGGGTGAGTGCATGTTCTCAACATGCATAGATCTTTTAGAGAGTGATACCAATGGACTTTGAGAACTTGGTGATTGCTCAACATAGGATTGCCTTATGCTATGCTAACATTTGAGGAGGAAGTTATAGACCCTTGATCTGTTTATTTCATCCAAGTGACTATGTATATTACAATAGACAACATTAACAACACTTGATTTTTCTACAGGCCGTGCTATCTTGAGAGTGTACAAGGTTTTGCCATCTGGAGTCCTTGTGTTAGAAAGACATGATGGTGTATTTTGGAAGGATTATGTGCACAATTGTGCGTAATACCACCTCCCAAATATTGACAGTACTATGGACCCAAGGTTGGTACTTGTACGTGCAGGCTTTCGATCTATGTTATGCGGCTCTTCTAGTAGAGCTACTACTACGTTAGTATGTGCTAGCTACTTGAGAGGATGACATATGGTATGTTTGACTCCTCCCCTCATGGTGGTTCCTCAAGGACAATGGTTATGTCCTAGATGTACTTGATCTATAGCTACTTCATCCTTTATATGGTATAGATTGTAGACAAACAACTAATGATGGGGCTTGATAGCACCCAGTCTCTCAATCTTTGCCCACCATAGGGTATACCATATACTTGGAGAAGATGGTTGTCTAGAGTTAAATGAACCTAACCGCCAGCTAGGAGGTGATTATGACACTTTAGATTTCATTTATGACTTATGTGTGCATTGTGCTTCTATAGTGTATGATGTTGATAGCAATGTATGTTATGTAGTGATATATATACACACAATAACTATCACACCATTTGTAGCATCACACCTAGATTGCTTGGAGCTAAAGTAGTAGTGGTATTTTGGGGTAGTTAGAGGTATTTTGGCAGTTACTCATAAACTACTTGTTGACAATCAAATTTCATGTTTGGAGTACTAACTACATGGTGGGGCCTACAATCACTTGCACCATTCACACTATTAGTGGGACCATTAGGGTTGGAGACCTAGGTCAAGATCAATTGGTATACTTCCAAAGTGTAGCTCCAAAGAGTTCACTTCTTTGATATTGAACCTTCGAGTTCTTGGCTATGGTGAACAGATGCCAATGAGCATCACCTAGTATCTCTTAGCTAGAGTGGGTGTGGCTTGAATATAATCAATATCCAATTGTTGGCAGATTGTTGAGTGATGAATCAAGTACTGATCTAATTGAGTGTGATTTGAGTTGAGAACAAACTGATTATTGGAGCACTTTAGAGTTCATGTATGACTTATGTGTGAGTTGTGCTTCTATAGTATATGATGTTGACAACAATTTATGTTATGTAGTGTTGTATATATAAACAACATGGCATCAGAGCTGGTATTTTAATCCAAGAGAGTGGATCACCCTTCTTGGAGGAACATGGGCTACTAAGATTGAGTGATTTTGAGAGGAGAAAATGTAGTGCAATTGATAGACTCAGGATGGGATAGAGGCACTTGAGGACAATTTCTGCATCCCACTTTCTATTCTTGAATCCATTCCACATCAAAATTATGTACATCTAGTGTGATAAAGTGAGAGTATATCTTATTTATCATTTTGGAGTAGGGCTCATACACATAATGATGAATTCACTAAACCCGGTGATTTTACCTATAGTGATATACAATAGAGAGTGAGATTTGACAATCTATATTTTGTAATAATGCAATGGATCTAAATATACTAAATCCTCTTCCTTTCCACTTGCAAGTAGAAATACGTTATATAGTTAGACCAAAGGTGATGTTTAATAATTTCATAAATCCACAACTTTGGTGAGGAATATTATCAACAAGTGATAGCCTTTGAGGTCCCAATGGTAGTTCCAATAGTCTTTGCCTCTTCTTGAGAAATCATATTAACCCTCTATTGATGTAGGAAGTAGAAATTGAGTGTTTACCATGTGTACAAATCATGGAGTTGCAATTGCAAGATTTGATGCTAGGAATGTAAGAGATGTTCAAGAGATCAAGATGATAATGGAGGCATTGCAAAGTCAAGTACATACCTTCAAGAATGATTAGGTAATGCAAGAAGGGGAACCATCCCAAAACCCAAAACCAATAGCCAAAGTACTTGGAGAGTTACTCATGCTAATGACACTGACCTTGGTAAACAATGAAACCACATTGTTACTACAAATGAAGAAGATGTGCAACATCAAGCCTTACAAAGGAATAACATTCTATAGGAGTAGTAGATTTCAAGAATGAATCAATACTTTTGATTATTCACAATTGAGATCACTAATCATTCTGTAGGCGTGTTTGCATGTGGGTACTTGAACGATAAAGCCCTCACATGGTACAATGCTTAGGAATGATCATTATTGGCAAAAGTAAGAGAGATCACTTGGATGGTAAAGCAAGAAGGGCTACTAAAGAATTTCCAACTTGTGGATATTGTGCAGATGGCCCTAGGAGTCAAAGAAAAAGAATAACATACAAGAGTACATGGAGGTATTTCTTGATCTACATGTTGTGATAAATGATATGAGTCTAGTAAAAGCTCTTGACAATTTCAAGTGGTGGTTAAAAGAGAAAATTCACCAAGAGATAATGGTACAAATCCTTGCAATATTTTTGAAGCCATTGCTTGCACTGAAAGAATAGTAGGGGCGCTTGGAGGAGGTGAAGAGGTAGTCTCAATGCAACACTATTGGGTTGAGAGACCTCATTTGGCAGACCAATTCCTATGGAATTACGTAACATTCAATTTTGAGACCAAGAAGCATGACCGCTCCAAGGAGAATAGAGATGGGTTGAAGAAAGAAGAGATGGAGTCCCACAAGGAGAAGGGCTTGAGTAAAACAGCAATGTTGTTATAATTGCAGCCAAGTTGGGCACATACCCATCAATTGTCATATTCATCTTCCTAGAAGCCTTCAATCTCCTACAAGCAACCTTTCAACAACATGGGGAGATGAATTGAAGAAGATGATGCTAAAATCACATAAAAAAACTAAGATCACTAGTAAATGTACCTCATGACCTTACTAGCTCAATGGAGAAGAGTAAATGCAAGGGGAGGAAGAGGACAAGTGCGCAAAGGTTGAGGAAGACAAATGCACAATTGAATGTTGTAAATGGAGTCCTAGAAGGCAATCAAGTGAGAGTATTGATAGACCTTGGAGCAATAGAGAATTTTGTGTCTTGCTCTATTGCAATAAGGTTGTGGATGGAACTAGAGAAATATGAGAATGAAGAAGTAGAGTTACCTAATGGTCAGACCAAGATGATTGAGTTGTTACCTAGAAAGGTAATACTCTTTCTATGAGAGTATTAGGAAGAAATTGAGAGATGAGTAATATGGTTAGCTCATTATGATGTGATCTTAGGCATGTCATGGATGGAGCACTACAACCCCATGGTCGATTGTAGAAAGAAACTAATGAGAACTAGCAAATGGAAGATCATTGGAGTTAAAGAAAGATTAGAAAGGAAAGAACTACCTCTCTATGTTAGAGAGACAATAACTATTGGGAAGACAAATTGATGTTTTAGGGTCTAATAAGAGAATTTTAGAGTACATAACTCAATGGACAAATTTTAGAAAATTTGAAAGATATGGTCAATGAATTTCAATATGTTTTTCTAGATGATTTACCCTTAAGATTACCACCAAAAAGGAAAGTAGATCATGAAATCAAGATACTTCTGGGGAAGACATCTCCTTGTAAGGTCCCATATCACCTCATGAGTTAGAAGGATGTAGGGCTCAAATTGAGGAGATGTTATAGAAAGGGTTTATCCAACCCAATGTATCACCATACACGGCTCTTGTCTTATTGGTGAAGAAGAAATATGGTACAATGCGCATGTGCATTGACTACCAAGCCTAAATCAAAAAATAGTGAAGAAAAAATACCCATTATCCTGTATGTGTGACCTATTTGATCAACTCAAGAAAGCAAAATACGTCACCAAACTTGATCTGTGGAGAAATTATAACCAAATCAACATTGCGGAGGAAGACATATACAAAATTACTTTTCAAACAAGGTATGGTCACTTTGAGTACCTGGTAATGTTATTTGGCCTCACTAATGCACCAACCACTTTCATGAGTTTGATGAATGATATATTTTGTCCATACTTGGATAAATCTATTATCTTTTTCTTGGATAGTATCTTAGTCTATAGTAAGAAAATGACAAAACAAGCAGCATTTGCAAGAAGTCCTCAAGATTCTATGATAGAATCAATTTTATGCTGAAATCTCAAAGTGCGAGGTTGGCAAGTATGAAGTAGACTACTTGGGTGTAATACCAATAGCTAGATATATCATCTAAAGTTGAAAATTGGCTTGGTAACATTTGGAAGGATTTTATGTATGATAGGCTAGGTAGATCAAATAGGGGTGCCACCAAAAGAGTACTTCTACTAATAGAGCAAGAGCCAAAAATAGCTTAAATTTGTAATACCAAAAAAAGCTAGACATATTATCTAGAGGTGAAAATTGGCTTGGTAACATCTGGAAGGGTGTTATGCATGATGGGCTAGGTAGTTCAGATAAAGGTGTCACCAAAAGAGGACTTCTACTAATAGGGCAAGAGCCAAAAATAGCTTGGAAACTTTGGAGCCAATTTTGGAGGCTTTAAAAGGATGAATTAGACATGAAAAATGTGAAAATTCTTAAACCTAAGGCAAAAAAGGTTAGCCTTTCCTCCTCCATGATTTGTCTTTTCGGGAGCTTTCCAATGGTACCTCACCTATGCAATTTGGAGATCCTTATAAGAAGATTCCTTAAAGATTTCCTTTGGTCAAAGATGGTTTGACCAACTAGATAGGATCGGAACCAACATGTCACCCATGTATGCAACCAATCTAACGGCAGAGTTTTGCTTACAAGGCACCAATCCATGTATGATCCAAGGGTGGAGCTTCCTTTGGAAGTTAAGTGTGAAATTGTGTGTTTCTTGTTCTATGTTTCTCTTTAAGTCTCCTATCTTTGGAAGACTACATTGAGGCATAAAGTAAGTGTAGAAGGTATCCAAGTGTTAATAGATAAAACAAAGGTCATTCAAAATTGGGGTGGTCCAAAAGATCAAACTCAACTCAAGAGTTTTTTGGGACTGAAGGGATTCTATCATCAATTTTTCAAGGACTTTACCAAGGTCACATAACCTCTAACTACACTACTTGGCAAGGAGAAGAAGTGGATGTGGCAAACCACACAATAATTGAAAGACACATTACTACATGCACCAATCTTGAAATGGTAAATCTCAAAAATGTCCAATCAAGCTAGCTATAGATGCATTAGGCATTGCAATAGGAGCAGTCTTACAACAAGAATGGAATGACGGATGGCACCCAATTTCATATTTCTCTCTAAAGTTGTTACTGATATAATACAAATATCACACCACCACAAAAGAAGAGTTGGCCATTGTCCTTGCAACTAAGCATTGGAAGAAATATCTTAACAATAAGGCATTTGTAGCGGAGATAGACCACAAACCTCTAGTCTATCTCAAGACACAAAAAGATCTATCTTGTCAAGAGATTTAGTGGGCAGAATGGAGACAATAGTTCAACATGACAAGCACATATGTGGAGGGCAAGAAGCGACTTGTAGATGCATTCAGTCTGATGCCTATGGCAAAAAATCTGGTGGTAGAGATCAAGATGAACCTAAAATTCTGGCCAAAGATTCTTGCTACTATGAGAATTGACCCACATATTATAAGAGCTCAATCATCCAAAGGTGTAACCAATACTCAAGGACTCACCTTTCATGATGGTAAGTTATGGATCCCGAATGCCTCAAATAGAAGAACTACCACCTTAGTGAAATATCATGATTCCACCATTAGAGGTCATGTTGGAGTGGATAAGACCTTAGATGCAGTCAAACGCCATTACTATTGGCCTAAGATGAGCAATGATGTGACAAAGTACATTTGAAGTTGTCTACTTTCTCAACAAAATAAAGCTTCTAGTCAAGCTCCTACATGACTCCTTCAACCCTTCTCTACTCCTAGACAATGTTGGGAATAGGTAAGCATGGATATGGTTTGTGAATTGCCCAAGATAACCTTAGGGTTTGACTCCATCTTAGTCTTAATCGATTGACTCAACAAAATGATTCATGTGCATCCTATCACCAAGGATGTGATTGCTCTTGATTGCTACAATTAGCTCAATTGTACTTAGCTGTAGTCTTTTCTCACCATAGCTTGTCTTGAGTACTCATCACCAATAGAGGTACTTAATTCACTAGCTTTTTTTAGAGAACACTCTTTGGTGTCTTCAAAACCAAAATGGCCATATCCACGGCTAACCATCCACAAACTAATGGACAAACAAAGTGGGCTAATCATGCTATTGAGAACATGCTCCAAGGCTTCACTTTAGATGAGCAAGAGAGGTGTAATACCTTACTTCCATTAGTGGAATTTGCTTATAATAATTCAATGAATGCATTCACACAAGTCATACCATTCTTAATCATGTATGGAGAGCATCCTTTCACACCTTTGAACTTGATGAAGATCCATCCGGTGGCTACCAAGGTTGATAATGTCAACACTTTTGTTTCTAGAATCCAACATGATGTGAAGAATGCCAAGCATAGGTTGTAGATTGTCCAAAATTGACAAAAATAGTACGTAGATGCACATTTTCAACATATGGAATTCAATGTTAGGGATCAAGTTTGGCTATCTACAACTAACCTCACTTTAGTTGGCCCTCAAAAGCTCAAACCTTGTTTTATTGGACCTTTTCCCATCCTTCATCAAATTGGCATAATGGCCTATCACCTTGAGCTACCACCACACATGAAGATCCATCCAATGTTCTCTATTTCCTTACTATGCAGATATGCACCTTGATTTTGCCACTTTCCTTCCATACAAGAAGTTAGACCTTGTCCAACACTCATTGATGGCACGAAGGAATATGAAGTCAAATGCATTCTCCATAAATGCATCCGTGATACCCTCCATCTATCCATGAATATCTTGTACATTGGAAAGGGTACCCATTATTGGAAAGGGTACCCATGAAAGCCTTTTCTCCCATTAAACAAATGAATTAGGCCTCAAAAATAGAAAGATTCCTCCTCCTTTGGGAGAAAAGGCTTTCATTCTCCCCCCACTATTTGTCTATTGAGAGCTTTCCAATGGTGTCTCACCCATATGATTTTGAGCTTCTTATAAGAAGATTCCCTAAGGATTCCTTCCAAACAAACTTTTTTGAACAACTAGATAGGACAAGGATTGACATGTCAACCATCCATGCAACTAATCTAAAGTTGGAGCTTGTTAACATATCACCAATCCATATATTTGATCCAAGGAGTTTCCTTTGAGTGGATCCTCTTTGCTATATAATAAAGACAAGATGCTCTTTTGGTGCATTGGAGTATTGAGTGTTGAAGCTTTGTGTTCCTTCTCTTGTGTGTCTCTTGGGGTTTCTCTTGTCCTCAAAATATTATATCAACTTGCTTTGTCTTTTCATATGCAAATCCACCTTGTCTTTCATGTTTCCAAGTTGAAACTCTTTGTTCTAATCCATCTTCCTTTTCTTCTTGTGTCTAACTCTCTCCTCCTCCCATCCTATAATACCAAGAGCTAGCCATATGATCTTGATGTGAAATTTGGTTTAGTAACATCTGGAATGATGTTATACATAATGGATAAAATAGATAAGATAGAAGTATCACCAGAAGACTACTTGTACTAATAGAGCAGAAACCAAAATAGACTTAGAACCAATAGCTAGACTTATGATTTAAAGGTTAGAATTGGTTCAGGAACATCTCGAAAGATTTTTCACATGATGGAATTAATAGATAAGAAAGAGGTATCACCAAAAGGGGACTTCTACTAATAGAGTAGGAACCAAAATATGTCTGAAATCTTTGAAGGCAATTTTGAAGGCCTAAACAGATGAATTAGGCCTCAAAAGGTATAATTTCCCCCCAATGAAAGAAAATTTGGCATTCCCTCCTCCTTGGTTTGTCTCATCAAGAGCTTTCCAATTGTACCTCACTCACGTGATTTTGAGATTCCTACAAGAAGATTCACTAAAAGATTCTCTCTTATCCAAGCTTGTTTGACCAACCAGACCAACATGTCACCCATCCAAGTAAGTAATCCAAGAGTGGAGCTTTGCAGACATGTCATCTATCTATGTACCTAATCCTATGGTGGAGCTTCCTTGGAGGAGATCCTCTTTGTCTATATAATAAAGAGAAGGTTCTCCTTTGGAGCATCGGATGATTGAGTGTGAAATTTGTGTTTTCTCTTTTCTCTTATCCTTGTAGTATTACATATCCCTATCAACGCTCATGAGGAGTATGATTTGATTGTACTCTTGCACGTTGCCATATTCAACATGGTTGCTAACAACATATTGAGTATAGAGTCCTTTGGAAATGGTATCCTCTTCATGATGCCACTTGGGAGCCTCTTTCTCATCTCCACAATGCACAAACAACCATCTAGGATTTTGAAGCTTCTATGGCAACAAGGACGTCACCAACTAGCAATGGGAGCTATGTAACAATATGGAGTTTATAGATAAATTAGTTGAGACTAACAAAGTAGCAAATAGGCCACATTAGCCAAGAATTATATGAATATTCTAGAAGTATCTAAGAAGCTACTTGGTGCTTTCCAAGTATCAGGTAATGTGTATGCCAAGTGGTGACTTCTAAGAGAATGCTTCTTAGGAAGCTTCCTGGTTAGCTTAGCTTGCACTCTAAGAAGGTAGCTTTAAGGAAGCTTTCTAAGTGGCTTCTCAAGAGCCTTGTATGTTCTCTATAAATATCAAAGCCCAAGCTCATGTTAGGCATTTAGAGTTTCCCTCATTCAAGAGTCCTAATATGATCTTCCATTCTCCTATTTCTCTCCTTGCTCTTTGATCGTTCTTGAAAGTACGTACTTGACTTTGCAATGCCACCTTGTCATCTTGATCGCTCAAAACTTGTTCAACATCCCATGCATTCCTTGCATGCAACTACCGCTCCATGATTCATACACAATCACTCAATTGCTACTTCCTACTTCAATAGAGAGTTAATATGATCACTCAAGAGGGAGTATGGATGATTAGAATTACCATTATAACCTCAAAGGCTATCACTTGTTGATAATATTCCTCACCAAAATTATGGACTACAAAGTCCTTAACATCACTTTTGGTCTATGTAACGGATTTGTACTTGAGTGTCAAAAGTGCAAAGATTTGGTATAGTTGGATCCATTACATCATAACATAATGTAAATTTTCAAATCCCACTCTCTTGTATATCATTAAAGGTAGAATCACCAAGTTTGGTGAATTCATTATTATATCTATGAACTTTGCTCCAAAATGGTAAACAAGATATACTCTCACTTGCTCATGATAGATGTATATAATTTTGATGTTTAACGGATTCAAGAATAGAAAGCAAGGTGCAAGAATTTGTCCTCCAAGAGCATCCATCCCATCCTCTCTCTAAAACATCCCCAATCTATTGATTTCACTACTTTTTCTCCACTTAAAATTACTCAATCTCAATAGCCCATGTTTCTCCAAGAGGGGTGATCCACTCATTTGGATTAAAACACCTACTTTGATACCATTTTAATGTTCTAAGGGCAAGAGAAACCCAAAGAGAAACACAAGCGAAGAAACATAAGAGAAACACAAGGTTTCATCCCTCAATACTCTAATGCTCTAAAGGAGCACCTTGTCTTTATTATATAACAAAGAAGATCCACTCAAAAGGAGTTGCACCCTTGGATCACATACGTGGATTGATGACATGACAACGAGTTCCACCCTTTAATTAGCTACTTGGATTGGTGACATGTTGATCCTTGTCCAATTTGGCTAGTCAAACAAGTTTAATTAGGAGGAATAGTTGGAGAATCTTCCTATAAGAAGCTCAAAACAACATGGGTGAGGTACCATTGGAAAGCTCTTGACAAGAAAAACAAGGGGGAAGAAGGCAACACATTTTCCTTTACAAGAAGGAGGGGGAATCTTTCATTTTTGAGACCTAATTCATCCTATTATACCTCCAAAATTAGCTTTGAAGTTTTCAAGGGTTTTTGGCCTTTTGCTTGATTAATGGAAGTATACTTTTGGCAACACCTCTATCTAATCTACTCAGACTATCATATATGACATCACTCAAGATATTACCAAGCTAATTTCCACTCCTATAAAATAAATCTAGATAATGGTATTACACTGATCCTGAACTATAGTGGTGAGGTGAAGGATCATGGTAGGAGGAGGAAGCTCTAGTATAGGGTCCTCCATAGGAGAATCAACAAAGGTAGGTTCCTCCTCTAAGTAAGGTGGGAGACGTGGCAAGGGACTAAAGTCAAAACCATCAAGAACTTGGGCCATTGTAGGAGTATGTTGAAAGAGTCTACGCCCAGCTCTACTACCTAATTGCCCATAGGAGGTGGGTGGGCTAGATGAGGAGCCTTGCCTATGGAAATCCCTCTATCTACCCGTGCCAAAGAACAAATGGAGATATTATAAACACAACTAGAAGTGTAAAAAAACAAAAAAAGAACTAACAATATGATAAGAAAAGATGAGGAAACTCCAGAACAAAGACATCCAAGAGCAAAACAAACCATGGAAAGCCATAGATAGGATAGGAAGAAAGCCTATATGCTCCTGAAGAGATCAAATGTTTTGTTAGCTCCATCCCATATGGTGCATGATCCCTCTTGGTAAAAGAACCTCTGATCAAAGAACCATCTACTACAAGAACTTCTAGTACAAGAACCTCCTATACTAGAATGATGTGGTACAAGAACCATTTGTACAAGAATATCCATCACAAAAACCCTCCAATTTAGGCACTCTCTCATACAAGACTTCTTTGAAGCAATTTTAATCAATAAATCAAAAATTGCATACACATCTAATGGCTAACGCTGAAATCCTCTCCCGAACACATTACCACCGTCAAATAGCTAATTCAAAGAGGCCAGCATTATCCTTGAATTCAAAACCAATGCCTCAACATTTCTTATACAAAGGGCGTAAGAAAAAGCAGATTGATAGTAATAAATTGTCAAAAGAGCACCTTCCCCTTACTAGTAGTCTAGTAAAGCAACTGATGGAGGTTCATAGAGCAAAGTGTCAAGATCCTACTTGGTTTTTGGCTCTCTACTCTTGGATATCACCTAATAGGGTCAGCTAATTCCACAGACAACAACAAAGTCAGCTACATGGTACCTCTTGTATGCACCTACCCATGTTTTGAGTATCCAATTCCTAAAGCAGAGCAATAACAATACTTATGGTGAGCATGGGCTAACAAACCACCACTGAATCACTTTTTTTAGGGTTTAGAATGATCATTACACATTGAGAGTGAAAGGTCGGGAATTTTCATTTCCAATCTCTTTGTTTTCATGATTGAGTTCCATGGGAATTTAGTTTGAAAATTTTGGAGATGGAAATTGAAAGTTTATAGATTTTAAGGTTTGGAGAGATTTTTTTCTTATGTGAGTTGGGATGTGAGGGGATGTGGTTTTGCAGGTATGGGGATGTATAGAGAGGAACATCATGTTTTACTATCATTATTGTTGTGCTAGCTATGGCTACACCTTCCCATGTGGGGTTGCCAAGGGCGGCTTGAGATACACCATGCCCGGTGTGTCACCGATGCTTTACCTCACAAGGGGTGAAGACCCACATGAGAAGGATGCATAAGGACTATGATTGGACCACTTAGGATGCTCACGTGAGACAAGTGACCACATTGACAATAGTGACACTCAAGATTATGCGCACTTTTTCTATCCCTTTGTTGATCGTTTCAGGGATACAGATCGAGTCGTGGGAGTGGTTAGCTTCTCAGGTGGGTTGCATTTTGGGGTTATTTGAGACTAGTTTTTCCTTGTCCATGTCTATTACATAGGCTACCCCGCATAATCTATAATAAGGCTAGACGGGGTTTTTGCCTACCACTTGATTGTTTGGCACGTGATCCCTTGGACAAGTTAGCATGGTTCTTATTGCTCTTACTCCCTTGATGGTGTCTTTGTTATGCTAGAGGAGGACGTGCGGTGCATAGAGAGGTGGCTGTTAGATTTTGTTGATTCCAAGTGGGGGATTGGGCGGCCCTTTAGGAGGAGCCTATTGGGGCTGCACAATTTAGGCGATAGGCATCGCCACAAGATACCATAGAGTCCACTCAATTACAACGGTGTAGGACATTAGGTCAGGTGGGAGAGTTTAGTAGAGTAGCACCAACGCTACACCCTTTGTTTATGGCGAGTCCTACTGATGAGACTATCTCTTCCCTATGCTCACTACATCCTATAGCAGTAGAGGGACTACCACAAGAGGTCTTAGATTATCAGCTTGAGCAACCTTTATGTCTTGATAGGTCACTATTTGCATAAGCATTGTGCACTGCCCCTCGCCTTTCCTCAAGAGGCTTGTTAGGGATGGTTTATGAGCACCTTAGAGATTGCTTCCAGGCAAATGATCTTTCTAGTGGTTTTACCAAGTTGTTTCAGGTGGTTGCATTAGTAGCGAGAGGAGACATTCCTATGTCTATTAGTCTAGTGTTTGGTGCTAGCTGACTTTTTGCGATGGAGAAGGACACGGGGAACATTAGACCGATTGCTATTGGAGAGATCTTTTACGTTTGGTCAGTCATACCATTGTCCTTCAGCATCGTTCTCACTTTTGACAGCACCTCAGTCCACATCAGTTTGGAGTAGCTACACCTAGAGGATGTGAGGCTATATCTCTAGGCATTAGAGCACTCCTAGATATCCATCCGGAGTGGGTTGTCCTATAGGTGGATGTTGAGAATGCTTTTAATAGTGTCTCACGGACATCCATCTTTAGAGAGCTTAGGGAGGTTGGTGGATCCTTGGCGAGTCTCATTCCTTTTGTGTGGTCTTTTTATGGCTCTCTTGCTTTCCTTTACTACCAACATGGTGGTTCACAAGAGGGAGTCACCGTCTTGGAGTCAGTTGTTGGTACACGTTAGGGAGATCCTTTGGGAGGAGGCCCTTATTTACCATGGCTCACTTTAGAGCTCTCCTATCTACTACTTTGGCCATGCCAGGTTGTGTATTTCCCTCCTTGGTAGATGATACACACATCGCAGGCCCTGTAGATCAAATTAGGCATGCCTTTGACTACTTGACTATTGAGCTACATCTAGTAGGCTTCAGAGTCAAGATGTCAAAGTGTAGGGCATGGTCCCCTTTAGGTCCCTCCCCACCTTGAGCTTCTAGAGTGGTGTATCACATCCACAGATGGACTTCATGTTCTTGGAGTGCCAGTAGGATCAGAGGATTTGGTCACATGCTTCTTAGACGCTGCCCTTGCAGAGGATGTTCTCCATGTGGATGACCTTCCATTACAAGGAGATCCACAATTGGCATTTGGTATACTCTCTTCTAGTATTGCTTGTTGACCATCCTACCTCATCCGTATAGTTCCACCCTCACCGTCCTTCCTATCACGTATGAGAGCATTTGATAGGAGGATTATGGGAGTCTTTGGTGATATTATTGGACCAAGGACTTTTGAGTGTGTGATAAGGGATTTGGCACGTAGACAGACGGCTCTGCTGATTTGATGTGGTGGGGTTGGCTTGCTATCTATGGAGGAGATGGCACCTATAACATTTTTGGGTAGTTGGGCTTTCTTGACACCCCTACTTTCCTCTCATTTTGTGGTTGTTGATGGGACAGTTTTGGAGACTTATGTGATAGAGGTGGAGGGAGGATCCTTTTCTCTCCAGGTGTTATTGCGGCAGACGAGAGATAGTCTATCCCCACGAGCACGAGAGGATTTTCCACCTTTTGCTTCACTATTGTCAGATTGGACTGAGGTTTACAGTCTTCCTTGATGGAGCAACAGTGTGAGCATACGCTACATTCTCTCTTAGTCGACTCGTCCATTCCTCAAGCTACTAGAGCACGTCTTCGCTCTTGCTCCGGCAAGGGTGCAGGCTCTTGGATCCTAGCTCGACCATGCATTAGGGCATTCCAACTAGCACCAGCTACTTTCTCTACAGCAATGAGGTTTTGCCTAGGTTTGGTCCACCCATATGCATCTTCATCACTGGCTTGTGAATGTGGTTCTACACTAGATGCAGCAGCGGTCCACATGACATGGTGTCCTTTTGGAGGACAGAGGATAGCTTCCCATGATGCCATTAGGGACATAGTGTTTGCTATGGCACGAGAGAGTGGATACTTGGCTTGGAGGGAGCTTTCGTATGCTTTGCCGACGACATGTGTCAGGGCAGACTTATACTTGGTCCGAGATGATCAGGTGACAATAGCGGATGTCGTGGTTACGGACCCTACACGGGATACAGTTTCAGAGGAAGTGATTACCCATCCCCCTGGATGGGCGGCGAGTGCAGCAGCAGGTCGTAAGGTCTCCAACTATAGGGGCATGCAGCGAGGTCACCTCTTTGTTCCTCTAGCCTTGGATTTATATGGAGCGATAGACACGACATTTGACACATTTGTTAGGGAGTGTGCGAGAGCTTATCATGTTAGGCGTCAGGGGTATCACTTTCACTCTCATACTTTGTAGCATATTTTAGACAGCATGTGTCCATTGCTCTATAGAGGGTAGTGGTTGGTGCAATCCATGGGAGAGTAATCACATTAGGTGATGTTTCTTCATATGCTCCAGTTGGGTGTAGACCAAACGACTTGCATAGCTTGGATATCTTAGGCGTACTACTTGCATAGCTTGGATATCTTAGGTGCATTAGCGCAGATTTCTCATATAGACTCTATTGGGGCTTAGCCCCATGTTACCTTTTTTGTCTCTCCCTTTATTGGGGTCTTCCCATCTTCGGTTTTCCTACGCGGTCGGCTACTTCATTACTGTAACACAAGCTTTTCGCCGCCGATTTGTAGAAGAATATACCACGCTAGCACAGTCAAAAGGTGGCTACTTTGCCGAGAGTCCAAGAAGCCACAGGTCAGACCTCCCACGAGAGGAATTCTTCTAATTACAAATATGAGTCCTGAAAGCAATTCTCGTCGCCTCTATTTTGGAGTAGAAAGAAATTCCAAGACCTATCAGTTAAATCCGCCAGCCTCTGTGAAAGGGGATCTCTAAATAGATCCGGCAAGACAAGCAGGCTATGGTGGTGGCCACTGTGCCCACACATATCCCACGATTATATCCGTTACAGGACCACTCAGACCAGAAATTGTAGTAACCTCTACTCGAACCAGAAATGGTAGCAACCTTCTTGCCTTATGTTGAACCACATCCCGAGACGATTTATGTTACAGGGCTACTCGAACTTCTAGTGGCAGCACCCTTTTCTCCACTAGGCAGAATTGCAGATACTGTTTTCGTAATGCCATAATGCGGTGTGGGTCACTGGATTTGGACCAGCGCCAGATTTCTGTTCGACTGCAGAGCTATCCCGCAGAACTCCAGTTATCTCCATACTTTTCTTTTCTGAGTTTCCTTTCTTCCTTTCTTTGTTTTCTTTTTCTTCTCACCTACTCAATGCCTCTCTAAGCCCAATCCCACTCTCAAACACTAAAACACTAAATCTGCAGAGCGCTCTGCAGCCGCAAAGATTTAGTGTTTTCAGAGTGTTTGAGAGCTCTCCTGCAGCTCCTTGCCAACTCGTGCGCTTCCGCCACAGCTCCGCCTTCTCACAAGGGAGATTCTGCTATCTGAGATTCATTAGCAGCTCAAAAGGGTTGGATCTTGGACTTTGGCCCAACATCTAGTCGGCATCTTGGGTTGTATATCGAAGAGCGTATACGTCAGTTATAGAGAATGATTTTGCAGCTTTTGGCATTTCAAGTTATTGTGTTCCTACGAACAAGAGTCATGATGTGTAGCTGGAGCAGAACAGTCATTATGTGCACTTAATTACTTGGCTCAGGTTTGATTTGCTTGTAGCAGGATTGAAGGCCGACTTCCCTACTGTAATAATGTTTGGGGCAACAAAGCTTATGTTGAGTATCAAAACATTGCCCAAAACAGTAATGGCAAGGCTTTACCCGAATGCCGAAGCAAAGGTGAAGGAAATCTATGAAATTTATGCGTACGAGAATCCGGTCGTTTGGACCTTCACATATTTCTATGGACGAAAACATACGCATGCGCAAGTTAGTATAAAGTAGCAGATTATTCTTCGGGAAACAGTAAACCCACCTCACACCCTACGGTACTATACAGGGTGCAAATAAACCAATAAAACCACTCTTGCTATGAAGTTGGCTACAATGTTGGAACATGATGCAGAAAGAATCCTATAACCATGCCCCAGCATACGACAACTACCAATTTCACACAATTAGCCAATCTGATTGGCTGGAAGTTTTAGAAGAATAGGAGGGGTGAGGTGGATTTACAATTTCCCTTATTCTTCTTCTTGAGGTGTAGTGAAGTACCGAAGCCACAGGTGACACCGATCATCAACCGTGACGCATCCGTCAGATCTTCTGAATCAGGAGTACTGGAGTACAGGATAAGATTACACTGTATATTAAAAAAGGAGCCAAATCTTGACTGCACTCAACATTTGCATGGAAAATCTAGATATCTTCTCCTTCTGATGTGACTAAAGCCCTATATCACGGGAGAAAAACATCTTCAATTCACATCTGCTTCTGGCAGCTTATGTCACAGTCTGCAGTGCCTTTCTGTAGGTTTCTCGAATACTGTGTTTGCGTGCATTGTGGTCAAGTTCGATGATTTCTTTCCAATATATGATTCATCGAGCTGATTCAAGTACGTTCTGTAGTTCAAATTGATGAAGCAAAGGAGACAAATTGGCTATCGCTCCATGAGGGTCAGGAAACGTCACAGGCTCTGTCGAAATGTGCACTAGCACTTACAAGTGGATGACACGAGCAATCCACGATCAGGAAGAGTCCAAAACACTTTTTCCTCAACCTTTATTGCTAGAACTCCTCTCCTACTGTAGAGGTCTGATCACAACAAGAACCGCAGCGAACATTTCACAACCTTTTGTGATCATTATGGGGTTGGGGGCATGGGGAGTTGACCATTTTCACCGGACAGAAATCATTCACTAGCCACAAAATCCACAGCTTAAGAGGATACGGTGTTGACACAACGACTGGTCAGAGCTGCCGTCCCATCTCATCATATTCCCAGATCCTTTCCTTCTGCCGTCCGATCACCCCCATCGACGTGCGCCATAGCTTCATTGCATCACCCACCGAATGGAAGTTCGCATCTCTTTAAAACACTTCAAAACAGAATTAACAATCCGCATGCACCATGCACACTCCGTGTCTGCTGGAATCGGCGCTGTTGGTGTTCTCATATCGAGCCTTACCTCCAGGGGAGATGAAAGTGTCGAGTTTCATACTGTTTCCTAACTTTCAAGTGCCGTTCGATCCCCTCTATCGACGATTGAAGCAGTCTGAACTGCGTCACACATCGAATCAGCTTCCAACCAGGAAACAAGGCAGATTATCAGTGAGTGGGGGGGTCTCACGTTGGCAAAAGAGGCAAATCTATCCAGGAACGATTTGTCCCACACAACCTCACACGGCGAGTTTACAGGTCTCTTTGATGTCGAGTTAGTAAAGATAGATAGCTCGATGGCTCAGAAACCTAAAATTGGCTTTAATTCTAAAATTTCTAATATATGTAGGGTTTGTTGAAGACTAAGTGGACGGGGGAGCACGTAGACAATTCCGTGTCAAACTCAGAATGGAATTAGTCGTTTTCGAGCACCCTCCGCAGGTCTGAAGTAAGACTTGATTAGCTTGGGCAGTCTTCTTCGAAATGCTGGAAACTCCTTCAGAAAAAAAGTTACAGTTCTGTTGGGATTGGAAGTACATTAATCCGGCACATTGCACAGCCAACATGAATATTTTCAGAAATCGTAAAGAACTCTTGTCGAGTAGTTTGTCTGAGGCGCTATTGGCTATTTTTTAATGTCTTCTTCTGCTTATATGCTGCATTGTACTGATGATGCCAAGCTGGGTCTGGTTGGTGTAGTCTAGTCTGTAGCAGGCTGTGTTGTCTTGAATACGGTCCTGAAACCTCCCCTACCTACCTACATATTCCTGGATTGTTATGTGCGAGATACATTGCAGAGAATCACCAGAAAAGACCTGAAAAGCGATAATAAATTCCTGGAGAAAGGTTCAGACGGTTTTTATCGGCTTCGGGATATAGAAAGAAGAAAAAGGGCAGAAGAGCCTAAATTGGCAGTTTTATGTGCCGAAAGCGAAGTTGCAACCAGAGGACGCAATATAAGATACTACTGTACATATGATCAAGATATGGACGCAAAAATGTATCTGCCAATTGGGTGAAGAGAGGGGTGCTTGGCTGACTTTGAGCCTGGAGATAGAAGAAGATGGGGCCCAGGAATAGTGAGCAGTTCTGACATTGGTATCAGGAGTAGTACAATCCGGTTTTGTACGGTAATGGACTCGGTACTGTTGGGACGGGAGCAACAGCAGAAGGAGCTATGATACCCAGGTTATGCGAGAGTATATAATGCACGCTCTAAACCCTGGGAAGGCAGGAAGACGAAGTGTATTTTCCTCGGAGTTTCAGTCTAGGAAGCTCTCCTCTCTCAGTCTATGGTTCTGTCAATTTGTCGAATAGAATGAGCTGCTAGTCGTCAAAGACCAGGAATTGCCGGGGATTGTCTGAGTAAGTTATCACAGGGAGAATTCTGACGGGAATTCGGTCCTTAGGGTAAGGGTAATTCTAAGATGGGGAAGGGAGGAGATGATGGGGGAGTAGTTCCAGAATTGAAAGGAGATGAGCTCCCTGAGCGGGTCCCAAACGCAGGAACACTGGAGATGGTAGAAATGGTAGACGGAAAGACGGAGCAGGAATCGCTGGAGATGGCGGAACATGAATTCCTTCTGAACAGGGGATGGAGGCAAGCGAATTTCGCACCGTCACTCGCAGAGGTGCATTCCACCGTCAAATGGCCGGAGGTCGGAACTCCATGGTACAAGAAAGTGTTTGCGCTTGTGGGCCTGGGATTCATGATCAGCGTTGCTTACATGGACCCTGGTAACTGGGCCACTGACTTGGAAGGAGGTGCAAAATATGGTTACACTCTTCTCTGTGTCGTCTTGCTCTCCAACATCTGTGCTATGTTCCTGCAATCTCTGGCTCTGAAACTGGGAGTGGTTGCCGAGAGAGATCTGGCCCAGGCATGCCGCGATGCTTACCCCAAGTACGTGGTTTACTTCCTGTGGGTTATTGTTGAAATCGCCATTGCTGCCACAGATCTTGCGGAGGTTATTGGTTCTGCCACCGCTCTGTACTTGTTGTTCAAAATTCCCATTTGGGCTGGGGTCATCATCACAGCAGTGGACACCTTGTTCATTCTCGTTTTCGGAATCAGAAGTTTCCGGTTTCTGGAGTTTATTGTCGGTGGGCTTGCTTTTCTGATTGCTGGTATTTTCGCTTACGAGCTGGCGGTGGTGAAGCCGGAATGGAGCAAGGTTGTCAAGGGTTTTGTACCAGACTACCAAATTCTGCAAGATGCCAGTATGCTGTACACTGGAATCGGTATCCTGGGTGCAACAGTCATGCCTCACAGTCTGTTTCTTCATTCCAGCATTATTCAGACCAGGGCATATCCAAGAACGAAGGAGGGGAAGAAGATGGCCATCAAGTATGGGCGATGGGACTCCAGTGTTTCTCTCATGCTTGCCTTTTTTGTCAACTCATCAATTTTGATTCTCGCAGCAGCTGCATTTCACTACGGCGCTAATCCCAACCGTGATGTTGCCAACATCACCGATGCATATGAGTTGCTGGCCCCTGCTCTCGGTAGTCAGGCTGCCAAGATCCTTTTTGGAGTTGGTCTACTAGCCAGCGGTCAAAACTCCACCATTATCGGTACTCTTGCTGGACAGATTGTCATGGAGGGCTTCCTGAAGATCCGCTTGAAGCCATGGATTAGAAGGTCCATTACCAGAAGTATTGCTATCATTCCAGCTGCAATTGTCGCTGCCGTGGGAGGAAATAGCGGTGCTGGTAAACTCCTAGTCATGAGTCAAGTACTTCTTTCCCTGACCTTGTCATTTGCGGTAATTCCTTTGGTACACTTCACATCCTCAACAGCTAAGATGGGGCCAACTTTCGTCAACGGGTGGATAATGAAAATTTGTGCCATCCTTGTGGCTACTATCATTGCCTTGTTGAACCTGTTCCTCCTTTACCAGAGTATTAAGGAGAATGAGTTTGGAAGTTCCAGCGGAGTGTAGAAACTTTGAGCCACTTCCAGCTACGCTACCTCGAGAGCTAGATTCTTAAGATAACCTGCCGAGAGGACCATGTAGTTGTCTGTCCACATCGTCCACATACTTTTGTGAGCGCACGAACGCCAATCTTTTCCAATTCAACGTGAGGATAATTACAATACATGCTGCCAATTGTACGAGCAGTGAGTGAACAAAGCACTGCTGCAACTATTGCAGACGGACAAGCAAAAAAGTAGATTGCTTGGCACGGAAGGAGTTTCGTGGGCACGAGTTTTTCATACGAGTCAAGAGCGAGTTGTCAAGTTGGTTTCTCCGGTTGGTTGTCCATGATAATAATGATAGGCTCATCGCTAGGGAGTGCGTGAGTGTAGTTGTAAATACACTATCAAAGACTGCTGCGGTGCACCTGTTTCCAACTGCTGGGTTCATCTGTTCAGATGACTTCCCTGCAGAAGTAGATTAGTTCGTAATTTTAGGGATCTGGAGTTCTTTCCTCTACAAATAAACAGTACAGAACAGAATTTGTAGAGTTATGAATCGAGTCCATTGCAGCACGTGCGACTCACACCTATGTACAAGAGTCTGCATGGTGCTAAATCTAGGCATCTTGTGCGCAGCAGATTAGGGAAATGAAATAATCTTTCTTGTTTGTTATTGTTCGAACATTTATATAAATTATACGGATATGATGGTACTCGTTGTGATGGTACTGTTGGTTGTCAACTGGTAAGCTGTGACGATGTCCAACGGTTGGAAATTATTGACAGTTCTACAGTTGATTTTCTCTATGACATCCTTGTTTCTCCTCAGCAACTAGCTCAGCCTGAACTATTGCGAGAATAGAACCGCATCTACCGAGGACCACTGGAATCTATATATATCTCATCGGTACTATGTAGACTCGCCAAATTGTATTTCATTGCTCTCGATTTGAGTGAAGTCGAGATATTTGCACCTCTCGTTTCAGTTTGAACTAGAGTATTTCCTTATACTTAGGTCTTCTGCTGAGTAGTTTGGGGAAAGCATCGTCACATGAAAGAAGAAAAGCAGGGGCCGTGTACCAGATATAGATCCAAGTACATGCATTGTTAAGGAACGTGCAGGCCCCGTTCCGCTCTAAAGTGGAAATAAAGCGACAGAAAACCAATCACTGTACCAAGTACAGGACGCAATAAGTCAAAGAGTCAGAGGAGAGGAGTTGTGGATCTACATAACCCGGAAGTTATGATTACTTTCAGTTGAACAACATCTATCACCACTAAGCTTTGAGACAGTTGCTTATGTTCGAGGATCAAATTGGTCAACTGAACTTCAAGCCACAGCTTAGGACATGTAAAATGACGTACGATACCAGCAGCAGCAGATCTGCAGTAAGTTGCAACAGTTACAGTTGAGCACTGAGCTCATCATTATGTGTTCCGAATAAGACTCTCGTTTCGCCTGCGCATGTGACATTGACGCAATCGTTTGCCTTTGCCCCCTTCGGAAGATACCTTTTCTCGTTCTTCTGTTCTTCAGTTTCCAAGTGGCACATCTTCTTTCCATGATACTTTGTCCCCTGTTCTTGGGGGACTTGGTCGAACAATTTTTATTCCGGAATGAGGTCTCTAATTCTCGTCCTAAACTTCCATGAACTTCTTGTCATCTGTGACAGAGCTACTGTTGGTGTCTCTCTCCTTCCTTCACCTTCAGATTGCCGTGTAGGGTGAAGCCCAACATATTCATAGTTAATCTCAGATCACTTTTAATAGCATGAGTTTTTGTCTTCTTATGTGCCTAAGACTTTTACCCTAATCCACATGGCTGATCATCTAATCACAAAGAGAATCCAAGGCCCTCTTTTTCTTCAAACCTCCTCCTTCCATCTCCCTCTCTTCTTTCGTTTTCCATTAGATTTCGGTCTCATCTCCCTCTCTTAGCTTCCTATGTGGATTTTTCTACTGCCTGTTTCCGATTTCATCTGATTTCTTTGCTTTTGCTTTACTAATCTTGGTTGGCTTTCAGGTCTCCACCAGGTATGTTTTGTTCTCTTCGTAGACTTTATTTCATCGTCAACAATTTTCTCTCAGTTTTTCTCTCATTTTGATCGCTGACTTATGAGTGACACCTCAGGAACCGAGTTTGCCTTGTTTGCCTTGTTTGCCTTGGCACTCACAGCTTTCGAACAGAAACTCGGTTCGAGGAATATTGACATTCGCTCAGCTATTTCGCTCGTTTGGCACTGATGAAGTCGTACGTGCTTTGGGGAGGCTTTCTATGGCCGCCTTCTGTTTCCTCTGGCTGTTTCAGCATTTCAGGACTCATGCATCCATGGTGCATGCAGTGATATACTCTATCCAGTCCCCTAACGCCATACTCTATTTACTTCCCCAACAGGGGAAGCGAAGCAGAGTGGAAATCGTTCTAAGAAGGATTTCCACTCTACTTTTTTATACCCGAAATCCAGGGTTTGGTTTCAATCAATTTAGTTCTCCATTCATTCAGTTTGGTTTTCAATTGTTTAACATTCGCTTATTTCGAGATTTCTTGAAATGAGATGATTCTTCGTTTCCTCAGTACACATTGGTGCACGGTTTCTCTACATGTAGTTATATATGAGCGTTACTTGACAATACATGCTTTTTATGATCTAGATTTCATCTACTTTTCGCAGGTTTCTCAGTCAGTTTCGCTTTCATTTTATTGCCATTTCATTTGCATTTAATGAGTTCTGGATTCCCGTTCTTCGAGCGGCTTCTGTCCTCATAACTCCAATATCCATCTTCGAATTGCACTTGTGGTATATTTTTCAGATGTTTTATCTGCTTACGATGCTAGCTAGTTAGCCACCATTCTCTGTCGGGATATGAATCATATCTTTCTCAAGTTTTCTTCTTCTGTTCGGGATGTGATGGTGCTTAGGATAGGTCCATGCCTCTCTCGGCTAAGATAGCCAACCTCATAAGCACAATAACCCACCCGCCAAATGTCATTTTTAAACTGACCAAAAGTATACAAATCCAACTTCTCTGCAAGTTTAGAAAAGTGTACCAGCCTGGGCAGAAATGGTAAATGAGCCTCTACTTCCTCGAAGTTGATCCACCTTAAGAAAGCAAGACCCACGCTTTGAAGAACCCGCTAGGATCTCTGTTCAGTACGCGAACATGTGGAAATATTATGAGGGGCAACGTTCGCGTACTGAATACAGATCTGTATGGCTCAAGATTCTGCGAAGCTTAATGAAGGAGGTAATTGGAGTTCCCAGTTCTACGAGAAACAAGGTTCTGACAAGATAGACAGATTGCTAATATATACAAAACTGAGCCCTTCTAGAGTACGAAGGAACGCGATTCCCAACTCAAATTGCGGTTAACTCACGTGAAAGGTAATCTACTCTGTAAATCTCCGTCCGCTTGCAACAGGGCTTTCAAACATGCAGAATATGTTTACATAAATAACACTGTAGTGTACCTGTCTATCGATCTCCCGGATTGCACCCACTTCTCCCATCACTGGGAGAAGTGTAAAGCATTCTTGCGCTCAGAAGAATGCTTTAAGATCTTTTCTCCCCTTGCATAGCGGACATATGTATTCTTGGATATGTCTAGCTCTCTCCCGCGTCACATCCACGCATTTGCCGCGGAACCACTTCTATATCACCTTCTCTTTGGATCTCGTATTCTCTCCAAGACAAACTTGATATAGGGAATCGTTCTGATAATCTTCGAGGGCTGGGGGTTTGTGTTGTTTTACCGCTAGATCATTACGTTCTGTGTGTAACCCGTTCCCGTCAGGAGTTTCGGACACATATACATCTAGATTTGACTCGCTCCCGTTTCCTTTTTCCATTAGCACTGTTCGTATTCACAGGTTGCGCCAGCCCCCTGACTACATCAAGAATGATGGGAAACTGGTTGATTCTAAATAGCAGATTTGCCTTCCCTTCTTTATTCAGGTCATCGTCGCTCGTCCAGGAAATTAATAAGGCCTCGAGCCAAGGGTCGCTGTGGAGGCAATTTCAGTCTTCCCCATTTTATTTCTCGCGAAGTTGATGCCTAGAGTAGGTTGGGGCAGCTCTGTGGAATCCGATGAACTGGAAATCTACTTCCATCCCTCCATCATGTACACCATAGAAACATGACCACATGTTACCTCTATTAGGGTTGCATTGGCGGTAAGATTCCTCAACGCTTTGGGGATTCCTGCTCGTCTCCTTTGAAATTTGTTAAAGTTAGCTTCCATTGTACCTTTAGGTTCCCAGAGTGTGAACCAAAGGACATAAGGACGGAGCAGCCAATGCACAACTCGCACGAAAACCTCACCGACAGTAACTTTGTGAGCTAAAGAATGCTGACTTGTGGGAATACAGGTTATGACAGGAGTCTCTGAACAACTTCTGTTGTTGGCAGCTCCTTGCACATACACCGTCATGGTTAAGATGATCTACGGGCAAAACACAATTCACAGCATTTGAGTGATTGACATGGTTCTTATATATGTAGAAAAACTCTTCTGCGAAATGTGAACCTTTGAACATAATATTAATACTTGCCGTGCTGTCTGTCTTCGAAATGTGAACCCTTTGGAAACATCCTCAAACTTCCCTATGCTCAAAACTCGTCCTGTTCTACATCAACAGTTTATTATCAGTCTTTCTGATATTACGTGGTCAAACTACGTTTAGCAGTTTGTGATGTTACTCTATTGGAAACGCAATACCGTATAAGAATACCTTGAATTTTCTTCATATTTCATAATTCAGTGAGAGGAACGAGTTTTAAGTCTTTTGCTAACAGCACAATCATTACAAAATCTGGACAATGTCAACTTAATATGAGAAATGCAATGTTTCAAATACATAACTGCATATCGAAAAGAATCTATGTGTTTGTGGCTCATTTATCTACACCCTTGTTCGCGATGCGCGTGAACAGCTCGCTGATCGATGTGCCCAGCTTGAATTGAATGGACACGGGAAGATTTTGGATATCCAGTTTCCCTGTGATAGTGTTTTCTTACTGAGTCAAGACGCGAACGACAGAGTGGAATAGTAGTGAATTTTGTCATGGTAGAGATTGCTGGTCCTTTCAGGGGACCTGTTATCACGGATTCCACAACCTACCCTTCATTCAGACAGACTCTCGTCGCTCTGGGCTAAACTGAACTCTCTCCTCTGCCCCTGCTCTATAGACAGCCGCGTTGAGTGGCAGATTCGCTCTACGCCACTACAGACTGTTCCTTACGACAGATATGCTTCCTTTCCCATCTATTCCGCAAGCAGCAACATTTCCCTCTCCACCTCTCCGATCATCCCGTGACAACCGACGATCTTCGACTTCTCCTTAGGATGCTCGACCCGCCATTGCTCCCGGGGCTGCAGTTGTTTATTGCAACATCTACTGCCACTTCCCCATTGCAGTTGCAACAGGAAGAAGACTTTCGATCAATCTGTTTGGTGTAGTGATGAAACCGGGGGGTATTCTAGGGAGAAATTGATTATTATTCTATATAAGAGCCTTTTGGAGATGTTGTCAACCATGGACCTAATCAATAAGCTTGAGAATCGTCGGGTTCTGACGGCGATGGTTGTTGATTGAGAAAGCTGAAGCGTAGGTGTGCTGGATTATTGGTAGTGATATGCTCAGGAGTTTTATGCATACGAGGAGAGGAAGACTCACTCCTGTTTCGAACCTTAGAAGGATGAGCCACAAAGCTAGCGCTATCGCCCCATCGGTGTCTCTGAGAGACGTGACGTCATCTCTAGATGTCTGTGCGAGACCTCCCGCTCGGTAGTCCTGTGTCATCACGAGTCCCAGGGCAGGGTTCTACTACTCGGGCTTTTAATCGAAAGCTTTCCACGGATGAGGTATCAGCTCTTGATTACTAAACGCATTGAGCACGGTGGCCATGGCAGTTTCCCAAGCTTCTCGACAGCCAACGAAAGTGGACAATGTAAGGCTTCCAATGTTCCACAGTGAAGCTTTCGAAATCTCTCTGTCGATGGAGAGTGCATCTAGTAACATGAAGACTCTTGAAAATCTAATCCTCGAACTTAGCTTGTAAGTACTTAAAAAGAGTAGAATAGGACGACCTTACGCGAGTGGAGGGAGATTCTAGTAAGATAGGAGTTAGTGCTTAAATGGGTTACATTACATGTCTGTATAAGGCTGTACTTGGCACCTGCAGACTAAGAAGGAGCCATAAATGTTACATATGTTTATGCTAGAGGTGGTGCTTGGAGAAGTATGTTCTTCTTAGAACCAGGTGAGGAGCCCTCATTAAATTGGTGCAGATGACGAGGAACCCAGAGTCTACCTGGGAGTTTGGAGATCACTTCCGGGCCAAGGGGGGAAGTTGTCAGACCATTAACCGCTTGGATCCGGCTCTAAACTTTGATATAGCAACATGAGTTTCTCTGAAACAGTAAGGTCAATCTTCAAATAATATGAAGAGGTCAGGTGCTGAAGTATTTGATATGGCAGGGTAAGTGTCTTGGTTCAGTTAAGTGCATCTAGTGACATGAAGACTCTTGAAAATCTGATCCGTGAATTTATTTTGTAAAAACTGAAATAGACTATAATAGGACAACCTTACCCAAGTGGAGAGAGCATCTACTACGAATAGCAGTCAGTGCTTAAATGGGTTGCATAGCTGTATAAGGCTGTACTTGGCACCTGCAGACTATAAGAAGGAGCCATAAATGTTGTATATGCGTATGCTAGAGGTGGCGCTTGGAGAAGTATGTCATTCTGAGAATTTAGGTGAGGTTCATCTAATGGTGCAGATGACGAGGAATGCAGAGTCTACTTGGAAGTTTCGGGATCTCTTCTGGGGCAAGTGGGGAAGTTGTCAGACCATCAACCGCTTGGATCGGGCTCTAACTTAGAGATAGCAACATCAGTTTTTCTGAAACCGTAAGATCAAATCTTCAACTAAAATGAAGAAGCATGGTGCTGAAGTATTTCATATGGCAGGGTAGCTGTCTTGGTCAGTTTTGGGAGTTGTGGTCAGAGAAGTAGGCCATTCCTCGGACGGTTATCGTCTGACCTGCTGAGTGGACGGAGTTGAAGGACAGATTGAATCCAGTTCCCGTTTCTGTTCTCGCGAGGCTCGTCACAGACGATTGGGCCACGCCTGATATTCCATTTTTAGGCGGTTGTGTCCTCTGGCAGCCAATCCTCTGTGGCGAGGACCGAGCTTCGCGAGGATATAAGTGACATTTGGATTGAATCCGGATGGTTCAACTGGGTGCAGCTTTTTGACGGTTGACTGGGATTCGAACTTCAGAACCTGTTCATGGAGATGGAACTCGGAAGGACTAATCTCTGCACTATAGTCAATAGCTGTGGCAGACAGCTTTCATTGAGTTCAGTGCAGCGCCAATTCCGCCATAGCTAAAGCCAGGTGATGATAACCCTCCTCTCAGAACTCACGAAAAGAACAATTGTCGTTCAAAGTCCAGCAGGAAGTTGTGTGTACAGCAAAGAGGAGCAATTATGCATACATTGAAGCTTATGTAGCTGCCAATGGACATGAATGAAACAACCAGAATATCAGACCAAGATGTGATAAGGATTGTTTGTGAAGGGAACATCTTGTTTTACAAATCAATGTGGAGTAAAATTGAGTCGTAAAGAATCATCTGGTTGTGGTTGCATGGGAATGTCATTCGAAATTATAAAGCTTTTAAAGAACTGAGATTTGGGGTTATAAAGATATTAATATGATGAAAATGGAAGAAAAGATGACCCATGTAGAATGTCAAGAAGGACGGAAAGATCCCATCAAGGATGAGACATAAAAGATAAAATGAGGCTAAGCTCCAATAGTAGCAGTATGAGAACTTTGCTTTATTGCACCTAAGATACTGAAGCTATGCAATTATGGTCTATAAATTATTGGAGAGTTTGAAGAAACATCACCTAGTGTAATTGTTCTTTTATAGATTGTACCAACCAGAGATTACTCTCTGCATATTGCACAAGTATGAGAGAGAAAATAGTAACTCTGATGTCTAATATGATATGCTCTCATGCACTCCATGACAAATGGTGCCATGGTATATATTGCTCCATATACTTCCAAGGCTAGAGGAACAGAGAAATGACCTCATTGTATGCTGCTATACTTGGAGATCTTGCTTGCTATCGCTTTGCTTGCCTCCCCGCCAGGAGGATGAGTAATCATTCTCTCTAGAACTATATTATGTATAAGATTAATAACCACAATATCTGGTACTATCACTTGATCGTCTTGGACCAAATATAAGATACATATTCTCTCATGCCATGGCAAACATTATATCCTTGATGGCACTGTGTATAGCTAACCTCTTTCCTTTCAAAGGATAAAGGATGAAATCAAGTATTTATAGAGCACCATAATTTTAGTTCAAGTTAAATATAGAATAAAAATTTCATATATATATATATATATAAAATAAAGCCTTTTCATTTTAGTACTTGATGTCTAGTCTAGTTGGATATTCTTGACCAATTCTTAGCAAATCAGACATTTTTTTTGCTAATGATAAAACTCATTCAGAATAATTAAGAATTCTATTTATGATTAGGATGATTAAATGAATTATGAATATATTAAGGATTCTATTCATGATTGATGATGATTTTTCAATTAGGCTCATATTATTTACAAAATCCCTGTACATTCTTGCCCTTATGCAGATAGATATTCGTCCTGAATATTTACATTGTGTTTCCTTGTCTCTAATTCATGTTAAGAAAATATTTTATCCATTAAAAATGTTTCCCTATAACCATCTTACATGAATGGAATATCAGGAATGTTCACATATATTAAAATGGACCTGAGCTCTGCAAAAGCTGCACAAAACATATCATCAAAACGTGAAGGACGAAATTGTCCTTGACTTCTTGACTGATACGCGCGGTAAAGTATTTCCTTCCATGACACGGAATGTCGAAGGATGCTGCTCACTTTTGTCAAAAAGTCAAGTAGAATAAAGATAAACTGCGCGGTCCAATTATTTCTCTCCATACAATTTTGATGCCGAAGCCATTGGAGCAAGCATCACGAGTATGTGGACTAACACAGATGGGTCAAAAGTACAGCTTCATAAAATATATTCTGCTTTAGAAAATGTAAGGAAACACAGCTGGGTTATAAACTCTGCTTATGGAATTTAATTTATAGCTTCCGAGATGGTATAATGGATTCAGCTTCATACTTTGCTCAGGATGCTTGGCATGTCGAGAACTTACGCAATTTCATGGGTCGATCATATCTGCATATCTGATCAGGGGTGTATATGTTCATAAGAATGATAAACTAACCTGCAAATCATATGCACCCATTAGACAGGAGATAATCGACGGATCAAAGAATATGACGTTAATATCCTACCATTATATGTAGTTTATGAAGATGGTCATCTAGACCACATCCGCAAGCATTGGGCGGCATTCAATTGAGATGTTTTACGGCGTTCAAATACTGAGAGTTCTTTTGTTGTTATCATTGGTCTTCATACCTATAGCTATACACAGTTGTTATGATTGATCTTGATGGGGTCTCCCCATCCTTCATGTGTTCTATGTGGTCGCCTTCCCCCTATAGCGATACGTAGAGAATAAAGTAGTATATACATAATATAGACGCCCATGGAGAGTATATAGCTACATGTACGAATAAAGTAATAAAAATTATAGAAACAAGCAAACAAACATGTATAAGTGACCACATAACATACACTTCATATGTTTTCATAACTTAAGCGTGCTTCATTCATCGGGATTTAAAAATCAAGAAGAATTCCACTAACTTATCTACTAAAATGAGATGAACCCTATGGGAAGGTACATCACGCATCCTTTCTGTATTCATTTCCATCATGACATTGTGCTGTATGATATTTGGATGATGCAAATTTATATCTATATGTTTATTCAATTTTCTATTCTATAGAACTGAAATATTTTTGAATCCATAAATTGAATTTGGGTATTTTAAAAATTGAATTAGAGACAATGAGACAGAATATAAATATTCAGGACGAGTGACTATCTGCGTAAGCCAGGCAACTCTATATAGGGATTTCGAATTTACATCAGAGTATTCTAAAATCAACAAATAAGTGTAGAATAGTTTTAATAAACTATTGAATTTGACAGAGACCGGTTCAGGAAGGTCGTCGAGTTCTAAGACGAAAAGACTTATTTCAGCATAATAAATGGATAAATATGATGTTTATGCTGTATTCTAGGGTATATATATTTTCCATCGACTATTCTAAGAACCCTCTCTGTCGATAAATCATTAGCACGATGATTTAGTGGGCTGATCTTCCCATTATTAAGAATTACATTACTATGAGTTATTTTAGAGTTATTTTAGAAAATTTGCAAGAAGATATAATGTTATGAAAAGAATGTTATGGTAGCCGGCATGTCTTTCCTTTTGACTTTGAAAAGTACTTTCCGTGTGAATCTGCATAGTAGGAGATTCCTTGAAAGGATTTAGCACTATGATACATGTCGGATAATTATGTAAAATATTTCCATATATTCCATCTGAACCTTTTGAAGAGGATTGTGAATTTTTAGAAAAGTAAAAAATCCGAGAAAAATCTCCTACATGCGAATCGCGGTAAATAGGCTCGTGTATATGACCCAACGCAACTTTCACAAAGCAAGCTTTCTTTGCTCCTCTTACTCACGACTCTACTGATTATAGACATACGAGGAAACACGTAATTTCCAATTGTGCTATCGCCAAATAACACAAAGCACAAAGGAACAAGGAGCAGTCGAAGGAACGCACATTATCAATGGTTTATTTTATTATTGTCATGGTATCAATTGGGCCAGTTCGTTTGACCGAAGAGGATCCATATGGCTCGTTCTATTACTGTTCTGGTATCCACTAGACCAGTTCGTCTTGACCCAGAAGAATTCACTTCATGCTACAGTTTTGAGCCAGGCGTTGTGCGCTTTCATCGATTTTGCTCCATCGTTTCCGCCTTAGTTTGCCTCGTGGTTACACTGGAATGGAGAGCGTGGCAAGTGGGGACAACTGAACGACTTTTATAATCCCCACCAACCTTTCCGAGCAACTCATGAGCGGTTGAGAGAGCGTTGACAGTTTGTTTGTTTGATAGTTCATTCCTAGAGCTATACAGCGGGGAGGCTAAGATGCTACAATAAAACATAAAATAGAACAAAATAACTCAGCAGATTTCTTATTCCAATACTAATGGGGCCTTATCTCTACGGCTTGACGGGGTCTTCCCGTCCATCTCGTTGTTTTACGAGGTCGCGTTTTATTTCGCTCAGCCATGCAAATGATTCCAGATCGAAGTCTTGCAAGTGTTGCCGTTTCTTGATTCGCATAGAGTAATAATCTTTTGAACTTTTGAATGGGTGTAGCCCCACTCCACCTTGTTTTCTCTCCCTTGTACGGTTTGATTTGATGGGGTCTTCCCGTCTTCTATGAGGTATGCTTTCTCACTTTTAACAAACCTGATCTATAGACTCTATTGGGGCTTAGCTCCATGTTACCTTTTTTTATCTCTCCTTTGTAAGGCTTGATGTTAGCCCCATGTTATTTTCTTTTATCTCTCCCTTATACCGCTTGATGGGTCTTCCCATCCTTCGTTTTTCCTACTCGGTCGCCTTTCTCTTTTAACAAACCTGATAGGTAATGTGGATATAACTTCTGCTGCCAAGATTGAGAATGCAGTGTAGTAGTCAAAATCGTCTAGAATCGAATCTAGAGATGTTCACAGAAAAGGCAACCGATAGTGTAGGAGAAACAAAGGATGGGAAGACCCATCAAGCAGTATGAGGGAGAGATAAAAGAAAGTAACATAGGGCTAAGCCCCAATAGAGTCTATATGAAAAATATGCACTACCTTACCTAAAATAGCCGAGCTATACAAGTCATTCGGTTTACACAACTATACGGGCTACATAACTGGAGCATTCTTAAAAACATCACCTAATGTATGCTCCTCTCCTATGGATTGCACGGGGCTTAGCCGCATGATACCTTTTTTGTCTCTCCCTTGTACGGTTTGATGGGGTCTTCCCATCCTTCATTTTTCCTACGCGGTCAGTCTTTTTTCTTCTCCTATGGATTGCACCAGCCACTTCACATATGTTCATATATGGACTTAACTGTACCTCAAACTTAGAATTCCAGGCACCCCAAGTTGGCAGGAAGACTTAAAAGCACCCCTTGGTCTCACATTGTCCGATGTGTGACTCGCTTATAATAGTTGGCAATTCCTTAGTGGATCTCGCTGTCTAACGTATCATTGGCTTGCTGGACCTATAGTCATCTTTGCTCCGCTAACTTTGGATTTATATTGAACGATGGACAAAATTTTCGGGGATTGTATAAGAAGTTTATTATATTACACGTTAAAGATTTACAGATTTTTATATATTTTTATAACATATTTTAGGAAATGTATATTTATTATTTTAAATAAATTTTTAATTGGTATAATATTTCAACAAATAATTATATTAAATAATATTTCTTTGAATTTTATAATAATTTATAGATTTTATAATTTTATATAGCTCAAATATTTTTGATATGATGAATATTATAACAATTTATAAATTTTAAAATTTACATAACTTAAATTTTATAATATATTTTGGAAAATATATATTTATTACATTAGAAATTTTTTTGATATCATCCTTCACAGATAATCATTATATGATATTTCTTTGAATATTATAATAATTTATAAATTTTATGTTTTAATTCAAATATTTTTAACATGATAAAAATTATAATATCTATAGATTTTATGATTTACATAATTCAAAATTTTTGGTGTAACGAGACAAATTTCTCATATGATATTATTGAGACCTAGTTTCATTTTTTTTCTCCCTAGCACGGCAGATTTCTCGGATGGATTCTATTGACATTTAGTTTCATTTGATCTCTTTTGTCTCTCTTTATTTGGTTTGATGGGGTCTTCCCATCCTTCGTGTGTTCTATGTGATCACCTTCTCTAACCTACAGAGTACATAGGAACTGCAACTGGCATACAAGTACAGATCAAATATCCACAAATGATTTTACGTCGAGATTTCCCATCTGATTCCCTCAAGAGTTGAACAACGTTGTATATCTTTCCTTTCAGCTGGAAACCGCGTCGGGTTTCGAAAGTCGAATGCCTTTTTCCTCGATGAATTGGGGCTGAACCCCATATTACCTTTTTTTCTCTCCCTTGTACGGCTTGATGGGGTCTTCCATCCTTCGTTTTTCCTACGCGGTCGCCTTCTATTTTCCTCGATGAGTTCCGCCCATTTCATTTCACTGAATTCCAGTCGGGCCCAGACTCCCCACTAGGTCCAAAAGCTTAATTACTTTTTTATTGAATTTCAGTCATTTCCTTTCTACGAACGCCCTAGCTAGACAGACACGGATTGGACTTCATATAATTTATCACGGCGGTACTCCAAACATAAAGAAAAAAGCTAAAAGAACAAGGAACTCGTTAGACGTTCGAGCCCGATTTAGTTGAATTCCAGTCTTCCTTGTACTTTCTCCGAACTCTCCTATTCACTCGAAAAACTAAATTCTTTTGGATGAAATCCAATCCGGATCGAAAGTTGAATTCCTTGTCTTTCGGGCTTGAACTCCAGAACGGGTCGAATTCTCCTCATTTGTTGTGTTTGTGTTGGAATCCAATACGGCCGCAACTTCGAGTCCAATGCTTCGTTCAACTTGAAAATATAATTCTTTTCACGTCGAGGTGAACTAGATAATGTGTTTTAACTTTATAGTTCCACCTCTCCACCCTGCATTCTGCCCAAAGATGGAATGATCAGTTCTTCCTCAGCAAACTATTTGGCAATTATACATTTCCATGCGCATTCTAAATTAATCATCGTTCTCCAAAACATGTAAGTAACATTCAATTCAAAGGTCCTCATTATCAAAAAGTTCCAATTGATAAAGAAAGAAGGAGACCGCGTAGAAAAGACGAAGGATATAGAGTAACCAGAAGAACAAAGATGACCGGCCATGTTCGGTATGAAGTTGGATTTCTTAAGTACAATAGGGAATTACAAGAACATAGTCTAGTTGTTCTTGATATAGGTGGCAAGTAGGATTACCACGTCAAGCTAAGCGTGTACTGATAAGTGTGTCTGCCAAGTTGGGTGTTGACTCGACGTACCAAAGATGTCCTTTCAACACTATCTGGGATAGATAGAGAAGTACGGTTTGACTTTTGTAGTCATTACATTATACCAAAGATGTCCTTTCAACATTATATCTGGGATAGATAGAGGAGTACGGTTTGACGTATACATTCATGACATTATACGTGGAAGCTCCCACATCGATTCCTTTCTAGAAGGTCAAGCTAAAGAAAGAAAGCCGACCGAAGTAGAATAGCAATCCTCTGCTTTATCCTCTTTCAGGAAAGATACACACGAATGTAGTCAGATCAATTTCATTTTTACTATGGGACTTGAGCCCATGTCCTTTTATTCTACCTCTTTTGTCTCTCCCTTGTAACTCTGCATTCTATCTCTTTTGTCTCTCCCTTCCTGGGTTATATGTGCTCGCATTCCCTTTTTACTCAAACTTGATTACATCTAGATCGTAGATTGTAACTTCAGTTTTCCTCATCGACCTAGAAGAATTATTGTCGTAAATAACGCGGGTGGTTGCTGTCTTGAGCTTCCGGAATCACATCAGGTAGGCCGTTTCCTGATTCTCCTTGCGGTCCAGTTTGCTTTGATAGTCGGCCGGATCAGGAACACTTTCAGTTACACCTAGCCATCTAGTTTCTGACTCGTGAACTTGAACTATAACTCATGGTGAGCGCGATGGCTGCTGCCGTAGAATATCCTCGGGCAGTTCGTGCAAGGTCATAGCAGAGACTTCACACCAGCCCATTTTGATGATAATCTCTCCTCGAGAAACAGCAGACTACGTTACGGAGTTTCTGCCTCACACTTCATTCATGACGGTCTTCCCATGGAAATCAAATCCGAGTTTGATTCCCATCTTCAGCCAAATACAATCATCCCCTACTTTATGTGAAATACTTCTTGAAAATGGCTTGACTTGGAGCTATAAGGAGGATGAATGAGACATTCCACGGTAATGCTCAAGATTGAATCTGTGGTTTCTTCTAAAGACAATCATCCATTCATTTCAAGACGAAATGGATCCGTAAATATATCTAATTAATTACGTCCCGGATTTAAAATTTGCTTCAAATAGAGTGAACATTGTTTATGTGTAATTAAATCTCAATTTAAACTTAGTTCGGGGTCATTCTAATCTTCGAAGGAACTCTCCACCTTTCTAGGGAATTTGCCCCAAAAATTTTAATTAGTTTACCCAAATTTGTAAGGAGCTTGCTTTAAATTTTTGGACAATCCATCGCCTGAGATTGTTTTCTTTCATTCGATTAAATAATGAAATCGATAATTCTTGGAAATCTTCATCTTCTTCTTTCTATCATTTACTCTGCGCTCTGGTTTGGACTTGACTATACTAGGATGCTCATTCTCTTATTGTTAGAGAAAATTTTATCATTTTCAGCGTGGCCGTTTTCATGAGAGTAAACCTGATACTTAGAACCCGCCCTGCTTGTTCAGGAAACTGATACCCACGGAATAGGGAGTTTCAGATTTAGCTATTTTGAGACCCTGCAGTGTAGGAATCCGTAAAAGTTGGTACGGGCACCCGATCAAATTTTTGATGGGTACTGGAACGGAGGGGACCAAATAGTTCAAAAATCACTTTTCAATATTACTGGAAAATTACGGGAGACCTCGCCTAATGTTACGGGGTGTGGGAGGAGAATCCATCAAGACTCAAGCAAAACCTCCGTACTCTCCTCAAATGTTACTGCAATCCATATCATAACTTGTAAACTTTTATAGGTTACGGGTGGTCTATAACAATCAACTACCAAAAAAAAAAAACCCAAAAACTTAAACCCTAAATTGTTTAGGGGTGTTTCATCAATGTGCCTATTTTGGTTTATGAGACCCATAAATAAACCCATGGGATCTTGATGTAAATGTTCAATCCCCATTGAAATGTCATGCATATGGACATCATTATACAACATACATCGTTATCAACATCAAATATTATAGAAACACAACTCACACATAAGTCATATATGAAATCTAAACATCAAATATTATAGAAACACAACTCACACATAAATCATATATGAAATCTAAAGTGTCACAATAATCAATTGATGTTTCTACTTGAATCACCTTCAAATCGGATCTAAACGTGATCCTCCACTCAACAATCTACCAACAATTGGACATTGATTACAATCAAACCACACCCTCTTTAGGTAAGAGACTCAAGGTGATACTTAATGGCCTTTGTCTACCGTAGCCAAGAACTAAAAGGCTCAACATTAGAGAAGTGAGCTATTTAGAGCTACACTTCAAAAATATACTCCTCTGCTCGACCTAGATCTCCAACCCTAAAAGCACCCAATGATGGCACATCTACAATGGCACCATTGACGGTGCAAATAGTGCAAGTGGTGGTAGGTCCCACCATGTGATTAGTAGCACTAACATGAAATCTGACCGCCATCAAGAAGTCCATGAGCAACTACTAAAATAAATATGATTGCAAAGACTACCAATCCAATATCCATAAAAACTAGCTTTGGAGCTACAAATGTCATGACAACTATAATGTATATATATATATATCTCGTTACACAACATACACTATAGAAGCACATCTCACTTATAAATCATGCATGAAGTAGTAAAGTGCCACAATCGTCCCCTAGCTAATTGTTAGGTTCCTCTAACTCTAGATAGTCATCTACTCCAAGTATGTGATATGCCTTATGGTGTGCTAAGATCAAGAGGTTGGGTGCTATTGAGTACCATTGTTAGTCACTTGTCTACAATCTATATCATATAAAGGGTGAATTAGCTATATTCAAGTACATACTAGGACATAACCACTATCCTTGAGGAACCACCATGAGGGAAGGGGTCAAACAAACCATATGCAATCCTCTCAAACAACCGTCACATACTAACATAGTAGCAACTCAATCGGAAGAGCCACATAACATACACCAAAAGCCTATACATACAAGTGTCAAGCTTGGGTCATAGTGCCATCAATGTTTGGGAGGTTGCATGGCACACAATTGTGCACATGAGCCTTTCAAACAACACCATCAAGTCCTTCCAACTTGAGGAATTTGGAACGCAAAACCTCACAAACTCTCAAGATATTGTGGCATGTAGTAACATTAAGTATCATTGGTGTAGTTTGCTATATATATATATAAAATCACCAAAATGAAATTGATGGATTGAGGTTTTATAACCTCCTCCTCAAATAGTAGCATAACATAATGTATCCCTAGGTTGAGAAATTGCTAAGTTCTCAAAGGCCATCAAAATCACTTTCCAAAAGATCTCTACACATTGAGAACATACGTGCACCCATATGTTTGGATCATCCAAGTCCAAAACTAAAGTAGCATCACAACAATAGTTACAAGTAAATCTAGATCTTGTTCATAGAAAGTAAAGAGAGAGGGATGCTAAGGAGGCTTGCCGGTTGAACTGATAGTCCATGGCCAACCAAGGTAACTCATAATCCTAATCTCCCATGTGGCTTCTTTGCAAACCATTGGAATGATTTGTCCTTGAGTCTGGCAATGGTTTTTTTAAATTTCCCATGCCATCCAGGGTTTGGGAGTCCGCAGTCTCGGAGTCATGTTTCCTTTCTTTGATTTCAGTGCTTGGGTGGCCTCCCTCCAAACCGTACGTGCAAGATACTTATGAAATCCTCTCTTCATTGTGTGGACCAATCCTTCTGCTAAGCCACTTGCCTCAAGGTGATCTTGGGAGGTAGTATGATGATCAATCAAGGCCTTTTCACACAAGACCTAAAACTTCCCTAAGAACTCTATATTTTGATCAATCAATACCTCAATTGGTGCACCAAAATGACTAAGAACTCAATCCAAAAACAAATAAGTTGTCCTTTCACTAGACTTGTCAAGAAGTGTAACCAATTCAATTCACTTGGAGAAGTGCTCCACCTTAACCATAACGTTTTGATGATGTATCATAGTCAATAGTAAGGGTCTAACAAAGTCCAAAATACAAAGGTAACCTAAGCTCATGATAGGTAATGGTTGTAACTATGGCATGAGAGCATTAAATGATGCTCTAACTCACTCGGTCACAAACCACACATCTGGCAAAAATTTGTTGTACATTGGTTTGTATACCATGCCACCAATAATGATTTGGAGTAGGCTATATGTACACTTCACTCCAAAATGTCATAACTCCTCATGAGCATGATGTACCAACTGTAACAATATGGATTTTAGCAACAAAGTTAGTAGGGCTAATGAAGTAGCAAATAAGACAAATTAGCCTAGAATATTCCTAATCTTCATCAAGTCGGTGTTGTGGCCTATCACCTTGAGCTACCACCATACATGAATATCCATCTAGTGTTCCATGTTTCCTTACTATGTAGATATACCCCCCAATTGGGCCATTGTCCTTCCACACAAGAAATTTGACCTTGTTTGACTCTTATTGATGGCACAGAAGAATATGCAGTGGAAAGTATTCTCCAAAAATGCATCAGTGGTACTCGCCATCCATGGGTGGACTATTTGGTATAGTGGAAAGGTTATCCACTATATGAGGTAAATTGGGAGCCAATTGCCAACTTGACACATGCATTGGTGTTAGTGCAATCTTTTGAGCAACAACTTTGTAACGAGGATGTTGCGTCTTAGAAGGAGAGAGGTTTGTAATACCAATAGCTAGATATGTAATCTAGAGGTGAAATTTGGTTGGTAATATCTGGAATGATGTTATACATGATAGACTAAATATATCAGATAGAGGTATCACCAAAAGAGCACTACTAATAGAATAGAAACCAAAATATGCTTGGAAAACTTAGAACCAATAACTGGACATATGATCTGGAGGTGAAATTCAGTTTGGTAACATCTGGAAGGATGTTACACATGATGAACTAAATAGATTAGATAGAGACATAACCAAAAGAGTACTTCTACTAATAGGGCAAAAACCAAATATGCTTGAAAACTTAAGAGGTAATTTTGGAGGCTTAAATAGATGAATTAGGCCTTGAAAATGTATATATTTCCCCCGACCAGAAAGAGAGCGTTGGGGATGCCACTTTTTTTGAGGGCGGAACAAAGGAAAGGCTAGCCTCAGCAAGAGCTTTCCAATGGTATCTCACCCAAGTGGTTTTGAGATTCCTACAAGAAGATTCCTTCTAGTCAAGACCTGTTTGACCAACTTGATAGGACAAGGACTGACATATCACTCATCCAAGCAACTAATCTAAGGGTGGAACTTGCTGACAGATCACCCATCATTGTAGCTAATCCAAGGGTGAAGCTTCCTTGGAATGGATCCTCTTTGACTTTATAATAAAGAAAAGGTGCTCCTTTGGGGCATTAGAGTTTTCAATGTGAAAATTGTGTTTTCTCTTTTGTGTCTCTCTCCTATCCTCAGAACATTACATCTAAGCTCACATGTTCCTATCAACCAAATGAGATCAGAAGTGGTCAAAAGAGTTTACTTGGTTTCTAGTTGCTAGGATTGTTGTGTTGGCAACTCTCACATGATCAAACAAACTTGCAAACATCTCATGCCATGTTGGACCACCACCATTGGTGTTGTAGGATACCAAAGGTCTTGTCTACACTCATGTGACCAATCATAGTCATGGGTTTTTTGAAAGCGCATAAATTGTAGATTACCCTTAGATAAATCTGGTTCTCATAAAATAGAAGGTCTTCCTTGAAGGAGAAGGTGTTGTATTCCTTGATTCCTTCTCATGTGATGCAAGATGACCTTGTACCATATGAAAGAAGAGGTCTTGTTGTAGAGTTATCTTAAAATCAATTTGGACTTTGAAGTAGATTGATATTGTTATAATTGCCATAGTGACGAGAGGCAAAGACTTCAAATCAAGTCATCATGATAGAGCATTAAAGATGACATAGAACCTATTAGGTTTGTACTCTACTTTGATCTAAAACAGCTATAGTTGTTCCTTCCATTGATGATGTTGACTCTTCATGTGCTTCAAATGTAATGTTTGCAACAAGAATTTGTGATTGGTTTGCATGATCACTTGTTTCCCCAAGATAATACTTCCATATCTTGGTGGCATATACCATTGCTAGTTGTTCTTGATATCAAGTATAGTAATTCCTTTTTGTTGTGTTTAGTTGGTGAGACATAAAGGCAATGGAGTGTAACTCATTTGGAAATACTTGTTGCAACTCAACTCCAATGGCAAAGTTAGAAGGTGAAAATCAACCACACAAGGTAGTTGAGGATCATATGGCTGAAGAATGGGTCTTGAAGACACCATAGTTTTTAGCTTCTAGAATGTTTTTCCATGTTTGGTGGTCCACCAAAAGCTTGAGGTATTCCTCAAGAGGTCAATCAATGGTGCGGCTACATAAACATAAAAGTAGATGAATTGTTGGTAAAAACTTGCCAATCCATTGAATGCCCATATTTTTATGGCATCCTTTAGAGTAGGCCAATCAATAATGGCTTTGATTTTCTCCTCTTCTATCTTGATCTCCTTTGATGAGATCTTATGACTCAAGAAAGTAACTTCCTTCTACCAAAAGGCATTGTAACACCCATTTATGCATGTGTGTGGTATTGTGATATTTAGCTTGGTATTACAAGTACTTAAGAGATATTATTTATATAAAGATAAATGTTGATTCTATATTAGTCATGGTTAGCTAAAGTTAGTCATAGCTAAGATAGAGGGGACCTTACTTTAGAGGAAGTAGAAAAGATGAGCACCATTATTTTGGATTTTAGTGTGTTGACTTGGTATTATTCCTAGGTGTTTGGCTTTGAGGAAAGAGTTGAGAACTCTTGGGCCCGTAAGCCTTTTTGTTTTGGATTCTTCTTTAGTCCAAGGATAGCCCATGTGAAGGAATCCTTGACTTAGTGGTTGGGTCAAGATAAGACCACATGCTTAGGGGAATATGCCCATGTGAATAGATATTCCTTTCTACTTTTTGAATTTACTTGACTTTTAGTCTAGTAACTTGAGTTACTACGATAATTAGTAACTTTGGTACGTAACTATTTCACAAGTATATAAACAAGGGGTGAGGAGGTACTCATCATCCTTTCATTTGCAACTATCTCTCTCTCATTGAGTTCTCTAGTGAGCAATGTCTTGAGTCTTGGAGTGTTAGCCTTGGAGGAGTATGATGGAGTTCGGGTTCCTTGCCTTCTTAGTCCATGGTGCGCTACCATAATAGCCATCAGAGGTTCATCTTGAGTAAGAGACAGGCCGGCTCATAGCACACTTTGACTTCTTGAAATAAAACTTCCATTGACGTAGTCATCTTAGGACTTCTTCCATATGGTTTGCATGTTTTGGCTTTGTGTAATAGACTCCAAGGACAAGAGAAGAGAGAAAACACAGATTGCACACTCAATCATTCAATGCCCCAAAGGAGCACCTTCTCTTTATTATATAGGCAAAGAGGATCTCCTCCAAGGAAGCTCCACCATAGGATTAGGGACATAGATAGATGACATGTCAGCAAGCTCCACCCTTGGATTACTTACTTGGATGGGTGACATGTTTGGTCTAGGTCCTATCTGGTTGGTCAAACAAGCTTTGACCAGAGGGAATCTTTTAGGGAATCTTCATGTAGGAATCTCAAAATCACATGAGTAAGGTACCATTGGAAAGCTCTCGACTAGACAAAGCAGGAGGGAGGGAAGGGCAGCCTTCCCTTTGTTAGGGGGGAACTTCGCACATTTTTGAGGCCTCATTCATTCGTTTAGGCCTCCGAAATTGCCTTCAAAGATTTCAAGCATATTTTGGTTCCTACTCTATTAGTAGAAGTCCCCTTTTGGTGATATCTCTTTCTGATCTGTTTAGTCTATCATGTGTAACATCCTTCCAGATGTTACCAAACCAATTCTCACCTTTAAATCATATGTCTAGCTATTGGTTCTAAGGTTCTCAAGTCTATTTCAGTTTCTACCCTATTAGTAGAAGTACTCTTTTGGTGATACTTCTATCTGATCTATTTTGATCATCATGTAAAATATCATTCTAGATGTTACCAAACTGAATTTCACATCTAGATCGTATGGCTAACTCTTGGTATTACAGACCTCACTCCTTTTAAGATGCAACGTCCTCGTTGTGCAATTGTTGCTCAAATGCTTGCACCAACACCGGTGCATGTGCCAAATTGGCAACGGGCTCCCAGGTTGCTTCATAGAGGGGGTAACCATTCCATTGTACTAGATATTCCACCCACGGATAGCGAGTACCACGGATGAGCTTTTGGAGAATCCGCTCCACTTCATATTCCTCTGTGCCATCAATGAGTGTCAGACAAGGTCAAATGTCTTGTGTGGAATGACCCTGGCCTAATCGGGGAGCATATCTGTGTAGTAGGGAGACATGGAACACTAGATAGATCTTCATGTGTGGTGGTAGCTCAAAGTGATAGGCCACATCGCCGATGCAACAAAGAATCGAGAAAGGCCCAATAAAACGAGGTCTGAGCTTACGAGGTCCAACTAATGTGAGGTTGGTTGTTGATAGCCACACTTGATTCCCAACATTGAACTCCATGTGCCTATGGTGTGCATCAGCATACTGCTTCTGTCGATTTTGTGCAATTTGTAACCTGTGCTTGGCACTCTCCATACCTTGTTGGATTCTAGAAACAAATGTGTTGACTACATCGACCTTGGTAGTCACTGGACGGATCTTCATCAAGCTAGAAGGTGTGAAGGGGTGCTCACCATACATGAGGAAGAACGGAGTGACCTGGGTGGATGCATTCACTGAATTGTTGTAAGCAAATTCCACCAACAGGAGTAGGGTGTCCTACCTCTCTTGCTCTTTTAAGGTGAAGCCGCGTAACATGTCTTTGATCATACGATTAGCCTGCTTTGTTTGGCCATCTGTTTGTGGGTGGTAAGTTGTGGACATGGCCAACTTGGTTTTGGAGAAACCAAAGAGTGTTTGCCAAAACAAACTGGTGAATTGGGTGCCTCTATTGGTGATGAGTACTCTAGACAAGCCATGGTGAGCAAAGACTACATCTAAGTATAATTGAGCTAGTTGTAGAGCGGTCACCTCCTTGGTGGTAGAGCGTACATGAATCATTTTGCTGAGCCGGTCCACAAAGACCACGATGGAGTCAAGCCCCTGAGGTGGTCTTAAGGTAATTCACAAATGAGATCCATACTCACTTGTTCCCAACGTTGGGTAGGCGTGAGGAGAGGTTGAAGGAGCCTTGTAGGAGCTTGATTAGAAGCTTTGTTCTGTTGACACAATAGGCATCTCCGCATGTAGTCCATCACGTCGTTGCTCATCTTGGGCCAATAGTAATGGCGCTTGATTGCCTCCAAGGTCTTGTCCACTCCGACATGAGCTGCAATGGCCGAATCATGATATTCTACTAGAATGGTGGTGCATAATTCTAGGACATTTGGGATCCATAATCTGCTATCCCAAAAGGTGAGTCCTTGGGTGCTGGTGACACCTTTGGATGATTGCGCTTCCACAATCTGTGGATCAGTTTTTGTAGCAACCAGAATCTCCGGCCAGAATTCAAGGTTAATCTTAACCTCTACCACCAAGTTGTTTGCCATTGGCATGCGGGTGAATGCATCTACAAGTTGCTTCTTACCTTCCACGTAGGTGATTGTCATTTTGAAGCGTTGTCGCCACTCTACCCACCAAATTTGGCGACAAGATAGATCCTTCTGCGTCTCGAGGTAGACTAGAGGTTTGCGGTCTGTCTCTACTACAAATGCCTTCTCGCCCAAATAGTGCTTCCAATGCTTGGTTGCTAGAACGATGGCCAGCTCTTCTCGTTTTGTGGTGTGGTAGTTGCGCTCTATCGATAACAAATTTCAAGAGAAATATGCAATTGGATGCCATCCATCATGCCACTCTTGTTGTAGGACTGCTCCTATTGCTATGCCTGATGCATCTGAAGCCAACTTGATCGGACATTTTGGGTCATACCACTTCAAGATTGGTGCATGTAGCAAGGCGGCCTTCAATTCTTGAAAGGCCAACTCTTGTGTAGTTCCACATGTCCACTTCTTCCCCTTGCCAAGTAGTGGCGTTAAAGGCTGTGCAACCTTGGAGAAGTCTTTGATAAATCTACGATAGAATCCCGTCAACCCCAAGAAGCTCTTAAGTTGAGTCTGATCTTCTGGGGCACTCCATTTTTGAATGACCTCTATTTTATCTATCAATACTTGAATGCCCTCTGCACTTACTCTATGCCCCAAGTAGTCTACTTCAGACTTGCCAAACTCACACTTTGAGATTTTGGCATACAATTGATTTTGTCTTAGAATCCGGAGGACCTCTCGTAGATGTTGTTTGTGTTCTTTCATCGTGCTACTATATACTAAGATATCATCCAAGAAGACGATAATAGACTTATCCAAGTATGGACAAAATATGTCATTCATTAGACTCATGAAAGTGGCAGGTGCATTAGTGAGGCCAAAAGGCATCACAAGATACTCAAAGTGGCCATACCTGGTTTGAAAGGCAGTTTTGTACACATCCTCCTCTGCAATTTGGATTTGATTGTAACCGCTTCGCAAGTCCAGTTTGGTGAAGTATCTTGCTCTATGGAGTTGATCAAACAGGTCATCCATGCGAGGTAAGGGGTATTTTTTCTTCATTGTTTGCTGATTGAGACCCCGATAGTCAATGCACATGCGCATTGTACCATCCTTCTTCTTCACAAACAAGACAGGGGCCCCATATGGTGATACGCTAGGTCGGATGAACCCTTTCTGTAGCATCTCCTCAATTTGAGTCTTACACTCCTCCAACTCATGAGGTGATAGGCGATATGGGGCCTTACAAGGAGGTGTCTTCCCCGAGAGTGTCTTAATTTTTTGATCTACTCACCTTTTTGGTTGTAATCTTGAGGGTAGATCATCGGGAAAGATATCTTGAAACTCATCCACCAAATCCTTCAATTTCTCAGGAATTTGTCCATCAAGTTGTGCACTCTGGACTTCTCTTATTAGACCCATAAAACATTTATTGGTCTTACAAACAGTTGCCATCCCTATGACATATAGAGACAATTTTTGCTTGTGTGCTTTTTCTTTAACCCCAATGATTGACCATTGGTGGGTTCTCACTACTTTTTTCCTCCAATCCATAATAGGGTTGTATTGCTCTATCCATGGCATGCCTAAAATTGCATCATAACTAGCTAATTGTATCACTCGCCACTCAATTGCTTCCTAATATTCTCCTACAGAGAGGGTTACCCGTCTAGGTAATGACTCAATCCTCTCTGTTTGCCCATTAGGTAACTCTACTTCTTCACTCCCATCTCTCTCTAGATCCATTCCTAATCTTATTGCAACAGAGCAAGACAAGAAATTCTCTGTTGCTCCCGGATCTATTAATACTCACTTGATTACCTTCTAGGATTCCATTCACAACAATCAATTGTGAGGTTGCCTTTCGGGATCTTTGCACATTATTCTTCTTCCTTCCCTTGCTTCTCTACTTCCTTATTGAGCCAATAAGACCACGAGGTACATTTACTAGCAATCTTTGTTTTCTGAAGTGATTTCCACCTCCTCTTCTTCAATGTGCCTCTGCATGTTGATCAAAGATTGCCTATACGAAGGCCGAGGGCCTCTAGGGAAATGAGTGCGACAGTTGGTAGATATGTGCCTAATACGGCTACAATTGTAACAAAGGCGTTGTTCCCCTAGAGTCCCTTCTCCTTGTGGGACTCCATCTCTTTGTTCTTCTACCCGTCCCCGCTCCCCTTGAAGTGGTCGTGCTCCTCGATCCCGGAATCGAAGGTTGCCCAATTCCATTGGTACTGGTTCACCCATGTGTGGCATTTCTGCCCATTAATGTTGAGGTGGAACTACTCCTTCACCTCCACCTAATGCTCCTACTATTCTTTGTGCACAAGTTATGGCTTCAAATACCGTGTGAGGATTTTGCACCATGACTTCTTGGCGAATCCGCTCTTTCAACCCTCATTTGAAATTGTTGAGAGCCTCTACTGGACTCATGTTGGTAATTGCAACTTGTAGATCCAGAAATGCCTCTACATACTCTTGTACGCTATTCTTCTGTCTCAATCTCCATAGTCGGGTTCAAACCATATGCACAAAATCCATCGATTGGAAATTCTTGAGCAATCCTTCTTGCATTGCTGTCCATGTGACCTCCCTTCTCTCTGCCAACATGGATCATTCCCAAGCATCATACCATGTGAGGGCTTTATTGGTCAAGTACCCACATGCAAACACGCATGCAGCATGCTCCGTGATCTCTGTTGAGAACAATCAGAAATATTGATTCATTCTCAAGATCCAATTTTCCACTACCATTGTACGCCGCCCTTTGTAAGGCTCAATGTTGCAGGTCTTCTTCATCCGGAGTAGCAATGTGGCTTCATCGTTGATAGGGTTCGTAGGCACAGATGCCTCTCCAAGTACTTCAATCAAAGGTACTGGGTTTTGAGACGACTCTTCTTCTTGCATGGCTTGATCGTTCTTGAGGATCTGCACTTGACTTTGTAATGTCTCCATGGTCATATTAATCTCTCAAAATTCATTCAACATCCCTTGCATTCCTTGCACTAGCTCTTGTAATTGCGGATCCATGGTTCCTGTAACACTCAATTGCTAATGTCTACTTCAATACAAAGTCAATATAATCACTCTGGAAGGCGCACGAACTATCGGAATTACCATTGGGACCTCAGAAGCTATCACTTGTTGATAATACTCCTCACCAAAATTCCTAACCACAAAATCTCTAAACATCACTTTAGGTCTCACTACATAATGGATTTCTACTTACGTGTTGAAAGGTAGAGGATTTAGGACATTCATATCCATATTATCATAATAGAATGTAGATTGTCAAATCCCACTCTCGGTCATATATCACCACAGGTAGAATCACCGGGCTTGGTGAGTTCATCACTCTGTCTATGAATTCTACACCAAAGTGATAAACTAGTGATACCCTTATCTACTCACGCTAGATGTACATAACCTTGATGTGGAATGGGTTTTAGAATAGAAGGCTAGGTGCGGGAAATTGTCCTCCCGGCGCATCCATCCCATCCGCTCTTCTAAAGTCCTTCCTAAGTCTAGCAATTACTCTATGTTCTCCACCTCAAATTACTCAGTTTCAGTAGTTCGTGCTATTCCAAGAGGGGTGATCCACTCTCTTGGACTAAAACACTCGCTTTGATACCATTGTAATACTCTGAAGACAAGCGAAGAGAGAAAACACAGATTGCACACTCAAAACATTTGATGCCCCAAAGGAGCACCTTCTCTTTATAATATAGGCAAAGAAGATCTACTCCAAGGAAGCTCCACCATAGGATTAGGGACACAGATAGGTGACATGTCAGCAAGCTCCACCCTTGGATTACTTACTTGGATGGGTGACATGTTTGGTCTAGGTCCTATCTGGTTGGTCAAACAAGCTTTGACCAGAGGGAATCTTTTAGGGAATCTTCTTGTAGGAATCTCAAAATCACATGAGTAAGGTATCGTTGGAAAGCTCTCAATGAGACAAAGCAGGGGGAGAGAAGGCCAGCCTTTCCTCTATTGGGAGGGGGGGGGGGGAATCTGCACATTTTTGAGGCCTAATTCATCCGTTTAGGCCTCCAAAATTGCCTTCAAAGATTTTAGGCATATTTTGGTTCCTACTCTATTAGTAGAAGTCCCCTTTTGGTGATACCTCTTTCTGATCTGTTTAGCCCATCATGTGTAACATCCTTCCAGATGTTACCAAACCAATTCTCACCTTTAAATCATATGTCTAGCTATTGGTTCTAAGGTTCTCAAGTCTATTTCGGTTTCTACCCTATTAGAAGAAGTACTCTTTTGGTGATACTTCTATCTGATCTATTTTGACCATCATTTATAATATCATTCTAGATGGTACCAAACTGAATTTCACATCTAGATTATATGGCTAACTCTTGGTATTACAGGTTAGGAACAAAGGTCCTCAACTTGGAAACATGAAAGACAAGATGGATGTGCATATATGACAAGGGAAGGCAAGACAATAAACAATTGGAGAGACAGCTTGGGTGACATCAAAGGGTCCTATGCAATTAGTGGCAAGTTTATGAACTTGGGTATCAAGTGAGAGAGGAAGGTTATTGGATGAGAGCATGACCTTATCACCAACTTGAAAGCCGAGATCACGACGATGGTGATCCGTATATTTTTTCTCCAATTTTGAGCAACAAGGAGATGAGATTTGGCTTGTTGGAGGGATTGGGAGATGGTGGTCAAGAATGTGGAAGCATGAGGGATATGAGACGGAGGAGGAGCAAGAAGGGAATCCAAACCAAATGGGTCTTGGCTAAAATTGAGAAAGAAAGGAGAGAATCCGGTATTTACCTATTTAGAATTATTATATGCAAACTCCGTAGCTGCAAAACATTCATCCCAATTGGTATGGTAAATGTTGACAAAGGCACAAAGCCTATCTTCCAAGGTATGATTTGCATGTTCAATTTGTCCATCAGTTTGAGGATGGTAGGCCATGGACAAAGCAAGCTTGGTGCCGAGTATTTGGAAGAGTGTTTGCCAAAACTTTCAAGTAAAGCAAGGATCACGGTTGGAGATAACTACTTGCGGCATCCCATGATGCTTGAATATTTTGTTGAAGTAGATTTGCACCAAGGTTGGAGCATCCATAATATCAACTGTTTGTACCAAATGGATTTGCTTACTAAGCTTATCCACAAACACCACAATTGTTGTGTGACCTTGCTTTGTCTTGGACAAGGAGGTGATGAGATCTAAGCTCACATGTTCCTAATGAGCAGATAGAATGGGGAGTGGTTGAAGGAATCCACTCACTTCCTTGTTATTGGCCTTGTTGCATTTGCAACTCTCACACGATCAAATAAACTCCCAAACATCTTGTGCCATGTTGGGCCACCACCATTAGCGTTGGAGGGTATCCAAGGTCTTGTCTACACCCCATGTGACCAACTATTAGTAAATCATGAGCTTCTTGAAGGTGCACAAGTCGGAAATCACCTTTGACTGAAACATAGATCCAATCCTCATGGAATAGAAGGCCTTCCTTGAAGGAGAAGGTGTTGTACTCCTTGTCACATGCAATCAAATGACCATGTACCATTTGGAAGAAGAGATCTTGTTGTAGAGCTGACCAAAACTCATTTTGGACCTTGGAGTCAATTGACACCATCATAATTGCCATCGTGATGAGAGAAAAAGACTCCAAATTAGATTATCAAGATAGAGTATCGTGAATGACATGGAACTGACCTAGTTTTTACTCAAGTTTGATGTCAAACAATTGGAGTTGCTCCTCTCATCAATGATATCAACTCTTCATGTGTTCCAAGTGTAAGGTCTGCAACAATGGTTTGTGATCAGTTTGCATGATCACTTGTTTTTCCAAGAGATAATGCCTCCATACCTTGGTGGCATATACCATGCAAGTTGTTGCTATCTTGAGTAGAGTAATTTCTTTCAGCCATATTTAGTTGGCGAGACACAAAGGTAATGGGATGTAGTCCATTTGGGCATTCTTGTTGTAACAAGGCTCCGATTGCAAATTTAGAAGTATCAAAATCAACCACAAGGTAGTTGAAGATCATATGGTTGAAGAATGGATCTTGAAGACACCATATGTTTCAACTTCTAGAATACTTCTTTGTGCTTGGTGGTCCATTGGAAGCTCAAGTTCTTCCACAAGAGGTCAGTCAATGGTGCAACCACATGAGCATAATAGTGGATGAACCATCAATAAAAACCGGCCAATCTAGTACATGCTTGTACTTCTATAGCATCTTTTGGAGTAGGCCAATCAATAATGGTCTTGATTTTCTCCTCTTCCATCTTGATCCCATCCAATGAGATCTTGTGACCCAAGAAGGTAACTTCCTTTTGCCAAAAGGCACACTTTGACTTCTTGCAATAAAATTTTCCATTTTTGTTGTTGTCTTAGGAATTCTTGCACGTGATTCACAAGTTCTACCTCTGTCTTGCTATAGAGTAAGATATCATCCAAGAACACCATCACGTACCAATCCAATAGTCCATCCAACACCTGATGCATTTGATCCATGATACTGTTGGAGCATGAGTGAGCCTAAAAGGTAGAACTCTCTACTTGAAATGCCCATACCTTGTGCAAAAGGTAGTCTTTTGCACATCCTCCCTATCAATGAGGATTTTCCAATAGCCGCTACAAAGATCTAACTTGGAAAAGTATCATGCTCCACTCAATTGGTCAAGCAAGTCATCAATCTGAGGCAAGAGATATGCATTCTTCATTGTTTGCTTATTGAACCCACGGTAATCAATAGAGAAACAAAGTCCTTCATCTTTCTTTGGAACAAATAGTAACAATGCTCTCCAAGGAGAGGTACTATGTTATGAATTCCTTCTCCAACAACTTTATAAGTATTTTTTGCAACTCCTCCAACTCTTTTGGTGAGAGCCAATAGATTGGTCTACTCACTGAAGTACTCCTTGGCAATAACTCAATCAAAGTGCATACCACAATTGGAGGGTAATCCCTTTGGCAGATCATCCGGAAACACGTCCGTAAACTCTTGAACTATCTAATCAACCATTGCTTGATGAGGCTCTTGGCCCTCCTCAGATTTTCTTTGTGCAATTGGCTTGATCCACACCGTGAAAATAGACTTATCTTCCTCCAAAGCTTGCTTTATGGCTGCTTCACTAACTAATTTCTCATTTAGGAACTCATCTCTCTTCAAAACTTGCTCCATGGCTGCCTTCTTGGCAAACTTCCCATCTTGGGACTCATCTCCCTTCAAGGCTTGCTCTATGGTTACCTTCTTGGCAAACTTCCCATCTTGGGACTCATCTCCCTTCAAGGCTTGCTCTATGGTTACCTTCTTGACAAACTTCCCATCTTGGGATTGACTATTCTTAGATGTCTTACTTAAAGGTGCTAGACAACCTAATCAGAAATTCCTACATTGGTGTTGTACTTGAATTTGTCATCGTGTCTAACCAAATTGAACCTTATGACGTTCAAGCCCAGGTAGTCCTAGAATGACATTGTAGTGTAGAGGTGCCACTACAAACCTCATACACTCCAGATACTCCTTCTCAATCTTGAAGGTAACAAGATGCAAGGTACAAAATGCAGAACCCTTTCTACCATCCACCATCATCAATCTACTTCCAATTACTTGCTTGATAGGAATACCCAATTCCTTTGCTACTTGTATAGACATGCAATTCTCTAAACTTGCAAGTGAAACAAACTTGCATAGGTCAAACCTTCAATCCCATTATAACTAATTAAGCTCCTAGTAGGTGGCATAAAAATCCCCCATTGGGATTCCTCATTTCTTTGATCATTTTGCTCCACAACTCCATCTGGGCAACTTGTCAAGGTTGCATATTCTTAAGTGGACATTTAGCAATGTGATGTCCAGCTTAGTGACAATAAAAACAACCACCATTTTGTCACAATCTTTCTCTATCCGCTGTACCAAGTGATCTCCATTGGATAACATCAATCTCCATTGGTGTTGAATCTTCCATCCATGCATAGTGTACTAGTAGGCTTTGTGCAGGTCAAGGTCAAGGTCAAGGTCAAGACCAAGTTGTCATAACCAAGGAATCAAAACCCTCAACCAATTGCATGGCTTCTTCCATGTTTTGTGGTTCTAGCATGGTCACCTCCAATTTGGTTCATGACTTCCATCCCCTTACAAATTGATCCAAAACTTCACATTCTTGTATATTTGGAACTTGCATGATGATATTCTAAAATTGCATGATGTAGCTCCTCACAAAGCCAATCTGCTTCAACGCCGCCAATTTATCTTGTGTAGCTTGGGTGACATTTATAGTTTGAAATCATCAAGTATTGCATCCTTGAATTTTGCCTATGTCAAATTGGTGCAACAATGTATCCTTCACCTCACTCCACTCAAAATCACCACCAATCTTTTGCCACACCATCCAATTTGCTAGAACCCAAGAGAATCTATTTTTGCTCATCTTGAAGATTGGTAGCTCCAAAGTAACATTTGCAGTCAAACACAAAATTCTCCAGTGTGCTTGGAAGATTCTTGCCTTCAAATACCTTGGGTTTTGGAAATGAAATTTGATCTTCTCCATCTCAAACTAGTCCTCTCTTTATGTGTTCTTGTCGTTGTTGGTTTTGTTCATCCAACAATCAAGCAAGGTGCTTGATATGTTGTTGCATAGCAATGATAAAATTTGGTATTGCCCCCATGGCTACTACTCTATCCCATTATTCCCAATTTATCTAATTTATTAATAGATAGATGTAGCACGCCCATTGTTCTCCATAAGTTACAACCGGAAGTATCAAGGTTTCCTCAAACAAGGTGATCATATGCAGAAAATCCTGCCCAAAGCGCAAGGTGATGAATTGTATGAAATGATGCTTGAGTAATACTTGGACATGAAAATCCCAATGGTTTAGCGGAAGTAGATTTGGTGTTCCATAACTTCCGTCCATCCCATTCTTGCTTTGATACTAATATAAAAGACCGAGATCGATGAGAGAAATAGGAGAATAGAAGCTCATGTTGGGACACTTGAATGAGTGGAAACTCTAAATGTCTAGGATGAGTTTTGGCTCTTGTATTTATAGGGATCTTACAAGGCTCTTGAGAAGCTTCTCAAGAAGCTTCCTTGAGCCGCTTTCTTGGAGTGCAAGCCAAGTTAATCAAGAAGCTTCCTTCTAGAAGCCACTTACTTGGCATGTAAGCTAAGCTAACTAGACACTTCTAGAAGCTACCTACTTGGAGTCCAAGCTAAACTAGCCAAGAAGCTTCCCAATAAGCTTCTTATATACTTTTAGAATATTCTAAGCTAATTTGTCTTGCTTGCTACTTTGTTAGCCCTACTAATTTTGTTGTTAAACTCCATATTGTTACACCTATAGACCATGAGAGTGCATGTTATGATTGCAGGTTATAAGTTGCTTGTTCCCCTAGTGTAGTTATCACAATTAGAGTTACATTAGTGAGTGATGTTCAATTCATGGTGGCACTTGGTGGGGTACTTGTGGTGGTTATGGTTATCATTTGAGTTACATTATCATAATGGAATTTTTTAGAGATTCCAAAAGAGATATCATTGTAGTACAAAGTGGGTTTACTCAGTTAACTCAGGTCCCAATGAGAGAGGAGAATTTGATTTGGAGTTTGATACAAGAGTTGATTCAATTGAGAGTGCACGTGGTGTGTATACACCATTGTTATGGGACATAGGATGAGACCTATGGGACTTCCAAAGGCTCCAAATGCTACTCTAGTACAATGGATTCCATTGAGTTGAATGACTTCATCCAAGAGTTTGATAGTTGGTGTAATTTGCAATAGATGCGGAACTCAACTTTGTTCACACCCTCATGGCATAGAAAGGTTGTTCTAGCACTTAGAAGGTCTACCGATAGATGACTATTATGAGTCAAGAGATCTCACTTAGAGAATGTCAAGCTATAAAGACAGTTCTAGTCTTTGAACTACATCTCTATCGCCTTCAAGCTTGGTTACTAGGGGTAGATTGGCAATACCCACAAGTTCTAGCTCTATAAGCATTGGTGTATCTAGTGGAGGTGCACTAGTTGGAGATGGTGTTACTACAAGTAGAGGTACTACTATAGGAGGTAGTGCAATACCAAGTTTTAATCCCATGGTAGAGAATTTTTAGTGTTTGAGGCAAAATTACCAAGGAGCTTGGAGGAATTCCAATCAAAGGTTGGAAAGAGCTTATGCAAGGCGTACACTTACATGAGACGGTTGATCAATTTCACTCAAGGAATTATTGAGGCCCAAGCAGTCTAGTTTTGGTACGGGATCTTGGACAAGGAATTACAACATAAGTATGTGATGCTACATTGTTATAGGCTACCTCACCTACTTTGGCAATGATCTTTAGTTTGGTCAAGTGCATTGAGCTCAATATGGTAGAGGAGAGAGTAGTGACATTTGGATTTGGTAGGGAGACCTCATCCACAACTTTTACTTCTAAAGTGTAGTACAATGCACCACACCATGCTAGCTTTCAAGGGTAGAGTGGACAATCCAAATCTTATAGACCAAGTGGAGGGCCTAGTGCAACTAGACCCTTACCTTCATTTTCCTGATCAACAACAGCCAATGAGTGGTGGTGTTGCTTCTTGGACTTGTGGTGGACCTCAACACAAGAGAGAGTGCATTAGGGCAATGGATATGATATCTTTGTTGCATCACAACCAACATAGAGACAATGTGACCATTGCATAGATTTGGTCACACCAATGACCAATTCTTTGACCTTCACCCAAAGTTATAGAGTGGTAGGGCTATTATGGTAGGTAGTAGAGGTTCTCCAAGTCATGGTTAACAAGGTGGTAGAAAGGACCTACAGTTGATAGGGCCTAATACTTGCTCTTGTTTTTGATATAGCCATGGCTACTTGGATTGAGCAGTTGGAGCAAAGATTGGCTAGCATGGCCATAGCTGAAAGAAGATCAGACTTGGATGTTGAGAGTTCCGCATCTTATGCTAGTGATAGAGACATCTTGGACCTTATTTATGGAGTAACATAAGTAGATGCATCTAACTTAATGACTAGGAGTGCAATACATGCTCTAGAGTCCAGAGAACCATCGGTGGAGTTGGACCCACAAAGAGGAGAGACTGGTAGATAAGTTAAGCTTCCCCAATCTTTCACACTTGTTGAGGCCCTGCACAATATCCATGGCTCCTAGACATCCTAGTGTAGGTGTGGTAGGTGGTCATGGAGCTCATGATATACTAGATATTACTCAACCACTTGCTACTACATAAATCGAGTTTAGCACAATGTTGGGGTAGCTCAATTGATTATGCGCTTCCCTTTTTTCTCAACCAATGAGTTGTTTACATTGGGAGTTGACCTAGCTCTAGCATTCTGGTTGGCTACCCCACTTTATGAGTGTATGATTGAGGTGGTTCTTGCTTCTAAAGCAAAGATGGTTGATAGTAGAATTGACTTGGCTGAGGAGCATGAGATCCTATCAACAACCAATGGTTTATGGCAAGTAGTAGTAGCTAGGTTGGAGGAGTTACCAACTAGACTTGCCTTTGAGTGAACTTGGTTCACAATTGGAGTTATCCTATAGGACAACTAGAGTGGGATTTGCCATTTGGTGGGACCTTCATAGAAAGTCTATATACCATAGAGCTCTTATTAGACTCTAGTGCACAACCTTTTATGTTAAGGAAGGCTACAGTTGTTGATCTTAAGCTATGGAAGACCAATGTACAAAGGTGTCCATTTTAAATCTAGACATCTCTAGGGTGTGGTTCTATATAGTACATGATAAATGAGGAGCTCATTGTCCAAATTCAGCCTAATCATCTGATTGATAGCTCTATGGTGAGAGCTCATGCCATTGAGACAATAGCAGAGGCATATGACGTACTAGTTGGTAGAGTGGTGTTATACTCCATGGGTTTCAATATTGACTACTGGGAGGACACAAATTCTTATAGGGCAGGTTGGCAATCAAGTGAGGAACAAGTATACCATCTATTGGTGCACTTTAGTAGTGGTAGTCTTGGCTCACTATAGTTAGGGACCATGCCATCAATTTCAGCTTTTAGTGGTTTTGTTACTTGGCTTGCTAATTTATTGGAAGGGAATGCCCATGTGGAGGATACCTTAGTACCAAAGGAGATCACTTGGATTGTGGAGTACAAGTGGAATTTTTCCATCTACCTAAGGTGTTCTATTGTGGAGTTTTGTGGATCAATTAGTGTAATAGGCTTGGAGTGGAGCGTTTGTACACCAAGAGACCATCATAAGGATGAGCCTCCAAAGTCTTTTATCTTATCACCTTTGGATATCACACTTATTCCTTGGTGCTTTCCAATAGAGGGAGTATGCCTATTGGAGTTGTCTGGTGGGATTAGCATTGGACTAGCTATGGTACTATAGGCAAGTCTACAAGTTTAGAGGTACTTGTATGTGGAGACAGATGAGACTGTAGGTAAGTCTCTACATCATGTGGCACACTTGGCCTATTATTGATGTAAGCAATCAAGGGTTACTAAAAGACCTTACCAACAAACATTTTCTTGTTGAGTGTGTAGGATATGGAGAGACATGGTCCCATTCATTTGGTGATTTCTATATGGTCATGTTAGGGAGATACTTGTGTTGGTGTGTCTTGGGAGATGTTACATATACTACTACATATACATGTTCATCAGTCTATTTCTTGAGCTTACATTTTGGAAAACATCCCTTTAATGTGTGATTTGTGTACATGGGTGGTGATGAATACAAATCAGGTCCATTCTTGGATAGGACCTAACATGTTGTTGGAGGCAGCCAAAGTGGGATCATGGGCTCATCATCTTTGTCTTGGTTGGACAAACCTCTTACTTAGAGAGGTTTTATAACATGCTTATGATAGGATTCAATGACTAGACCATCTTACTATTGATGATATTTTGGATATTGGGTGCTCTCACCATAGCTTACAAGAGGGGAAAGATAGAGAGTTTGGAGATTCTTGCAAAGCTACATGAGTTGTTTTACCTTCAATAGGAAGGATTTGGGCGCTCTAAAAAGACCAAGTATTTGGATTGAGTTGACTAGTAATACATTAGTTTTTTATGTCACTATAGATTTAGTGACATGGAGAGAGCATTGATTCAAAGCTAAAGTAAAGACCTTTTTTAGGCTAGTTTGGTGACGATTTCACATAAAGAGTATGTTTCAACTACAATAATGTCAACCAAGAAGGATATACAAATAGGAATCACATGGCAACTACACAAATAAGTGGATGTGTGGAAATTACCATCCTATCAACCATCAGACTAAGGCTGATTGGTTGTAACAATATGGAATTTATAGACAAGTTAGTTGAGACTAAAAAAGTAAGAAGTAGGCTAAATTAGCCAAGAATTATAAAAATATTCCATCAGCATCTAGGAAGCTACTTGGTACCTTCCAAGTATTGGATAATGTGCATGCCAAGTAATGACTTCTAGTCAGAATGCTTCTTGGGAAGCTCTCCAACTAGCTTAGCTTTCATGCCAAGTAGGTGGCTTCAGGAAAAAAATTTCTTGAGAGATTTCCCATCTAGCTCAACTTCTATGTTAAGTAGACAGCTTCTCAAGAAGCTTCTTGGTTAGCTTTGCTTGCACTCTAAGAAAGCATCTTTTAGGAAGCTTCTAAAGAGTCTTTTTTGTTCTCTATAAATACCAAAGCTCAAGCTCATGCTAAACATTTGGAGTTTCCCTCATTCAAGAGTCCTAATGTGATCTTTCACTTTAATTTTCCAATCTTTGATTTCTCTCCTCAATCTTTTACATTGCTATCAGAGTAGAAATGGGATGGATGGAATTTATGGACCACCAAATCTATTTTTGCCAAACCATTGGGATTTTCATGTTCATATAAACCCAAGCATCATTTCATGCAATTCATCATCTCACACTTTAGATAGAATCTTCTAAATATGATCACCTTGTCCAATGAACCCTTTGTACTTCCAATTGTAATTAATGGAGAATGGTGGATATGTTGCATCTATACGTTAACTTGGAAAAATTATAGTTAGTTTGATACAATAGTAGCCATGGTGGAAATGCCTGAAGTTGTCATTGCCATGCAATAACAAATCAAGCACCTTACTTATTGTTGGACGAACAAGATCATCAATGATATGCTCTGAGAGAGAGCACCATTTTGAGAAGAAGAGCAAATCTGATTCCTAAAACCCATGGTCTTTGAAGGAAAGAACCTTTGAGGCACAATGGGGAATTTGGTGTTTGATTATAAATGGTATTTTGAAGATACAAATTTTCAAGATGAACAAAGACAAATTCTCTTGGTTTCAAGCCAAATGGATGGAGTGGCAAAACTATGGGTGGTGATTCCAAGTGCGGCAAACTGAATGGCCAATCTCTACATTGGAAGAATTCAAGAGTGCAATAATTGGAGTTTGTGGATTGTGATGATCAAGGAAACAAAGAATCCCAATAGGAGAACTCAAGCCGCTCATTGAGAACTTCATGGTTGGAATAGGATTGAAGGCTTGACTTATGCAAGTTTGCTTCACTTGCAAGGCATGATATCTCATTGTAGTTGTAAGATTTTGGTTGATTGTGGGGGTTCAAAAAAGTGCATGTCTATGCAATAAGCAAAAGAAGTAAATATTCCTATCAAGCTAGTAGTTGGAAGTAGATTAATAATGACAGATGGAAGAAAGAGTTTTGCATTTTGTACCTCATATCATGTTATATTTAAGATTGGGAACGAGTATTTGGAGTATATGAAGATTGTAGTGGCATCTCTACATTATGATGTCATTCTAGATTTGCCTTGGCTTGAACATTATAAGGTTCAATTTGATTAGAATTGATGAAAAATTCAAATACAACACCAAGGTAAGAGATACAAATTAGGTTGTATGACACCTTTGAGTAACTCACTCAAGAATAGTCAATCCCAAGATGGAAATTTTATCAATAAAGCAACCATAGAGCAAACTTTGGAGGAAGATAAACCTATTTTTATTTGTGGATCAAGTCAATTGTGCATGGAGAATCTGATGAGAGCTTGAAGTCTCATCAAGCAATAGTTGATCAAATAGTTCAAAAAAGTTTGCATTTGTGTTCTTGGATGATTTATCAAAGGGATTACCTTCCAATCATGGTACGCTCTTCAAGATTGAGTTAATGCCAAGAAATGCTCTAATGAGTAGACCAATCTATCGGCTCTCACCAAAAGAGTTGGACTAGCTTCAAACAACACTGATGGTGTTGTTAGAGAAGGATTTCATACAATATAGTACATCTCCTTGGAGAACACTAGTACTATTTGTGCCAAAGAAGGGTAGAGGAGTTTGTTTATGTATTGATTACCATGGCCTCAATAAATAAAAAATGAAGAATGCATATTCCTTGCCTCAAATTGATGACTTTCTTGATCAATCAAGTGGAACACGATAATTCTCCAAGTTGGATCTCCAAAGTGGCCATGGCAGATTCCTATTGATAAGGAGGATGTGCAAAAGATTACCTTTCACACAAGGTGTGGGCATTTTGAATGGAGAGTTCTACTTTTTTCTCACTAATGCTCCAACAATCTAGATGGATCGCATGCATTGGGTGTTATATGGGCTATTGAATTGGTACGTGGTGGTGTTCTTGGATGATATCTTAATCTATATCAAGACAAAGTGTAATACCAAGAGTTAGCCAAATGATCTAGATGTGAAATTTGGTTTGGTAACATCTAGAATGATGTTATACATGATGGTCAAAATAGATCAAATAGAAGTATCACCAAAAGAGTACTTCTACTAATAGGGCAGAAACCGAAATAGACTTGAGAACCTTAGAACCAATAGCTAGACATATGATTTAAAGGTGAGAATTGGTTTGGTAACATCCAGAAGGATGTTACACATGATGGGCTAAACAGATCAGAAAGAGGTATCACCAAAATGGGACTTCTACTAATAGATTAGGAATCAAAATATGCTTGAAATCTTTGAAGGCAATTTCGGAGGCCTAAACGGATGAATTAGGCCTCGAAAATGTGTAAAATTGCCCCCCCTATAGATGGAAGGATGGCCTTCTCTCCCCCTGCTTTGTCTCGTCAAGAGCTTTCCAAAGGTACCTTACTCACATGATTCTGAGATTCCTAAAGGAAGATTCCCTAAAAGATTCCCTCCGGTCAAAGCTTGTTTGACCAACCAGATAGGACCTAGACCAGACATGTCACCCATCCAAGTAAGTAATCCAAGGGTGGAGCTTGCTGACATGTCACCTATCTGTGTCCCTAATCCTATGGTGGAGCTTCCTTGGAGGAGATCCTCTTTGCCTATACAATAAAGAGAAGGTGCTTCTTTGGGGCATCAAATGTTTTGAGTGTGCAATCTGTGTTTTCTCTCTTCTCTTGTCCTCAGAGTATTACAATGGTATCAGAGCGAGTGTTTTAGTCCAAGAGAGTGGATCACCCCTCTTGGAATAGCACGAACTACTGAAACTGAGTAATTTGAGGTGGAGAATATAGAGTAATTGCTAGACTTAGGAAGGACTTTAGAAGAGCGGATGGGATGGATGCGCCGAGAGGACAATTTCCCGCACCTAGCTTTCCATTCTCAAACCCATTCCACATCAAGGTTATGTACATCCAGCGTGAGCAGATGAGGGTATCGCTAGTTTATCATTTTGGTGTAGAATTGATGGATAGAGTGATGAACTCACCAAACCCGGTGATTCTACCTGTGGTGATATATGACAGAGAGTGGGATTTGACAATCTACATTCTATTATGATAATATGGATATGAATGTCCCAAATCCTCTCCTTTTCAACACGCAAGTAGAAATCCGTTATGTAGTGAGACCTAAAGTGATGTTTAGAGATTTTTTGGTGAGGAATTTTGGTGAGGAGTATTATCAACAAGTGATAGCTTCTGAGGTCCCAATGGTAGTTCCGATAGTTTGTGCACCTTCTAAAGTGATTATATTGACTTTGTATTGAAGTAGACATTAGCAATTGAGTGTTACAGGAACCATGGATCCGCAATTACAAGAGCTAATGCAAGGAATGCAAGGGATGTTGAATGAATTTCGAGAGATTAAGATGACCATGGAGACATTACAAAGTCAAGTGCAGATCCTGAGGAACGATCAAGCCATGCAAGAAGAAGAGCCATCTCAAAACCCAATACCTACGACTGAAGTACTTGGAGAGGCACTCGTACCTACGAACCCTATCAATGCTGAAGCCACATTGCTACTCCGGATGAAGAAGACCTGCAACATTGAGCCTTACAAGGGGCAGTGTACAATGGGAGTAGTGGAAAATTGGATCTCGAGAATGAATCGATATTTCCGATTGTTCTCAATAGAGATCACCGAGCTTGCTGTAGGCATGTTTGCATGTGGGTACTTGACCGATAAAGCCCTCACATGGTATGATGCTTGGGAACAATCCATGTTGGCAAAGAGAAGGGAGGTCACATGGATAGCAATGCAAGAAGGACTGCTCAAGAATTTCCAATCGGTGGATTCTGTGCATATGGCTTGAACCCGACTATGGGGATTGAGATAGAAGAATAGCGTACAAGAGTATGTGGAGGCATTTTTGGATCTACAAGTTGCAATTACTGACATGAGTCTAGCAGAGGCTCTCAACAATTTCAAACGAGGGTTGAAAGAGCGGATTCGCCAAGAAGTCATGGTGCAAAATCCTTGCACGGTATTTGAAGTGATTGCTTGTGCGCAAAGAATAATAGGAGCATTAGGTGGAGGTGAAAGAGTAGTTCCACCTCAACATTATCGGGCAGAAATGCCACACATGGGTGGACCAGTACCAATGGAATTGAGAAACCTTTGATTCCGGGATCGAGGAGCACGACCACTTCAAGGGGAGCGGGGACGGGTAGAAGAACAAATAGATGGAGTCCCACAAGGAGAAGGGACTCTAGGGGAACAACGCCGTTGTTACAATTGTGATCGTATTGGGCACATAACTACCAACTATCACACTTGTTTCCCTAGAGGCCCTCGGCCTTTGTATAAGCAATCGTTGAACAACATGGAGAGGCACATTGAAGAGGAGGAGGTGGAAATCACTTCGGAAAACAAAGATCACCAATAAATGTACCTTGCGGCATTACTAGCTCAATAAGGAAGCAGAGAAGTAAGGGAAGGAAGAAGAATAATGCACAAAGATCCCAAAAGGCAACCTCACAATTGATTGTCGTGAATGGAATCCTAGAAGGTAATCAAGTGAGAGTATTAATAGATCCGGGAGCAATAGAGAATTTCTTGTCTTGCTCTGTTGCAATAAGATTGGGAATGGATCTAGAGAGAGATGGGAGTGAAGAAGTAGAGTTACTTAATGGGCAAACAGAGAGGATTGAGTCATTACCTAGACGGGTAACCCTCTCTGTAGGAGAATATCAGGAAGCAATTGAGTGGCGAGTGATACAATTAGCTTGTTATGATGCAATTTTAGGCATGCCATGGATGGAGCAGTATAACCTTATGGTGAATTGGAGGAAAAAAGTAGTGAGAACCCACCAATGGTCAATCATTGGGGTTAAAGAAAAAGCACACAAGCAAAAAATGCCTCTAGATGTCATAGGGATGGCAATTGTCTGTAAGACCGATAGATGTTTTATGGGTCTAATAAGAGAAGTCTAGAGTGCAAAACTTGATAGACAAATTCTTGAGAAATTGAAGGATGTGGTGGATGAGTTTCAAGATGTCTTTCCCGATGATCTACCCTCAGGATTACCACCAAAAAGGCGAGTAGATCACAAAATTGAGACACTTCCGAGGAAGACACCTCCTTATAAGGCCCCATATTGCCTATCACCTCATGAGTTGGAGGAGTGTAAGACTCAAATTGAGGAGATGCTACAGAAAGGGTTCATCCAACCTAGCATATCACTATATGGGGCCCTTGTCTTGTTTGTGAAGAAGAAGGATGGTACAATGCGCATGTGCATTGACTATCGGGGTCTCAATCAGCAAACAGTGAAGAACAAATACCCCTTACCTCGCATGGATGACCTGTTTGATCAACTCCATGGAGCAAGATACTTCACCAAACTGGACTTGCGGAGCGGTTACAATCAAATCCAAATTGCAGAGGAGGATGTGTACAAAACTGCCTTTTGAACCAGGTATGGCCACTTTGAGTATCTTGTGATGCCTTTTGGCCTCACCAATGCACCTGCCACTTTCATGAGTCTAATGAATGACATATTTTGTCCATACTTTGATAAGGTTGTTATCGTCTTCTTGGATGATATCTTAGTATATAGTAGCACGATGATAGAACACAAACAATATCTTCAAGAGGTCCTCCGGATTCTAAGACAGAATCAATTGTACGCCAAAATCTCAAAGTGTGAGTTTGGCAAGTTTGAAGTAGACTACTTGGGGCATAGAGTAAGTGCAGAAGGCATTCAAATATTGACAGATAAAATAAAGGTCATTCAAAAATGGAGTGCCCCAGAAGATCAGACTCAACTTAAGAGCTTCTTGGGGTTGATGGGATTCTATCGTAGATTTTTCAAGGACTTCTCCAAGGTTGCACAGCCTTTAACGGCACTACTTGGCAAGGAGAAAAAGTGGACATGTGGAACTGCACAAGAGTTGGCCTTTCAAGAATTGAAGGCCGCCTTGCTACATGCACCAATCTTGAAGTGGTATGACCCAAAATGTCCAATCAAGTTGGCTACAGATGCATCAAGCGTAGCAATAAGAGCAGTCCTACAACAAAAGTGGCATGACGGATGGCATCCAATTGCATATTTCTCTCAAAAGTTGTTACCGGTAGAGCGCAACTACCACACCACAGAACAAGAAGAGCTGGCCATTGTTCTAGCAACCAAGCATTGGAAGCACTATTTGGGCAAGAAGGCATTTGTAGTAAAGACTGACCACAAACCTTTAGTCTACCTCGAGACGTAAAAGGATCTATCTTGTCGCCAAATTTGGTGGGTAGAGTGGCGACAACGGTTCAACATGACAATCATCTACATGGAAGGTAAGAAGCAACTTGCAGATGCATTCACCTGCATGCCAATGGCAAACAACTTGGTGGTAGAGGTTAAGATTAACCTTGAATTCTGGCCAAAGATTTTGGCTGCTACAAAAACTGATCCACAGATTGTGGAAGCACAATCATCCAAAGGTGTCACCAACACGCAAGGACTCACCTTTTGGGATGGCAAATTATGGATCCCAAATGTCCCAGAATTACGCACCACCATTCTAGCAGAATGTCATGATTTGGCCATTGCAGCTCATGTTAGAGTCGACAAGACCTTGGAGGCAATCAAGCGCCATTACTATTGGCCCAAGATGAGCAACGATGTGATGGACTACGTGTAGAGATGCCTATTGTGTCAACAGAACAAAGCTTCTAATCAAGCTCCTGCAAGGCTCCTTCAACCTCTCCCCACGCCTACCCAACGTTGGGAACAAGTGAGTATGGATCTTATCTGTGAATTACCCAAGACCACCTCAGGGTTTGACTCCATCGTGGTCTTTGTGGACCAGCTCAGCAAAATGATTCATGTACGCCCTACCACCAAGGAGGTGACCGCTCCACAACTAGCTCAATTATACTTAGATGCAGTCTTTGCTCACCATGGCTTGTCTAGAGTACTCATCACCGATAGAGGCACCCAATTCACCAGTTTGTTTTGGCAAACACTCTTTGGTTTTTGCAAAACCAAGTTGGCCATGTCCACAGCTTACCACCTATAAATAGATGGCCAAATAGAGCGGGCTATTCGCACGATCAAAGATATGTTACGCGGCTTCACCTTAGAAGAGCAAGAGAGGTGGGACACCCTACTCCCGTTGGTGGAATTTTCTTACAACAATTTAGTGAATGCATCCACCCAGGTCACTCCGTTCTTCCTCATGTATGGTGAGCACCCCTTCACACCTTCTAGCTTGATGAAGATCTGTCCAATGACTACTAAGGTCTATGCAATCAACACATTTGTTTCTAGAATCCAACAAGGTGTATAGAATGCCAAGCACAGGTTACAGATTGGGCAAAATTGACAAAAATAGTATGCTGATGCACACCGTAGGCACATGGAGTTCAATGTTGGGAATCAAGTGTGGCTATTGACAACCAACCTCACATTAGTTGGACCTCGTAAGCTCAGACCTCATTTTATTGGGCCTTTCTCAATTCTTTGTTGCATCGGCGTTGTGGCCTATCACCTTGAGCTACCACTACACATGAAGATCCATCCAGTGTTCCATGTCTCCCTACTACGCAGATATACTCCCCGATCAGGCCAGGGTCATTCCACACAAGACATTCGACCTTGTCCGACACTCATTGATGGCACAAAGGAATATGAAGTGGAGCGGATTCTCCAAAAGTGCATGCGTGGTACTTGCCATCCGTGGGTGGAATATCTAGTACAATGGAAAGGTTACCCCCTCTATGAAGCAACTTGGGAGCCCGCTGCCAATTTGGCACATGCACCGGTGTTGGTGCAAGCATTTGGCAACAATTGCACAACGAGGACGTTGCATCTTAAAAGGAGGGAGGTCTGTAATACCAAGAGTTAGCTATGATCTAGATGTGAAATTCAGTTTGGTAACATCTAGAATGATTTTATTCATGATGGTCAAAATAGATCAAATAGAAATATCACCAAAAGAGTACTTCTACTAATAGGGCAGAAACCAAAATAGACTTGAGAACCTTAGAACCAATAGCTAGACATATGATTTAAAGGTGAGAATTGGTTTGGTAACATCTGGAAGGATGTTACACATGATGGAGTAAACAGATCAGAAAGAGGTTTCACCAAAAGGGGACTTCTACTAATAGAGTAGGAATCAAAATATGCCTGAAATCTTTGAAGGCAATTTCGGAGGGCTAAACGGATGAATTAGGCCTAAAAAATGTGCAGATTTCTCCCCTTATTGAGGCAAGGCTAGCCTTACCTCCCTCCTGCTTTGTCTAGTTGAGGGCTTTCCAATGGTACCTTACTCACGTGATTCTGAGATTCTTACAAGAAGATTCTCTAAAAGATTCCCTCCGATCAAAGCTTGTTTGACCAACCAGATAGGACCTAGACCAGACATGTCACCCATCCAAGTAAGTAGTCCAAGGGTGGAGCTTGCTGACATGTCACCTATCTGTGTCCCTAATCCTATGGTGGAGCTTCCTTGGAGGAGATCCTCTTTGCCTATATAATAAAGAGAAGGTGCTCCTTTGGGGCATCAAATGTTTGAGTGTGCAATCTATGTTTTCTCTCTTCTTTTGTCCTTTGAGTATTACATAACCCCTCTTCTTTTTCCTCTTGAGTCCAACCTCCTCCTCCTATCCCTATCAAGGATCATGAGGAGTACGAAGTTGATTGTATCCTCACAAGTCACCACATTCAACAAGGCTATCAACAACATATAAAGTACAAGGTCCTTAGGAAAGGGTATCTCCTTCATGATGCCACATGGGAACCTCTTTCTCATCTCCAAAATGCACAATTTGCCATCCAAGAGTTCAAAGCTTCATTACCAACGAGGACGTCACTAACTAACGTTGGGGGAATACATAAAAATATGGAGTTTAACAACAAAGTTAGTAGGGCTAACAAAGTAGCAAATAGGACAAATTAGCCTTGAAGATTCCAAAAGTACCTAGGAAGCTTCTTCTTAGCTTGCACCCCAAGTAAGTAGCTTCTAGAAGCTTCCAACTAGCTTAGCTTACACATAAAGTAAGCGATTTCTAAAAAGAAGCTTCTTGAGAAACTTCTTGATTAACTTGGCTTGCACTCAAAGAAAGTAGCTCAAGGAAGCTTCTTGAGAAGCTTCTCAAGAGACTTGTAGGATCTCTATAAATACAAGAGCCAAAACTCATGCTAGGAATTCAGAGTTTTCCCTCATTCAAGTGTCATAATGTGAGCTTCCATTCTCCTATTTCTCTCCTCGGTCTCAATCTTTTACAACAAGTCATCATTTCCTATCTCATTGGGGAGAAACATAGGTAGTCTAACTAGTCATCATTCCAATCTCACTACCAAGAGTACAAATAAGCATTAATGCTCTAAATTTAGGGCACCTTACACAAACATGGTGTACAAACAAGAAACAATGAATGGACGGGTCCAATCACAAAAAGTGTAAATAAACACCTCTATCTCATAACCAACACCATACTGACTCTGTCACCATTTGGCATTTGATATAATAGGAGTGTTTATCTACTCCTAATCTACCAAGATCACCAAGGATGGGATCAAATTGCCTCTCCTAGCCAAAGCTACATAAGTATAGGTATCAATCGACCAATGACTAAGATAACAAGTGAAAGTGGACCAATTGGCTAGGACATCAATCTAAGAACCAAATATCTAAGGTTCAAACCTTGATATGCACAATCTAAATAAGTGGACAGATTTTACCAAATGATGACCAAAACCTACCAAAACTCATCTAAACTAGTTAGCCTCACAAATCAACATGTTGGTTAGCACTTTTATGCCTTTGTAACCTCTCTAGCCCATGCCTCAAAGCCTCTAAATGCCAAATTCAACCAATGAGGCTCTCTTTTTGCCAATTCCAACCCTCTCCAAATTTGACCAACCTTTACCAACTCGAGCAAAGTTAGGGCAATTCAGATAAATGCCAAAATTTAGCCAAATAAGGGTTTTCTTCTTGACAATTCTTACTTCTCCAAATCTAGCCAACCTTCACCAACTCAAGCAAAGCTAGAGCAATTTGGGCAAACTCCAACTCTTAAAAATCTTTGCTAACTTGACTTCTAAATTTAGAAAATCTTTACCAATCTAACAAACCTTCCTTACAATTGGCTAGCCACCAAATCCTCCACTAATTATCAACTCCGGCCAAATTGAGAGAATGGGGATCTTCAAACCCCTAATTTGAGATGATGTGTTCCTAAATCCAACTCGATTTTGTTGCTCGAGTCCAATTCAAAACACCAAGGCCTCCAATTTCACTCTCATGTCCTCAAGTTGACATCTACTAGCTCAAAATTGACCTTAATTTTGAGAAATTTGGGTAGTGCTTACGTACACGCTCTACCCCACTACCAAATCTACATGGACTTGAAAAGCACTTTTTCACACAACCATTCTCAAGGAAATCTAAGACCACAATTGAATGTACCAATGATTTGCCAAACTTTGAGATACCAACAATGCCCTCAGGTCTTGCACTTGATTTTCCCTTGACTCTCAATTCTCTATGATAATTAGATCACTCTTCCACTCAAATCACATTCAAATTGGATTTAAACTTGATCCTCCATTCAACAATTAGATATTAATTTCAATCAAGCCACAACCACTCTAGCTAAGAGACTCTAAGTGGCACTTGGTTGTCTCTATCTACTATAGTCAAGAACTTGAAAGCTCAACATCAAGGAAATGAGCTCTTTGGAGCTACACTTTGAAAGTATATCTCTTTGCTTGACCTAGGGCTTGACCTAGGTCTCCAACCCTAATGGTGCCGCTAACGGCACATGGGACGGTGCAAAAGGTGCAAGTGATGGTGGGTCCCACTATATGATCAGTAGCCCTAACATGAAATCTGGCTACCATCAAGTAGTCCATGAGAAACCATCACAATAACTATGACTACCAACATTATCACTCCAACGTCCAAGCAAACTAGCTTCAAAACTACGGTTATCGTGATAAAAATCAAAACCATGATTGTAGCTTTGTACAATTATGGTTTTGTCATGTCATAAATTTAGTCATGTTTAGTCGTGTGTATAAGAAATATGCACAAATGTAAATGGAAATCTTTAATCTTTAAGACTCTAAAATGGATTAGGGCTTTTGAAATTTGAAAATTGTCTATGATTAAGGAAGGATCATGTGGTTGAGATTAGAAACAAATTCAAATTTGGTGAGTAGAATGGTTTCTTGGATTCCATACCATGCAACTACAATGCTATGAACTTGCAGTCACACCTTGTTTCACAATCAAATTGCCAAATGCATAAGGGTGATTTGGAGAGATGAGTTAGATAATGGTCTTGAGATAGATGACTAGAATGACAATTGGAGCAAAGGAAAGGAGGATGAGGACAAGATGGAGTTGTTAATGAAGTGGTGGAATTTTGTGAAGGAATCCTATCACTTGCAAGATAGAATTTAATGCACTTTTAGCACTAGTGCATGCTCTATTGTTAAATTTACACAACAAGTAATGAGAGCAATAGTTTTTATTTTGGGCAAGGAAGAGAGCACAAATCTCTTCCTATTTTTCACATAAAGGATTCCCAAGATGTATATTTAGTTGATGGTACTTTTGTTTGCCTTTCTCAAAGACCCACTATTGATGGGGAGATTTTTTGAGCAAGAAAGGATTTTTTTTCTATCAATGGACAAGTTGTGTGCAATGAGAGGAGAAGGATTATGAATTTTGCTAGAGGTAAATTTGTAGAATGTAATCATGATGTTTTATTGGGTTGTCCTAAAACCAAACTATCTTGTAAGGATACCAGGCTCTTACCACAATATGAATTGCCTCAAAAGATCAGCTATATGGCATCAATTGAACACAAGGGAAGAATGTAATTTTTTTGAAAAACAACAACTCTTGTTAGGAGACTTGGGATACCTTCCAATGAGATATTTAGTCCCATCTCTCAAACAAACCTAGATAGAGGAGAAAGTGACCTTCAATAAATGTCTTGCTTGAGCTCAAGTACTTAACAAGCATTACATAAGCATCTTGAAAGCATGATTGATCTCAAATTAATCTGAGTTCAAATAAACAACACATCTTGCATTGCTAATGTATTAAAAATTTTCATTGGTTGTATTATTCTACACAATTTCCTCATAAACATAGTTGATAATTGGGTAGAGAAAGAAGTCTTTGCACATCTAGATTTAGTGGATAAATTATAACAAGATGTAGACTATAGTGCTTATGAGTAACACCTAGGAAATAAGGAGGAGACTAAGACCCTTATAATGCAAAATTGTCCTTGTTTTTTGAGTGCAATACAATGAAATGTAAGATAATAAAATACAATTGTAGTTGGAATTTGTGTCACATTTTGGTTTAAAGTATGTGCTTGCCTTTGGTCATGGAGTATTCAACAATTTTAGGGTATGAGTGACAAGAATGTTTATGTTTATGACAATGTTAGTATTTAGTGTTAGTGTTTATGTGTTTATGACACAATACTGCAAGGAATGTTTATGATAGAGTATCTAGGAGAATTGTTTGTGAGAGGAGGTTGAGGTTTATTACTGTTCAATACACAATTTGAAGAGATTTTATTTGATAGTGAGAAGTTTCAATAGGAAATGTGAGTCCACATTGCTCTAAACAATTTAAAACCAAGAGATTGTTTGCAACTAATTGGGATTTATTGATTTTTTTTGTACTAGTTCCAATATTCTACCCACCACTATATTATAATGGTGGGTATATTATAACTGTAGGAAATATTTAGATCCATTGCATAGCACCATTCTTATAAATTTAGCTAATCTAAAATTGGAATCAAAAGTTTTTCAATTAGCATTCATTAATTTTATCGGATGACATTTCATTAAAAGTATCAAAATGGCACTAGGTTGAGGAAAGGCTTTGCAAAAGTGACATAGGAGTCTCTCCATTTTGAGAGATTTTTCTTGGTAACTTTTTCTCGTAGGGTCAAGGAATCAAGGATCAAACTTGCAATTCAATTGGGAATGCGAAAACTTGTGCAAGAGAGAGTACCAATAATTGTGAATTTTTAGAGGAGGAGGTCCTCATACAAGAGAGAAGAGACTGCAAAATGCAAAAGGGTGGATTGTAGAGAAGAGAAAGCAAGAGGGGAGAGTCATGATAATCAGGAATTTGTAGAGGAAAGAGTCTAGATAGGATAGAAGAGACTATGAAAGGGTGGATTTGAGAGAAGAAAGAGTGAGGGTAGAAAGGAAAGGTTTAGGGGTTCAAGAGAGTAGAGAGGAAGAGAGAGAGAAAGTAGTTGGAGGGAAGAAGGAGTAGATTCAAGAAGGATTTGCAATCCAAGAAAACCTCAAAAGGGAAATCAAGAGAAGCAAGGGAACATGGAGAAATCAAGGTTTAAAAGAGAGTTTAAAGAGTGAACTCATGAGTGCTTGAGGTGAAGGAGTTTGAAGGTCCAAGGATTGTGAGGTAAGAGAGATCAAAGGTTGCATATCAAATAGAGATAAAAAAGATCACAGGTCATAGAGGACTCAAAGGTCAGCTCTCTAAATCTACAAAATGTACATGGAAATATACCAAAGAGTTTTGGAGAAAGAGAACATGGAAGAAGCTTTAGAGGGAGTGGCATGTGAAATTCGACATTTTTTATCAACTGCATGCCTTTTATGAAGTGGTGTTGGATGGACAAAACACCACTCTGAAATGCTTTTAGGCAAATTTAAAAGGAGGATTAAGACACACTTGGGTTGAAGATTGCTATGGGTATTGAATACTATGCCTCCATGTGAGTATCAAAGATACTCCTCACTCTTTAAGTTTGAATTGATGCTCAAATTGATTGCATGGTTTGTAGTTGGAATCAAATTTACTTTATTGCTTTAAAATTGTCAAGCATTCTTGGATTTTGTTGTCAAATCTTCCAACTCCACAACATACAAACCTATCTACTTGCAAATTTCATGCACTATACAAGCTAGACTACAAAACATATGTGGTCCATGCAGGCCAGATTGCATTGACTATGTGGTCAATGTGGTCAGCTTTAAGCACACTAAACTGCAATCTTTGATAGTGTGGTTTCATGGAAGTTGTTTTTTTGAAAAAAAATTTCAAGTTGTAGTACCTATACATTAACTTGCTTGGTTTAGGTTTTATGATATACTAAATTTTTTTCCTTTTTGTTTCATGTCTGTATGGAATCAAGTACCATCATGAACTAAGTTTGCTACTACTTGGACAAGGATACTTGGATAGGAAAAGTACAAGGGAGAGAGATAGCTCTATCTACTACATCATATGAGGTTTTTGTTTGCCTAGGGGGAGCACTAGACACATGAAGACCATTCCACATACTTTGGTGGAAGGTTGGTTTTTGGTGTATGTGGTCTACATGGCATATGCGGGAAAAAAGGTCATGGTCTGATATGCTTTTTAGATACTATAGTAAAGAAGATTCAAAAAACAATACAAGTACAAACAACATTGAAACAATTGAAATCACTTGAGATAAGATCATTTCTTCAAAATTTTGACAAGCATAAGAGACATTAAAATTTTTTGAAAAGCATAGGAGATAACAAGAATACCAAAGATTGAGTTTTTGTAAAGAGTACTATATATGTAAAATTTATATATTAAATCAGTTTACACAAAATGTTAGTGTCATGTGGGGCAATAAATAAAACTAGATATACACTCAATGGCATTGCAACTCTCATTCATAAGAGTTGGTGTCATTCTCAATAGTGCAAAGGGTGTAATTACGGTTCATCAAGTGAATGAAACTTTGGGTCCACATTGTAACTATTACTAGGACCATATGGTACCAAATTTATATCCAAAAGAGTGGTAATAATTATCTTGATTTCATCTGAGTCTTTCTAACCCTAGTTATTCAATTATAATGGAGTAAAATCTTTTGGATTTTACCTTCCTCTCCTTGATTCTAAGTTTCTCTACTTTGGACCTCATTTTCTTGATTTGAATATCTTCTTGGCCTCCAATTTTCTCTTGCTCTTTTCTATCTTTGCAACATTTGAAGCTTCAATCTCAACTAGTTTAAACCTTTCTCTAGCCTCTAGAAGTTCACTATGTTTGCTATGGCTAGACAAATCTTAAGATAAAGTAACAATAGCAAGTGTCATCTTAGTCCTTTAGAAATGCTTCTCCTCCTTTAAGGTTCATTCCCTTCTCTCTAGTAGCTTCTTTGGTGGTCTCATTAGATGCTTCTCAAGTCTCCTCATCTATTACTTCTCTACTTTCCTCCTCTATAGCTCTTCTCTTTTAGAGTGATGCTCCTCTAATCCTTCCAAAAGGTTCTCGTGCTTGATATGTGCTCTCGTTGAGTATGGACTATCATCCTTACTGCCTAAATTACCATTTCAACCTACTTCATCAAACACATTATATGAATCTTCAAATGGCCCTTGAGTACTTAGGACAATAAAGGTAACAAGAATTGAAACTAGGTGTGAATTCTCACCCAAATCTTCTTCTTCCTCCTCCTTCTGAACAAGGTATGTTCCCATCCAAGATTTAAACCTCTTCTTCAACATCACAACAATCACTCACTAAAGGAGGAGGAGATATATTGGCTCAACTGCAAAACATAGAATCCATTCTATCAAAATGGGTGTATATAGTTTGTCCTCTCCCATTCTCCATCCTCTTTTCAATTCCTTGTGGTAAGACCCTCCATGGTGCAATTGTATTTCCAATCTCTCCCGTCCTTGTATGATTTAATGTAATGAGCACTAGTCTTGTACAACGTTTCACCATTCATAGGAGTTGGAAATAATTTCCCATGTTGCACCAAGTCATTGGCCATGTAGCTAAAAGCTATGTTCTTTTGCACTGGTTAATTACTATTCCTGCCATAAATTTGACCAAAATGTTCAAGATCATCCAATTAATCCAATATCTATGCAAAATAGCAAGGAACCATTCTAAATCTATCCTCATCACCCTTTGCTCCTTTTCTAGTACCAGTCGAAGTGTGCACCAAAGCACTCTTTGCTCCTTTGCTAGTGATTGCAGAAAACAAAAGCAACCATTTCTTGATGAGCTATTGAAATCCAAGGGTGTGAGCAAACGTGGATTGAGCTTCGTGGTTTTTACCATTCATTGAATTCAGGCATGGAGTGGGTGCTTGAAGTCGGCCCATTGTTACAATTTCACTTTTGAAGACACTTCAATTTGTGCATGCATTACTAGCTAGTGTTGAGGATCATTGGGGTTATGCAACCCGTGTTGATTCATTCCCACAAAGAAAAGAACACCATTTGGACTAAGTCACTAGGAAAGGTGAAAGGGAAATGGTTTTAAACACAAGGCATGTGATAATTCATTACCATCTACACTTGACAAGACATGTTTAGTCAGCTCTATGACATCTAACAAGACATGTTTAGTTATCCCCTACATCTAACCTAATCTAATCAAATGAACGTATAAATTGGTCCCTAATGAAGTCCCATAAAATTGAAAGTGAAATTCATCCTGCACATAACGGTGTTTTCAGGACCCCTAGTCTATTTGATGGGAGTGTTCATTCTTTGGAAACTTTTCGGGTGCTTATAAAAGTTTTTACAGATCTGTATGGGCCACAAGTAAAATTTGGAAATTTTAAATCTGAAACCCCCTAGTGTATCCAATTTAAAGAAATTCAAATTGACTACTATATTCCCTGTAGACTCTCTCTATTTGATTTTCTGTCTCGATGTATGTTCAATACAGATGTATTCGTCATATTTTATTTAAATCAATTCACACAAACGCGTGGCGAGTTTTAATATTCGTCGTCAATTAAAACACTCCATTGCCACGTTGGTCCACGTCAAGTTGTGTACTAACATGAAATCTTCCTGTCACCTTGGGGTGCGCTGAATCTAAGTGACAAAGTTGAAGCACAGTTAAGTCCCTCGCTGTCTCTCTCTTTCTTGCTCATCACACCTTCCTGCTGACATTTTCCAGAGCAGTATTCCAGTACACAGGAGGAGCCTGGACTTGGTCAACTTGGACTCTTCATCAACAAACGCATTAATAAGAGGAGGAAGGCGATCGCGCGTGATGAAAAGAAGGATGGGAAGACCCTGTCAAGCCCTACAAGGAAAAGATATAGGGTAAAATGGAGTTTAGTTCCAAGAATACGGGTAAAAGGATCTGCCTTGGAACACTTAAACTATGCAAGTCATAAGGTCTAACACCTAAGATAAATGAGCTATGCAAGTCATACGGTCTAAAGCATTAATAAAGAGTACACAACATTGGACGCATTTCAACGAGAGACATATTACAGTGCAAGATGGCTCTGGCAGTGCGGAAGAAAGTAACTCCATGAGAAACACGGCCTTGGCATCCTTGTCCTTGTCAGGACTCTTCCACCAATGCCAGAATAGCCAAATTGATTCATTTGCTGTACATGATGCTTATTTGAAAGCGTGTTGAACGTCATTGTCTGGGGGAGTGGATCCATCAGTTTGGCACCCTAGCGATCGCAGTGTACCTTAGCCAGTTCTTCAGCTTTTACTTTGGCGCTTTGTCGTAGTACAAAAACTCATGGGGCGAGCACCGTCCTATGGAAAGAAAAGCAGCCGCTTTCCGTCCAGGCTGTGGAGGGCAAGTGCGCCGTGGGGTATCACTTGAATCTCAGCTGTCTTCTCCCACATTCGAGATCCTCGTTCGTGACCTAGACGACAATTCTTATGCAAGTTCACTGAGGAGCAAACCTCAACTATCGCTTGGAGAAGAGATACGAAATTCCAGAATGGCTCCAGGGCAGAATCATGTGCTGCCTGTCACCACCAGTTCCGTTCCAGTCATGGGCTCTCCAGAGACTATTGTGGTGAGAACAGATGATCAGGCGGCCGCATGCTGCACCAAGGGGTGCTGCAAGATTGGATACTATATCTCATTCACAGCCTTAACTGCTGTTTTCGTAGTGCTCATCTTTCTGGGGGTTTTCCTCCACACTGGCTTTTTCGTTTATGCTGGTGCCATCGCCATCATCGTGGGGATTATATGGGGTACGTATTGTTGCGTGTACGGGTGCTGCTGCGGTCCACCAAAGGAAGTTATCTACGTTGAAAACACTCATGGCCTTAATGTGCAAATGGGTACTCCTGTGGGGAATTTCCCGGTAGCAGGGGCTGGGCACAGTGGTTATACACAGGGTGTGCAGCCAAACGCTTTTCATGTTCAACATGTACATCACCAAGGAGCATACAGAAACCAGGCTCAAGCACCATCAGGTTACCCACCTGCAGGTATGAGCGCCGGGCACCCAGCTCAGGGATATCCTGTTCCGCAGGGTGGTTATGCACCTGCTGGTTCCACTGGCCCATATCCTCCTCCACAGCCACAGTATCCACCGAACGCACCATACATTCCACAGAAACCATCATATGGACAACCAAGCAGCGGGAAGTAAATGCATCTCCATCAGCTGGAGGATGAGATACAGAATGAGGTCAAGCCCTTGAAGGTCCATCAGAGGTATTTCCACCCTCGGGATCAGGTTTGAACCAGTTGTTAGGTTCAATCGAAATCAATCAAGTGGTCTACAAGCAAGATCATGGTGGACTTGTACAAGGGATTGTCTGTCATGACAGAAGGCTATCAATCTCCAGGACATAACATATGCCTGCACAACTAAGCACTCAAAGCAGCAGCACCCGCGTAGGCTCCATTGGTAACAAACATTGGGCACTCAGCACCCCAGGACCTGGGATTTGGTTCTCTCTGCATGTGAGGGATGATTTGCAAATCTTGGCGCTTGTTATGCCAGAAGAAGAAAGCAGCAAAGAGAATACAGATTTGGACTTTGACATACAGGGGCGACGGGTCCGCCTACCTCCCTCTTTACATGTACATTCTTTATTTACTAAAAATGCTGTAAAATAAATAACTGATACTAGTTCATCAAGTTGATTCTTGGTTCCGTTCTACCTGAAATCCCGACACGAGCAAATTGCGATTGGTTTCGTAGACTATGGGTTTATGTAAACTCCTGTCATGATTTCATCAATCTAGGTCTGATGACGCTTGCAGTAGTTTGTTTACATTCTCATTTTCGTAAGGCTTTTGTAATTAACCTGTGTTAACACGCGAATCTACGAGGAAGTTAGTATCCATTTTGTGATTCAGATTAAGCTAGATGATGTGTGCGCTCTGGAAGCTCCACATCTAATCCCTTCCAGAAGGTCAAGCCAGAGTAGAAAGCAATATAATCTATCTGCATTATCCTCATTCAGGAAAGATACAGACGAATATAGTCCGGTCAATTTCATTCTTATTGTCGGACTCGAGCTTCATCTCCTTTTAATCGTTTCAAACTTGATTACATCTTGATTGTAAATTGTAAAATGTAGCTTGAGTTTTTCTCATGGACCTAGAAGAATTATCATTGTAAGTAACGTTGGGCGGTTGCTGTCTTGAACTTCCGGAATCACATCAGGGGGGGCCGGTTCCTGATTCTCCTTGCCGTCCAGTTCGCTTTGGTCGTCGGCCGGATCAGGAACACCTTTCAGTTATACCTAGCCATCTAGTTTCTGACTCGTGAACTTGAACAATATCTCACGGTGAGAGCGATGGCTGCTGCTGTAGAATATCCTCGGGCAGTTCGTTCCACCCTTGGTTGCTGTTTCTTCTGCCTTAATCTCTGCCTTTCGCTCCCCGTTTAAGTGTCAAATGACCTGCTCCTTCTCGTGCCTTCGGAATCGCTCCTTACTGTTTCTTCGATTGTCGAACGACTTGCTCCTTCCCGTGCCTTCTGACTCGCTCCTTACTCGTTCTTCGATAATCTCCCTCCTTAGTAGATTAACCACCTTATTCGTTAGTTTGCATCATCGAGTAATTTTGCTAGGTTTTGCTTCCTTTCGATTCTAATAAATGTTTCCTTTCCGGTATGTGTCGGCCCCTTACGTTCTCCTGCTTAAGATTTTGTACTTTTCCTTCGCTTGCTGATTAATTTGCATTGCACAGCCATTCTGCTTATCCCTGTTTCTGCCCTTTAGTTAGAATTTAAGCTTCACAAGTTACAGTTTTTTCCTTACTTTGCAAGATTAGTGAGCGGCACTTTTGGAAGCAACTGAGTTTGCCTTGGCACTCATGAGTGCCAAGGCAAGTTTCGAGCAGAAACTCGGTACGAGGGGTACTGACACTTGCTCAGCTACTTCGGCACTGATGAAGTCGTATGTGCTTTCGTGGAGGTTTACTATGGCCACCCTCTGCTTCCTCAGTAGTTGTTTGGCATTCCAGGACTCAAGCGTCCATAGCGCTTGTTGCAATATACTCTATCCAATCCTCTTTCGCTTCGCTCTCGTCTCCTAATGTCTTGTTGCGTTACTCTATTACGCTTCGATACGTCTCAGAAAATGCACCATCCACTCCGCTACCGCATTGCTCCACTCCTCCCGTCCTCACCTAGTTCCTTCTCCATTATTTTTCACTCGCTGTTTGCCTGCTTCATGGTTCATACTTGACTTTCGATCTACAGTGTTCCTACCCGACTCCAGACTACAGCTTATTTTCTTCGTTCATGCTGTACTTATAGGTGTTCAATTGCCAATGTTTTATATTTCTCGAATTCTGTTGCATAGCCGTTACCGAATACACGTTGTTTCCTAGTGCTTTAGATATAGAGTTATATATGTTCTCGATATGTTGCAATTATGCCTTTGCTTCAGGTTACATTCGGTGCATTCTACTTTTAGGGATTTATCACTATTCTTGCATCGAGCATATCTTGGTTACCGTTCAGATGCACTTAATGAGTTCTGGATCACCCGTACCTAGAGCGGCTTCTGCTCTCATCTATCAATATCCTCGGGCAGTTCGAGCGAGATGCAATTTCATAGCAGAGACTTCAAACTAGCCCACTTTGATGATAATCTCCCCCTCGAGGAGGCAGCAGACTACGTGACGGAGTTTCTGCCTCATCCTTCATTCATGACGGTCTTCGCATGACATTAAATCCTAGTTTGATTCCCATCTTCAGCCAAATACAATCATCCCCTGCTTTATGTTGAAATACTTTTTGAAGATGGCTTGACTTGGAGCTATAAAGAGGATGAATGAGACATTCTACGGTAATTCACAAGATAGAATCCTTGGTCTCTTTAAAAAATAATCATCCATTCGTTTCAAGACGAAATGGATCCGTAATATATCCTGATCAGCAGAGATGAATCAGGGAACGGACAACGCTGCCGTAGGAGCCAAAGGGAAGACATCTGCCTGCCGACCTGTGAGAACTGGACCAATTAACAGTGTGATTGTCTTACGTACCGCCGAATAAGATTCGTGGCACAGACATTCACGAACGTACTGAGCTGGACGAGAGTCCTTGGAAGAAGTATAATCTTGCAAAGACGGATTTCAGAATTATTAAGTATTTGAGTGTCCTCTACTCCCTTGACTAGCGTCGTGCAGAGGAATCCAAGTTTTGAGACGGACTTCAGATGTTCGTTTGTCTGTTCCATACTTCTCAGGAGAATAAATGGCTTAACTTGATCGGCTTCAAATATGTTACGCATCACCTGTCTTGGATTGTGCTCCATTTTATTCGTCCTGAATGAGAGAATCTACCATCGTGAGGGGGCTTGGAATGGAAGAAAACTAGCTCGGGAATTTTTTCTCCGCTTCAATTGGGCATTTGGACTCTGGAGCTATAAAGTGCCTTGGAATGGGGATTATTTCTTGATGCCTCACCTTTCCTTTCGGTCATCTCTAAAAGGAAAAAGTTCCAAGACAAGTTAAATTAGTTGCAAAGAAACACGTTTGCCAGCCATGTAAACCCGTGTTTCTTCTCCAAATGGTGGACTCTCATAGAATGTCCCTCGAAAATGTAATATAGAGTTTACGAGGACATCCGGCAGTTCTATTTCAGTTTTATCTTTTGACCTTCGATGATATATGCCAGGCAAGGCAACAAACAGTGCAGGACGCATTGTTAACACAAAGCAGAAAGGCTGGTTGAACGAATTCAAAAATGTTAAAAGTTCAGAATTAAGCCCAAAGCCCAAAGCACACAGAATACAGCGCTATTCCCACGCTGAATGCTCGGTGTTCAATCATTGGAATCTTTTTCGACCAAGACTAGTCATACATACAAGTAACCAATAGCTCTCACTCTCTCTCTTATGTAGAGCATCCAATGAATTTACAAACTTTCCCGTCTCTTTTTTCTTCTTCTATGCATCCACTCCAAGTTTGGGAATGCAGAAGACTGCTCGCTCGTCACAGTCCGATCATCTGTGGCCACATTGGCAGTTCATAAATACCCCGCTCTGCTTTAGCCAGAGTACGTCATCATCAACAGAAATAACCGGGAAACAATTCACGATATCCAAGACAGAATCACGGTATCCACGCTAGACAAGGTATAATAAACGGTCATAAAAAAACAATGAAACACAGCTGTTAAAGTTAGCATGTCTCCAGACATCTGAGATTGGCTCACTAATCTATATTTTACACAAGAACAAGCACTAAAGAGGTATTTACAAACACAATATATACCATGATCCAAGACAAACAGAACACACGGATCCCGGGTGATCACTTATGCTAAGTTCAAAGCAAAATGTCCATGAAGTTTGTGCCCCGAGAAGCGAGAAGAAAACAGTCCCGAAACGCACGACTGCCTAAACGCAAAAAGAGATAACGATTCGCTTAAGTAGAGCAAAGGAAATGAAAGAAGTTTGGTGAACTCAAGCAGACAGACATGTCCAATTCTTGTCAGACAAATCATGGTTTTTGAATGTACAAGTGATAAACAATATCTTTACATGTAGTGAGAAACAAAAGACAGCACAAGCTGTGATAGGATTCTTCCAATGTGACCTTCTAGCTGGATGAACCAATGCTCATGTTCGAAGGAGCCTTAAGAACTTCCTGTACACCATTAGCTTTAGCTTTTGCGCCTTCAACCATAGCTCTCATAGCTTCCTTTCTCCTCGCGTTGGCCAGTTTTTTGGCATCAAGAGCGCTCAGATTCTTGTCATCCTCAGGGCGTTTCTCTTGAGGAGGCGGGGGAGGCTTCCTCTTGGCTTGTGCCTCTGGCTGGACTAACAATGAAGCTGCTGCGGCTGATGCAGTTGCAAGTAGAACCGATCTGAACCCAGTAAAAATCAGTAGAACCTTCAGTATTCAGATACAAAAGATCACAGAACCCACCTTTGAGACGCAAAAAAATCAGCATCGTGAAACTACAGGGGCTTTTTCATACTTCCAACAGAACTAACCGACTAAATTACACCTCAAGACCAGTTTTATTGCAGTAACCCGCGATACATTCCACTCCTACCATTTCCCCTCGAAATGCTAAGAGAAATTAATGACCAATCAGCTATAATTACTATAACAGACAAAATTTGCTGTAAGGTTTTCTAGAGTAGCTCAGATTTTAGACTCCTCAAAACTAAACTCACTGCCAAAGTTGCTACAATTAAAATCGACCATTTCAACTTTTACCAGGACATGCACAAAACCAGCGTGGCGAAAGTCTGACCTTCTTGACGATTCACTGGGAGTTGCATCAACTGATACTTTGTCTTTCCCGGACTGACAGACCACAAGAGATCGTCGCTGGACTGTTCGTGGCGTGCAGGATGAGCGTCCAGAACATCCAATTGACGCAGAAAGACGGCTTGCAACCAAACTAGACGCTGCTCCAATCAATGCCGTCATTTCTTCTCCCGGCTCTGATACACAACTATCCATCAGCTTTCATGGACTCTTAATCTCATCAGTGGAAGACAAGTATTCACATTTGCAACGAGCTGACTGACGGAAAATCTCTCTGCAGATAGTTCACACAAAGTTCCTTAACGACCGATCAGACTGGAAAAAGTGACAAATATCCGAAAATGCCTCAAATTTGAATAGAATGTAAATATAAAGACGCCCCTCGAAAGCACCCAACAAGGAAAGAAATAATTATCGAACAAACAACAGCAGAGGAAACAACCAAACAAGAACCGAATCACTGATAGTTGCATTGTCCATCGCCCATAGAACCTTCAAGTGAGAGCCCTCCATATCCAGCCCATTTCAGTTCCCGCAAAATGTCAGGTCTCTCTCAGCTGATATCGATAAGAACTGAAAACCAACCAAATGTTGCTGAGAGCACTGACCTGCAAAGCGGTGTTGCAGACAAACCTTAGGTTTCGTCTCAGAGTTTCTTCTGTATCGATTTCCTCGTTAGTTTTGAGTTTCTGGCAAATTCTGTAACAAGCCGGTTGAATCAGTGGGGAGGTCGTCAGGAAGCGAACAAGAGCATATTCTATCAATGCCACTTGGTATCTATCCAGCAAAGTACACGCGGCATATTCTAATTCGTTGGGCTAAGATAACCTCCTCCAGTCCTGTCAGGATAAAATGTGACCACCACCTTACGTGGTTTCATTGGATAGTGACTTTCTCTAGCTGTGGACCTTCCTTGTCCTACGGTTCTACACCAAGTCCTGTCACTAGCCAAAGTAGCTACTGTTTTCTCGAAATAAGGAATTGGAGAGAAAATAATTCAGCAAAGCAGAAGCGTTTTTAAGTTCCGGTCTTTTGATTTCATATGTCTTTCTGGATTTGTATTTAGTTCTTTAAATCAATAAATGATCTTATAAAGTCCTGAACCACTAAAACAGAGAATTTAGAAAATACTATGATATTACATTTTTTATTTATTTAATATCTGGAGATGGCCTTCAGTACCAAAACATGTTTGATTCTCATCGCTCACCAATAGGTCTAGATCTAACCCTCACAAACAGGTCTATTTAGCACAATAAAAGATTTATATCACTTGCTATAAATCTTTTATTGTGCTAGATAGACCTATTTGTGATGGTGACGATCTAGAATAAAAGATAAAAAGACTTCACACAAACCAAATTTTTTATGACTAGCTAACTATAAACGAAGTAAATACGTTATTTTAAGCATATTCGATCAAATTATTAATAATAAACCATAATGACTGATGTGACTGATATAATATTTTCTTAAATGTTAAAAAACCATAAACATATTCTCAATCTGCAGATAGCAGAAACGTTTTATTTGAGAGTTTTCATATTATGTCTCATATTGATGCAACAGGACCTTAGATTCGGATTCACATTTCTGAAGTTACATTCTTATCTTTTTTGTTTGCTATTTGATGATATAATAAGTTTTAATGGACGACAACAGAGGGATATTATTATTCATACATTACTTGTCGAATACTCATGCAGCAGGTAATGGAATCCCATGGTTGATTTAGAAGAGATTCTGAGCGGATAATCAGATTCACCATATACACATATAAACGATTTTAGAGTCAGGTGAAAACATGAGGTGCAGCTATACGCAAGTAATATTAGAGACTTTGCTTCTAGATCGTTTCCCATTATTAATTATTTCACAATTTAACAATGATTTGTGTATCAATTATCCCAAAATACCTCTGCTGTGTATGAAAGGCCAAATCTCAAATTAAAAGCAGTCATTCAAAAAGTTGTGGGGAGCTTTACCCATTACGGTCAAATATCATTTTATGACATGGATGATACCTACCTAAATAAAAGCCTTGAATATATAGATTCTACAGGGAACTGTGGTTTTATGAACTTTAAACAAGAACTCAGTCATCACATGTTGTCATGATCAGTATCTAGATCAATATTCATATTTTCTAACTCCGATGTAAGAACCAACCGGCGTCACATGTATCAGGTTTAAGTGATATTTAAAATTGATTCTGTTAGACGTTATTCCGGGGTCATTTGTAAAACTCGTAATTTGCACAGTAATCAGTAATAAATGGTGCATTTTTATTATCGCATGGTGGTGTAGAGTAACATGAGACTATTTACAAATCCAAACATTTTTAGATCTTGATAAGATATGTCTAAATAAACTATATCACAGTTTGAGAAAAAACATTTATAAATAAGAAAATTTTCACTCATTTTATTAGTTAGAAAACAGTTTAAGTAATATTTGATCAGAGTGTACAAATAATTACTTCTCCGAGAAGACAAGCACTCTCTTAATATAACAAATTTTAAATTAGTCCTTCAACATGATTCTTTGTAGCATGTATTTCTACTTTATTTTCTATGATCTTTTCACTTTAAAAAGAAGAAGAATTTCAAAATTTAAATTCATTGATTGCTCCGAGAATCTTGTCATCGACCAAAATTTAGAAACGAAATTAAGACGAGTTGAAGAATCAATGATACGTCCCCTCCTCTCCTATCGTTTAATAATCTTGTCATGGAGCATCAATCCAGGCTTTCAGTTTTCCCTTCAGCTAAATCAAGAGCCGGGAAAAGCCCGGCCACTAGACCCAACTCCAACCTCTCGAGGTATGGGTAGCCAAAACCACGTAACAGTCACACGCTTGTCGCCACGTTGACTTTGTACGTGGTAAAGGATGTCCATCGTGCAATAACAATTCCATTCAACTGGTGTCCACGTGTCATGTTAAGTGCGAACAAGCCCAAATTACAAACTTTACAGGAGGAAACCCGCTCCTGACAACTTCGACTCCGGCACTGGACAGTCTTTCTTCCTGCAAAGTAGTCGCGGAAAGAAGCTCCTCATGTGTTCGGTCGTCTGGAAGGAGAATGTAGTGAAGTAACCATGAGCACGATGGAGGCTAGAATTGATGTGCGTGGGATAGGGCATCGCCGTGGATTGACTTGACATACACAGTAACCCAAATTCCCTTTCGCCGGGCCTCGTCGATTACTTGGATTAACGGTATCATAGCACACTTACGTCTTTGTCCCCTTTGTGCACTGCCCTTTGCTCCGAAGTTTTTCCTCAGCTAATAGTTGACGATTTGTAGTTAACTAGCTAGAAGAGCCAGCCCTTAGAGCATTCTCCTGAGATAAGTCCAGAAAATCGAGAAATTGACTGAGTTTGTAACCAAAACTCCTTTTACCCCGAGGTTCCAATCTTACACGGAGCCTCATTCAGACCACTAAAGTAACCCCTAGAGAAGCATTGGGTGAAACAATGCTTCTGCAAGTGGTTCTTTGAACACGTACGAAATTAAACCTGGCCACAGAGATCTAGACAAACACTGTTACAGCACTGATATGAAACCTTGCACAAATATAAGCACGAACTTCTAAATCCTAGTCAGGTTTGTTAGGCCTGGAGAGTCTGGTTATGGTTCGACAGATTAGTACTATTCTATGATAATGCCTGCGAATTCGGCGGTCCTTCTGATTTTGTTCTCCTTTTAAGAAGGGAAAACCACCCGCTAAAAAACTGCAAGTTTTGATGGCATAGCATTTCATGCACATATCACGATCCACAGAGCGTGGACTTTCAGATCACCATATAACAGGGTACACGATCTGAGCAGCTATTGTGATAAAGGCTCGAGCTTGGTACATACGCATATCAAACCATATGAATAGTGATCTGATCTCTTGCATAGTTTGAATTTACTGAGCAGTGTCTAAATCTAGAAACTTACCCAGAGGGTATCGCAGAACATGGCCCCCACAGAAATGGATTACTGTTTCTCTAGATCTAACATGCGAGATGCATCAGTTGACTACAACGTTCACCAGTAAGTGTTCAATTTACATTCTCTCTCGCTTTGAATCACTTCATGATCATGAAATCTGCGTAGATGCGCTCTGTCCAGAATTAAATTATCCCAAGGAAATTTTTGAGACGACTGAGACGAATCACATAAGTATGTGATGTGTTTCCAAGTAGTTGATATCTGTATAACTGTAAACTAAATATCTGCCATGGATTGCTACTTCCCGAGCAAAGTGAGTAACCAGGAAATAATTTCTCCCGGACTCTTCTGATGCAATTTATCCAAGAAATGACAAGTATTCTAGTTCAGTACTTTAGTTCTTACAATCGATGCATTTCTGCAGGGCTGACAAGTTCAACTAACCTTGTTCTAGTTTCCAAGAAACCACCCGTTCGCTAGAATCCTTAATGTAATCTTGATAATATTTGATATTTAGTAGGTAGAAGTCCGAGTGGAAGATACAAATTGAAGCAGCAGCAACAGTCGTTCATGGTCTTTGAGAAGTTGCTCCTGCCTCCTCTTTGTCCTGGTTCTTTGTGGACTTGGAAAGAGTTACGGTATGTACTTGCATGTCCACCTCACTAGAAGCTTCAGCCTCCACACGAATTCTCTGCCTTTATTTTCTGAATGAAATTGACTTCAACGCTTTGAGTTCAAACTCGACTTGTTCCAACGGTGGCAATATACGTGGGGACAGTTCCTGAACATGTCCTTTAAAAGACAGAGAAGACAAAATACTTTGTGCAGTTTACTGGCTGCTGACAACTATCTGGACGAGACTTGAAATTGTCAGTTGACATGCTTGATTTGGCAACTTCGAGTTTGGATTACTATCTGCTGTTTAATCTGGTAATCCTGCTCCGTTTCCCACGTTCTGCGCAGGACCTCAAGAGACGCATTGATCAAGTTTAAGGATATATCTGCATTGTTACCCAACATAACAATTTTAGGAGTTGAAACCAATATGACAAACCCGATTGCTGCGACTAGAGTGGTATAACTGTCATGCAAGTAACCCGAACTACGTTGCCGGGTTTGCAATAAGTGGGATGGGAATGGAGCGCTTGCGGATCCAGCGAAGCCCGGATAGTGTTAATCAGCACTAGCAAAACTGATAAGCTTCTCTAAGCTCGATAGAATCTACATCAGTAACTCTAGATTTGGGAAATTCCCTACATTCTTAACGAATGCCACTTTACTGAAAGATCTGACGATTAATGATGCCAATCTGGGAACAAATTTACCCCACGAGACTGTGAACTGGCGCAATCTTGTTTCTCTCGGAGTAAGTGCAGTTGGATAGTGCTCAAAATATGAGTTATGTGCAAGAAAGAATCTAATTGAACTCCTCTCTATGGTACTTGGTAATGAACATGGACAACTGATAGCTGAATGTGAATTTGAACTCGTCGAACATTGCTCATGTTCTGCATTATAAGTATCGAGTATGAGCTTCTAGATAATAGCAGAACTACATGCGGGTGGAACCTGCCTTAGCTTTAATTCAAGGATTTCTTTCCACGTTGGAGATTGCCCATACATCTTACGTGTCATTTTGTATCTACGATCACCGTTTGTCAGGGCCACTTCCGAAAGAATTAGGTGGCTCGCACAGCTGCGCATACTCCAACCGGTACGAAATCAGATTTCTAGCACTAATCCGGCCGAGATTGCACAACTCGTAAAAATTGGCTTGCTGGACTTGAGTAAAATATTCGTTAGTGGAGAAATTCCACCGTCACTGGGCTCTACATTGGATCCCACCTATCTCTCCATCAAAATTTTCTCTCGATTCCATCAAGTCTTCTCGGATTGTGTGCTAACTAATAAGAACGTCTGCACCATAGACCTGAGCCACAATCGCCTTTGATGCATCCTTCCGACTAAGTCATCCGCTACTGCCATGGGAGACGTTATTCAGCACAACTGACTATCCGGGGGTTCTACCTCTGTGCAACGGAACCAACCTCTTATGAACCAACCTCTTATGCAAGTCACAAACTGCGAATGTCCATGTTAACTTTACTTAAATGTACAGGTTACCTTCCGGTCTGATTATGAAGTTTCCGAAAGGTCTTATTGGCTATACTCAACGTCAAACACTGAGCTCAGGGTACGCCACAACCTGCTGAAAGAGTACGTCTCATCGTGGCTCAAATGCATGCGAACACAGGCACTCATGTGTAAACTATTCATACGATTTTTTAATTTTTTTAAATGTATTTCATATGGTATGGTAGTACATGTGGTAGGTAGTTGAGATTGGGATAGCTACTATCATATAGTAACAGAAATTAGGTTTGCACAAAACACCTGGCTGCTAGTTAAAATTTGTACGTATTAGCATTTTTCATTTTATGTGACTAAATCTGTAATAATAAAAAGCACACTTTGAGGTTGGTATAATTACTATTATGCCCTAACAGAAATTAGGGTTGCTCCTGGTTATAGCGTAGTTAAAGTTTGCACATACTAGCCTGCATGTAACTTATTTTTCATGTGATGTGACCAGATCTATAATAAGGAGAAATACACCAAAATACTTTGAATATCTTTCAATACTTCTTGTGTTTTGTAATTGATATGCACATTTGCATCAATTTCATTACAAGTCTCGACAATTTTCAAGGCAATTCCCTCACTCGCATGGTATTCAACATCCCCATCTTGAACGTCGTGAACGCGTCTCACAATGAGACAACTTACTTTAGGAATATGTTAACTCAATATTTGACCCCAGTTAATTCCAAATTTGAATTTGAAAACATACTTCACAATCAAGGATTACTTGATAGAGTATTTATTATACGAAAAAATAATTAGAATTCATCCATTCTCTGAACACTAATTTATTAAAACTTGAGTAGACTACGAAGTGTAAGAACAACCTATTTTGTATCCAAATTCCAATATATGGTGTATGAACATTAAAAAATATATTTTGCTTAATTTTCGCATATTGTTGCCTCCACATATAAATACATAAGAGTCATACATATATTTCAAACATAGATAGCTATATATAGCTGTTGTTGCAGCTCTTCAAGTAGACTCTATCTCATTAGTGCATACATTTGTTTGGGATATTTGAAAAACTTAGATCGGTTCATGTTTGAATCTAATGTTTATTAAATAATTTGAATAATAAGCGTTCTGATAATCGCTATCCATCATCATACCCTTCTCAACATACTGATATTCTGTATTTGTATTGTTTTTTTGGTTCTATTTGGTTCGTGTACAGAGTAGTGCGTCAAAGGGACATCCGGATTGCCAGAGTGGGAGTATTACAGATTAATTTTTGGGCAAACATTTACCCATTATTAAAACATCGAAAGAAGTATCAGTTAGCGTGATCGCTCTATATAGATTACAGTGATTGTTCTTTTAACGATTGTACTAGCCAACGCTCTATGTTCTTTTTTCTGTAGTAAATTGTAAAATAAGAAAATCAATATTTTATTGTCTGATATACAATCTACACATTCTTAACTCACCAAAAAGATATAACTTAGTATGATTTCTTTTTTTGGATTTTAGTGATTACTCTCTTATAATCCATACAATTACAATAGCCAGTTTTGTAGGTGGAGTTCTATGTAGCTAATGTTTGAATATTCCATTGTTTGTAGTAAATTGTAAAATAAGAAACAACAAATGATAACTTCTGTTGTCTGGTATAGTATGGTAAAACAATAACGAGAAAGTTGATACTTTTTTGTTGTCTTGTGAAGTAAAGCACTCCATAGTGGTCTACGGAGCGGAACAAACCCTAGAATGGACTAGGCAACTGAACGGAATATAAAAGATGGATTAGGTCTTCTAATTAGTTATGTTTTAGAAATATATATACATCCCTCGGAATTTAGTGGTTGGTTGGATAGACCTTAGCATTTCAAACACTAGCGATAAGTAGAAGTATTTTGGTTCCCTAGGTCATGTTTATAATTTTACAATCACTTGTGTTTGTAAGTGAAGTTCCTTTGAGTGTTAAGTATGTTACTCCTGGAAATGCTCTCTACCCGATGTAGAATCTAGTTCGCAATAAGTATTGGCAATGCCCACAACAACGCAAGAGTCTGGACATCAATGTCTTATTAATATTAACCTAGTAAACAATCACAAACAAGGGACATTTTATCACTCGTTAATTGTTCGAAAATTCCATTCTCTATCCCACCATTTTCCCAATATAGTTTTTGTGTCCGGAATTTCAACGGCCAAATTTTAGTCTCACACAATCGTGAATCTCAACTATTTTACCTGGTCCACCAGTCTCCTCAATGTCGCAGCTAGTGTATCTGCAAATACAACTTGCAAAGTGACTGCTAGTACAACTCAAAAAAATCCTAGCACTATGAGGGTTTACGAAGATAAACCTCTTGGAGAATAATGTTTAGATTCTGCTTGTATTCACCAAATGTAGCAGCTATTGGATCTGCAAATACAACTCACAAAATGACTGCTAGTACATCTCTACGAAATCATAGCCACTATGATGGCTTACGAAGATAAAAACTCTTGGAAAATAAGATTTATATTCTTCTTGTATTCACCAACTCTGATTATGAGTAATTCATAATAATTAGGTGAGTGATAATCTTGATGGGACAAACATGTATTATTGGTCCTTGAATATGAGCTTAGATAGATTGGAAAAACAACAATAGTATACATCTTACTTAAATGCATATCCTTATAATGATATGTTTTGGTCTTATAGACTCTCTATCCAAAGTCCACATACAACCTCTCTTCTTTTGCCCATGATTACCATCTAGATGAGGAGCTACCCCGTTATTACGGAATCCATCTTTGTTCATGCTTTACTTCACTATTCACATTTTTTAGTAGAGTGCTTTTATGACTGCTTTTTTAGCATTTACATGCTTGTCTCTCCCCTAACATGCTACATTATAGTTTCACTTTCTATTTTTTTGTTTCTAGCGCATAGCCTTGGTTCTTATGCACTCAAGTGTTGCTTGTTTGTTTGATGCATCTTATCTCCTTGTTGTGCCAAAGGGGACATCCAATGTTTTCCATATAACCATTGGAGATCTTTTCTTATGTTTAGCCACAAAAACTATATCTTTACAACTTCATCTCTCCTTTTCATTGTTCTTATCCTTCCAATAGTAGGTGGTAACTATTTTGAGGGGTTACAATGTAGTCATTGCAAGCATTAGAAATTCCTTAGACATCCATCTCAATTAAGTGGTAGTCCAAGTGGATGTCTCAAATGCCTTCAATATACTTTCTTGCACAACCTTGTTTTGTGCACTTTGTTTGGTAGAAGACCAAATCCACTCCATGATATCTTTGTGCATACTTTTTATGGTATTGAGATAATAATTATTATTGTAGTTCACAACAAGGGGTTTGGAGCCCGCATACAACCCAGGATTCCAATTTCTAGTACGAGTTTGAGGGAGAGCAGATATGTTTTCTGCTCTCCCCAAGAACAGATGACTTTTGTAGTGCATTAATCTGAAACACTTTTGTATAGGCTATAGCCTAGGCTCACTTCCTCCCTTGCTTTGGGGAATACCCAATTGACTTACTACTTGTGTCCAACCCCCTCTTCCTCCCACCCCTATCAATGATCGTGAGGAATATGAAGTTGCTTGTATACTTGCACTTCACAATATCAATGATCATGAGGAATACAAAGCTGCTTGTATACTTTCACTTTGCAACATCAAGCATAGGCCGGGCCAACAACACAAAGAATATAAGGTCCTTTGGAAAGGGTATAATCTCCATAATGTCACATGGGAGTCCTTTTCTCATCTCCACAATGCACAAATGGCCATCCATGAGTTTAAAGATTCCATGGCAATGAGGATGTCACTAACTAGCGATGGAGGAATATGTAATAATATGGAGTTAGCCAATGAGTTAGTAGATTAGAAGAAGCTAATGAGTTAGTAGAATAAGCTAAATATAGCAAGAGGAAGTAGAACTAGCCTAAGAATGTTCTAGAAGCATCAAGGAAACTTGAGGATACAACATTCTACAAGCACCCAAAAAGCTTCTTGGTGAGGAGTTTCTAAGAACTTTCCAGGGGTAGAGTAATTTGTATACCAAGTTGATGTCTAACTTAGTTTTCACTCCAAGTAAGGCATCTCCTAGAAAGAACCTTCCTTGGAAGCTCTTTGGGAGTCTTGTACCCAAGTTACCTATATATACCTGAGCCAAGCTCAAGCTAGGCATTTGGAGTTTCACTCAATTGACATCTCTATTATGATCTTCCACCAGGTCTTCCATTCTCCTTTTTCTCTCCTTGGTCTTTTATAAGAGAGTACACTATTGATACATTTAGATACAACTTAGAGCCGGTGATATCTATAGGGTAACAAAGACTCATCAAGTGAACAACAGGACAAAATCATGATATTTGCAAGAGTGCTCCAAGCAGTTGACTTACTTTGAAAGATGGGAATGAAATTCTACTTTTATGTTCTTTAATGGTAATTGATATTTCCACATCAATTTACTATATTACCACATCTCTTGCCAATATGTTTGAGTCTCAAGTTGAGGAATTCTAAATTAGCAAAAGTTCAACCATATTTTTCTGATTTCCACATCTCTCTCAAATTTGGGGATGGATTCCCAAGCATCCAAGTGGAAGCATGCATCTAGCAGTTTGCAACTTTTAGCTAGAAGTAGGTGGTGGAGCTCAACGTTGGTTCTCTAGAGCTTGTGGAAGCTTCTACATTTGTTTATTCATTCATCCAGATTCTGCATGTATCCTCCATTTTGTATCCAGAATTTGCATTCATTTTCCACTTTTCAATCACCACCAACTGTTGAAATTTCCACCTTCACTATTTTTAAAAACATCCTCTTTTCCCAACTTCTATAGACCTTTTTTTGTCACAATCTTGATGTCTACAACAAGCTCTTGAGAAAGTGCTTCTAATGATTTGAAACATGCATCATATTGACCAGTGTCCATGGAGAAATCAACACCGATGTGAATTGCTAGAATTCACTACAAGAATCAAGTGCAGGAAGTCAAGTTGAGAAACAATGAAATGAAACAATGAAATTAAAATTGTTGTAACTTCTTCTCTAGACTTCCATTTGCGACTATCATGATGTCTAGAGTAAACTCTAGAAAGTGCTTCCAATGAGATGATAATGCTTTGTTTAAACTAGTATAAATGGAGAAATAAACCAACGTGAACTACCCCTACCTTAGCTAGTAGATAAGCCCATTGTAGATCTGCCCATAGATAAGCTCATAGATAACTCATATGAGTTAACCTTAGTGTAACATGCATCATATTACTTTAGGAAATTACATTAAAATATATTAGAATTTAATTTTTCACAATAACACTTGCTAAGAAATCAAGAGTGTTTACTTCTCTTGTATCAACCGGCACTCTTGTGATTGTTCCTACCTTGTTTCTCTCCTTTGCCTTGGATCATTGAGGGATTGGTTGACGACGTGAAGAAGAACTTGGTTGATTCCGAAACTTAATTTCTATATATTAGAGCAGTGTCGAGGGGGAGTTTGGACAATCATTTTGTGCAGAGGGGCGAATGAGGCTATGGAGTAGATGGATGATTGGCAAGCAATTTGGCAACAAGTGGAATGTGGAGGGAGGACGAGGTTGGGTTTAGACGTCAGTCTTGAATAAGGGGCTAACTTCTTCTAAATTTAGAATTCTCCAACTTGACGGGAAAGCTCAAATGACGCGCGAGAGGTGTAGAAATATAATAAATGGGTGTGGAATATCCGCTTCCTCTTTTATCCTGCAGTGCAATATATGAATCCTGAGAGATGTACTCTTCTGGACAAGGAAAACTGTAAATATAGTGAATTGCACTGTACCTCTTTTCTCCTGTACATAGATGTGTTCCACTCTCCATTGCGATCAAACCCCATGTGATCTGGAGTTCAAAGTAACCAAACGGACATAACGACGTGATGAATAGTGCTCCTGTTAGTGATAAACGTTCAATAAACATAGACGTGACAGCCAAACCGTCACTCGTAGACTAGCTAGCTAGAGATGAATATTAGAGTCTGTGTCCTAGTCAGGATCGTTTGACTTAGTGCCCTGAATCTTATGGACATGACCACAGGCCAATGGACAGTCCTTTACGCAGGACATCTAGTTTTCAACGATATACTGACGTTCTCTCGGGGTACTTATTGATACTCTTTTCTAAATAAGCATGAGTGAGAGACATAAAAATTTCACATCTACAGTCAGTTGGCAGAAAAATTATTGGCGATGCCATTAATGGACTGATTATCATGGCTTTCTATCCGAATGTGGAAGAATATAAAATCTAGATTATCTTTGACGATGAGGCACAATTCACAAGGAGATGAGAAATATATCCGGACATGTAAATCTCAACATGATTAGTATCCGTCTATTTATGCCGCGTGACCCTGCACACTTCGCGGTCCTCTTCAGGGTTCCTGCTCGGAGATTAACATTGCCTCTATATCCTCAAATTACGCCTTACTTCAACCGAGGACTTTTGAGTAATAGCTTTTTGTCATGGTGCACGATCTATGATATAGTGTCTGAAGGCTGAAGCTTGCGTGCATATGCGAATAAGATCACATGCATCTGATATGACAATTAATCCGCACTATTTGTATAATACCTTTCGGAATGTGGATGATTTCTGCCCGACCTTTACAGCCAAATATAGAGACTTGCCCCATGGCATGTATCTTGCAGAACATGTCCCCACAGAACTCTAGACAAGTACCGTTTCTCCGATGCGCGATGCCTCAGGGGATTTGTAAGATAGAGATTTAGTTATGGGACTATAAGTTATGCCAAAGTTGTGCATTTGTATACTTTGTAGGTGCGATCAGTCTACAATCAAGACATCTCTGCCGATTTGCATTGAATTCGATTACCTAGCTAGAACCTACTTTACAGATCTTCGAGAGACCATTCACAAAATCAATTGGCATGTCTGCAGTAAGTTGATTTGTGCAGAACTTTCTGCCGGGAAAGGACAATCTCTGAACGATGTGAGTAAATATGCAATTCGATTCTCACGAACTCCTCCGCTTCAGCTCTGATACAATTATTCCAGACATACCGTGGATCGCCAAGTTTGACAGCAGAATACAATTTAGAGCTTGCTTCCCTTCTGCACGTTTTGATGTTATACTCTTCTTTGTATTCTCTTGCCGTATTTATTCTTCTGCTTGGCCACAGCTTCTTGCAATAGGTTTCACTGATCATGACTCGAATGTTTCTTTATGATAAATCTGAGCTCGATACACCAGCTTTGTCGATTGCAGTCATGCCCGTTTTTAATAACATGTTTTTACTGTTGGTCTTTACCTAAATTTAATGTTCTTGTTTAGTACAATTCTAGCAGAAGAATTGGTTTGGTATTTTCTGGCCTCTACCACGGAGAAATGTACGATTGCACTGACAATTTGAAAATGGAAAGTCTGTAGAGACAAGTCAAAATGGGACGATCCAGTGGATTCTGCCTCCTATTTGTCCTGGTATTTTCAGGACTTGGAAATTGCTACGGTACGTTCGAACATGTCCACTGACGTGACGGGGAATTATTTCTTGATGTCTCTGCCCTAATTTTATGGGGACGAAATCATCTTCTTAATTCGACCTCAATCCATGTCAAATTTTACAGAAACATACACAGTCTTTACTCCTTCGTCTACACACAGGACTAAAACTCTTTGCAGCTTACCGGCTGAAATAACAACTAGAACTGACTTGAATGATGATCGTAAAATGGCGAGGTGGATTTGAAGGCTCCTATTTTGTAAAATGTACTTACTCCTATCCTTTTCCGTCTTTCTACTCTGATTTCCAGGTATGTGCCCAAGACCTCAAAGAGATGCGTTGCTCAGGTTTAAGACTGCATGGTTACCCAACCCGGGTGGCAATTTTGGGAGCTGGAACCAATATAACACCCCTGATTGCTGTGACTGGATTGGCATAGTCTGCGTTTCCGGCATCATTACCGAGTTCTCAATTGGTGGATCTGGTGACACTCTTCCTGATCCTGCCAGACCTGGGCAGTGGGAATCAGCCCTAGCTGAGATAATACGTTTGGCTCCCGCGGTAGAAAAAGTCTACATCGCTAACTTTAAGCTTGGCAAATTCCCTAAAGTCTTAACAAATATGACCAAACTGAAGCATTTGACTCTTTATGACGCGGATTTGGGAACAGAATTACCTCCCGAGATTGGAAACTGGCTCAATATGGAGTTTTTTAGCGTAAGTAAAGTTGGATTCTGCTCATATTAAGATTTTATGTGCACCTCACGTTTTTATAACAATGTGAAGTACTGCACACAGACTCTAATACTCTCCAAACTTTCACATGAGGCAGATTCGCGGGCCGCAATGTTCGGAACCGAGTTGTTTCCGCCCTATCCTACTTCCAGGATCAATTTCAGATGGAATTTGCAGTTGGTCAAGGCTTCAGAGTCTTTTCATTGAAAGTCAGGCACTTACGGGAAGGATACCCGGTTGCATCAATAAGCTTCAGACGGTGAAGGAGATATGGCTCGACCATAATCAGCTCACTGGTCCTCTCCCGTGGTCGTTAGGTTACCTACCCAATCTTGTGGAGTTGCATCTGGAATACAACAACATCACAGGAATCATACCTGGATCGTTCAATAACCTTGATAAACTCGAAATCTTGTTCCTCACGGTAAGGAGATCTACATGCATGCGTACATGAACTTAGTTTGGAACTACATGACATAGATGCATAGTATGTTTTCCAATACATTCTGATCTTCGGGATAGCTGCACTAAAATGATGTGAGATAAACAGCTTGAAGTTTCAGGAAATTGCTTCACGTTAGTGATGTTTCCTATATGCAGGATAACCGATTGGTAGGACCTCTTCCAAAAGAGTTGGGTGGTCTCGCACAGCTGCGTGAGCTCAGACTGGCTAGGAATCGGATCTACAGCACTATTCCGCCAGAGATTTCTCAACTTGCAAGGATCCGCGTCGTGGACTTGAGTGAAAACTACCTTTACGGGGAAATTCCACAAGATCTTGGGAACTTTTCAAACACCTCCTTCCACGAACAACTTTTCCTCCAGAAAAATTATCTCTCGGGTTCAATTCCACCAAATCTTATCCGCTTCTGCAACAAAGCTGTAGAGTTCGTCTGCGTGATAGATTTGAGCTACAATCGTCTTTCTGGCAGCCTCCCGTCTGACTTTTTGTCTGCTTCTGCCTCTGGAGTCGTTACATTTTCGACAGGTAGGGTAGACATTTTAATTCACCACAACAGGCTGTCCGGGCTTCTCCCTATGTATAAGGGAACCCATCTCTACTTACTAAATGCGAGCCATAACCAGTTCACAGGAGGATTTCAGCTGAGCTTTGCCAATGTAATCGCCGTTGATCTTTCCTACAACAAGCTAAATTCTCGTGCTCCCACAGGTATAATTGTTCTTGACATTCTTTCCAACTGTCAGTCGCGTTTTGAGCGTGCTCTTAGACTAGTGTGAAATGAGGTCGAGGTCCTTGCAATCCGGTGTCCCATACCTCGTATGTCGATGATCAATATCGACAGTGCTGACATTGGGATTACATTGAGTTTTGATTGAGAACGGACTTCATACATACAGAACGATGAACGTTAACTTGTGTTGCTATGTACAGGTGCCTTCCGGTCTGATTACAATCTTACCAGATATACTTGGTCCCAATACCCCAACATCAACAGTGAGCTCCGGCTAAGCCACAACCAGCTAAAAGGGTACTTCCCAGCGTGGCTTACTCGCATGATGGGTACAAGCACGAAGATACTAGACATTTCACACAACGCGTTCCAAGGGCAACTTCCTCACTCTGTGTTCAACGCCCCTAATCTGGACACCCTTGACGTGTCTCACAACTATTTCTACTCGACTCTTCCACCTAATCCATTCCAGAGGAATCAACAATCATCGTTTGGAGTGATGACAATAGATTTGCATCACAACAGCTTTTACGGTGAAGTTCCCGCAGGCTTTATTGCTCCAACAGCAGAATTACCCGAGGTGAGCAAATAATCAGAAACTTCCGCAGATTCTCTCCACGCGAGCGAAGTCAAATTTGCACTGGCCACAGAAAAATATTTGATCAGGGTTCCACCTGATGTACAGAATAAACTACCTGTTACAAGCAGTAGGAATTGAAGTCGCTACAGTAAATTGTAGATTATAGAGCGGGTGGAGGATTAACAAGAATGGGTACTGATGCGCCTGTATCACTGCAATCCTGCAGGGTGAAGAAGCTCTGATGACGTGGCCTCCTACTTCAAATGTCCCAAAGTACACGGTATGCTTATACATGACCATCTGCTTTGAAACTTTTCACGTAAGAAATTGGAACGTCACTTGCAACACACTGCGGTCATCCTGTTCACTACATTCTGTTTTCATTACGATGTAGTGCCTATCTCTTCATTCAATCTTATGAACAAAGGGTTTAAGCCGTTGTCTTCATGGTTTTTCTGCAGGTTGGATATAGGTACATGGACATTTCCGAGAACCGACTTTGGGGTTCCTTACCTGACCGATTCGGTACAGGTCGAACTGTGTTAGATCAGTATCATCTCGATCTCTCTGATAACTTCTTCGTCGGCATCTTGCCTTGGTCGATAGGCAAGATCGAACTGTTAAGATTTTTGGATCTTTCGAACAACGACTTCACTGGAAAAATTCCTATATCTTACGCTAACTTGAAGTTCTTAGAAATTTTGGACACGTCAGGAAACAACCTTAGCAGCTAGTCGATGTACAATACGTATCGACTGCCTTTGGCAGTAGTAGCTTGCCTACCGGCAAGCTCACGCTAATTGGAAGGCTATTTCATGGTCAGCTTAAATGTTTTTCTTCAACTCCTCGATTTGCATAGCGAGGCTGTAACTGGAGGCTTGCATTTGTCATGTCCTCTCGATGGCAATAAAGTAGCTGATGTTCCGCAATTGGTGCAATTTGTTTTCTTACTTAATTCGATACAATAAACTTCTGAGCTGACTGGACTTCTATAAGTTCCTGCAAAAGTGCAAACTTCTTTGCAAACCTGGACCTACCCACAAGCGCCAGTACCCGATATGGAATTAGGAACAAGTAGAGTGTTGAGTGCACGGAAACGCTCGGTCAGTCAGAAAATGAGAGGATGGATAGGACATCGATTTCTCTCAAATCTCTCAAAATGTCTCCAGTACGATAAACCTGGACTGTCTATATGGGACCAGTTTGTCTCCACAGCCCTGGAGGAGTAATTCATAGCAAGGAAGGTGGGAGGAGTTGTGGATAGAAGACATTAGAACCCGTTCAACTTTTGTGAAATGGAATAGGTGCCACCATTTATTGGCTTTCTGTATTCGTGCTCGGCCTTAAAATCAACCTTTTCCACGTCAACGGTGTAGAAACTTATGTACACTCTAGACTTATCTGGAGAAAAAGATCTCTAGATCTTGTTCAGTCTTGTTTATTGAAGCTCCAAACTTCTACAATCTGTTTCTCCAAGACACTGGCTGCAGTTCGTTAATCGGGAAATGGAAACGAGAATCTTCTGGATGCATTTCACTGATCTAAGAAAATCTACGAGCTAGTGGAGAAGTTGATACCCAGGTCAGAAATTCTGCGTAGCAAACGGCTACATCTGCTGTAAAAGGCCCGATGATATGTATATAAAGATTGCTTGAAGTTTAGCGATCGCGACCGTTAAATTCATGGACACTAAAACTTGACGTGCTAACCAGTGAGATAAGTTTTGCAAGGGTTTTATGCGTCATGTAATCATGATAACATAACCTTCAAATTCCAGAGGACTAAGCAACCAAATGCCGTACTGATTAGAAAATCTGGCTATAACAATCATATAGGAAGCAGTAAATAATCAGTTACAGTTCAATTTGATCGTTTGCGTAGTCGTTAGCAACTATCTTTTATCTTCACTCGCAAGGTCCTCGGTTTACGGTTCAAGATGGTAACCCCTTGAAGCAGACATAAACGTAATCTTCAAGATCAATCAGGTATGTTATGAAAGTTGTCATGAAATCCTGCATTATAGCACGAAAGGAGATTCGTAGCTTATCCGCGGCTAATTTGAGCGTGGAAAACAGTCTGTTACAACTTTTATAACTCATATGATTCTAGCGATCCTTGATCATTCTTCAATTGATGGAAACCAAAGCTACAAAAAAGAAGACTCGGGCTATTTCCAAGCAGTTTAATAGCCAAAGATCAAGGGCATGAAATTACCAACTGCAATGCGCAGGAATCAAACGATTGCTGGAAACAATTAGTGGAGCAGGTTGGGTGTTCTATGTAAAGGAGCTCTTTCGAGCTACAGCACGACACATTCATGATCAAACATGTCAAAATCACGACGTTGTTGTCCAAAACGCTAGGTAAAGCTAGAGTTTGGCTGCCATTGGAGGCAAACGCCCACAGTGATGTTTGAACTACGTGAACACATCATTCAGTATGAGCTGTCTGGGAGTACCGCTTATAAGGTTATTACCTATATTGCTTATAGTTTGTGCCTTCCCCAACTTAGAGGCTAGATTTCTTGGGCACAGGTTGGCATGCCTGCAATAGTGTCTAGAACGAACTCGAGTGAAACAATGTCCATTGTCACCGCATTCGCGCACGTACCCCATTTCCTGCCAAAGTCGCTGAAACTGACCATGGCTAATCAGCACACTGGGTCATTTTGAGCGCCGCCTTATCTTACATGGCGTGTCTGGTACATCTGCATCAATGTAGACTCCGAATATTGATTAATTGTAATTTAGTTTCCTTATTTCGTTCTCGGTGAGCGTCCACTTTCTTCTTCCCTCGGGAAAACCATTTGATTCTTGAACCAACACCTCCGAATCCACCAGTACGTGTACTAAGCTTCTCGTTGTTACCTTTCTCTTCCTCCTGTCTGTACACTTTCCATGTCCCACCGTCAAGCCTTACTTTGGGCGGGGGCTCTTCAAAATTTTCCACTAACTTGCGCTCCAGTTTCTCTTTGAGTTTGTAACGCTTCTCGGGGTGCATAAGTCTGACCCTGCCCAGCGTAGCTTCCTCCTGAAGGTGCTTCAGCATGACATTGAACTGGTGCTTCTTATTCGCCCGTATCCCCGCCTCGTCGGGATCCATCCTTCCGACCGATAGTAGTCCGAATTTTCTCAATCCTAATCATGATCATCTTCGTCTCGAGCTGTAGATTCACCATCATCGTTACGTCTCACGATGAAATGACAAAACCCCCACGTTCATCGGATCGGACATTGACTCGTCTCCTGACTTGCTTCGGTTGGTTGGAAACCGTATCCATCGGGAGGAGAGGCGAGGAGCGCAGAAGTTCATTTGTCTTCACATCCTTGAAAATCAGCTCATCGTCATTCTGGAAACTAACGGCTGGCTATTTGCAGATCTAAATGAGAAGAAACTTGACATTTCTGCTCCGTCTCTGTCGCCTCCCTTACGTGGCTTGAGCTAAAATTTACATACGGCACGTTCGAAACTTTTCGCATCTCTAACTCGGCTATGAAAGACCAAACGAATCAACGAAAGCGCGACGAGTGCAGGCCGTTGAGTTGGTAAAATTCGCACGTATGATATGTAGATTTATGCTCCAACACTTCCGGCTATCATATTGCTGACATTGTCAAGTCTTTCTGCCAACTTGGTGTGCCTTTAAGTTGAAGTACCAATGTTCGGGTAAGTGTAAGTCCATCTTTGTGAGTTATATATTTTTCTGGTACGGAACTAGCCACAGCTTTCTAGACTAGATTTGCGTGAAGTATCACCGTCACTGTCCGCCTGAGACGCATTTTGAGCTCAAAACTGATGAAATCAACGCAGAACTCGAGAGGATTTTCTCAAATTTCAGATTCGTTTCCTCATTTCCAGTCCAATGTTGATGATTTCTTCCTGAACATTGATTGATCAGAAGATGAAATCTGCAGTTGACTGGGTAGGTCAGTCAATAAGCAGGGTTGTGACATATCCTTCATAAAGTTTTGCTATTTAACCAAATCACTTATATAAATTTAATTCGATTTCATGATTTTATCAAAGGGGGTCTTGATCCACATTATGATAGATTTTCCTATATAGGAGAGAAAATACTTAATAGCATATACCTGTACTTTCGCCCACCTTTATAAAACACTATCCGATGCTTTTTTGTTGGGTATAATATCCAGCACATTCGATCACCCTATTCCAAATGCACGTACAGCTACTTTCATGTCTGACCCGTCTCTGACTCTGAAATCTGGGGGCATAAGCATACCTGAGAGACATCTACTGAAAAGTTGGATGCACCAATTGATATTGATTACGGAAAGAGTAATATGTAAACCCACATCTTCGAATGAAAGAGTCAGAATATAAAATGTTACAAAGCCTCTTGGCCCAGGATAAAAAAATAACGCAATTCTTGGTCATCTCCTGTGCAGAGTGAACAAACCTACACTCTGCCTCGGTAAGAAAGCTCCCATGAGCTTTCTTCGTGACTATAGCCTAATTTTTTTGATTTCCAACCGTCTGAAAGCTTTAATTTCTGGTTTCTCCTTTCAGGCGGCCGCCACCAGGCCCATCTAAGAGCCATGCTGGTGATACGCTACTGAGTATCCATCCATCTGACCTTGACTACGCCACCGTCATTCCACGGTTGCTATCTACTGAACAGAATTGTACAAACATGCCAATCGAACAGCAGCAAGTCTGAGAATCCAGGCCAAGAGTTTGTGAGTTTCGTATTTCTTCGGGCAGATGCAGGCTTAGTCTACTCTTGCACTTCACTGTGTGAATTGCACTCTCATTCCTGTTCTCTTCTTGATGTAGGCTTGTAAAGCTTTAAAATTGGTTTTATAGCCTTCAAAATCTTTAGCTCTGGCTACGAATTTAAATTGGTCTACATCAGCTGGAACTGCAATACTCTCGGTATTAACGTGATTAATGCTCTTCTGCAAATTACAAAAATGAACGGGATCATGTCAGTAGCGGCGCTGATCAGCTACTATATATATGCCAGCCTGAGTATTTAATTTAGAATCACAAAAATAGTCTATTTATAAGTTCTTTTAACACTGACAGGAAGCACAGTTCCCACGAAGTCGAAATGTGTGGCCCTACCTAAATCGGTAACTTGCAATCAAATGCTGAAACCTGTCATATCCGAGTTCTACCTGAAATTTTCTTCAATCAAACCACTCGAAAGGAGAAATGACAGGAACGCTTTGCAGTCAGACATATATGTCATTCACGAAATTCGACATTGACCTTTCTTCGTATGAAAACTGTTCGTCTTGTTCACCAGATTCTAGTCATTTGCAGTTTTGCTCATGATCATGGCCAACAGTATATACATCATGAGTGGTAGAAAAGATTAAATCGTGGGATAATGACGCATATGTGCTACCTTGTTGCATAATCTTCTATGCTTCACGTTGTTGACTCAATTGAGAGAAGACATGTCAGTTGTCATGGTGAAACATAATCAGTTTCTCACTATTTTAAGGAATTTACCTCTAAGTTCTCCAAATCATGATCACCAGGCAGTTGAATCACGGCGCAAGTGTGGATCTTTCTCTCATTTCGGAGCTTCTTGAAATCGCTGTTGGTTCTGGTCCTATCGGCAGACTTCTCCGATTTTAAGAAACTGAATGCTTCAGGAGGGACAACATTAGTTCCAGATACATAATTTCCTTGTTTAGTTGGTGGTACAGTCGTGTAAAACAAGATACCCTTGATTCTAGAGAAGAAGTTACTCAGAATTCCCTTTAAATCTCCATGGGGAGAATAAGTCTTCTGGTCTAAGCACAGAAGCATGTGCTTCAGAATGTATCCGCCTACCCCCTGCCCCACCAGTATCACAGGAATCTTCTCATCATCAGATGAATTTCTCTCGAGTATTAGCGTGAGAAGACTTTTTGATAGTGTAGACATATCACGAACTTCTTGTGAGTCTTTCTTGTATTCTACCCCCCAAACTCGAGCTAGATAAGTCGTTTTTATCTCCTTCGTCCAATAGTCGTATTCTGGCTTGGTTTCTTCAGCCATCCAGTGCAAACCACGAAAGATCATGATTTCCAAGGCTGCGGGGGTTTCGATCTCCTGCTCACGAGGAAATAATTTTAGAGCAGTAAATCAAGAAATAATGTGACAACAGCAACAACAGGGGTGAAACAATAGGAGATGATCATCTGATTCTAAGATATACATACATGCTGTGTGTCGCTTCCCGCCTGCTCCTCAACTTTGGTCTTCTCTGTGAGTGAGCTTGATGAATTCAGCTTGATAACCTCGTGTTCTCTGTTTATAGGTACGATCGTATGACCAGTTCTGTTTTCATGACTCATCACAAAAGTCGTAGGATCAACACTTTTCCGCCTCCGCTGCACAAATGAGCTTCCTGGTATGTTGATGGCGCAAATCTAGATCTACTATCGTCCGGAAACTTGCAAATAACAACAATCAGTAAGTCAATATGATTGCTATCAAGTGATGAAGACAAGAACCCCAATTGAGCAATCCCGAAAGGGTAACCTAGACCTACTTGATCTAGTTTTCTGTTCATGTTCTGGAAAAGTGACTTCAATTGCAATAGAAGCACATGACATATTGCAAGTGTGTAGAAGCAGATTCCATCGGTTCTGAGGATGCTGAAGTTCATTATCAAATGATCAATGGTTAAGTGTCTGCCTTCCAGAGCTACATCTCATAGTATTACTCTAAGGAGTTCGCAACGGAAAGGCCAGGACAAAATTAGACGTGCGTACTATCAGACCTACCCTACCATGTGCTTCCCCTCCGCATATGCATGATTCATTATGATCAATGACATACTTATGATTTCAATCGTTATCAGCTTAACATTCAACGAGTTCTATTTGAAGCATGGCGCAGTACATATAATACGTATACAGAATGCTGCAATTAGGAGTGTATGCAGCTAGCATAGCGATACCTTTGATTCATTCAAAGATTGTCAAGCACTTAGATTGTCTAGATTTTTGAGTGAAGCTCTGTGCTCTTACACCCAGAACTCCAATGTAACAAAGCAGTTGATCTCTGAACCTCGTCCAATGTGTTAGAACTAGGGTCCCAAGCTAAAGATCTTAATCAATTTAAGCATACCTAGTATGATTGGATCGAATTGCACGCAGCAACAACCTCACGTAGGTGGTGTGCCTCGTCAATGACACAGATGACAACCGGGAGCTCGATGCCAGAGCTCAGATAGAGACTTCTGGGCCTAAGCTACGAGAAAGACGATGTTCCAAGAGCATATGACTATCTGTAATATACACTGGACGGAAATATTCATATGATGCTCCGGACGTACGCCCAGACTGGTATATATATAGGGCAGCTTTAAGCCACGGTGAGCATGCAATATTGCACGTAGTAGTCGAGGCGAGACCTCGAATAGTACATTGAGATTGGTATCTCTCCCTTTTTCGTTATAATACTGATCAATATATATGGACAAATTTCCGCCATTCGTGGATCTTGAAGTGTACAGTCGCCTTTACATTGCCATATTTTTGCTGTAGACTGATAATGAGAAACCACTGTAGTGCAGTGGAGTCTCTATCACATTACAACTATAGAGACTGGGGGCCGGCGATCGCTGTCTTAGAATACAAAATCATACTCCCATTCAGGTTATTCATGTTAAGATAAAACATATGGAAGACTCTATCTTGTTATAGGCGCAGTAAGACAGTTTTTTCGTTCTGAAGGTATTTGGGGGTTAGCCCCATTTTATCTCTCAGGTTTTATCCTTGGTCCAGCTTGATGGGGGTGGTCTTCTCATCCTTCTAGTTACCCTATGCATGTCGCTTTTTATTCTTGTTAGTTCGCCAACGCTTGCTGTCGATGCAAGATTATTCTGCCGCCATATTCTGCCGCCCCCTAACGTATCTTCTCTATTATCATCATTAAAAGGTTTGAGTTTATCTACAGTTTCCATGTAGTTAACTAAAGAGTACAAGCCGATAATAACCTTTCTTTACTTTCTGGTGCAAGTTGTATAAGGATTACTAACTTATTCACCCTGTGAACACATTAGCATGGGCCGGATCTGCCATAGAACCCGGCTCCCGCCACGGAACCCCGGCTTACCATTGAGTGTGGTTCACTCCAAAGACCTGCTATTTGATTAAAATATTATTTTTCACCAGTAATGGAAAGAGAGTAATGGAAACAGGAGTTCTATATTATAAGGAAAAGAGTCGTAAGAAGACCGAGTCATATCGGTACTCAATTTTTTTATCTATTTAAAATATACTATATCTAAATAATTACTGTTGAGACCATGAGACGTAGCCTGTACTTTGGACCACCTTGGAAGATCTGTAAACTATGACAGTTCATCAGGAATTTTTTCAAGTAATCTTTGCAGGAAGTCCGCATATGAATGTAACGTGTTTCATTTAGATGTTGTAAATACGTCGTTTTAGTCGCATAACGCCCGGGTTCTGGTAGAAGTTTATGATTAATCGAGTAACTGTTTCTTTTGATGGCCATGGTTAACTGGATCTAGGCTAGATACCCGTTATAGTTGGGTCACATCGTAATCATGATAAGGAAAAGATTGATATTGAACTAAAAACTTAAATTGGATGATATTCAATACTACATAAATGTATCAACAGAAAAACACACACACATATTTTTATATTTATTTATACAATAATTATGGCGATTTTCAAAACCTGGGTAACATGTTTTGGGTTATTGATTGCTTTAAAACTTCGTATATAAGCTATATTATACATCTTCGGAGTGAAATTATAAATCTGATGGATTCAAAGCCTGTATCTTTTAAGTACACATAAACCTTATCAGCAACGTTTCAAAGCGAGTTACGCTTTTAAATCCCTATTTGGGCCAGCGTCACATACAAATGTAAAGATTAAAAGAAGCCCATTTCTATTTCGTAATGTTTCATTTGCAGCTGAATATCTGAGTATACTGAGTAGGTATTTCATTATAATAAATAATAAATCTAGAAAAAATTAATGCATTCTTGCTTTCTTACATTCAGTGCATTGATTCTTTATATTATAAGATTCACAAACACATCGAATCGTATAAATAACTTGTAACCGAAGAAATAATGTTCATCAGGTAGGATCATTTTGCAAATAAATTACATATGATATTCATAAAGTGGATCTCTATACAAAAGGACAATCTATAGTGCACAACGGGCCTAATTAAATGAATTGTTATCTTCTACTACTACCAAGGCCTCTCAAGAAGCCGAGTGGGTCAAGGAAGTAGAGACTTCTTGTAAGATAAGTTACATCCTTGAGGTGCGAGTATTATGCCACCACCATAAGAGTCATCCCACTATTGAGTCATCTGACCACCAGAGTAGTTTGACCATTGAGGTCGTTATGTCATCGGATTCAGCCCTCATCATGGTGGGAGACCATTGTAGTTAAGCACCATTGTGAGAGCCTGCCTGCAAGGACAAGATGTGTATATAAGGAAGATGAAGGTTGTGTACAAAATGATAGTTTTCCTATTGCCATGTCCTTGGGATCCTTCTTCCAATGCCTAGCTAGAGGTCTATAACTAGTAGAGTGTACAATAGGCACCCTTTTGTAGATGGTGCAATCACAAGATTAAATGGGTAGGATAGACTAGATACATTAGGGGTAGTACTAATTGGTTTAGAGCTTGATCTGGGGATTGTGGCATTGCACAACCATGGATGCACCTCATTGTTTTGCAGTAGAGAGTATAAGGAAGATATAGTAGAAAGTAGTATTACCCCACAATATTACAAGTTCAGAGTTTAGTTGTTCGTCTAAGTGCAATTTAGCTCATGAGTGTGTGGAATTACAAGCTTCATCCTTTTTGTTGTTCATATTTGTGTGTATGATCAAGTTGTGATTTTTTGTGTATGTATGGACAAGCATCTATACAAGAAATAGTGCAATAAGGACCTCTACCATCCTTGATGTGTCTAGGTCAATATTGTGTACAATTTGTGAGTGTCCGGTGGAGTAGTGGTGAGGAGCTCAAAGTAAGAATGCAAGTGCTAAGGTGCGGGAAGGAAATCAGGCTTGATCAAGGTGTTGGATTCTTGGGTGTTCTGAAGTATGATGGTGACATGCTGACCGGCAACAAGGGCTATGAGTATTGTGAAGTACCACGTGTAACCAAAACCCATATGGTCACAAACCTACATATAGCCATGGAGTACTATAACACCCACTTGTGCATGTATGTGGTATTGTGATATTTAGCTTGGTATTACAAGTACTTTGAGAGATATTAATTATCTAAAGATAAAGGATGGTTCTACATTAGTCATGATTAACTAAATTTAGTCATAGCTAAGACAGTGGAGACCTTACTTTAGAAGAAATAGAAAAGATGAGCGCCATTATTTTGGATTCTAGTGTGCTGACTTGATATTATTCCTAGGTGTTTGGCTTTGAGGAAAGAGTTGAGAACTCTTGGGCCTGCAAGCCTTTTTTTTTGGATTTTTCTATAGTCTTCGGATAGTCCATGTGAAGGAACCCTTGACTTAGTGGTTGGGTCAAGATAAGATCACATGCTTAGTGGATTATGTCCATGTGGATGGATATTCCTTTATAGTTTTTGATTGTATTTGAATTTTAGCGTAGTAACTTGAGTTGTTGTGGTAAATAGTAACTTTAGTATGTAACTATTTCAAAAGTATATAAATAAGGAGTGAGGAGGTACTCATCATCTTTTCATTTGCAACTATCTCTCTCTCATTGAGTTCTCTACTGAGCAATGTCTTGAGTCTTGGAGTGTTAGCCTCAGAGGAGTATGATGGAGTTCAAGTTCTTTGCTTTCTTAGTCCATGGTGTGCTATCATAATAGCCATAAGAGGTTCATCTTGAGTGAAAGACAATCCGGCTCACATTTTTACCAAGACCTCTCTAGAAGCTAAGATAATATTCCACATACAATTCTCTATCTTGAGTGAGAGACAATCTGGCTCACATTTTTACCAAGACCTCTCTAGAAGCCAAGATAATATTCCACATACAATTCTATATTAGACTATGAGACTATAAGAAAACATTAGGAAAGGAGAGGGCTGAACGTATGTTAGAGAACCAAGCCCCATTTGTATACAATGTAGTTCACTATGATGGCTTTGAGGTGATTTTGTACATCTTGTACACATGAGAGGATTACGGTGATTTTGGGCAAAATCTTAGTTTGAGATCTGGACTTAAAATTTCCACACATGATAGCTTGGGTTATCCTTCATTTAGCACACTTAAAATTATTTTTAGAGCTACTATGCGCATTGAGCTAGAATTTTTGAAAGTTGATAGGGTAAACTGCTCCTACAATTGCATTCTCTTTGGAAAATTGTACATAATCTGCAATTTCTTTAATTTTTTGTGGAATTCTTTTAAACTTTTCAAGAAAATTAAGTGCATTGTATTCTACATTTTGGAATAGAAATTAGAGAGAGATCATTCTTGCATAGAGAGTGATGAGTTTTTAAAGTGAGGGTGGTGGTTTTCAGACCAAATCTGAAATATGTGTACTTAATAGAAAGGTGCCTAGGCCAAATGGCTAAATGAAAAGATCTAAAATTTTGTAGGAAGGGACAACCTAAAGTTGTGATCAAGTGTGAAAACTTTCAGAGGACTATGACATGCAAGTTGAGAGATTTGAGTGACATTGTGAGGAAGGGTCAATTCTGCAGACTTGAGATCTCATGCATGAGGAGTGTGAGAGCAACAAAAAGCATATTTGACTGTTTAGACTCATCTTGGGAACATGTAGGGTCACCAAGAGTGAAAATTAAGGCTTTGCAAGGTTCCCTATGAGTTTGAGGTGATTTTAGGAGTGGATTTGAGGAAAAGAGAGTTAAGAATAGAATTTGAAGAGAGTGTTGAGAGGATCCGAAAACCTACACCACTTGGAAGAAAGAGTGAGTCTAAGTGCTTTTTATGTAGAGAGAAGAGATAAAAGGCAAGTTCATGTCCATTGACCTTTGAGAGCAAGAGATTGAGGGAAAGGAGAGGCTTACTTGACTTGGGCTTGCATGTTGGACCTTCTTCACCAAGATTGGGAAGGAGAAGATCTAAGACCAAGGAGTTGTGTGAGGTTTGTGGAGTGGAAAGACTTCCAAAAGGACATGATTGTAGTGGAGTACAAGCATTTTTGGAGAGTTTGGTGAAGGATCTTGGAGAGAGTCTTAGTACAACTATAGAAATATTATCACCTTTATCAACCAGTTCTCAAGATTAGTGATGGAGAGTCCTGACTTTAGCATCTATAGATGGGTTGAGAGTAAGTATGAGAAGGGAGAATAATCAAACTCCAAGGGTCTTAATTTGGAGCTTTTGGCACAAGAGGAAAAGAGAGCTCATTTTGCTGAGGAATGTTCACTCTTCTCACGGATTTATTACTAGCAAGGATACTCTTATGTCTACTAGGAGCACTCGTACCTCAACACCATCAACAACAAAGACTCCAAGGAAGAAGTTAGGGATGGAAGATTTCTTGATTTCAAAGCAACAATGGAACTACACGGTGTTGGAGGATGTTGGTAGTCACAAGGCTAACATCATTGTGTGTCAATTGATTGCATTGAACCCTACCTTGAGAAAGGAGTTTATAGGTGGTTTGATTTCTACAAAGATCAAGAGGAAGAAGAAGGCAAAAGATCCAATATCAATAAGGGTGGTAGATGCCAAACTAGCACCATGGGAGGCTTGAAAATATGCCTCCGAGATTGATATGAGAGTGAATGGTCACAATATCAAGGATGCATTGGTTGATGGAGGATCAGTAGTGAATGTTATGTCAAAAAGGTTGATGACAAAGTTGGGTATGATACCCTCTAGACCTTCAACATTTGTGGTGAGCATGGAAAACAAGCAACAATTTTGACCAATAGAGGTGATGGATAAGGGGGTAGTTTCAATTATATGAGTTCAAAATCTCATGACTTTCCAAGTCTTGAAGGATTCAAGCTATAACTTACTTCTTGGGAGGCCATGGTTGAGAGAAGCATGCACAATTGATTGATGGCACAAAAGGTACTTGAGGATTGGGCCATCAAATCATAGAATCATAGTTCTTGTGACTAACACCACCTACACCTCACACTCAAATACACCATCTTCTGATTATTGGGAATCGGATTCAAAAGAAAGAGCTTCAGGTGTGGATACAAGCATGGAGGATGAGACTTCCACAGAGGAAGATGAATTTAAGTCTAATTCAAGTGTGTATCCCTTGTATGCTATGGATTTTGCATCTAAGCTAGAGGTTTTGAAGGACCCAGATAAATCACCATTGACACTTGAGGAGATAGAGATGAGGTTATCTACCCTCAAGTATAGTCCAAATGTTACCAAGGAGGAGAAGGTGAGATTTGAGAAGATTTTCTACAAGTTCCCCACTTCTCAAAAGGTCCTAGCAATGGAATTGATCTAAGTGGTGGAGTGGAAGTAGACTTTCTAGTAAAAGCTTGACAAACATGACAAGTTTTGTAATAATCAAGACAATTCTTGAAAATCCCCCTCCTATGGTAACCTACATCTATAATCTTGAAACAAGTCACCTTTCTTGCAAAGTGTCCCTCACAGACTAAACCTTCATGAAACCCCTTCATGAGTAAGAAAGACTCTTCCTTACCCATTACTCTTGGTGAAAAATAATATCCTCCACCATTGTGTAAGGTCTAGATCTTGCTACAAGGGCCTTCCTCTCTCTAGCATGCATCCCTTTTGGATAGTTACCTCTTATAACAAAGTCCACAATCTCCTTGTACTCCATTAAAACCTCTTGAGTGATTGAGATTATCATTGAGCTCCTCATCTGGGAAGGAATCATCCACTAGCTCATCTCCATCATGATCATAGGCCCTAGATAACAAATCAATAGGGAAAAAACATGAAATTTTCATGTTTCTTCCCTAGCCTATCCTCAATGGTGTAGTCATACTCAGACAAGAGTATCATCCACCTTGGTAGTCTTCCTTTCACTTAGGCTTTTTGAAGATGTACTTCAAAGCCTTGTGATCCGCAACAATGGTGGCTTTCCCTCCAATCAAGTAGTGTCTAAACTTCTTGAGACCAAAGATCATTGCCAACCCTTCTCTCTCTATGATAGAGTAGTTCTTTTCTATTGAAACCATCTGCCTACTAGCATAAGCTATTGGATATCATGCCCATCTTGTTTGTATTGACTAAGAGTGCATCCTATAGCTACATTGGAAACATTAGTGTAGAGGATGAAAGGCTTACTCCAATCAAGTTTAGCAAGAAATGGAGCAACAACAACGGATTGCTTGAGCTCCTCAAAAGCTTTGAGAGCCTCCTTGTCCTCCTCCAAAATCACTATGTATTTTACACCCTTCTTCATATAGATGATCAATGTAAAAGCCTGGTAGGAAAATGAGAAGATAAACCTCCAATAGTACCTAACCATCCCCAAGAATTGGTGTAACTTTTTCAAACTTGAAGGGAATGGAAGGTCTGATATTTTCCTCACCTTCTTGGGGTCAACTGCTATTCCATCCTTGGAGATGATGTGCCCAAAAGTAGACCTTCTTCACAACTAAAAATGCACTTCTTTGGGTTGAGTGATGCACTTGCTTCATCCAAGCATTACAAGACCTTGATTAGGTGCTCAAATTTCTCCTCTTTGCTCCCACAAAAAATTCATCAATGAAATCTCTCACAAATTTCCCAATGAAAGGTTCAAACACCTTGTTCATGAACTATTGGAATGTGGTTGGAGCATTGCAAAGTCCAAAAGGCATGACCTTGAAAGCATAAGTCTCCCAAGGTGTGATAAATGTGGTGAGTTGTTGATGCTTTGGTGCAATCTTGATTTGGTTATATCCATTATAACCATCTTTAAAACTATATCTCTCATATCATGCAACCTCCTCCAATATCTCATCAATGAATGGAAATGGATAATAATCCTTTTTAGTAGCAACATTGAGCTTCTTGCAATCCACACATACCCAAAGCTTGCCATTCTTTTTCCTCACAATCACAATTGGAGACATCCATTTTAAATTCTCCACCTAAAAAATAAATTTAGCCTCCTTGAGCTTTGAATCTCCTCCTTCACAACCAAAAGTATTGGTGGACTAATGCAACGTTGCTTTTGACAGACTGGTTTAGCATGTGACTCCACCTCAGTCTTGTTCTCCTCCAAGGTGACTTCTTCTAGATCCTTGTAATTGAAAGGAAACACATAGATGAACTTGTAGAAAATCTCCTCAAATCTCACCTTCTTCTCCTCGGTAACATCTGGACCATACTTGAGGGTAGATAACCTCCTCTCTATCTCCTCAGGTGCAATGGTGATTTATCTAGGTCCTTCAAAATCTCAGGCTTAGGTGCAAAATCCAAAGCACACACATTTGAATTAGATTCAGATTCATCCTCCTCCATAGAAGTCTCTTCTCCATGCTTGTGTCCATAGATGAAGCTCCTTCTTCTGAATCTAATTCCCAATAATCAAAAGATGGTGTATCTAAAAGTGTTGGTGGTGTTAGTGACTAGAATTATGACTCTATGGTTTGATGACCCTAATCCTCAAGTACTCTTTCTGCCATTGGTCAATTGTGCATGTTGCTCTCAACCATGGCTTCTCAAGAATTAAATCATAACTGGAATACCTTAAGACTTAGAAACTCATAAGATTTTGAACTCTCAAAACTGAAACTACCACCTTATCTATCACTCCTATTGGTCAAAATTGTTGTTTGTTTGCCATGCTTACCATAAATGTTGAAGGTCTAAAAGGTATCATTCCCAAATTCTTCATCAATCTCTCTAACATGGCATTCACTACATATCCTCCGTCAACAAGTGCATGCTTGATTTTGTGACCATTCACTCTCACATAAATCTTGGAAGCATATTCACAAGCCTCCCATGGTGTTGGTTTGACATCCACCACCCCTATTGATATTGGAGTTTTTGCTTTCTTCTTCCTCTTGCTCCTTGTAGAACTCAAACTACCTCTAATCTCCTTTCTCAAGGTAGGATTCAAAGCAATCAACTGACCCATTATGATGTTAATCTTGTGACTGCCAACATCTTCCAACACATTATAGTTCCATTGTTACTTTGAAATCAAGAAATCCTCCAACCCCAACTTCTTCCTTGGAATCTTTGTTGTTGATGGTGTTGAGCTACTAGTGAGAGTGCTCTTAGTAGGCATAGGAGTATCCTTGCTAGGAGTAATTCCTTGAGAAGAGTGTATATCCTCTACACAACGAGCTCTCTTCTTGTCTTGTGCCAAAAGCTCCAAATTAAGACCTTTGGAGTTTGAGCACTCCCTCTTCTCATACTTAGATGCTATCCCCTTACCTTTGTTTGAATTAGGAGCCACTTGGGTTTCACTACCTCCCTCTTTCCCTCCATTGGCTCTCTCATAACCCTTTCTTCCATAGTAAGTAGAATTTGGGTAATTCCTTTGGATGTGATATCTTCTCCCACAACCAAAACAATTTCTATCATTGAAATTATTGGCTGCTTGGCCTCCTCTATATGGATAGCTTCCATAACTCCTAAGCCCTCTTCCCACATTCTAATTTGCCTCTTTCTTCTCCCATAGTTGCACTACATTGATCTTGAGATTTGTAAGTTGTTTTGTGATGGTTTGAAGTGGATCTTTTGGTAGAGGTGCAAGAATTGGAGCAACTACTACTTGTGGTGCAACCCTTGCCACCAAAGTATCAGAATTTTCACCATACTTATAACCTTGAGGAGGATGCACAATCTATTTCACCACCATATCACTCTCATCTCCTTCCAAACTCTCCTCCATACAAATTGCAATCTTGATAGCTTCAACCTTGGAAGAAGATTTCTCATATCTCACTTTACTTCTAATTTGTGGTCTCAACTTTCCCATAAAATTCTTGGTGAGCATGGCTCCTATGCCAATCATAGTAGTTTCCACATCATCCCCACTCTTTTTCTCAACATTATGCAAAGTCTAGACTCTAACTTCTCCATTCTTTCTACATAGACTTTGACTTTCTCTCCATCTCCTTGTTTGAGAAAGGAAATCTCACTCATCAATCTCTCATAACTCTCATCTAGAAGAAAATTCTCAATAAGTGCTGAAGTCAAACTCTCCTAAGACTCTTCTTGCCCATCTCTCTTCTCTCTCTTTTGGTATTCTAACTCATACCATGTAAGTGTTGCATCTTCAGAAAAATCTGGTAATAATGAGGCTCACTTATTCTTCCTCCTCTCATTTTTTCCTATGTAAGCTCTCTTGAAGTCTCTCCCAAAGGCGTCTACATCTTCTTCATCCTTGCCAAAGAAAATTAGAAGTTTCCCCATCTTAGCCCTTCACTATCTTTCTCCTTTCTCTCAATCTTCTTTTTTCTTTTCTTTCTTCTCACTCTATGATTAATAAAGTATGTACATGACTAATACCATTTGAAAATAATCCACCATAGGGAACACAAAAGTTTCAAGTTGCTCTTAGATTTCTAAAGCAACATCAAATCCTAGAGTGCATATCAATCGAACCCTCATAGATAGTTTATCTATAATTGAAAGATTATATTCATCATTAATCTTGAGAACTAGCTGATGAAGATGGTAATATTTCTATAGCTGTACTAAGACTCTCTCCAAGATCCTTCACCAAACTCTCCAAAAATGCTATTATTCCACTACACTCATGTCCTTTTAGAAGTCCTTCTACTTCACAAACCGCACACAACTCCTTTGGTCTTAGATCTTCTCCCTCCCAATCTTGGTGAAAAAGGTCCAACATCCAAACCCAAGTCAAGTAAGCCTCTCATTTCCCTCAATCTCTTGCTCTAAAAGATCAATGGACATGAACTTGCCTTATGTCCCTTCTCTCTACATAAAAATCACTTAGACTCACTCTTTCCTCCAAGTGGTGTATGTTTTTAGGTCCTCTCAACACTCTCTTCAAATTCTATTCTAAACTTTATTTTCCTCAAATCCACCACTAAAATCCCCTCAAACCCTTAGGGGACCTTGTATAACCTCAATTTCCACTCTTGATGACCTCTCCATGTTCATTTCAAACATGCTTTTTCTAGCTCTCATATTCTCCATGCATGAGATCTCAACTTTGGAGAATTGACCTCTCCTTACAATGTCACTAAATTCTCTCAATTGGTAGGTCATAGTCCTCTGAAATTTTTCATAGTTGATAAGAACCTTAGGTTGTCTTCTTTTACAAAATTTCAAATCTTTTCATGAAGCCATTTCGCCAAGGCACCTTTCTATGCAATAAACATATTTTCGATTTGGTCTAAAAACCACCCCATTCACTTAAAAAATTCATAACAAGAATGATCTGTCCCTAATTCTTGGACCAAAAGGTAGAATAATATGCACTTAATTTTATTGCAAAGTTTTAGAATAATCCATTGAAAATTGAAGAAATGGCTGATTCTATACTAATTTTTCAGAGAGCATGTAGTTTTAGGAGCAATTTACCCTATTAATTTTCAAAAATTACTTTTGAGTGATGGTCATTCCCATCCTCACTTCCCAACCTTCACCCACCCATGGATCAGGAATTCTCCTTGTACTCTTGGTCTCCACCGCATGTTTGCGCTGGGCTTGATGGCCGCCCATCATGTAGTAGTCAACTCTAAAGAGTGTCCACTCCTCCTTCTTCAATAGCTGCATCTGATGTAAAAATTAGTGATGAATGGAGAGAGGAAGTTGTTTCCTCCATGCATTTGAGTTCATCTCACAAGCACAATGATAAAATATCTTCACCCAATCCACTTGTACTAGAAGCTAGAAGAAGGTGGCCTACCCATTGTTGACATAAGCTATTCTTGTTGATTTGAATATCTTCATGAGCAAGGTAACTATTATGCAATGGGTAGGAACATTTTACATGTTTAACTTCCAATTATTCTCCATCTTAGCATATTTGAATGAGTCCTCAAACTTCCTTGTGACAACCCGACAAGTATCACTTTTGCAGTAATCAATAAGTTACGATTAAGATCAATAACCCACAAAGACAATTCAAAAATGGTCAAATATGATGTAAGTATTAACAATAAGTTCTTCTTGGTTGCATTTTTAATCTCTTAGGTAGAAACTACACCTAGAAGAGAGTAACAAGTGCTCAACAACAATTCTTGTCACAAATCACAACACCCATAATCACAATACTTCAAATCTTTCCAAACAAGCTTTGATTGTGATAATTTAGATTCTCCTAAAGAAGGATACTTTAGTATGAAATAACTTTGCCTCAGAATTGATTCCACCCTTCCACTAAAGGAACAACTTCCTCGATCAAAGTTGCTTTGCATCAACCCCATACTGCACTCACTAATGTAGAATACTATAGTTCCACATAGATCCATCAAAGCATTGGTTTGATTTCTATCCACTCAGGATCAAACACATAGAATGAAATCAGCACTACAGAATCCAACATGCAACAAACTTACTAACTTGCACTTCGAATTTCTCCAAACACTCACAAACACACACATAAGATTGATACTCAAAATTAAGCTAAAACAATGAGCACTAAGTTACAACACTTTGCTATACTCAACTTCAAAGATATAAATACTAAACAACAACTCACTATGAATGCTTCCCTTAAATATGCTTCACACTTGATAGGTACTAACTAAAATACCATTCTATAACAACTTTACCAACTTGTAGATTTGAAATGGAAAATCACTTCTTCATATTTGTCTCTTCATTTCTCAAAACTATTACTACTTGTGAAAACCTAGCAAATATCACTTGTACGGTAATCAAGTAAGTAAAGGTCATTCTTGTAGATATACAAGTCAGAAATGTTCAAATCTAAAGTCAAAAAATAACAAACTTGGTTATTCTTGAGCTCTTCTTTAATCTATCGGGTAAAAACCACACCTAGAAGAGAGTAACAAGCACTAGATTGCAATCTTGTCACATATTACAACACCCATAATCACAACTCCATCAAATTCTGTCCAAACAAAATCTTGATTTTGATGATTTAGATTCCTCCAAAGATGGCTACTTCACTACAAAACACCTTTGTCTTAGAATTGTGTTCCACCCCTAGATTGAAGGCACAACTTCCTTGATCAAGATTGCTTCACATCAACCCTACGCTGCACTTACAACTACAAAATACTACCAATACTACAATTCCTCTTAGATATGTCAAGGCATTTCTTCAATTGCACTTCACTCAAGATCAAACACACAAAATGAAGATCAATGCTACAGAATCCAACATCCAGCCAGCACACAAACTTGTAGTTCAAATTTTTCCACACACTCACAAACAAAATCATAGGATTGATACTCAGAATTAAGCTCAAGCAACAAGCACTGAACTCAACACTTTGTTTTATCTATCTTCATAAATTACAAATACTGAAAAGCATTTTACTACAAAGGCCTCCTCTGCCTCTAAATAGGCAGAGCTTATGACAGTTAACTAACTTCCAAAAACAATTCCTAACAACTTTACCAACCTGCAGATCCAAAATGACAATGCACTTCTTCATATCTACCTCTTCAAATCTCAAAATTTTTGCTTCTCCAATCTGATGTCAACCTCAACTATGGCTTCTAAACCCAATTCTACTTCAAGAATTTCCCCTTCTTTGGGTCTACTTGACTGTACTCCATCCTCTTCTAATTCTATCACTTTCCTACTACAATTTGCAACTACGACCATGGGTAATCTATCTATGTCACTATCTTGCAACCCACTCTTCTCCAATGTATCAGACAATGGATCCGAAGATACTTGCACTCCAACATCTACTACTTCAGACTTAATCTCTAACTTCATCTTATTGCAAAGTCTCTCTAATTCCAAATGTACTACATCTAATTTGAGACACAAATTTTCTCCTACCTCTAATATCTTCCTATCTACTCAATCTCTCAAGCAAATCAACAACTTATTCAACTCAATATCTTTTGCTTTCTTCCTCCTTGTTTCTTGCACTAGCAATTTCAATTCGTGTAGTCTTGCTTCCTCCAACTGAACCTCAAACATCATGCCGAGCATCGCCTTCACTATCACTACTACCTCTTTGACTATCTCTCACCTTGGTGTTTGCCACTTCTCTCTCTCTACTAATAACTCCTCATGATACATCTTCACCTCATCTTCCAACTCGGCATTCAATGCTTCCTTCTCCTTCACATTGTCTAAGTTGTTCTTCCATTCCTCTAACCAACCCATGCAATCACTCCTCTTGACAATCTCGTGTAGCTAACTCCTTTGCCAAGCCCAATCTTTCTCTACTACACTTATCTTTGAGCTCTCCAACTCTTGTCCCATAACAACAGCCATGGCCTTCAAATGGATGACTTCCAATCGTGTATCATGCACTTCTGCCCTCAAGGCCTTAGTCTTCACCAGCTGCTCCTTCTGATCTTCTTCTTGCTTTGTCATGGCTTTGCCTCTTCTCACAAAGTTGTTTGTCAAGCTCTCAATCTCCTTCCTCCTCAACTCTACATCAATCTTGAGTTCTACTAATTCACACTCTCCATGAATTAACTTTCTCCTCAACTCTGAATTTTCATCACTCATATATTGCACTACTACCAAATCATCTTTCACTCTTGAGTGATCCCTCTTCAACTCCTCTCTTCTTTTGCAATTGCAATAGCAAGGGATAAACTATTTGCGACGAGTACTCTACTCCATCAAAGACTCATAACTTCTCAGATTGCTTAGCTTCTTCTCTTCTCACTTCTTGTATTGGAGCTCTACTTCAAAGTCTTAATCTTCTAACCCTCAAGGGCACTTCATCTGAGCTTCCCCCCTTCTCCACTACCAGGCTTACATTACTCTCTTTTGCCCCCATAGTAGGAACACTCCTTCTCCCTCTTTTACCCCTTTGAGCTTCCAACTTTGGTTCAGTCCAGAGTTTCTTCTATCTCCGTGCTCGGCAATTCTTGACGTAGGTTTCCACCTCCCTCCATACAGTCAATTGCCGCATGGAACTTTTGCTCTTCCTTGTTAGCATCATCTTCTCCTTGTTGCTGAACTTTTACCTCCTCTTCACTTCCACTGCTCGACTCTTCACTTTGCAGCAGCATCAACTCCGGTTCTTCTTCTTCTCCGAGTCTTTTGTCTTATACTTGGCTTTGCCTTCCAATTCTTTTGCTCCCAATGACTCATCAATCAATATGACCTCTTGCCTTGGGTTCACCTTCCTCATCTTCTTTGGCTGAACTGGCAACAAACCCTCCTCAAGATGACATCGCTTCCTCATCTTTGGGATGTTCACTGCTACTCTCTATTCTTGTATAGTATTCATCACTACTTTGGATGTGTCAGATATGCTACTACTCCTCATCATCTATAGTCTTTTGTAAGTCGGATGAAAATATGACACCATCTTTCTTCACTCAGTCTCCTTCATCAGATTCAGTCTGAAGTAGAAATGGGCAGCAAACAACACCAAATAGAGAGGAGCATCTTGATCTCTCCAACACCACACCGTTTGTTGCATTCTTTGGTGAAAGCACTTTGCCCAATTCACCAATGCTCCTGACACATACGGTGGAAGAATACTATCTGATGCTTCATTACATACGTTGTGCCATCGGGCTTGAAGAGTGCCATCATCACCCCAATGATGCTTTGCCTTATTGTGTCTCAATAGGCATCAACTTTGTACATGTTCTTCATGCATGGCGCTATGAAGGAATTTTGAATTTCATCTGTCTCCTCAATAGACTCTCCTTTCCCAAGAAACATTGCCCCAATTTCCTCACCGACCTCTCTTCTCAATACCAATCTCCAATCCGACTTTGTCTATCAAGCCAGATTGCCTCTCTTTCCTTCATTCTCAAGTCCCTCCTCAAAATCACTTGAAGCTACTTTTGCCATGAACCCTAGAAAACTCAAGTTCTAGTTCCATGCTAAAAAAGTGATCCAAAGTCTACTCAGTACTTCAATCTTGGCTATCATATCTAACCTTCAAATAAATGGATTTCTCACTGCAAGTGAAGGACTCTTATTCTCACCCTTCTTTGGCATTGTGCAATCTCTAACGCATGGTATCCTAAAGATAATTCTACTGTCTCTTGGTCTCGAGATCCTTACTCCTTCAGAATTGTTAAACATCAAATGCTCAACTGGCTTGGCTACAAGCACTCCTTCAGGTCAACTACTCAATGGCTTAAGATACTTGTGTGACATTTTGAGATCCCCTTGACAAAGTCCTGATTTTATAGTTCTTTGTTGATCAATCAATCTTCTGTCCCTCTTCATTGAGACTCAACCTTTCTGCATGAATTCATCTTGGCATTATCCAGGTTAGTAGTTCATGCCTTGTCCGCCATTTTCTTGCCTGTCCTTTCTTGATTGACCTATCCAAAGTTGTTACACTGTCTTTGCATTGGGTTGATCACCTCAAGACAAACTTCCCTTACCTTTGGTTTCTTTGGCCGGGTCTGATCCAAGTAGTTTGCTTCTAACATGAAGTCACTTTACTTTGGGTTACAAACCGAAGACACAATTCTTCTCCTTCTAATGCCATTTGGGTTCAATACGACTTTGTCTGTACACTTCTTCTTCAAAATAGAACAAAAACAAATAGAAAATGTGGGTACCACACTACTTCGATCTGATGTCAACCTCAACTTCAGCTTCCAAATACAATGTTCCTACAATTACTTCTCCTTCTTTGGGTCTATCTAATACCACTACTTCATCCACTATTTCTACTATCTCTTCAGTCTAAAATGAAATTGGAATGATAGCTAACCTATCTGCATTCTCACTCCTTAACCCAATCTCTCCTAACGTCCTAAGCAACTTACCCAAAGACACATGCACTCCTACTTCTACTACTTTGCACCTCTTATTCACCTTTATCTCACTACAAAGTCTATCTAAGTCTGATCTAGCAAAATCTTATCTAAGATAGACATTGTCTCCTACCTCTAACGCCTTCCTATCTACACAATCTCTCACGTGAATCAACAAATTATTCATATCCACATTTCACCTTCCTCTTTCTTATTTCTTGCACACACAGTTTTATTCATGTGTCTTGTCTCTTCTAACTTGAATTTGGCATCAGTACTAAGCATTGCCTTCAACTCCACCAAGATTGCTCCTATTGCATCCTACTCTATACTCGGAACAATCTTCTCCTTACTTTGCTCTTCCTCCAATTTTTTCTAGTACATCATCAACTCATCCTTGAATTTTTCCTTCAGTGCTTCTTTCTCTTCCACATATTTGACAAGTTGACCTTCTACACTTCTGACCAAACCCCGCAATCAATCTTCTTCCCAATGTCTATCTTCCAACTCATGTTGCCAAGCTTGGTCCTTCTTTATTGCACTCTTTCTCAAACCCTCCAACTCTTGCTCCATCATTGCTGCAATCACCTTTGAGTGTATGGCTTCTACCTTTGCATCAACAACTTCATGCTTCATCTTCTCAAACAATGCCTTTTGCTCTATCAGGTCTTCACCGTAGTTCAAGAAATTCTCCTACAAGGTATCAAAGCTCTTCTTCCAAAGAACTGCTTCAACCCAAAGTTCTTTGGCTTCCTTCTCTCCTTGGATTAGCTTACTCCTGAACTCTAATGTCTCTTCACTCCAGTGCCTTAATACTTCCAACTCATCCTTCACTCTCGGATGATCCTTCTTCAACTCTGGTTTCTTCTATTGTAACTACATCAATAAAGGCCATACAATCTTTGATAGATACTCAACTCTGAAGTAACTTCCTTTATTGTCTTCTACCTCTTCATCTTGGGTAGGCACTCTTTGGTTGGTGCTTTACCCCAAAGATGTGATCTTTGTACCTTCAATGTCACACCATTCAAGCTCTCTCCTTCTTCTTGGACTTTGCTTGGACCTCCAAGCGCACCTTGAGCACTTTTCTTTGATCTTGCTGCCCTTGGAAATACCAAGGCAGCCTCTCTTGCTTGTTCACCTTCCAACTTGACTGCAAGTAACTCCAAACAAGGCTTGTCTCCTCCCTCCAATCACCTTGTGGAACTCCCACTCTTCTTCTCCAGCAACTTCCTCCCCTGATTCCTGAACTTTGGGCTCTCCCTCACTCTCATTGGTAGACTCTACACTTTGCAGTGTGAACTCTTCTTTTGCTCCCAAGTCTTCACACTTCCCTTTGGTTTCTCCTTCAGATTTGTTCTCCAAAGATGGTTCCTTCCCTTCTATTGGCTTCAAACTCAGCCTTCTTATCTTATGTGGTTGTATTGGCTTTATTCTTCCTTTGGATCTACTTCTCTTGCTTGGCATAGGGATGTCCACTAACACTATCTTCTCCTTCCCGCTCTTGAGGTAGTGGCCATTGCCTTCTCAAACCCGCTGAATGTAATACTACTCATTCCCATCTGCTTCTCTTTGTAAGTGGAGGTGAAAGTGGGACACCATCTGTCCTCTCTCCTCCTTGCTAAGTAAGTTCAATCCAAAGTAGAAGTGAGTTGCAAAGGGTATGAAGTAATGGGGCGGTATATTCATCCTCCAACTTGTAATCATTTGCTCAACGGATTGGTGCAAACACTTTGCCCAATCTACCACCTCTCCTACAAAAATTTGGTGGAAGGATACCACCGCCTACTGCATTTTTAGATAGGTGGTTTTCTCTAGATTAAACATGGCCATCACTACATTGACAATCCCACTTCATATAAGGTCTTTATAACTATCCACCTTGTACCCATTCTTGGTCTGAGGTCTGCTGAAAGAATTCTTCACCTTGGCAGTTTCTTCCTAAGACTCACACATTTGATAGAAAATGACTTCCCTTACTTCTCTTGCTTCTCTCCCTAAGAATAATCTCCAATCTGACTTAGTCCGTTGAGTCAGATTTCCTCTCTTCCCTTCATGCATGGGCATGTCTTTGCAATTGCTGGCAGCAATTTCTGCCATGAAACCTGGAAAACTCAAATTCCAATTCCAAGCCACAAATGTGATGCAAAGTCTATTCAAGACTTTGATCCTTGCCACTACATCTAATCAAAAATTGAAAAACCCTTCACCACACTTTACTTATTTCCCTTTGGGACCATCATGTGCTTCCTCACTCTCGGTCTCTAAAAGATCAAACCTTCTCCAAAACTTGAGATTCTAACTCCTTCGGGACAAGTATTGTGAGGCATAGGATATTGTTGTGACATTTCAGAATGCCCGCAACAAAATATCAATTTTATAGTCTTTTGCTGATTGGTCATTCTTCAATCAATCTTCAATTCACATGACAATTCTAGGTGACTGTTTTCTCTGTCACTTTCAATGTCATCTTGAGCCCGAGGTAGTTGCTTTCTTTACACATACTTTATTGATTGGCTGAACCCAAGGAAAAGTTGTTTTAGGTTCTTTTGGATCAGGTTGTGCATCCTAATACAAAGTCCTTTGTCTTCGGCTTCATACTTCCATCTGTCCAACTTAAGTTCTTTTAGCTTTGACCCAAGGTCGACTTTGGGTCTATGCCAAACACATGATTCTTCTTATTTCTTCCCCATTTTGCATTCCTTTGGCTTTAACAACGCACTTCTTTTTTAAAAGTCATTAAAAACAGAAAATGTGGGTACCACATACCCCCTCTTTCAAATGTGAGTATCCCCACAAACATCAGCTTTGGGATCTTTATACAAGTCCGAGTTCATGGTCCAATATTTCAAACTCTCCACCGGTTCACTCAAGTGACAAAGCGATTGCCTTACATGTTTGCAAGTTCAATAGAGCCATTTTCATAAATGTGCATTGCACGGTATGGCCTCATCTACCTTAAGTGCAACTTGCTTGAAATAAATATTTGGCAATTTTCATATAACAACACCAAATCACCCTTGTGAACAACAATGGGCTTTATTTGCTTATCATGCATGACTTTCCATCTTGTACTTCTTTTGTGGTTTGCATTCCATCATCTCTTTTCTCTTCTAACCACATCAGTTGATGGATCCAAAGATCCTGACTTTCTTCCTCCAACAATCGTTCCTCACAAAGGATTCGATATGATGGTACTTCAAATTCAATGGGTAGAATAGGATGCAATCCGTATGTTAAGAAATATGGAGTCTACTTAGATGTAATTGTTTTGGTAGTTTGATATGCACACAAAGCTATAGGTAAATTTTTGTCCCAATCATAGGCATAGTAACCATCACCTTATTCAAAATTTTGCACAACAATTTTGCCTTCTTTGTTTGTCCATTTGCTTTGGATTATAAAGAGTTGTCTTCCAATGTTTAATCTGGAAGTACTTGGTTAACTCTTCCACCATGGAGTTTAGAAAATGAGCACCCCAATCACTAACCAAAGGACATCTATAAGATGAAATGATGTTTTAGAAGAAAAATTTTGCAATTGTTTCCGTATCATCTCTTTGAGTTACCCCGGCTTCAACCATCTTGGTAGCATAATCAATGCATACCAAGATGTATTTCTTCCTCATGAATTGGGTCATTGGTAGAATTGGACCCACAAAATCAATTCTCCATTTCCTCAAATAGGGCCAATGGAAAAATTGGTTTCAAGGCCATTGGGAAGTAACCATCGGCTTTCTTGTCCTTTGACAGGCATCACAACTTCAAATATGAGCATGAGTGTCCTTGTACATCATAGGCCACCAATACCCTATTGAAAGAATTTTCTTTACAGTATTCTTGAGGGCATAGTGTACTCTTGATGCTTCTAAGTCTAGGGACTCAATTACTCCTCCTATTTTGTATGCTTCCAAGCATCTTGAAGTACTTTGTCTTCGCCCATTTTAACAAAATGTTGTGTTTTAGCTGGTAAAGTCTCATTTTCTTGAGGAAGACTGCCCTCTACTCCGGGTCCAATCCCTCAAGATACTAGCAAGTATGCAAATAGTGATATTTGGCCACATACTTTGTACTTTGCATTGCCATCCAATGATATAGCTCTTTGTCAGGGAACCAATCATTGACTTCCAATTCTTGGTCTTGAGTTTTTAACTTGGAGAGGAAGTACGCATTCAAATGCAAAGCTCCCTTCCTTACTTGTATAGTGTATGTAAATTCTTGTAACAACATGATCCATCTTGCAATTTGCCCAAAAAATCTGCCTTCTTTACCAAATGTTGCAAAGCATAATGTTCCACATAGAAGACAAACTCATATCCCAACAAATAGTGGCAAAACTTCTTGCAGGCATACACCATTCCAAGTGCTTCTCTTTTTGTTGGCAAGTAATTCTTTTCTCAATTGAAAGCTATAGGCTATCATAGTAGATTGGATAGTCTTTCTTCTTCTTGTCCTTTTGATTGAAGACTACTCCAATTGCCATGGACAAAGTGTCCACATACACATGAAAAGGGACATCCCAATTTGGGGCCCTCATAATTAGTGCTTCAACCAGTTTCTTCTTCAATACTTGGAAAGCTTCTTCTTGTTAGGCTTCCCACAAATAGTCTTTGGACTTCTTCAAAAGCTTTGTGAGTGGTGTAGCAAGCATTATGTAATTTGATACAAAGTGCCTATAGTATCCAATATGACTCAAGAAGGCTTCAACTCCCAAAGGTTTTTAGAGGATCCAAAGTTGAGATGACTTTCACCTTCTTGACATCAACTTCAATACCTCAGCTTGCCCCAAAAGAATACCTTCTTTCATTGCAAAGAATCATTTTTCTGGGTGTAATGACAAGCCAAAAAAAATGACACCTTTCAAAATTTTGGTGAAGGTAACCTAAATGTACTTCTCTTTGTCCAAACACACAAAGATCATCAATGAAGACTTCCACAAATTTCCACAAAAAATCTTTAAAAATTGCATTTCATTCATTCGTAGTGGGAGCATTATACAATCTAAAGAGCATTTTATTGTAAGCAAAAGTACCCCTATCAATAGTGAATGTGGTTTTATCCTTGTCTTCTTCTCAAATGGATATTTGATTACAGCCTAAAAATCCATTGAGAAAACTATAGCAAGGATGACCAGCTACTTGGTCCAAAATTGTATCAGTAAATGGAAAGGGATGATGATCCTTCCTCATAATTGCATTCAGCTTGTGGAAGTCTTGGTACACTCAAATTTTCCAAGTCTTCTTCTTTGGAACAATGACGATGGGTGAAACCCATTCACTGCTCAAGACTAGAAAAATTATTCCTGCCCCCAAGTACTTGTCAATCTCATCTTTCACAAAGAGCAAGTACTTTGAGTTCAGACTATACTATCTTTGCTGACCCAAACTTGCACCTTCAATCAAATCAATCCGATGTTTGCTAAATTGTCATGGAATACTTGGCATTTGATCAATAAACCAGGCAAATACATCATGGTACTCAATAAACAAGGTAGTGTATCTTGCCAACTCCTTCGAAGTGATTGTCTTCAAAATTTTCAAAATTTTACCTTCAAACAAGACAACATCTTGATAGGCATCGGGGTTAAGGACTTCTTCAACATGACTGGCTCGGCTTATCTTGAGTTGAACAACAGTCAAACCCTCTTCCTCCAATCCTTTCCACTTGATGTGATGTCATATGGGTCTTTGTCTTTGACCTCTACCTTGTAGTATTCCAAGTAATTGACTTAGACCTCTTCATTGGATTCCTCAAAAGACAAAAACAATGAATCTTTGGATTCATCTTCATCTTCTAACAAAGTTGTTTCCTTGAGGTTTGGAACCTTTGTCCAACTCACAATCACCAGCTTCTGTTTTTTAGACAAGATGTCCATGAACCTTAGCTTCTACTGGTGCCAATCCACAACAACTTGGGCATTATACAACCAGGGTCTTCCTATCAATAGTGGATAAACAGTTTTGGTCTTGGTCTCAACATGATGTAATTAACTTGAAGGGCACTCATCTAATGATTGTAGTAATATTTGACAATATGCCCAAAGGTCATCTCTTGGTTTGATCCGCAAATTTCAGAATTTGGATCATAGGTTGAAACTTATGATACCCCAACCAATATGCAGTATTCTCTATCATGACATTTACAGTGGACCCCAAATCAATAGGTATCAATGTGATCATGCTACCCACAATGACCACATCTACTTTGGGAGATCCCAAATCTTCCTACTCAATATGATAGATGGCCGGCAAGTCTTTCTTGGTCATTGCCCTTACTTTCTTGAATGCCGAACTCAACAACTTCTTATACAACTTGTTGTCCTCCAATAATTTCCTGAATGTGACATTGGCTTGCGTGGATGCCAGATCTGCCACAACATCATATTGGGAGTACTCCTCCCAACTTCACCTTCTTCACCTTGGACTTTGGGTTGGATGTCTCTCCCTGTTCCAATTGGACTTGAGGTCGCTTTAAGATGGTGACTAGAGTATAGGTGGTCTAAACTTGAGGTTCTTTGGATCTCCCCACCTTGGCTTGAATCCAATCCTTGACTTTGGATTTGATATCAGCCAGAAAAAATGGAGGCTTCATCTTTGTATCCTCCTCCAAACTCATCTCTTGAGTTCTTTATACTACCTTGTGGATGTCCTTCTGCAAGGCCTTGGCTTTGGATTTGGCTAGAATTTTCTCCTACTTCACAAAAAGGATAGCTTTTGGGCATTGCCTCTTTGCCATCCATGAAGAAAAATAAGTAGTACTCACCTCTTCAGGATCATGCTTCTTCTTTCTTGAGCATGTCTCAACTCTCTAACTTTCAAGGTCCGGCCATTCTCCTTTTGAAGCCATACTCCCTTCTTGAGGTCTCTCCTCCTCAAGAGTTATTTACATTCCCAATCTCCTTTAGATTGGAGCACAACGCGCTCAGCTGGAGTCTATACATACTTCACCAGTGGCTTCAGGTTGGGTGGCTGAGGGCACTGATTTCCCGTGTGGCCCAAACCTTTACAATTTCCACAAACTGGAACATACCTAACCTGATGCCTCAGCTCAAGACAATTTGGAGACCAATGGCCCATAGAGCCACAATTGTAACATGCCTCTGGTGCAACATTTTGAGGCCTGTTTTGGCCTCCCATCAATGGTCTTTGTTGAGGAGTATTAGTGTTATATTCCTTGGGTCCATACCTCAGATCTTTGTATCATGTGCTTGCTTGAGGCTGTACCTCTTGTGTCTGATACACTGCCTCTTCTTCCTCATTTTGGTCCCATCCTAGAACCCAATCAATTTGCTGCATTTGAAATGCACTTTGGATCAAACACTACATGTTAGCATGGCCTGATTTGCCACATGCATTGCACCATACATTTGGTCTTCCAAATAATGGAGGCTTTCTTTGGTCCTTGTAGTACCAATAGATAGACACATGATCTAGAGATGAAATTTGGTTTAGTAACATCTAGTTACACATGATGCACTAAGTAGATTAGATAGAGGTATCACCAAAAGAGTACTTCTACTAATAGAGAAAAAACCAAAATATGCTTAGAAACCTTAGAACCAATAGTTAGACATATAATCTAGAGGTGAAATTTGGTTTGGTAACATCTAGAAGGATGTAACACATGATGGAATTAGTAGATCAGATAGAAGCATTACCAAAAGAGTACTTCTACTAATAGGCAGAAATTGAAATATGCCTAAAACTCTAGAGGCAATTTTGGAGGCCTAAACAAATGAATTAGGCCTCAAAAATGTGCTAGTACTTTGTCTAGGGAGGTGAAATTTCTTTCCTTAGCAAAAATCCAAATCTCTAGTGACAATCAACCAAGGAACCAAGTGATGGCTTGGGCATTGGAGTAACCCACCACATTGGATTGCTTTGGAACTTGGTTCAGTAAGGTCATGAACTGCTCAGAGTAGTCTCTCAACTTCTCCTTTTTTCTTGGTCTAAATCATTGAGTGCCTCAAAGACACTCATGTCATAATCTACTTCTCAGAAATGTTCCAAGAGGTTGTTTTGCAAGTCCACCCAATCGGCTGGTCTGAACTCCTTTTAGGTTACATGAGTGTACTAACTTTGAGCTTTCTTTTGGAGCAGACTTGGGAAAATGTGTAGCCAATTAGTAGAGTCATGCTCCTTGTTGGCAAAGGAGATGACTTTACATTCTTCAATGAATTTGTTAGGATCTTCATCTTGTTCCATCCCCTTATACTTTTGATAGGTGTGTCGGGTAACAAGTAATGAAGTCATTTTGTAATTTTGAGGAGTAAGCTACGGTAATATGGGACTTGATGGACCTGAGGTACTAGCTGGTGATTGTGCCTCAAATTCAACCCAGGGGTTCACCAAGTTCAAAGTTGGATCTTCATTGATAGGTTGTTCTTCTATGGGTATGTTGATTTCAACCCGATTTGGAGGTAGAGGTTCAATATCTTCAGATGGCTCTTTCATATCCCTTCAAACTAGTCAAGGAATTGTATGTAAAAGGTATTCACACTCTTCTTCCATCAGAATTTGCATTGTCATCTCATAAATGAATTCTTTGATGAAACCGGCTCCCTTGACAACTCTAGAAGAAATCAATGCACTAGGTTGTAACGAATATGTTTGTTTGCTTGCGTCTTTCTTCTTCTTGGGATTTGGAGATGCAAAGTATTATTGCCAACCAATCTCTCATTTCTTTTGTCTGAGGTCCTTGAATGCTTCTTGAAATTTGTGAAGAAGTTGCAAATCCAATGCCTCCTTCTCAAATCATCAAAGGGTGAATTGGCTCTTTTGGCCTTCTTTTTCTTCACGATGCAAAGTTCATTTGGGAACTCTCTCTTCCCATTATTCTCTCAACATTCATATTGATTGTACACTCAGTGAAAGATTTGGCTTTGTATTCTTCCACTCCCAAGATTTGTATCCTCAGCAGCGGTGCCAAAAATCATGTGACAATCTGGTGTCGTGTTGTGGTTGGAGTAGGCCGTAAAAAAGTGACTTATCATTTTTATCTCCACATTAGTGAGGTAGGTTGTTTGCTAGATCCAATGGATGAGATGCTGCTAGGTGAGCAATCTATGTACATGTATATGATTGGCCACGTGGGTTACAATCTTACCATGTTTGAGGGCTCTGATGAATAAAGATGAGGGCAAGTAGAGAGACGGGGTGTGTTTTAGTCGAGGAGTCTCAAGGTGGAGGAGGATGTTGGGAGTGAAAGTTGTAGTAGAGAGCAAGTGTTAGAGCATCGGAGGAAGCATTCAAGCATGAGATGTCCCATGCTCTTGATCTGCCACTCCCAAATCCTTTTCTCATAAGGCTTCAGATTTTACACTTGTGACGACTTACGGGATTGGTTGGTGGTACATTTTGGGTGGTATTTCTAGAATCGATGATGGGAAACCCGGATCCTATCGTCCTTTCGGTATTTACTTATGAAAATGTCTAGGACTTGATAATATATGTGCTTCTATAGTTGGGGAACGCCTCAATTTCCGCTCATAAGCTTCAAGGTGGAGTTGTGGGGTCCATTTGTCAAAAAGTAAAAATGACAAAGGGACAAATTTGCAAGAGATTGGGTCCCAAGAGAGGAGCCAAGAGGTTCTTCAACCATTGAAGGAGTTATGGGAGTGCATTCAAGGAGGGGAGACCATGGTTGGAAAGAAGAGATAATATGCTACAATCTGGAGATAGAAATCACACAATTTGAGTTGATTATGAGAGAAACATGATCAATTGAGTCAAGGGGGTAAAATTCATATCTAGGAGCACAAAGTATGCAATTGGGAGAGCTGCTTGAGACATTTTCACTATCTATCAGAGGGGTTGAAGAGTACACAAAGTGCCTATAGCACTAAGCATAATAAATTCTAGTTTTGGGTCAATCTCAAATCAGATCCAATTGATTGAAGTTGAAGCTTATGGGATGTAAGGTGTTGGAGAAGAGCTAATGACCAGGTTTGGAGTTTTGGTCACTCCCCAAGTTGTGGTTCAAATTTCCTTAAAAAGATTCTAAGGTTGTTGGTGGATATGGTTTTCACCTCTGTGCAAAGGTTTCATGTGAATTCTTCAAATAGAGAACTCAACTTCTTGGATCAAGTATACTTGGGTCTATAGAGCTTACAAGTTAGCCCAGCTCAAGAATTGACCCACATCTTGGGACTGGGGTTGGATTAGGCTACCAAAAATTGTAGAACTTTAGACAAGAACACAAATAGCTATTGTGGAGAATTTGGTTGGTTCTAGATCTGTGAAGAGTGAGATCTGATGCAAAACATTATGTTGAAAATACTGTCATAAGCTCGGTAGAGCAGTTTTATCTTTCATCTTGATTGGATATTCATTCTCCTATCTTGTGACTATGATTGAGGGTTTAAGTTTGCCAGAGTGTTTTTGAGGATCAAGTGTATTTCTTAATCAGAAATCTGGGGAAAATTTGCCAAGAACTAGGAGCAAACCCTAAAAAGGGGATTTCAAAATTAGCATGAAAGTTGCAAAAACCTGGTTAACTTTGAGAGCTTCTCAAGCAAGTTGTAGTGATCTGATTGAAGTGTCTTGTATATCATTGGAAAGCTTTCTAGGCTTTCGATTGAATGCTAAAACACTTTAATCCAAGCTATAAATAAATAGTTATGTTTATATGAGATGCATAGAGTTTTCCCCATCAAAAAGACATAGAAAATCCCCACATGGAGTAGGAATTTGTTGGGATCTAAAGTACAGATTGGAGGAGACTTGGAGTACAGGTTGAAATTAGCTTGATGACAGAGCACAAAGGCTCTAAAGCTCTTTTTTGACCAAAAAGCACAAAGAGTTATTGTCACATTCTTGTGATTGGATCCTCTTTGTGCTTGCATGCTTGTTTGTATGCCCAATTGGTTTGAATTGGTTTGTGGACGTTGCACTTAGGTTCTTTCCTTCTAGGAACGCTGTGTATTCTCCTTGGTAATATTGGAAGTGATGATCAACAGACCAAGAGTGCATGTTGTGATGATAGGTTAGGTTGCCCGACACTACTCTTCTTGATAGCAAGAATACTAGTTACAAGAGTGGAGAGTTCCAATTGTTAGGTAACATGCCTGTTCAGACAAGAAGTTGTAGGTTTACCTGTAGCCTATGAACTATAGTCTCCATAGCTAGGCACCCTATGTGTTCCCAAAGAGAGAAAAGAAAAGTACGACACCGGTGTTGTTAGGAAAATAATCTACGGGTTGCGTTGGTCCTATTTGGTGTAATAGAGAAACCAGGGGAATAGTATGTAGATGTATTTAAAATTTCTAGTTGCAGTAGTTTAAACTTCCCAAGTAGAAACTTGATAATTGCCAAAATTGTTGAGCAGCTTTTGTTGGGCTGTAGCAAGAATTTCAAGAGTTCACAAAAGAGCAATGGATTTGGGTCTGAAGCTTGGAGAGAATCCGGGGCAAGAGCTATAATGTTTCTTCAATCTTGGGAGTTTGTTATGTTATTGTAAGGAAGGAGAAAGAAAAGAAACTCAAAAGCAAGGAAACAAGGAACCAAAATTTTAGCAACTAAAGGAACAAGGCCTTTGGGAGGTTGACGTGAGCAGTTGAGACAGGCCAATATGGGTCAGCTGAAGTCGAGAAAATAGGATTGAGTTGGCATAATATTGAGTTCGATATTTTGGACCATGGTAGGAGAGATTTTTTGAGAAGAGAAGGGTTCTGGGATAGAGGAAAATAGAGAAAGCTACAGAAAATAGAAAATGAGGACGCTCTCGAAGAAGGAGGTTTGAAGGTGAGAGAAGGGATAAGAAGGAAGAACTCAATGAGGAAGATGAGGGATTAGTAGGAAGGAAGAGAGTTCTTGAAAGACAGAAGATATCAAGAGCTTTTGGGTTGCAGGAGGGAGAAGCATCGAAGGAGAGAGAAGGGACAAGAAGGAAGAACTCAACAAGGAAGATGAGGGATTAGTAGGAAGGAATGAGGGTTCTTGAAAGACAGAAGATATCAAGAGCTTTTGGGTTTGCACGAGAGAGAAGAATCAAAGGAGAAAGAAGGGACAGGAAGGAAGAACTCAACAAGGAAGATGAGGAATTAGTAGGAAGGAAGGAGGGTTCTTGAAAGACAGGAAATTATTGAAGAGGGATTTTGAGTTTTGGTAGGACAGAGTGAACTCTCAAATGAAAATTTAGGCAAGACAGAAAAGTATCGAGAGTTTTTGGGATCTATATAGTGAGAACTATCAAAAGGGTTTTGCCAAATAAGTGAGATATCGAGAGTTGCATGACAGGAAGAAGCATCAAAGAAGAGAGAGTCTAGCTGAGGTAAAGAGAATTCTCAAAAATCTGCAGGATAGAGGATTTTTGGAGAGTTTGGTTAGACAATGAACTCTTGAAAGAGAGTTTACGAAGGACAAAACATTTTGGACAAGAAAGAGAGAAGAGGGAATCAAAGGAGAGATGGGGACATGGAGGAGATAAACCAGCAATAGATTGGTTAAGAGGAGAGAGAACATCTGGATATGTGTAAGGAAGAAATGCATAGAGAATAACGCATTGTACTATCGATCTTGGTTGGCTGTATCAATCTATTGTAGGACGTGTCTTTTGCTACACTGCCCTTACTATTACACTTTATCTCTCTTGCCATTTCTTGATGAATTTTTTTTGCAGCAAATCAGCCTCCTATTGCTTGTCTGCCTTCAGTTTTTCAAGTTTGATTGGTGTGAGTTGATGACGTAAAGGTGTTATAAAGAAAGGGCAGTGGATGAGTATAAGAATTTTCAGATTTTAGGATATGCCAATTGAGTAATCTTCTACAGATCAGCCCACAAGCACGCAGAAAGATAGAGAGACAAAGGAAGATCCCTTGTGTTTGTGGGGTTCAAACAAAGGCTAGTGGGATTGTAGTTCATGATCCTTTGAGCTGAATAGATTTGGCCATGTTAAGCAGCAGATTGTTCATACATTAAAGACAATAGCGTTGGCCTCTTGGTATCAGTAAGGATGGGTGGAGAAAGTTAGGCATTCCTACACAAGTTTCATCTATCACCAAATGACAGGTTCCAAGAACACTTATACAAGGACTGAAATGATAAGAACTGTTCAATGCAAACTTCTGTTTTGGCTGATTGAGCGAATGCAGGGACAACGGAAGACAAGAACGTCCATGAAATTTGAGCTCTATTTATTATTGTCATAGGATGATCTGAGGATGAGAGCTAGCAAGAATTCTTATGGCTGGTATTGCAACACCATTGAGCTTTTCTTGTGATCAATTCCGTAGAGAAGAGTTTGTTGAACTTGATCTTTTCCAAAGAAGTGTTAACGAAACACCACTCATATCAAATTTCCAAATGCATGAGTCCAAAGTGGAGCTGATCATAGAGGAAGGGAGCACAACTTCTGCAAGTTCAGTATGTCTATAGTATGCAATGATGTGCCTTGTGATAAAAATCTGGTTCAAGTGGAGGCATAAGTGCAAGAAGAAAAATTTGGGAGCCTTCAACAGGTGGATTACATTACAAATGATAACTTTGGTTATGAAACTGGAACACATGGCATCAGTTGCCATACTCAAGAAGAAATAAAGGAACCTCAACAGTAGGTTCTTTGTACAGGTTAGGTAGACATTGACAGTTCACAGTCCCATCCATTAGAGTTAATGCATGCCACTTGTACACAAATTGTGAAGTCTAGGTGCAAGCAACTAGGTGCTTGGTGCATTCTTGAGACCATACAATCCTCATGACACCGGCAAATATCACTTTTGCGGTAATCAATAAGTAAAGTTTGTTCCCATAGAGATACAATTTAGACATGGTCAAATTCAAAGTAAACAATAGCAATTACTTTTTCTTGGTTGGGTTTTTAATATCTCAGGTAGAAACCACTCCTAGAAGAGAGTAATAAGTGCTCAACAACAATTCTTCTCACAAATCACAATACCCATAATCACAATACTTCAAAACTTTCCAAACAAACTTTGATTGTGATGATTCAAATTCTCCCAAGGAAGACTACTTCACTACAAAATGACTTCACCTCGGAATTGCATTCCACCCTTCAACCAAAGGCACAACTTCCTCAATCAAAGTTTCTTTGCATCAACCCCATACTGCACTCATGAATGCAGAATACTACCAAATCTACAATTTCTCATAGATCCATCAAGGAATTGCTTTGATTGCTATCCACTCAAGATCAAATACACAAAATGAAATCAGCACTAAGGAATCCAACATCCAACAAGCTTATTGACTTGCACTTTGAACTTCTCCAAACACACACAAAAACACACACAAGATTGATGCTTGGAATTAAGCTGAAACAATGAGCACTTAGTTACAACACTTTGCTTTACTAAACTTCAAAAATATAAATATTGAACAATGACTCACTATGAATGTTTCACTTAAATAGGCTTTGCACTTGATAGTTACTAACTAAAATATCATTCTAAAGCAACTTTACCAATAGATCCAACATAAAAAACCACTTTTTCATATCTGCCTCTTCATATCTTAAAATTTTTATTACTCTGATCCGATGTCAACCTCAACTTTGGCTTCCAAACCTGATGTTCCTACAATTACTTCTCCTTCTTTGGTTCATATAATACCACTACTTCATCCACTATTTCTACTATCTCTTCAATGTAAACTGAAATTTGAATGATAGCTAAAGTTGATACATTCTCACTCTCAAACCCAATCTCTCCTAACATCTCAAGCAACACATCGGAAGAAATTTGCACTCCTACTTCTATTACTTTGGACTTCTTATTCACCTTCATCTCACTACAAAGTCTATCTAAGTCTAATCTAACAAAATCTAATCTGAGATAAACATTGTCTCTTACCTCTACATCTTCCTATCTACACGATCTCTCACGCAAATCAACAAATTATTCATATCCACGTCTTTCACCTTCCACTTCCTCATTTCCTGCATGGGCTATTTTAATTCATTTAGCCTTGCCTCTTCTAACTTGACTTTGGCATCAGTACTCAACATTGCCTTCAACTCCACCATGACTGCTCCTATTGCATCCAAATCCATACTCAAAACTTTCTTCTCCTTACTTTGCTCTACTTGCAATTTGTTTTGGTACTTCATCAACTTTTCCTTGAATTATACCTTCAATTCTTCCTTCTTCCATATACTGGACTGGTTGACCTTCTGCACTTCTGAGCAAACCCCACAATTGATCTTCCTCCCAATGTCTATCTGCAAACTCACGTTGCCAGGCTTGATCCTTTTCTACCATGCTATTCATTAGACTCTCCAGCTCTTGCTGCATAATTGTTGCATTTGCCTTTGAGTGTATGACTTCTACTTTTCCATCAACAACTTCATGGTTTGTGGTACCCACATGTTTTGGTTTTGTTATATTTTGAAGAAGAGCTGTATAGTCAAAGTTGGATTGAACCCAAATGGTGACAAAAAGAAGGAAAATTGTGTCTTTGGGTTGAACCCAAAGTAGTTTACTTCATGTCAAGAAAAGAAGAACTCAGATTGGACTTGTCACTAGAGAAACCCTAAGTAAGGAAACTTTACCTCGGGGTGATCAACCCAATGTGCAGAAAAAGTAACAACTTTCCTTCAGGTTTGCTAGCCAAGAATGTACAAGCAAGAAAATAGCTAAGGCATGAGTAGGATAAAATTGATAGTGATAGGAGGAATGCATGCAAAATGTGTGATTATCAAGTGAAGAGTGATTGAGTAATGACCATGCAGCAAAGAACTATAAAATTGACACTTTGTTGAGGGGGCTTCAAAATGTCATGCAAGTATCCTAAGCCACTAAGTGGTCATCCCAAAGGAGTGCTTGTTACAAAGAAAGCCAAAAGTTTAATGTTTAAGAATCTTGAGGGAGTGAGGAATTTGCATCCATGAGATAGTAGAACTATCTTTCAGAAATGAAGAGTGAGAGATTGCATGATGCCAATGAGGGGCGGGAAGAAGAGTCCCTCACTTGCAATGAGAAATCTTGCAATTCAGAGGTTGGATGTCATAGCCAAGATTGAAGTCTTGAGTAGACTTTGAATCACTTTCTGGCCTAGAACTGGAACTTGAGTCTTTAAGGTTTCATGGTAGAAGTAGCTACCAGTGATTATGAGGAGGGTCCAGAGGAAGAAGGGAAAAGAGGCAATCCGGCTCAATGGATAGAGTTGGATTGGAGACTAGTCATGGGGGAGAGAGGCTGGTGAGGAAATTGGAGCTACATTCCTCAAGAAGGGAGAGACTACAAAGGAGACTGCAAGAATCCAAAATTCCTTTAGTGCTCTATGTATGAAGAACGGGTATAAAGTAGATGCATATTGAGACCCGATAAGGCAAAGTATTGTTGGGGTGATGATGCTAATCTTCAAGCCAGAGCAAACCACATATGTATTGAAGCACCAGGTTGTATTTTTTCACAAGATGTTTGTAGAAGAACCAATGAATCAGGCAAAGTGTTTTCACTAATGAATGAGGTAGATGGTCTGGAATTGGCAAGATAGATTGCCATTACACTACCTAGTGCCATTTGCAGTCCAGTTTTACCTGTGGCTGAACTTGTTGAGTGCAAAAGAGAGAGCAAAGATGGTGTCACATTTCCACCCAAACGTGAGAAGAGAAGCAAATGTAGAAGAGCAATAGTACATCCACCAAATCCAAAGTAGCAACAATCACTTTGCCAAGACGGGACAACAAAAGAGAGTGGAGGTTAAGATCCCAAAGACAAAGAAGCAAAGTTGACAAGAGGAGATGTTGTCCCCATTACACCCATGCAAAACAAGAAGGTTGGAGCCAAGGCACAAGGTCATCTTGAGAGACCAATCATTGGAAGAAGAATCGGAAGGAGAAGCCAAGTACAAGTTAAAGGACTCGGCAAAAGAAGACGTGGAACTCACACTATAGAGTGAGTAATCAAGTAGTGGGAGTGACGGAGAACCTGAGGTGCAGTAGCCATTGGAGGAAGTAACCAAGGAGGATGATTGGGAGTTCCATGAAACAATCAATTGCATGGAAGGAGGAGACATTCCATGTTTGGAGTTGCCTACGGTGGAGATAGAAGAATAGAGAGGAGAAGAGATGAAGTTGGTGATCCAGAGAGGAGCAACATCAAAGAAGAGGGTGCAGACTAAAGTTGTAGGGCCGTGCAAAGCACCTAAAGTAGATGAAGAACATGATAGCTTTCATCATCTTCTTCATCTACTTTGAAGGAGGAGGTACAAAGATCAAGACTTCAAAGTAAGGCGCTGGTCAAATAAGCACCAACGCAAGAAATAGAAGAAGGCAAAGACTAAGAAGAAGAAGAGGCTTTTGGAGAAGAAGTGTACTTATCTAAGATCACCTATCCCTTGCTGGTGGTGTTGAAGAAGAAGAAGTAAAAGCTGAAGAAGGATCATTTGGAGGCAAAGGATGAATTGCAGGTGGGGAAGTATTTGAGTGAATAGATTGTGTAGTTGAAGGAGAAGGTAATCAAAGGCAAGAAGCAAGTTGAAGAGCTTTGGGTTGACAAAGTCCTTCAACAGAAGAGATTTAAGGACCTACAAGAGCATTCAAGAAGCAAGGAGGTGAGCTTGAGAGGCAAGCTGAAGAGCTGAGTACATAGAAGATAGTTTGGGAGAAGTTGAACGGAGATTTTGATGAAGCATGCATCAAGTTTATACATTTAAAGACAATTGTTGTGGTGATGGAGCAGGAGTTGGAGAGTTTGAAGTCAAGGGCAACGTAGAAGGATGAAGCCTAGCAATGTGAGTTAGCAGGGAGGAATAAAGAAGAAGAGTGATTGTGAGGACTGGTCATTAACATAGAAGCTCAACTTGCCCAATATATGGCGGAGAAGGAAGCATTGAAGATTTATTGTGAAGAGTTGCAAGTTGAGAGAGCTCAAATCATACATCGGAGCAAGTAAGAAGAGTAATAGAGAAGCTCAACATGATGCTTAAAGCTGAAGCCAAGGTAAAGGTAGAAGAAGTACACTTGCATGAGTTGAAGTTGTTGGTGCATGAAGCTTGAAAGAGGAAGGTGAAGGATATAGATCTGAACAATCTTTTGATTTGCCTCAAAGATCGAGTAGATAGGATAATTATTGAAGTAGAAGACAATATTGTCTCATATTAGATTTAGTTAAAGTTAGAGCAGATTCAGAGTAGTGTGATGGTAGGAACCCAAGGCAAAGTAAGAGAAGTGGGAGTACTATTGTCTTTGGAGGAGTTATCTGAGCAAATAGGAGTAAATGGGTTGGAAGATAAGAAGGTAAAAAGAATGCCCATGAGTTCAATTGCAATGCAAGATGAATAGATTAGAGAAATTAAAAAAGATGTAGAGATTGATATAGCCAAAGTAAAAGAAGCTAAGGAAGTTATATTAGGTGTAGAAGATGAAGAGGTAGACTTTGGATTGGATTCATAACCAATTTGAGATTTGGATCAACACATACAAAGAGTGGGTTGCCATTTTGGATCTAAAGATTGTTAGGGAATGGTATATTAGTTAGTAACTATTGAAGTGCCATGTCTACTTCAAGGAGGAATCTGCAATGTATTGTTGTTTGATATTTTTGTTTTTGAAGTTGAGTAAAGCAAAGTGTTATAACTCAATGCTCATTGTTTCAGCTTAATTTTGAGTATCAATCCTATGTGTGTGTTTGTGACTGTTTGGAAAAGTTCAAAGTGAAATTTAGTAAGCTTTGTTGTATGTTCAATTCCACATTTTTGATTTCATTGTGTGTTTGATCCTAAGTGGATAGCAATCAAAAAAATGCCTGGACAGATCTAAGAGGAATTGTAGTGTTGGTAGTATTTTGCATTGGTGAGTGCAGCACGGGGTTGATGCAAAAAAATTTGATAGAGGAAGTTATGCGTTCAGTGGAGGGGTGGAACACAATTCTGAGGTGAAATTGTTTCATAGTGAAGTAGTGTTCTTCAGGAAGGATCAAAATCATCACAATTGAGATTGTTTGGAAAGATTTGATGAGTTGTGATTATAAGTGTTGTTAATTTGTGACGAGATTGCAAATTAGTACTTGTTATTCTCTTGGGTGTAGTTTCTACCTGAGAGATTAAACATGCAACCAAGAAGAACTAATTGTTACTATTTTCTTTGTATTTGACCATTTTTTACTCGTATATCTATGGGAACAAACTTTACTTACTGATTACCACAAAAGTGATACTTGTCGGGTTGTCATATGATTTTTGGCACCGCTGCCAGGGATACAAATCTCAAGAATGGAAGAATACAAAGCCAAATTTGAAACTGGGTCATTATGAATGTTTGCATTGAGAGAACAACGGGAAGAGAGAGTTCATAAGTGAACTTTGCACCATGAAGAAAAACGGTAGATGAGCCAATTTACCTTTGACAAAGTTGAGAAGGAGGCATTGGATTTGCAACTTCTTCATGTAGTTCAAGAATTCTTGAAAAACCTTGAGCAAAAGAAACAAGAGATTGGGTGGCGAGGCTACTTTGCATCTCCAATTCCCCAGAGGAAGAAAGACACAAGCAAACAAACATTTTCACTACGACCCATTACACCAACTTCCTCAAGAGTTGTCAAGGGAGCTAGTTTCATTCAAGAATTTATTTGTGAGAAGAAAAAACAATTTCTGATGGAAGAAGAGTGTCAATACCTTCTCCATATGATTCCTTGACTTGTTCAAAGGGATCTTGAAGAGCCATCTAAAGATATTGAACCTTTGTCTCCGACTTGGCTTGAAGTCAACTTACCAATAGAAGAGCAATTGTCAACAAAGATCCCACTTTGAACTTGGTGAACCCTTGGGCTGATTTTGACAAACAATCACCAGCCAGTACCTTGGGTCCATCAAACCACACACATTACTGCAGCCTATCTCCTAAAGTTACAAACTGACTTTGTTACTTGTTACCCAACATGCCTATCAAAAGTAGAAGGGGATGGATCAAGATGAAGACCTTGATGAATTCATTGAAGAATTCAAAGTCATCTCCTTTGCTAATAAGGAGCATGACTCTGCTGATTGGCTGCGCATTTTTCCAAGCCTACTCCAAAAGAAAGCTTGGAGTTGGTACACCCATATAACCTAGAAGGGGTTCATACCAACTGATTGGGCTGACTTGAGAAAAAATTCATGGGGCAATTCCAAGAAGTTAACTATGATAGGAGTGCCTTTGCAGCACTCAATGATTTGGACCAAGGAAAGAAGGAGAAGTTGAGAGACTATTTTGAGTGGTTCATGGCCCTATTGAACCAAGTTTCAAAGCAATTTGGGGTGGTGGGTTACTCTGATGCCCAAGCCATCACCAAGTTCCTTAGAGGATTGTCACCAGAGACTCAAATCTTTGCCAAGGAGAGGAATGTAACTTCTCTAGATAAAGTACTCAAGCATGTTGCCCAAAATGAGGTCGCACACTCTCATTCTTTTGGCAACAGACAAAATCAAGAGAAGAAAGGCAAGAAGCCAAGACGAGAGCTTCTTGCAGTACCTCCTCTTCTTTGGAAGAATCCTCCATGTCTTGCAATTCTTCTTCAGATTTTGAAGAATAATACAAAGACGTAGAGAAAAGAAACCATTGACACCCCCAACAAAAAGTGTAAATAAGACCAACAATAAGTTGGAGATTCTTATAAAAGAGTTTGTTGATTTTAAGATCCAAATGATTGGAGCAAAGGACCAAAGGAAACTTGCTTCATTTGGCAGATGCAATGTATGGTGCACTACGTATGGCAAATCAAGCCATGCCAACATGAAGTGTTTAACTCATAATGCATTTCCAAAGCAACAAATTGATTGGGTTCCAGGATAGGACCAAAGTGAGGAAGAGGAGGTAGTGTACCAGACTCAAGAAGTATAGCCTCAGGCGAGCACATCATATCAAGATCCAAGGTATGGACCAAGGGAGTATAACAATAATACTCCTCAACAAAGACCATTGATGGGTGGCCAAAATTGTAACACCCATTTTTGCATGTGTGTGGTATTGTGATATTTAGCTTGGTATTACAAGTACTTGAGAGATATTATTTATATAGAGATAAAGGACGGTTCTACATTAGTCATGATTAGCTAAAGTTAGTCATACCTAAGATAGAGGGGACTTTACTTTAGAGGAAGTGGAAAAGATGAGCACCACTATTTTGGATTCTAGTGTGTTAACTTGGTGTTATTCCTAGGTGTTTGGCTTTGAGGAAAAAGTTGAAAACTCTTGGGCTTGCAAGCCTTTTTGTTTTGGATTCTTCTATAAGGTCAAGATAAGATCACATGCTAATGAAATATGCCCATGTGAATGGATATTCCTTTCTACTTTTTGATGTTACTTGACTTTTAGTTTAGTAACTTGAGTTACTGTGGTAATTAGTAACTTTGGTGCATAACTATTTCACAAGTATATAAACAAGGAGTGAGGGGGTACTCATCATCCTTTCATTTGCAACTATCTCTCTCTCATTGAGTTCTCTAGTGAGCAATGTCTTGAGTCTTGGAGTGTTAGCCTTGGAGGAGTATGATGGAGTTGGGGTTCCTTGCCTTCTTAGTACGGGATGCGCTACCATAATAGCCATCAGAGGTTCATCCTGAGTGAAAGACAAGCCGGCTCACATTTTTGGTTCCATTGCCGGGACCTCTCTAAAACGAAAGATAATGTTTTGCGTTCAATTCTATATTAGACAGAAGGAGGCTACGAGAGCTCACTTGGAGAGAACTTTAAGGGAGGAGAGGGCTGAACTTATGTTAGAGAATTTGGACCCATTTTTATACCCTATATTTCATTATGATGTCCTTGAGGTGATTTTGTACATCTTGTACACTTGAGAGGATTTGGAGAGATTGTGTGAGGTGGATTGCGAATTTTGGGGATTAAGTTGATTTTGGGCAAAATCTCAAGTTTGGGATCTGGACTTGAAATTTCTTCACATGATAGCTTGGGTTATCTTTCAGTTATCACACTTGAAATTATTGTGAGAGCTGCTATGCGCACTGGGCTAGAATTTTTGAAAGTTGATAGGGTAAACTACTCCCGCAAGTGCATGCTCTTTGCAAAATTGTACAAAGTCTGCCATTTCTTCAATTTTCAATGGATTGTGGTGAATCTTGCCAAGAAAATTTAGTGCATTTTATCCTACCTATTGACACCAAAATTAAACATAGATTATTCTTGAGCAGAGAGTTATAAGTTTTTAAAGTGAAGGGGGTGGTTTTCAGACCAAATCTGAAATATGTGTGCTGAATAGAAAGGTGCCTAGGACAAATGGCTCAATGAAAAGATCTACAATTTTTCAGGAATCAATTTCCTAGAGTTTTGATCAAGTGTGAAAAATTTCAGTGGATTGTGAAATACCAGTTGTGAAATTTGACTAACATTATGAGGAAGAGTCAATTCTGCATATTTTAGATTTCATGCATGAGGAGTGTGAGGGCAACAAAAAGCATGTTTGAGTGTTTAGACTCATCTTGGGAAAATGGAGGGTCACCAAGATTGGAAATTAAGGTTATGCAAGGTTCCCCAAGGGTTTGAGGTGATTATAGGGGTAGATTTGAGGAGAAGAGAGTTTAGAATAGAATTTGAAGAGAGAGTTGAGAGGATCCAAAAACCTACACCACTTGGAGGAAAGAGTGAGTCTAAGTGCTTTTTATGTGGAGAGAAGGGACATAAGGCAAGTTCATGTCCATTAACTTTTGAGAGCAAAAGATTGAGAGAAAGGAGAGGCTTACTTGACTTGGGTTTGCATGTTGGACCTTCTTCACCAAGGAGTTATGTGAGGTTTGTGGAGTGGAAGGACTTCCAAAAGGACATGAGTGTAGTGGAGTAAAAGCAATTTTGGAGACTTTGGTGAAGGATCTTGGAGAGAGTCTTAGTACAACTATAGAAATACTACCACCTTCATCAGCTAGTTCTAATCTTTCAACTTATGGATAAACTATCCATGAGAGTTAGATTAATATACACTCTAGGATTTGATGTTGCTATAGAAATCTTGGAGCAACCTGAACCTTTTGTGTTCCCTAGAGTGGATTATTCTCAGATTGTGTTAGTCTTGTATATACTCTATTAGTTATAGAGTGAGAGAAAAGAAAAAAGAAAAAGAAAAAAAATTGAGAGAAAAGAAAGATAGTGAGGGGTTAAGATAGGGAAACTTCCGGTTTTCTTTGGCAAGGATGGAGAAGATGTGGAGGCCTTTTTGAGAGACTTCAAGAGAGCTTGCATAGGAAACAATGAGAGGAGGAAGAATGAGTGGGCCTCATTATTTCTAGATTTTTTTGAGGATGCAGCACTTACATGGTATGAGTTAGAATACCAAAAAAAAAAGAGGAGAGATGGGGAAGAAGAGTCTTGGGAGAGTTTGACTTCAACACTCATTGAGAATTTTCTCCCAGATGAGAGTATGAGAGATTGATGAGTGAAGTTACCTTTCTCAAATAGGGGGATGGAGAGAAAGTGAAAGTCTATGTGGAAGGAGTGGAAAAGTTAGAGCCCAGATTTTGCAGTTGAGGAAGGGTGGGGATGATATGGAGACTACAATGATTGGTATAGGGGCCATACTCACCAAAAATTTTGTGGGAGGATTGAGACCACAAATTAGAAGCAAGGTGAGATATGAGAAACCTTCTTCCAAGGTTGAAGCTATCAAGATTACAATTTGTATGGAGGAGAGTTTGGAAGGGGATGAGAGTGATTTGGTGGTGAAAGAGGTTTTTCATCCTCCTCAAGGCTACAAGTATGGTGGAACTTTTGATACTTTTGTGGCAAGGGTTGCACCACAAATAGTAGTTTCTCTAGTTCTAGCACCTCCATCAAAGGATCCACTTCAAACCACCACATAACAACTTGCATATCTCAAGATCAATGTGGTACAACTATGGGAGAAGAGAGAGGTGGATCAGAATGTAGGGAGAGGGCCTAGGAGTTATGGAAACAATCTATATAGAGGAGGCCAACCAGCCAACAATTTCAATGAAAGAAATTGTTTTGGTTATGGAGGAAGAGGCCATATCCAAAGGAATTGCCCAGATTCCACGTACCATGGAGGAAGGGGTTATGAGGCAGCCAATAGAGGGAAAGAGGGAGGTAGTGAAACCCAAGTGGCTCCTAATCCAAAAAAAGGTAAGGGTATAGCATCCAAGGATGTGGTTGAGAGCAAGTATGAGAAGGGAGAGTGCTCAAACTCCAAGGGTCTTAATTTGGAGCTTTTGGCACAAGAGAAGAAGAGTGTTTGTTTCGTAGAGGATGTTCACTCTTCTTAAGGATTTACTCCAAGCAAGGATACTCCTATGTCTTCTAGGAGCACTCACACCTCAACACCATCAGCAATAAAGACTCCAAGGAAGAAGTTGGGGATGGAAGATTTCTTGATTTCAATGCAACAATGGAACTACAATGTGTTGAAGGATGTTTGTAGTCACAAGGATAACATCACAGTGGGCCAATTGATTGCTTTGAACCCTACCTTGAGAAAGGAGCTTAGAGGTGGTTTGAGTGCTACAAGGAGCAAGAGGAAGAAGAAGGCAAAAACTCCAATATCAATGGGGGTGGTAGATGCCAAGCCAGCACCATGGGAGGCTTGTGAATATGCCTCCAAGATTGATGTGAGAGTGAATGGTCACAACAGCAAGGATGAACTTGTTGACGGAGGATCAGCAATGAATGCCATGTCAAAAAGGTTGATGAAGAAGTTGGGTATGATACACTCAAGACCTTCGACATTTGTGGTGAGCATGACAAACAAGCAACAAGTTTGACTAGTAAGGGTGATGGATAAGGTGGTAGTTTCAATTATGAGAGTTCAAAATCTCATGACTTTCCAAGTCTTGAAGGATTCAAGCTATGACTTACTTCTTAGGAGGCAATGGTTGAGAGTAGCACGCACAACTGATAGATGACACAAAGGGTACTTGAGGATTGGACCATCAAACCATAGAGTCATAGTTCCTATGACTAACACCACCAACACTTCACATTTAGATACAACATCTTCTGATTATTAGGAATCAGATTGTGAAGAAGGAGCATCAGGTGTGGACACAAGCATGGAGGAGGAGACTTCCACGGAGGAAGATGAATATGAATTGGATTCAGATGTGTATTCCTTGTGTGCTATAGATTTTGCACCTAAGCTAGAGGTTTTGAAGGACCTAGATAAATCACCATTGACATTTGAGGAGGTAGAGAGAAGGTTAGCTACCCTCAAGTATGGCCCAAATGTTACCAAGGAGGAGAAGGTGAGATTTGAGGAGATTTTCCGCAAGTTCATCCATGTGTTTGCTTTCAGTTACAAGGATTTGAAGGAAGTCACCTTAGAGGAGCACAAGATAGAGGTGGAGTCACATGCAAGACCAATCTGCCAAAAGCAATGTCGCATTAGCCCACCAATATCTTTGGTTGTGAAGGAAGAGATCGATATGCCAAGGAGGCCAGATTTATCTTTGAGGTGGAGAATTCAGAATGGGTGTCTCCAATTGTCATGGTGAAGAAAAAGAACGATAAGCTTCAAGTATGTGTGGATTTCAAGAAGCTTAATATGGTTACCAAGAAGGACTACTACCCATTTCCATTCATTGATGAGATCTTGGAGGAGGTTGCAGGTCATGAGAGGTACAGTTTTGGAGATGGTTATAATAGATATAACAAAATCAAGATTATCGTGAGCATTAACAACTCACCACATTCACCACACCTTGGGGAACTTATGCTTTCAAGGTCATGCCTTTTGGGCTTTGCAATGCTCCAGCCACATTCCAATGGTTCATGAACAAGGTATTTGAACTTTTCATTGGGAAATTTGTGAGAGACTTCATTGATGACTTTTGTATCTATGAGAGCAAGGAGGAGCAGCTTGAGCACCTAATCAAGGTCTTGCAACGCTTGGATGAGGCGAATACATCACCCAACCCAAAGAAGTGCATTTTTGGATGTGAAGAAGGTCTACTTTTGGGGCACATCATCTCCAAGGATGGAATAGTAGTTGATCTTGAGAAGGTGAGGAAAGTCTGAGACCTTCTATTCCGTTCAAGCGTGACAAAGTTATGCCAATTCTTAGGGATGGTTGGATACTATAGGAGGTTCATCTTCTCATTTTGCAACAAGGCTTATGCATTGATCATCTACATGAAGAAGGGTGTAGATTATATGGTAATTTTGGATGACAAAGAAGCTCTCAAAGCTTTTGCGGAGCTCAAGCAATCACTTGTTGTAGCTCCAATTCTTGCTAAACCTAATTGGAGTAAGCCTTTCATCCTCTACATTGATGCTTCTAATGTAGCTATAGGATGCACTCTTAGTCAATTAGACCAAGATGGGCATGATCATCCAATATCTTATGCTAGTAGGCAGATGGTTTCAAGAGAAAAAAACTACTCTATCACGGAGAGAGAAGGGTTGGCAGTGACCTTTGGTCTCAAGAAGTTTAGACACTACTTGATGGGAGGGAAAGCCACCATTGTCACGGATCACAAGGCTTTGAAGTACATCTTCAACAAGCCTAATGTTGAAGGGAGACTAGCAAGATGGATGATTCTCTTGTCTAAGTATGACTACACCATTGAGGATAGGCCAGGAAAGAAACATGCAAATGTTGATTTGTTATCTAGAGCCTATGATCAATATGGAGATGAGCCAATGAATGATTCCTTCCCTAATGAGGAGCTCATGACAATCTCAGTCACTCAAGAGGTTCCAATGGAGTACAAGGAGATTGTGGATTTTGTGACAAGAGGTAACTATCCGGAAGGGATGCATGGTAGGGAGAGGATGGCCCTTGCAGAAAGATCAAGACCTTACACAATGGTGGAGGATATTATTTTTCACCAAGGAGCAGATGGTCTACTTCAAAGAGCAGTGGGTAAGGAAGAGTCTATCCTACTTATAAAGGAGTTTCATGAAGGTCTATTGTGTGGAGGACACTTTGCAGGAAAGGTGACTACTTTCAAGATTCTAGATGTAGGTTACCATTGGAGAGGGATTTTCAAGGATTGTCTTGATTATTGCAACACTTGTCATGTTTGTCAAGCTTTTGCTAGGAAATCTACTTCCACTCCACCACTTAGATCAATTCCATTGCTAGGACCTTTTGAGAAGTGGGAAATTGATTTTGTAGGTCCTCTCAATAGAACCCCAAGGAACAATTGGTATATTGTGGTAGTTACTGATTATCTTACCAAGCGGGTTGAAACTAGACCATTGAGGGACAAGAAGATTATTAAGAAATACTCTAGATAATTAAGAAATATCCAGTAAAAATATTATATTTTAGTTAATATATGTAAATTTTTTTATAAAATCTGGTGATCAGTGGCCTTTCTATAATTAATAAATATAAAAAGTTAAGTCACCCTACCATAAACACACTAAAGCAATATGAAATATTCTACTACTCTTGAAATTTGTACCCTTTTCTCACTACTCTTGAAAATTGTACTTGTACTCAGTTTGGCTTCACTTGCACTGCTCTACAAAGAAGATGATAATTCTAAAACACAAAAAACCATAGTTGATATTGCATCGATAATAGAATTATATTTTAAATGACTGAAACATAAGACCATAATTAATGTATTTCTATAGTACAATCTACTTATATTTGCAAGTTTTTATTTTATTTTTTCTGGCATCGTATTACACTCATCATATATTCATCTGTGTTAACATAGTTTACAAAAAATTAGATTTGTAAGGAAAAAAAAAGTACTTAGAAGAATCACAGTATATATGTTTTAGTATTATTGATATCAAATCATTTAACAATAATATTGAACAGAAGATTTCTCCTTTTCGTGGAATTCTTCTCTTGTATTTGATAAATCACATCAGATTGTAAATGAATTGTTCTATGTACGAGAGTTTTGCATCGAGTGTTCTCTGACAATCCATTTCTGTGCGTTTCATTCTTTCTCTTGGCAATTTACTTGAGTATAGCACGAAATCGTCTCAGGTTATAGTTGCTGATCGTCGTGTACTCTGTCCAGTTGGATTTTTTATCGTAGTGTACTTTGTCCACTTACATTTTCTTCAGTAGAGACAATGTAAGAAGTGCGTAGTAAGCATAAGCAAAGATATAATATTTATCTTTAGATGAGTTTAGATATAACTAAGCCAAGGACGCTAGAGGCATCTGTTGTTTTGATTTAATTTGAGAGTTTAGGAGCACATCTTATCTTTTATAGTGTCACACATAGGCCAACATATTGCTAACTGCATGATGTTGTCAAGTAGAAACGATTACTGGACAACAATCACGGTCTTTGAATCATATCGCAAATGAATCATGAGGTGATAAAACACATCCGACTGTTTCTGTTTGCGTGTTGTTTCTAAATGAGACGCTGAATATTGTTGCTAAATTCAAAACAAATCTTTGAACGCAATGAAAAGTATACAAATTGAAGTCCTCTAAAACTGACATAAATGAGGGTTCCTCCTTCAGTATTCCAAAATCTTGTTCAAGTAGACCTTTCTGAACCTCAGGGAAGCAGTGCTTTCGAAGTGCCTTGCATTCTCATGCATACGGGAATGCATCGACCACACACATACTGTCGAATATACGAACACTTTCCCTTGCAGTCGCGGTCAAGCAGGATTCACGTTCTCACTAACGGCTGTGTTCCCATCTATAGGACGTGAGGTCAATGGAGAAATGGCGACGAACTCCGGCAGTAACGAGACGCCGCAGGATGTTCCCGTCATCTAGGAAGTTGAAGTCAATCCAATGAAATTAGCGATATGGAGTAGTGTTAACCTGCTTTGGAGTTCTTTTAGAGACACAAGGTCAGCATTGCACGAAACTATTAGTTAGAGGTTCCAACGAACCACGTAGAGATTAGGGGTGGGCCCTTCCCTATCCGCCAGGCTAAATTATACCCCCCTTGCTTCGGTAGCCATGCCCTGAGCTACTCGCTAACGGAGCTACGGAACTCCATCAGTTCTGTTACCGTATGTCTCAAGGCGTAAATACCTGTGACTTATACGGTATGTTTATTTTGGTATAAGATCTTTGGATGGCTTCTTGCTTAGCTTTAGAGTAGCTCTTCACTATAAACTCAACCCCAATTCAGTTTAGTAAAATATATTTCTTGATAGATGATCTAATGAATCTAAGACGTGATGATCTTGTTCGCAAAATACCCAATACCAGCACGATGATGAACCACTTTGGAGGTTTTTAAAATAAATAAGAGCATGCGTCTCTGAATCTGGACCGATTGATGCAAACAATCATATTCCTTATACTAATTATACTATGGGAAGGTTGAAATGGTGAAGCACACTTTGATATGTAAGGTGAACTTTGTGAAGAAGGGTACGTCTTACTTGCTCACTTTAACATCCTTACATGGTGTATTATTGTCTTTATTCTGAACGTGCAGTAGAGTGAAAGAAGGTATCGTTGTAATACATGTTGCATATACATCGATGTGATATATAAGACGTACCATTGTTGTGGATGTAGTTATATATAAATCATGTACAGAATTAGAACCTTCATCCATGAAAAACTTAAAATATACATTGTCGTTTCTTTTGCCGAGTAATGTGATGCCCTGTTCATCATCGATGAAGATGAAGTTGGTAGATTTCTTTATGAACACATTGTCACTAGGTTTGGATGCCCTTTGGAGTAAGTTTTTGATAGAGGAGTAGAGTTTACAAGAAGCATTACTACAGCCATGCTACGACATTTCTCTATCACACATAGAGTAATTACATGCATAAGCCAAATTCCAATGGCTTGGCAGAGAGAACCAACCAGACCTTGTGCATGATGCTGGCCTATAACACCCATTTGTGCATGTGTGTGGTATTGTGATATTTAGCTTGGTATTACAAGTACTTAAGAGATAATATTTATATAGAGATAAATGATGGTTCTATATTAGTCATGGTTAGCTAAAGTTAGTCATAGCTAAGATAGAGTGGACCTTACTTTAGAGGAAGTAGAAAAGATGAGCACCACTATTTTGGATTTTAGTGTGTTGACTTGGTATTATTCCTAGGTGTTTGGCTTTGAGGAAAGAGTTGAGAACTCTTGGGCCCGTAAGCCTTTTTGTTTTGGATTCTTCTTTAGTCCAAGGATAGCCCATGTGAAGGAATCCTTGACTTAGTGGTTGGGTCAAGATAAGACCACATGCTTAGGGGAATATGCCCATGTGAATGGATATTCCTTTCTACTTTTTGACTTTACTTGACTTTTAGTCTAGTAACTTGAGTTACTACGGTAATTAGTAACTTTGGTACGTAACTATTTCATAAGTATATAAAAAAGGGGTGAGGAGGTACTCATCATCCTTTCATTTGCAACTATCTCGCTCTCATTGAGTTCTCTAGTGAGCAATGTCTTGAGTCTTGGAGTGTTAGCCTTGGAGGAGTATGATGGAGTTGGGGTTCCTTGCCTTCTTAGTCCATGGTGCGCTACCATAATAGTCATCAGAGGTTCATCTTGAGTGAGAGGCAGGCCGGCTCATATTTTTGGTTCCGTTGCCGAGACCTCTCTAGAAGGAAAGATAATGTTTTGCGTTCAATTCTATATTAGACAGAAGGAGGCTACGAGAGCTCACTTGGAGAGAACTTTAAGGGAGGAGAGGGCTGAACTTATGCTAGAGAATTTGGACCCATTTTTATACCCTATATTTCATTATGATGTCCTTGAGGTGATTTTTTACATCTTGTACACTTGAGAGGATTTAGAGAGATTGTGTGAGGTGGATTGCGAATTTTGGGGATTAAGTTGATTTTGGGCAAAATCTCAAGTTTAGGATCTGGACTTGAAATTTCTTCACATGATAGCTTGGGTTATCTTTCAGTTATCACACTTGAAATTACTGTGAGAGCTACTATTCACATTGGGCTAGAATTTTTGAAAGTTGATAGGGTAAAGTGCTCCCGCAAGTGCATGCTCTCTGGAAAATTGTACAGAGTCTACCATTTCTCCAGTTTTCAGTGAATTTCCCTGAAAATTTCCAAGAAAATTCAATGCATTGTATCCTACCTGTTGCCATAAAAAGTAGAGAGAGATCGTTTTTTCACAAAGAGTTATGAGTTTTTGAAAGGAGGGGGGTGGATTTCAGACCAAATCTGAAATATGTGTGTTGAATAGAACAATGTCTAGGCCAAATGGCTCAATGAAAAAATCTGAAATTTTGCAGGGAAGGACGCCCTAGAGTTGTGATCAAATGTGAAAAATTTTAGAGGACTGTGACATACTGGTTGGGAGATTTGAGTGTCATTGTGAGGAAGGGTCAATTCTGTAGAGTAGATCTCTCATGCATGAGGAGTTTGAGATCAACAAAAAGCATGTTTGAGTGTTTAGATTCATCTTGGGAACATGGAGGGTCATCAAGAGTGCAAATTGAGAGTATGCAGGTTCCCCAAGAGTTTAAGGTGATTTTAGGGGGGGATTTGAGGAAAAGAGAGTTTACAATAGAATTTGAAGAGAGTGTTGAGAGGATCCAAAGACCTTCACCACTTGGAGGAAAGAGTGAATCTAAGTGCTTTCTGTGTGGAGAGAAGGGACATAAGGCAAGTTCATGTCCATTGACCTTTGAGAGCAAGAGATTGAGAGAAAGGAGAGGCTTACTTGACTTTGGTTTGCATGTTGGACCTTCTTCACCAAGATTGGGAGGGAGAAGATCTAAGACCAAGGAGTTGTGTGAGGTTTGTGGAGTTGAAGGACTTCCAAAAAGACATGAGTGTAGTGGAGTAAAAGCACATTTGGAAACTTTGGTGAAGGATCTTGGAGAGAGTCTTAGTATAGCTACAGAAATAATACCACCTTCATCAGCTAGTTCTCAAGATTAGTGGATATAATCTTTCAACTTATGGATAAACTATCCATGAGAGTTAGATTAATATGCACTCTAGGATTTGATGTTGCTATAGAAATCTTGGAGCAACCTGAACCTTTTGTGTTCCCTAGAGTGGATTATTCTCAGATGGTGTTAGTCATGTATTTACTCTATTAGTAATAGAGTGAGAGAAAAAAAAATTTGAGAGAAAAGAAAGATAGTGAGAGGTTAAGATGGGGAAACTTCCGGTTTTCTTTGGCAAGGATGGAGAAGATGTGGAGGTCTTTGTGAGAGACTTCAAGAGAGCTTGCATAGGAAACAATGAGAGGAGGAAGAATGAGTGGGCCTCATTATTACCAGATTTCTTTGAGGATGCAGCACTTACATGGTATGAGTCAGAATACCAAAAGAGAGATAGGAGAGATGGGGAAGAGGAGTCTTGAGAGACTTTGACTTCAGCACTCATTTAGAACTTTCTTCCCGATGAGAGTTATGAGAGATTGATGAGTGAGGTTACATTTCTCAAGCAAGGAGATGGAGAGAAAGTGAGAGTCTATGTGGAAAGAGTGGAAAAGTTAGAGTCCAGATTTTGCATAGTGTTGAGGAAGGGTGGAGATGATGTGGAGACTAAAATGATTGGCATAGGGGCCATGCTCACCAAGAATTTTGTGGGAGGGTTGAGACCACAAATTAGAAGCAAGGTGAGATATGAGAAACCTTCTTCCAAGGTTGAAGCTATCAAGATTGCAATTCGTATGGAGGAGAGTTTGGAAGGGGATGAGAGTGATTTGGTGGTGAAGGAGGTTGTGCATCCTCCTCAAGGCTACAAGTATGGTGGAGCTTCTGATACTTTGGCGACAAGGGTTGCACCACAAGTAGTAGTTGCTCCAGTTCTTGCACCTCCACCAAAAGATCCACTCCAAACCATCACAGAATAACTTGCGGATCTCAAGATCAATGTGGTGCAACTATGGGAGAAGAGAGAGGTGGATCAGAATGTAGTGAGAGGACCTAGGAGTTATGGAAACTATCCATATAGAGGAGGCCAACTAGCCAACAATTTCAATGATAGAAATTATTTTGGTTGTGGAGGAAGAGGCCATATCCAAAGGAATTGCCCAAATTCTACCTACCATGGAGGAAGGGGTTATGAGGGAGCCAATAGAGGGAAAGAGGGAGATAGTGAAACCCAAGTGGCTCCTAATCCCAACAAAGGTAAGGGGATAGCATCCATAGATGTGGTTGAGAGCAAGTATGAGAAGGGAGAGTGCTCAAACTCCAAGGGTCTTAATTTGGAGCTTTTGGCACAAGAGAAGAAAAGAGGTCGTTTTGCAGAGGATGTTCACTCTTCTCAAGGATTTACTTCAAGCAAGGATACTCCTATGTCTACTAGCAGCACTTGCACCTCAATACCATCAACAACAAAGTCTCCAAGGAAGAAGTTGGGGATGGAGGACTTCTTGATCTCAAAGCAACAATGGAACTACAATGTATTGGAGGATGTTGGTAGTCACAAGGCTAACATCACAATGGGTCAATTAATTGCTTTGAACCCTACCTTGAGAAAGGAGCTTAGAGGTGGTTTGAATTCTACAAGGAGCAAGAAGAAGAAGAAGGCAAAAGTTCCAGTATCAATGGGGGTGGTGGATGCCAAGCCAGCACCATGAGAGGCTTATGAATATGCCTTCAAGATTGATGTGAGAGTGAATGGTCACAACATCAAGGATGCATTGGTTGATGGAGGATCAGCAGTGAATGCCATGTCAAAAAGGTTGATGAAGAAGTTGGGTATGATACCCTCAAGACCTTCAACATTTGTGGTGAGCATAGCAAACAAGCAACAAGTTTGACCAGTAGGGGTGATGGATAAGTGGTAGTTTCAGTTATGAGAGTTCAAAATCTCATGACTTTCCAAGTCTTGAAGGATTCAAGCTATGACTTACTTCTTGGGAGGCCATGGTTGAGAGCAGCACGCACAAATGATCGATGGCGCAAAGGGTACTTGAGGATTGGGCCTTCAAACCATAGAGTCACAGTTCCTGTGACTAACATCACCAACACTTCACATTTAGATACACCATCTTCTGATTATTAGGAATCAGATTCCGAAGAAGGAGCTTCAGGTGTGGACACAAGCATGGAAGAGGAGACTTCCACGGAGGAGGATGAATCTGAATCTGATTCAGATGTGTATCCTTTGTGTGCTATGGATTTTGCACCTAAGCCAAAGGTTTTGAAGGACCCAGATAAATCACCATTGACACTTGAGGAGGTAAAGAGAAGGTTATCAACCCTCAAGTATGGTCCAAATGTTACCAAGGAGGAGAAGGTGAGATTTGAGGAGATTTTCCGCAAGTTCATCCATGTGTTTGCTTTTAGTTACAAGGATTTGAAGGAAGTCACCTTGGAGGAGCACAAGATAGAGGTGGAGTCACATGCAAGACCAATTCACCAAAAGCAATGTCACATTAGCCCACCAATATCTTTGGTTATGAAGGAGGAGATTGATAAGCTCAAGGAGGTTGGATTTATCTTTGAGGTGGAGAATTCAGAATGGGTGTCTCCAATTGTCATTGTGAAGAAAAAGAATGGCAAGCTTCGGGTATGTGTGGATTACAAGAAGCTCAATGTTGTTACCAAGAAGGACTACTACCCATTGCCATTCATTGATGAGATCTTGGAGGAGGTTGCAGGTCATGAGAAGTACAATTTTGGAGATGGTTATAGTGGATACAACCAAATCAAGATTGCACCAGAGCATCAACAACTTACCACGTTCACCACACCTTGGGGAACTTACACTTTCAAGGTCATGCCTTTTGGGCTTTGCAATGCTCTGGCCACATTCCAACGGTTCATGAACAAGGTATTTGAACCTTTCATTGGGAAATTTGTGAGAGACTTCATTGATGACTTTTGTGTCTATGGGAGCAAGGACGAGCACTTTGAGCACCTAATCAAAGTCTTACAACGCTTGGATGAGGCAAATGCATCACTCAACCCAGAGAAGTGCATTTTTGGATGTGAAGAAGGTCTACTTTTGGGGCACATCATCTCCAAGGATGGAATAGCAGTTGATCTTGAGAAGGTGAGGAAAATCTTAGACCTTCCATTCCCTTCAAGCTTGACAAAGTTACGCCAATTCTTGGGGATGGTTGGGTACTATAGGAGGTTCATCTTCTCATTTTCCAACAAGGCTTATGCATTGACCATCTACATGAAGAAGGGTGTAGATAACATGGTGATTTTGGAAGACAAGGAGGCTCTCAAAGCTTTTGAGGAGCTCAAGCAATCCCTTGTTGTAGCTCCAATTCTTGCTAAACCTGATTGGAGTAAGCCTTTCATCCTCTACACTGATGCTTCTAATGTAGCTATAGGATGCACTCTTAGTCAATTAGACCAAGATGGGCATGATCATCCAATATCTTGTGCTAGTAGGCAGATGGTTTCAAGAGAAAAAAACTACTCTATCACGGAGAGAGAAGGGTTGGCAATGACCTTTGGTCTCAAGAAGTTTAGACACTACTTGATGGGAGGGAAAGCCACCATTGTCACGGATCACAAGGCTTTGAAGTACATCTTCAACAAGCCTAATGTTGAAGGGAGACTAGCAAGGTGGATGATACTCTTGTCCGAGTATGACTACACCATTGAGGATAGGCTAGGAAAGAAACATGTAAATGCTGATTTGTTATCTATAGCCTATGATCATGATGGAGATGAACCAGTGGATGATTCCTTCTCGGATGAGGAGCTCATGACAATCTCAGTCACTCAAGAGGTTCTAATGGAGTACAAGGAGATTGTGGATTTTGTGACAAGAGGTAACTATCCGGAAGGGATGCATGGTAGGGAGAGGAAGGCCCTTGCAGCAAGATCTAGACCGTACACAATGGTGGAGGATATTCTTTTTCACCAAGGAGCAGATGGTCTACTTCGAGGAGTAGTGGGTAAGGAAGAGTCTATTCTACTCATAAAGGAGTTTCATGAAGGTTTAGTATGTGGAGGACACTTTGTGGGAAAGGTGACTGCTTTCAAGATTCTAGATGCAGGTTACCATTGGAGAGGGATTTTCAAGGATTGTCTTGATTATTGCAAAACTTGTCATGTTTGTCAAGCTTTTGCTAGAAATTCTACATCCACTCCACCACTTAGATCAATTCCTTTGCTAGGACCTTTTGAGAAGTGGGGAATTGATTTTGTAGGTCCTCTCAATAGAACCCCAAGGAACAATCGGTACATTGTGGTAGTTACTGAGTACCTTACCAAGTGGGTTGAGGCTAGACCATTGAGGGACAAGAATGAAGATGAAGTGGGTAGATTTCTTTATGAACGCATTATCACTAGGTTTGGATGCCCTTTGGAGTTGGTTTCTGATAGAGGAGGAGAGTTTACAAGAAGCATTACTACAGCCATGCTACAACATTTCTCTATCACACATAGAGTAACTACATCCTATCAGCCAAATTCCAATGGCTTGGCAGAGAGAACCAATTAGACCTTGTGCATGATGTTGGCCAAAGATGCAGAAATGGAGGGGGCTAAACATCATTGGGACAAGAGGATTCATGCAGTTTTGTGGGAGTATAGGACAACCATGAAGACTTCCACTAGATATTCTCCATTTCAATTGGTGTATGGTATTGAGTCTTCCCTACCTATTCACTTTGATCTTCCTACCTTCCAAAGCATTCATAGGAGATTGAAGAAAGTACAAGGAGGTGATGCAGAGAAGTCAAGGAAAGACAAACTCATGGAGTTGGAAGAGGCAAGAGTAGTTGCTATGGTTCGAGTAGAGCAAGCCCAAAGGAAAGAAAGGAGAGCTATGAAAAGAGGCAAGGCAAGAAGAAGGTGGAGCCTTTCAAAGAAGGTGATTGGGTAACGTTGATTGATTCCATTAATTGGGTAACGTTGATTGATTCCATTTGATTCAAGAGAGTGCAAAAGAAGTTTTTGCCTAAGTACTTTGGACCTTTCATAGTGGAGAAGGTGTGGGGAAATTACACCTATGATCTCAAGGAGTTGGGAGGAAGACACTTTGATAGGATTAACCATGATAAGTTGAAGATGTACCATAGAAGGTAGAGAGACCTTCACTTTGAGGACAAAGTGAAAACTTAGTCTGGAGGTAAATGTAACACCCATTTGTGCATGTGTGTGGTATTGTGATATTTAGCTTGGTATTACAAGTACTTAAGAGATAATATTTATATAGAGATAAAGGATGGTTCTATATTAGTCATGGTTAGCTAAAGTTAGTCATACCTAAGATAGAGGGGACCTTACTTTAGAAGAAGTGGAAAAGATGAGCACCACTATTTTGGATTTTAGTGTGTTGACTTGGTATTATTCCTAGGTGTTTGGCTTTGAGAAAAGAGTTGAGAACTCCTGGGCCCGCAAGCCTTTTTGTTTTGGATTCTTCTTTAGTCCAAGGATAGCCCATGTGAAGGAATCCTTGACTTAGTGGTTGGGTCAAGATAAGACCACATGCTTAGGGGAATATGCCCATGTGAATGGAATTCCTTTCTACTTTTTGACTTTACTTGACTTTTAGTCTAGTAACTTGAGTTACTACGGTAATTAGTAACTTTGGTACGTAACTATTTCATAAGTATATAAACAAGGGGTGAGGAGGTACTCATCATCCTTTCATTTGCAACTATCTCTCTCTCATTGAGTTCTCTAATGAGCAATGTCTTGAGTCTTGGAGTGTTAGCCTTGGAGGAGTATGATGGAGTTGAGGTTCCTTGTCTTCTTAGTCCATGGTGCGCTACCATAATAGCCATCAGAGGTTCATCTTGAGTGAGAGACAGGCCGGCTCACAAGCCAAAGATGCAAAAATGGAGGGGGCTAAACATCATTGGGACAAGAGGATTCATGCAGTTTTGTGGGAGTATAGGACAACCATGAAGAGTTCCACTAGGTATTCTCCATTCCAATTGGTATATGGTATTGAGTCTACCTTACCTTTGCACTTTGATCTATGAGCGAGCCTGTCTCTCACTCAAGATGAAACTCTAATGGCTATTATGGTAGCGCACCATGGACTAAGAAGGCAAGGAACCCCCAACTCCATCATACTACTCCAAGGCTAACACTCCAAGACTCAAGACATTGCTTACTAGAGAACTTAAATGAGAGAGATAGTTGCAAATGAAAGGATGCGTACCTCCTCACCCCTTGTTTATATACTTGTGAAATAGTTACCTACCAAAGTTACTAATTATCATAGTAACTCAAGTTACCAAACTAAAAGTCAAGTAAAGTCAAAATGTTGAAAGGAATATCCATTCACATGGGCATATTCCAATAGCATGTGATCTTATCTTGACCCTACCACTAAGTCAAAGATTCCTTCACATGGGCTATCCTTGGACTATAGAAGAGTCCAAAACAAAAAAGGCTTGCGGGCCCAAGAGTTCTCAACTCTTTCCTCAAAGCCAACTACCTAGGAATAATACCAAGTCAACACAATAGAATCCAAAATAATGGTGCTCATCTTTTCCACTTCCTCTAAAGTAAGGTCCCCTCTTTCTTAGCTATGACTAACTCTAGCTAATCATGACTAATGTAGAACCATCCTTTATCTTTATATAAATAATATCTCTCAAGTACTTGTAATACCAAGCTAAATATCACAATACCACACACATGCACAAATGGGTGTTATAGACCCATCCTCCAAACTCATCTCCCAAGTTCTTTGTATTGCTTTGTTGATTTTCTTAAGCAAAGCTTTAATTTTGGTTGAATCTTTTCCTCCTTGGTACAAAGAATAGCTTTTGGATGCAACCTCTTTGCCTTCTATGAAGACAAAGACATAGTACTTGCTTCTTTGGAATCATGCTTCTTCTTACCCTAGCATGTTTCAACCTTCAAAATTTTGAGGTCTGGCCATTCTCCTTCAGAGGCCGGACTCCCTTTTTGAGGTCTCTCCTCCTCAAGTGTTATACAATTTACATTGGTATCCTCTTTTGGCTGGAGCGTAGCACACTCAGCTAGAGTACGTACATATTTTACAAGCGGCTTTGGGTGATTGCGGGCATTGATTTCTTGTATGACCCGGTCCCTTGCAAATTGGGTATGTTCCGTATTTGAACATACCCAATTTGCAATCTTGGCTCCTGACAATTTAGAGACCAATGTCCCATCAAGCCACAATTATAACAAGCACCCAATGCAACATTTTGAGGCCTATTTTGGCCGCCCATTGGTGGTCTTTGTGGGAGAGCATTGTGGTTATACTCCCTTGGTCCATACCTTGGACCTTGGACCTTGATACAATGTGCTTGCCTGAGGCTGTACTTCTTGGGTCTGGTACACAGCCTCATCTTCCTCACTTTGGTCCCAACCTGGAACCCAATCAATTTGTTGCACTAGAAATGTAGTGCAAGTCAAACACTCTATATTAGCATGGCCGGATTTACCACACGTAGTGCACCATACATTTGGTCTGCCAAATGATGGAAGCTTTCTTTGGTCCTTAGCCCCAATCATTTGGATCTTGAAATCCACAAACTCTTTAATAAGAGTCTCTAGCTTTTGATCCGCCTTATGTACATTCTTTGTTGGAGGTATTATTAGCTTCTTTCCTCTATGTCTTTGTCTTCTCCTTGGCTTTGAATCTTCTTCAGATTTGAAGAAGAACTTGAAGATGTGGAGGATTCCTCCGAAGAAGGGGATGTGCTGCAAGAAGCTCTCCTTCTCGGCTTCCTACCTTTCTTCTCCCAATTTCTTTGGTTGCTAGATGAGTGAGAGTGGGCCGCCTCATACTAGGCAATATGTTTGAGTACTTTGTCCAAGGAAGTTACATTCTTCTCCCTGGCAAAGATACAAATATTTGGTTAGAGTCCACCAAGGAACCAGGTAATGGCTAGGGCATCAGAGTAACTTACCACACCAGATTGCTTTGGTACTCAATTCAAGAGCGCCATGAACCACTCAAAGTATCTCTCAACTTCTCCTTCTTCCCTCTGTTCAAATTATTAAGTGCCACAAAGACACTAGTATTGTAATCAACTTCCCTGAATCATTCCAAGAAGCCATTTTGCAAGTCTATCCAGTCGGCTAGTGTGAACCCCTTTTGGGTTACATGGGTATACCAGCTCTGGGCTTTCTTTCGGAGCAGACTTGGAAAAATTTGTAGATGATTTGCAGAGTCATGTTCCTTGCAAAGGAGATGACTTTGAATTCTTCTATAAATTCATCAGGATCTTTGTTCTATTCCCTTATACTTCTGATAGGCATGTCAGGTGACAAGTAATGAAGTCATTGTTCAACTCAGTGGAATCAGTTGTGGTAAGGTTGAACTTGATGGACTCAAGGAATTGGCTGGTATTGATGTTGTGTTGATAGCCCAAGGGTTCCAATTAGTCACGTTCAAAGTGGTGTCTTTGTCGATAGATTCTTCTTCTTTGATGGTATCAACTTCAATTGTAAATGGAGTAAGAGGTTCAACACTTTGAGAGTGTTTGTGAAAATTCCCTTGAGCCAACCAAGGAATTTTTTGTAAGAGATGTTGACACTATTCTTCTGTTAAGGTTTGTGTTGTCTTTTTGTGAATGAATTTCTTTATAAACTCTACTTCCTTTACAACTTTAGGGGAAGTTGGTGTATTGGGTCACAAAAGTATGTTTGCCTGTTGGAGTCTTTCTTCTTCTTGGAAGATGGAGATAAGAAGTAGCCTTGCCACCCGCTGTTGTCGGGAAAATAGCTCACGTGTATCCTTGAGGCTTTTGGTGTGATAAATTTTCTTTTCTCTTTTAGTTGTTATAAGGAATATGGATTTATGTCCATATGTCTCGTGTGTGGTTTTATGCTACCTTGCAGCGGGAGATATTTCCTGTATTATTGTGAAGTCGGAAAAAGTTATGGTGTTATTAGCTCAAGGAGTCTTTTAATGTGGCTTGAGCCAAGAAATAATGTGGGGTTACACTAGCTCAGGTTCTGTTTACGTCATGGAATGAAAGAGTACTTGCCTTAGAAGAGAAGTTTGGAGAATTTTTTGCAAAGAGACAGGGGAGTTTTGGGAAGAGTTGGTAGGAGTTTGGAGAGAAACAGAGGGCTGACAGTTTTTGGAAAAGGCAAGAAGGAGATTTTTGAGTGGAAAGGGTTCTGGTGAATTGGCTGCAGGAGAAGATTTTCGAGAGAATATTTGGCTGTGCAGAAATTTGGAGAGAAAGGCTTTTGGGCAAAGGAGAATCATCGAAGAGATAGGCTTGGCCAGGACAGAGAGAGAAATTTTGAAAGTGCTTGCTGTGCAGAAGGTTTGGGCAGTGCTACAAGGACAAAGAAGAATCATCGAAGAGATAGGGCTTGGCCAGGACAGAGAGAGAAATTTCGAAAGTGCTTGTTGTGTAGAAGGTTTGGAGAGTGCTGCAGGGACAAAGGAGAATCATCGAAGGGTCAGGGCTTGGCCAGGACAGAGAGAGGTATTTCAAAAGTGCTTGCTGTGCAGAAATTTGGAGAGAAAGGCCAGCTGGGAGAAAGGAGAATTATCGAAGGGATAGGCTGGGCCAAGACAGAGAGAGAAATTTTGAAAGTGCTTGCTGTGCAGAAGGTTTGGAGAGTGCTTTTTGTTTGGGCAGTGCTGCAGGGACAAAGGAGAATCATCGAAGAGATAGGGCTTGGCCAGGACAGAGAGAGAAATTTCGAAAGTGCTTGCTGTGCAGAAGGTTTGGAGAGTGCTGCAGGGACAAAGGAGAATCATCGAAGAGATAGGGCTTGGCCAGGACAGAGAGAGAAATTTCAAAAGTGCTTGCTGTGCAGAAGATTTGGAGAGTGCTGCAGGGACAAAGGAGAATCATCGAAGGGTCAGGGCTTGGCCAGGACAGAGAGAGAAATTTTGAAAGTGCTTGCTGTGCAGAAATTTGGAGAGAAAGGCCTGCTGGGAGAAAGGAGAATTATCAAAGGGATAGGCTGGGCCAGGACAGAGAGAGAAATTTTGAAAGTGCTTGCTGTGCAGAGATTTGGTGAGAAAGGCCTGCTGGGAGAGAGGAGAATTATCAAAGGGATAGGCTGGGCCAGGATAGAGAGAGAAATTTTGAAAGTGCTTGCTGTGCAGAAAACTTGAGAGAGGCTTAGGCTTGTATAGGAAAAATAGGGATGAATTTTGGCAAGGGACCTAAAGGCTTGAGTTTTGGTCAGCTGAAATTTCAAGAAGATCAGGAGGCTGAGTGTGGATTTTAGAGAATTGGCAAGGTAACTTGGGAAAAATGCTTCCTTGGACATGGGGTTGGACAGTGAGGAGTCGAAAGGACCAGTAGGGCTAAGAGATAAGTTTTGGGAAGTGGCAAAGGACCAAAAGGAGAAAATGTTTGCCAGGAGTTGAGTTGAGACAATGAGAATTTTTGAGAAGATTAATAGGACTATGAGTGGAGTTTTGGGAAGTGGCAAAGGAACTTGAAGGGAAAATTTTTCCTAGGGATGGAGTTTAAACCGTGAGATTTTTGGGGAGAAACACATGAGGGAGAATTTTCCAGGGAAAAGCTGACATGTGACATGAATGACTGAGCAAATGTTGGCACAGGACTTTGAAAATGGAGAGTCAAAAAAAAATTAGTTGTGCACTGAACTGCTGATAAGGGTGAGGTGCTTTGCAACAGCAGAAGGAAAGTAAAGAGAGGAAGTACTTTGTGAATGGAGTCTGAAGGAAGAAGAGGACTGGTTTGAAGGAACATGAGACTAGGGAATGTATCGAGGGTTTTATGAGAAGTGGAACATCAAGGAGCTGGGTGTGTGAGATAGGGTTTTTCTTTTCACGAAAAATGTGGCTGAAGTTTTGACAGTGACTAGAACAGTTAAGAGGTCAAGAATTGATTCATGTGAATAGGAGAGCTAAGGACGTTTCAAGAAAGATTTTTGGCTGGGAACAAAAACCTTTGCAAGGAAGCATTGATGGGAGTGTTGTTGGAAGGTGAAGGAAGAAGTCCGGAGGGTGAGTTGTCTTTACTGCTTTTGGACAGAGTGCGTGTGAAGGCGCCAGCTGAAATGTTTTCTATCATAATTTAGTGCAGACACTGTATGAACTGGAGTTGGTTGGCTTTCCAAGATTGTGAACCTTGCAGCTGAAATTTTATGAATGACAAATCCTAAGACAATGGTGTGTTCGATCTGTAACTAGCATCAAGGAAGCTCCATTTTAGGAGCTCTCAGTCCATCTATATGAATGGTTTGATTCAGTAGTCTGGGTGCCGGGTTGAGCGTGAATAGAATACTATTTGTTGTTTGTAAAATTCCCAGCCATTCCTAGGAACCGTCGGGTCCAAAACCATAGCTGAACCCGTGTGAACTATCCAGTTCTGTGAAGGCCAAAGACAAACACAAACCTACAAGAAGCCCAACATCAGGAAACAAAGAAAAACCCAAAATTTTACAGAGCTGAGATTTCCAACACACCAGGAATAGGAAGAGAATGTCAGTCTATGAGAAACTCTAAATCAACTACAATAAAGGCAAACTAAGCACAAGCAGCCAGGTGCTCGGCGCACTCTTGAGGCCAAACAATTTCCCCGACACCGCCCTCTTGTTTCTTTGTTCAAGTTCTTGCAAGGCTTCTTGAACTTCATGAAGAAGTTGAAAGTCCAACGCTTCCCGTTTGTTTTTGTCAAAAGTAGATTGGATCTTTTGACGTTCTTCTTCTTCATGATGCAAAGTTTGTCTGTGAACTCTCTCTTCTTGTTGGTCTCTCAATGCAGACATTCATATTGGTTCCAAACCCAGTTTAAAGTTTGGCTTTGTATTCTTCCACTTATGAGTTTTGTATCCCTAGCAACGGTGCCAAAATCATGTGACAACCCAAAAAATATCACTTTTGCGGTAATCAGGTAAGTAAAGTTCATTCTCATAGAGATACTAGTAAAAAATGTCCAAATACAAAGCAAAGTAACCAAATTAGTTCTTCTTGGGTTCTTCTTTAATCTCAGGTAGAAACCACGTCCAAAAGAGAGTAACAAGCACTAACTTGTAGTCCCATCACAAATCAACACTCACTAATCACAACTCCATCAAATATTGTCCAAACAATTCTTGATTGTGATGATTCAAATTCTCCTAAAGATGACACTTCATTGCAAAACAACTTTGCCTCAAAATTGTGTTCCACCCGGCCACTAAAGACACAACTTCTTGGATCAAAATTGCTTCACATCAACACTGTGCTACACTCACAAGTGCAGAATACTACCAACACTACAATTCCTCTCAGATTTGTCAAGGAATTGCTCCAACTGCACTTCACTCAAGATCAAACACATAGAATGAAGATCAAGGCTGTGAAATCCAACATCCAACAAACACATTGACTTGCACTTCAGAATTGTCCACACACTCACAAACACAAATGCAGTGTTGATACTCGGAATTAAGCTCAAGCGATGAGCACTAAAATCAGCACTTTACTTTATCTATCTTCAGAAATCATGAATACTAAACAACATAAGACTGCAAATGCCCCCTTTAAATAGCAGAGCAATCAATAATTACTAACAACTATACCATTCTAAAACAACTCTACAAACCTACAGATCTGAAATGCCAATGCACGTTTCATATCTACCTCTTCAAATCTCAATCTGTTTCTACTCCGATCTGATGTCAACTTCAACTTCAGCTTCTTAATCCAATGATTTTCCTATCACTTCTCCTTCCTTGGGTTTATCTAATTCTACTATTTCATTTTCTATCTCTACCCCTTGTTCACTCTGAACTATAATTGCACTCATGGGTAATTTATCTAACTCTTTATCTTCTGACCCATTCTTCTCTAATGTCTCACATGACAACTCCAAAGATACTTGCACTCCTATTTCTACTATTTTATACTTCTTATCTTCTTGCAAACTACTCCTAAGTCTCTCTAATTGTGAGTTCACTAAATCTAATCTGAGACTTACATTGTCTCCTACCTCCAACATCTTTCTATCTACTCTTTCCCTTAGACGAATTAGAAGAGTGTTCATATCTACATCTTTTGCTCTCCTCTTCCAAGTTTTCTGCACCAGCAATTTCAATTTGTGCAGTCTTGCTTCCTCTAACCTTCCTTCAAACTCCGTGCTCAGCATGGCTTGCAATCTTCCAACAACTCCTCCTACTGATTTTGATGCATACCCTGAGATTGTTTTGCCTTCAACTCGTTTTCATACTCAGCAGCAAGCATCTTCTTCTCCTCCGCATATTGAGAACTTTATAACTCAGCACTTCTTACCAAGTCTCTCAACCTTTCTTCCTCTTGGTGTCAGATCAACAACTCTCTCTGCCATGCTTGATCCTTTCCTGCTGCATTCTTTTCTAGGCTCTCTAACTCCTACTCCATCACAACTACCATCACTTTCACATGAATACTCTCGATGCGAGCTTCATTGAACTCCTCTTTCATCTTCGTCAACAATGTTATCTGCTCCTTTAACTCTTCGGCTTGACAATGCATCTCTTTTCCCCTCTTCTCAAAACTCTCTTGCAAATTCTCTAACATCTTCTTCTTCAAGACTACATCCACCCAAAGCTCCTCAACTTCTTCTTCTCTTTGGGTTACACTTTCCCACAATCCCTTCACTTTGTCTAGCAAATACTTCAGCACCTGCAACTTATTCTTCACCTTCATAAGATCTTGCGGGACTACCTTCTGCTGCACCTTCAACAGCTCCAACAATGGAGTCACAATCTACATTAAATATTGTACTCCTCAAAATTTCTCTTTGTTGTCGGCTCCATCTTTGTACTTGGTTTCTTCCACCGGTGCCTTCTCCCAAAGTCTTGATCCTTGTACTTCTAGCAATACTGCTTCCAAGCTTCCTTCTTCCTTACCGGCTGAACTTGGTCCTACAAGGTGTTCCTTTATTGATTTCTTGTCTTTGCCTTCCTTGCGGTCTTCCTTCTATGGCTCTGCATCTATCTCCTCCATGACCAGCTCCAAACAAGAATTATCTCTTCCCTCCATATGATCAATTGCCACATGAAATGCTTCATCTTCTTCACCTTCAACCGATTGCTGAACTTCCTCTTCACCATCACTCTCACTTCCGGATTCCCCACTTTTTAGTGTGAACTTTGCTTCTTCTGAGTCTTCTCTTTTGGAATCTGTCTCTCCTTCCGACTCTATTTCTGAAGTCTCCTCCTTTACCACCTTCTTACCTTGTAGAGTAAGTCTTTGGGTCTTCCATTGTGTTTGAGGCAACACTACCTCTTTGGTTTTAGTCCACTTCTTTTGTCTTTGGACTTCTTCCCTTTGTCCTCTCTATCTGTCCCGTTTTGGTAAAGTAATCATTGCTGGCCCGCAAGTGTGACATGTAATGCTGCTCATCTTCATCCAGTTCTTGTCATAGATCACGATGGAAATTTGACACCATGTGATGCCTCTCCTCTGCTGTCAACAAATTCAATCAAAAGTAGAAGTATGCTACAAATGGTGCAAAGTAATGTGAAGGTGAATCAGTTTTCCAATTGAGAATTATCTACCTCGTTTGCTAGTGGAAGCACTTTGCCTAGTTCACCTTCACTCTTGCAAACAACTAATGGAAGAAGTTGCCTGCTGCATGTTCACATATGTGGTTTGTTTGGTTTGAACATGGCCATTATCACTCCTACAATACTTTGTTTAATTGGGTCCCAATAGGACTACACTTTGTAACCATTGGTAGTACGCCGTGCAAAGAACAAATTTTGGATTTCCATAGTCTCCTCTACAGCATCACACTTTTGATAGAAGGTGATCCCAATTGCCTCTCTTGCTTCCTTCCCCAATACTAACCTCCAATCCGACTCAGTCCATCAAGCCGGATTTTCTCTCTTCCCCTTGACTTCAAGGCCTTCCTCACAATTACTAGCAATTATCTCTGCCATGACCCTTGGGAAACTGAATTCTAGTTCCATGCTAAAAATGTAATCCAAAGTCTATTCAAGACCTCCATCCTTGCTATGACATTTAACCTCCAAATTGCAAAACTCCTCACTACGAGTGCATTCTTAGCCTTCTTTGCCATGATTTGCTCTCTAGTTCTTTGGCATTAAAAAACTATCCCCTATCCTGGACATGACACTCTAACCCCCTCTGGACTTCAGAAAATGTCACTCTCAATTGGCTTGATGATGCGCATTATTGCGGGACAACTACTTAGAGGAACATGATACCTATTTGACATATTCAATCTCCCCCGGTGCAATCACAATTTTATATTACCTCAAAGTGTTGTCATTCTTCAATCAATTTCAAAATTGACTCCCACTTCTTATATGTGTTGGTTTTCTATCATTGTCAAGGCCTTCTTCTCCTGCCTTTGCCATTTCTTGAAGTGTACTTTCTTACCACATAGAAAGGTTGTTACACCATCTTTGTATCGGCCTTCACTTCCCGGTCCAAAGATGACCTTCTTTGGACTTGCCTCTTCATAACCCCATCCAAGTTCCTCCAGTTCCCAACCCCAAGTCGACTTCTTTGGGTTTACTCTGAAGACACACCCGTCTATTCTTTCCTTTGTAATTTGGCTTTCTTACTAACTTCTTCTTCATAACTTTAACAAAAGAAAACAAAACAAAAAAGGTGAGTACCACATGGAGCTAACTATTCCCTCCTAGCCAAGGGAATATCTTCAGACTTCTTATGTAGTGAGAATATGTCCTATATTTGTCCTTTATTATGAGAAACAATCTAGCATGAGGATCTGCTATGGAAATTGGCAAGTGGATCACTTTCAAATCCACTTATATTTCCTCCACCATTTCTAGCACTTCGACAAGCTCCTTGTCACTTGGCAGATAGAACTTATGGGTAACAATGTTCCAAATCCCACCCATCTTCATGTTCTTCTCCTTGTCTTAGAGTCCATATTGCTAAAATAATACTAGTGGCCCGATTGTATGTAGATTGAGGCCATTTCTTCTCTTTTGTGCAGAATTTGTTAAATTCTTTTGTTGGTACTTCCATAGACCCTATAATGAATTTGCATAGTTGTCTAATTCTTTGAAATTTGGTCAAAGATGTTCTCCAATTCATACACTCACAAAACTCCATTAACTCAATGATTCTTTACATCTTGCCAAGACTCACGAATGATTGAGATGATGGTCTTTTGATCCATTTGGTCTAGCTTATCTAAGATTGCCCTTGCAATTAGTCCAGCTATAAACTATGCTCTTCTCACATAAAATCTTTGACTTCTTGCTTGCCTTTCATTTTCCTCAAGCAAATCAACATAGTGAATTGGTAGATTGCTTCTTGACCACCCAAATACTCAATGATCTACTCTCTCTAGATGTTATATTTGCAAACTAAAAATTTTAAGGAATTCTATGATGGTTTTATAGGGGTTAGCTCACCTCTTATGAATGTTGTATTGTGAGCCGACCTGTCTTCACTCAGGATCAACCTTTGAGGGCCATTATGGTAATGCACAATGGACTAAGAAGGCAAGGAAACTTAACTCCATCATACTCTTCCAAGGCTAACATTCCAAGCCTCAAGACATTGCTCACTAGAGAACTCAATGAGAGAGAGATAGTTGCAAATGAAAGGAACCCCTTATTTATATACTTGTAAAATAGTTACAGACCAAAGTTACTAATTACTAGAGTAACTCAAGTTAAGAGGCTGAAAGTCAAATAAATTTAAAAAGCTAAAGGAATATCCATACTCCTGTGGTGACATTTTACCCTTGAATGTGAAATGGTGCATCTATTAATTGCACCAAGATATGGAAGGTTCCCATTTCCGTGAATATGTCCTCCAAGACTATTGGTCTAGGAAGGACTATCCCACAATAGGAAGGAGCACATAGACAATCCTATAGTTATATAAAAAGTCCTTTGAATCTTGGAGGAAGATCTTACCACATGGGTGTCCATGTATCATCTTCTGCCATGATGAAGAAGTACTAGGTTTCTTATTGTATCGTTTCTTCTTTGTCCCTCAATGGGATGTAGTGTGGGTTATATAGTCTGCACTTTGTGCGACTAGTATGGGATTCCAAGAGTTCTCCATCCAATTTTTCCAATTGGACTGACTTGTTGAACACTTCCCATTCTCCATTTTTCAACAAATTTGTAGAGAATTAGCCAACCAAATCATTCAATTTTAATATCAATTCCCATTTGTAAAGTAGGACCTCCTTGCTTTTGAGGTCAAAGTAAGATTTCCACTTAGCTTGAGTGGTGTACTACATGAAGTGTGCTTGCAAATGTTTTTGGTCAGATTATGCAACATAAAAACACTTTCTTCTATTGTTGTCTTCTCCTCAAGAGATTGAGATGTTCACATTGAATTGCATGTAATCAATCTAAGTGATGGTATTAAAAAATCTACTGGAAAAATCACCTCTTGCACATAGGCAAGTTGGAATGGTGTGGTACCCACATTTTTTGTTTTTTTTTGAAATGGAGAAGAAGAAGTGTATAGAGAAGTCGGATTGCGCCTGTATGGCCGAAGAAGGTGAAGAAAAGAGTATTTGGGATGAAACCCGAGGTAACATGGCTTCGGGTCATAAGACGAAGTACTCGGACTTGCCCTGTTAGCATACAACCCAAACTAAGAAGTCTTCGTATTGGGGGGAGCTCAACCCGAGGCAAAGACAGTGTAACAACTTTTCTTTGGGGTGAGAAATTCAAGAAGGGACCGTTCAAAAACCGGCGGTCATACGCGTGAAGTACACTTGATAGTGATAGGCGCATGCAAGAGGTGTGATTTCTCAGTAGAAACTCAAATTGAAGAGAGACAAAGAAGGCGCAACTCTATAAAAATCGGGCTAACAACAAAGCAATGTCGAGCAATTTTCCTTCGCCATTGAGGAGTCATCCTGCAGGAGATCGTAGGAAGGGAAGTAGAGTTGAAGACGCGCTAGTGTGTAGAGGAGAATTTGAGAGAGTTAACCCAAGAGACAGTGAGGAAGCAGGAAAGATGGGAGGAGGAAAGAAGAACTCCGAATTCACAGTGAGAAATCATGCAATTTGGAGGTTAAATGTGATTGCAAGAATTGAAGTTTTGAGCCGACTTCGGATCACATTCTTGGCGTGGAATTGGAACGTAAGTTTTCCAGGATTCATGACCAAGATAATCAAGAGTAAGTGTCTGGATGGCCCCGAGGAAAAGGGGAAGAGAGGAAATCTGGCTTGCTGGACAGAGTCGGATTGGAGATTGGTGCTCGAAAGAGAGGCAGGCACGGAGCAGGGTGCCATGTTCTTGGGAAGGGAGAGGTAGCCAAAGAAACCCAAGAAGTGAGGGATGCCTTCTCTTCGAAGAGGACAAAGAATGGGTATAAGGTCAAGAGTTACAAAGATCCGGTGAAGAGAGGGATCGTGAGTGCTCTCATGGCAATCCTGAAGCCGGAGAGAACGACTTATGTGATGAAACACCAAGCGGTGTTCTTCCATAAGATGTTTGGAGGAGAACCTATCAATTGAGCGAGGTGCTTCCATGGAAGAACGAGGCAGATGGTGTGGAATAAGTCACCTCCACACTACATCATGCCATTTGTAGCACATTTCTACCTCAGGTTGAATTTGCTCAATGCGGCAGAGCGTAGCAGAATGGTGTCTCACTTTCATCTCGACTTGAGAAGAGAAGTTGATGCGGAGGAGCAACAATATATTCTTCAAATCCAAAGCACTGATGAGTACTACGTGTAGATGGGGAAGAGTGCGGAGGTAGAAGTAAGTACTCCAAAGTCGAAGAAGTAGATTTGACAAGGAGAAGGCAAAGACATAGAGAAGACGAGACCTTGGAAGACCAGGAGAGGAAACTCAAGGAAATGTATGGTGGTGATTGCATCATCAAAAGAAGACTTGGAAGCCAAAGTCGAGTGCAAGTCCGAAGACTCGGAACATGAGGAGGAACCTATGCTTACGCTACAAAGTGGGGATACGAGTAGTGATAGCAATGAAGGTGGGGAGATGACGTCAGTACCTGTAGCAGAAGAAGAAGAAGTTTGGGTGGAGCTCAAGGAAGAGAATAATGCAAAGTTGGAGGATGAGGTACCTGAGCCGGAGGAGAAGAAGATTACGATTCAAAGGGGAGTTTGGTCGAGATACAAGGCAAAGTGTGAGGCGGGTCCGAGCAAGGCAAGGGAAGAGGAGAATGCTAGTTTGGGAAGTGAAGCGTCTATTCTGATACAACGACTACAGAGAAGAAGGCGAGCATCAGGAGAAGATGAGGTGAAGAAGGAGATCACTCCGCAGGTTGAAGTAGTTGTGAGTGAGGAGTGGAGTACCTGCGAGAAATTGTGTGCCCGTTGTTAGTGAAGCTAGAGCACAAGAAGAAAGAGATGCAATCAAAGTGTCCAGAGGTGAAGACTATGTTGTAGGTATTAGCAAGACTGGAAGAAGACAACTCAGAGTTGAAGAGGAGTATAATCCAAGGCAAGGAGGAAAGGGAAGTACTGCAAGGGGATGCAGTAGTGCAGTGTCACGTAATTGAGAACTTGAAGAGAGATGAGAGGTATCGAGAGGAACTTGTGAAGAAGAGTGACATAGCAAGGGAGAGTCAAGTAGTTGAGTACAAAATCTTGAAGCAACAGTTTTTTGATTCAAGACTAGAAATTATCCATGCTATGGTGAGGGTAGCAAAGAAGGAACAAGAGCTCGATAGAGTGATGGAGAGTGTAGAAGAGAAGAAGCAACTATGGCAACGGGAGTTGACAGTGAGATATAGGGAAGAAGAGAGATTATGAGAGTTACTTCGTAATCAGGAGGAGAAGATTGTGCAGAAGGAGAAGGAGAAGGGAAGGAAACTATGAAAGCCAAGTTCAAGGCAGAGTTGGCAATTTACAGGGAAGATTGGCTTGCAGATTGGGAGTCTGAAAGGAAGATGAGATTGGAGCCATTGAAGGAGATCGTAATCAAGATGAATGCGATGCTGAGTACAGAGGCTAGTGTTTGTATTGAAAAGACGAGGCTGCACGAGTTGAAGTTGTTGGTGTAGGAGACGAGGAGGAGACATGCAAAGGATACAGACTTGAATGCTCTATTAATTAGTCTCAGAACTCGGGTAGATAGGAATATATTGGAAGTCAAAGATAATATCACGATTAGATTAGATCTAGTGAAGTTAGAGATAGATAAACTTCGGGAAGATGTTAGGGCAAAACCTAAAGTAGATGAAGTAGGAGTGCAGATGTCTTTGGAATTACCATTGGAGACATTAGAGAAGAGTGAGTCAGAAGGAGGGTTAGATAGATTACCCACTAGTGAAATGTCAGATCAAGAAAGAGAATTATTAGATTTGGTAGAAGATGTAGGAGTTGTGAAACCCAAGGACAGAGTAGTAGGAAGTGAAGTTACTTCGGGTTTGAAAGCCAAGGAAGAAGTAAACATCGGATCGGATTAGTAACCAATTTGAGATTTAAATAGGCAGATATGAAGAGGTGCATCGTCATTTCAGATCTGCAAGTTTGTAGAGTCATAAGGAAGAGGTACATTAGGAAGATAATTTTCAATTGCTTCACTACTTAAGAGTGGCATTTGCAGTATTATGTTGTTCATTGCTCATTATTTCTAAGAATAGATAAAGCAAAGTGCTATGAAGTAGTGCTCGTCGCTTGAGCTTGATTCCGAGTATCAACTTTGTATTTGTGTTTGTGAGTGTGTGGAGAAATTCAAAGTGCAAGTCAATGTGATTGTTGGATGTTGGATTTGCAGCCTTGATCTTCATTCTGTGTGTTTGATCTTGAGTGAAGTGCAATTGGAGCAATGCCTTGATAGATCTGAGAGGAATTGTAGTGTTGGTAGTATTCTGCATTTGTGAGTGTAGTGCAAAGTTGATGTGAAGCAATTTTGATCGAGGAAGTTGTGCCTTCAATGGAAGGGTGGAACACAATTCTGAGGCAAAGTCATTTTGCAGTGAAGTGCCATTTTCGGGAGAGCCTGAATCATCACAATCAAGATTGTTTGGAAAGAATTGATGGAGTTGTGATTAAGGAGTGTGAATTCGTGACAAGATTGAGAATCAGTGTTTGTTACTCTCTTCTGGGTGTGGTTTCTACTTGAGAGATTAAAGACGCAACCAAGAAGAACTACATTGTTACTATTTGACTTTGTATTTAGACATTTCTGACTCGTATCTCTACGGGAATAAACTTTACTTACTTGATTACCGCAAAGTGATATTTGCCGGGTTGTCACAAATGGGATGTATCCCATAGTGAGTTTCACTATGGTGCAGTAAGCCTAAGGAGCATCTAGGAGCTTCTCATCCCAATTTGTGGGGTTAGATTGCCATTTTCTTCAAGAGTGTTAAGGAGAATTCCATTGATATTGTTCCACTTGATTAGTAGATTGCAGGTGGTGTGGAGTAGATTGGTGGTGCTAGATCCTATAAGTGGTAGTTAAATCCTTCTTGTCCTTTGTTAATAAATTGTGATCCATTGTCCATTACAATAGATAAGGGAACACCAAACATGGAAATAATATTTTCCTACAAAAATTGGATAGTGATCACAATAGAATCTTTTTATGAAGGATTCAGCTTCTGCCTACTTTGTTACATAGTCCACAACTACACAATGTAGCCATACCTACTCCATCAATCTATGGGATAAACAGGTCCCACAAAATTGAGTCCCCATGTCTAGAATGGTTGAGCTACTAGTACAAGATAGAAATACATCCGATATCATGACAAGAATTTGCCAATTCTTTGACAAGCATCACACATGTAGGCATATCAATTGGCATCTACCAAAATAGAAGGCCACCAATATCTTGCAAGGTAGCCCTTGTGTGCAGTAGGCCTGCTAGAGAAGTGCTCTCCTAATTCATTTGAATGGCATGCTTTTAACATAATGTGAACCTACTCCAGGTTGATGCAACACCAGAGTACTTTGTCCACCTCCATTAGGTAGAGATCTGCTTGCAAAAAAGTAAAGGGAAGTGCTGACATATGAAAAAATTTGTGTTTGGCCCATGGTAAGTCAAAAGGCATGTTTTCCATAGAGATTCATTGATTTCTAGGCTGATTGTGTAGCCATACTTTCCTATACATAGAAATGATGAAATTCTATGGGACTTATGCTAAGGGTAAAACTGTTGGATGTCCAAGAATATGAGACAAAATTTTTGCATTATCTTGAGACTTTCCCAAACATATTCCCATCATAAAAGAAGACTCTTGTAGGAGTAGCATTTAATGGGCCAATCTTCTCACATGTTAAGGTTTAAGATCATATATTTGAGGGCTTCAGGATCTACATAGAACAATAAATTGTTGTTCATAAGGTAGTGTCAAAATTATTGAATGGCAAAGACCATTGCCAAACATTCCTGTTTGGTTGTTGAGTAGTTTCTTTTGGCTGAGCTGAGTTGCGAGCTAGTGTATTAGATCAATTGTTCCCATTTTTCCTCATTGTACTTTGCTAGGACAAAATTCATAGCTATGTTAGAGGTATCTAAAAAAACATTAAAACTCTACTACCGATTTGGAGCTACCAAAATTGGAATAATTGACAATTTTGATTTAAGCTTTCAGCTGCATTGGTGCATTTGTTGGTCCACACAAAGTCAATTGTGGTGTGCAAGAGGCCATTAGTGTAGAGATGATCATACATACATATAAACATATTGCTTGTAGTATCCCGTACAGCCTAAGAAACTTCTTGCAATCCTCCCAATTGGTAACTCTAAGTCCTCTACAATTTTGCACAAACAAGATCTACTCTTGAAAGTCTTACTAGAAAATTTTACCAATTTCATGTCAATTTAATGAGTTTAGTCTCTCTTCCCCTAATTTTTTCTCCAAGTGAGTTCTCATAGTCTCCTTCTATCTAATATTCAATTGAACATGGAACATTATCTTTCCTTGTAGAGAGATTCTAACAATGGAATAAGAATGTGAGTTTGCTTGATATCACTCAAGATGAACCTCTAATGGATATTAAGGTAGTGCGCCATAGACAAAGAAGGCAAGGAATCCCAACTCCATCACATTACTCCAAGGCTAAAACTCCAAGGCACCTCCAAGACTCAAGCCATTGCTCACTAAAGAACTCAATGAGAAAGAGATAGTTCCAATCAAAGGATGATGAGTACCTCCTCACCATATGTTACACATTGCAATTACTTATTGCCTGAGCAAGCCAAGTTACTAGGCAAAAACTCCTTTAGGGTCAAAAGTCTAAAGGAATATTCAAACTCATGGGAATAATCCCCTTAGTATGTGGTCCTATCTTGACCCAACAATTAATTCAAGGATTCCTTTACATTGGCTATTCTTGGACTATAGAAAAATCCAAACCAAAAAGGTTTGGGGACCCAAGAGTTCTCAACTCTCTCTTCAAAGCCAAAAATTTAAGAATGATACCAAGTCAATACATTAGAATCCAAAATAGTGGTGCTCACTCTTTACTTTTCCCTAAAGTAGACTCACCTCTATCTTGGCTATGACTAACTCTAGCTAATCATGACTAATATAGAAGCTTGCTTAAACTTTATATAAACTATATCTTCAATAAATAACAAAGCCAAACTAAATATCCTAAAAAACCATACATGCATCAATGGGTGTTACATGTTGTGTTAGTGGTGTTAACAAAGATATCACAAGCTAGCTCCAAATGAGGTGGTGCAAAAATTAGGGAGGTGGCCAATTTCTATTCAAGGTCTCAATGTTTCTATGCATTTTCTAGTCCACAGTAACTCCATTATGGGGTTGTATGTTAATGAGGGTCAAAGCAATCTCAGCATTCATGTAGACATACCATTGGTAATATCCTATATAGCCTAAGAAGTGCCTGAGTTTGCATACTGTCTTGAGTATGGGCAACTATTGAATGATCTGGATTTTCTTTAGGTTGACCATGATGTCCTTTTCATGGGCAAGGTGGCCAAGGAGAGGTCCACATGAGACAAAAAGTAAAAATTTCTAGAGGTTTAGTGAAATCTTGACTTGCTTGGAACTATGCAAAATGGCACGTAGTACTTGGATGCACATAGTTCCCATCCTATGGGAACTATTTTCACACATTTCATCAAGGTACAACTCCATGTCTTTTCTCACATTGCTAAAGGAGTTCATCATACATCACTGAAATGTTGTGGGAGCATTCTATAATCCAAAAGGCATGATATGGTATGCATAAGTGCTCCACTTTGTGACAAAAGTGGTTCTGTATTGATCCTCCATGGCAATGGCAATTTGATTGTAAACAAAATAGCCATCCATGAATGAGAAGTATTGGCTACGGGCCACCTTATCCAACAACATGTTGGTGAATGGGATTGAGAATAGGTCCGATATGGTTTAAGAATTCAATTTGCAGAAGTCAACACAAATTCAAACCTTTCCCATATCCATCTCAGCTATCATTAATATTGGAGATGCTCACTTTGCCTCGCCTATGGGATAAATGAACCCCCACTTGAGTAGTTTGTCTAACTCTTCTCATACCTTTTGAGAGTAGATAAGGTTCAATTTTTTATGGTTAGGACAACATCTAAATGTAGCAATATATGATGATGACATGTTTGTGGGTCCTGTGAGCCAGCATGTCTCTCACTCAGGATGAACCTCTGATGGCTATTATGGTAGCACACCATGGACTAAGAAGGCAAGGAACCCCAACTCCATCATACTCCTCCAAGGCTAACACTCCAAGACTCAAGACATTGCTCACTAGAGAACTCAATGAGAGAGAGATAGTTGCAAATGAAAGGATGATGAGTACCTCCTCACCCCTTGTTTATATACTTGTGAAATAGTTACGTACCAAAGTTAATAATTACCGTAGTAACTCAAGTTACTAGACTAAAAGTCAAGTAAAGTCAAAAAGTAGAAAGGAATATCCATTCACATGGGCATATTCCCCTAAGCATGTGGTCTTATCTTGACCCAACCACTAAGTCAAGGATTCCTTCACATGGGCTATCCTTGGACTATAAAAGAATCCAAAACAAAAAGGCTTGCGGGCCCAAGAGTTCTCAACTCTTTCCTCAAAGCCAAACACCTAGGAATAATACCAAGTCAACACACTAAAATCCAAAATAGTGGTGCTCATCTTTTCTACTTCCTCTACAGTAAGGTCCCCTCTATCTTAGGTATGACTAACTTTAGCTAACCATGACTAATATAGAACCATCCTTTATCTCTATATAAATATTATCTCTTAAGTACTTGTAATACCAAGCTAAATATCACAATACCACACACATGCACAAATGGGTGTTGCATTTACCCCCGGACTAAGTTTTCAATTTGTCCTCAAAGTGAAGGTCTCTCTACCTTCTATGGTACATCTTCAACTTATCATGGTTAATCCTATCAAAGTGTCTTCCTCCCAACTCCTTGAGATCATAGGTGTAATTTCCCCACACCTTCTCCACTATGAAAGGTCTAAAGTACTTAGGCAAAAACTTCTTTTGCACTCTCTTGAATCAAATGGAATCAAACAACATTACCCAATCACCTTCTTTGAAAGTCTCCACCTTCTTCTTGCCTTGCCTCTTGTCATAGCTCTCCTTTCATTTCCTTTGGGCTTGCTCCACTTGAACCATAGCAACTGCTCTTGCCTCTTCCAAATCCATGAGTTGATCCTTCCTTGACTTCTCTGCATCACCTCCTTGTGCTTTCTTCAATCTCTTATGAATGCTTTGGAAGGTAGGAACATCAAAGTGAATAGGTAAGGTAGACTCAACACCATACACCAATTGAAATGGAGAATATCCGGTGGAAGTCTTCATGGTTGTCCTATACTCCCACAAAATTGCATGAATCCTTTTGTCCTAATGATGTTTAGCCCCCTCCATTTCTGCATCTTTGGCCAACATCATGCACAATGTTTGATTGGTTCTCTCTGCCAAGCCAATGGAATTTGGCTTATAGGATATAGTTACTCTATGTGTGATAGAGAAATGTCGTAGCATGGTTGTAGTAATGCTTCCTGTAAACTCTCCTCCTCTATCAGAAACCAACTCCAAAGGGCATCCAAACCTAGTGATAATGCGTTCATAAAGAAATCTACCCACTTCATCTTCATTCTTGTCCCTCAATGGTCTAGCCTCAACCCACTTGGTAAGGTAATCAATAACTACCACAATGTACCAATTGTTCCTCGGGGTTCTATTGAGAGGACCTACAAAATCAATTCCCCACTTCTCAAAAGGTCCTAGCAATGGAATTGATCTAAGTGGTGGAGTGGATGTAGACTTTCTAGCAAAAGCTTGACAAACATGATAAGTTTTGCAATAATCAAGATAATCCTTGAAAATCCCTCTCCAATGGTAACCTGCATCTAGAATCTTGAAAGCAGTCACCTTTCTTGCAAAGTGTCCTCCACATACTAAACCTTCATGAAAATCCTTTATGAGTAGGATAGACTCTTCCTTACCCGCTGCTCTTCAAAGTAGACCATCTGCTCCTTGGTGAAAAAGAATATCCTCCACCATTGTGTAAGGTCTAGATCTTGCTACAAGGGCCTTCTTCTCCCTAACATGCATCCCTTCTGGATAGTTACCTCTTGTCACAAAATCCACAATCTCCTTGTACTCCATTGGAACCTCTTGAGTGACTGAGATTGTCATGAGCTCCTCATCCGGGAAGGAATCATCTACTGGCTCATCTCCATCATGATCATAGGCTCTAGATAACAAATCAGCATTTGCATGTTTCTTTCCTGGCCTATCCTCAATGGTGTAGTCATACTCAGACAAGAGTATCATCCACCTTGCTAGTCTCCCTTCAACATTAGGCTCGTTGAAGATGTACTTCAAAGCCTTGTGATCCGTGACAATTGTGGCTTTCCCTCCAATCAAGTAGTGTCTAAACTTCTTGAGACCAAAGATCACTGCCAACCCTTCCGTCTTCGTGACAGAGTAGTTCTTCTCTGCTGAAACCATCTGCCTACTAGCATAAGCTATTGGATGATCATGCCCATCTTGGTCTAATTGACTAAGAGTGCATCCTATAGCTACATTAGAAGCATCAGTGTAGAGGATGAAAGGCTTACTCCAATCAGGTTTAGCAAGAATTAGAGCTACAACAAGGGATTGCTTGAGCTCCTCAAAAGCTTTGAGAGCCTCCTTGTCCTCCAAAATCACCATGTAATCTACACCCTTCTTCATGTAGATGGTCAATGCATAAGCCTTGTTGGAAAATGAGAAGATGAACCTCCTATAGTATCCAACCATCCCCAAGAATTGGTGTAACTTTGTCAAGCTTGAAGGGAATGGAAGGTCTGAGATTTTCCTCACCTTCTCAGGATCAATTGCTATTCCATCCTTGGAGATGATGTGCCCCAAAAGTAGACCTTCTTCACATCCAAAAATGCACTTCTCTGGGTTGAGTGATGCATTTGCCTCATCCAAGCATTGCAAGACTTTGATTAGGTGCTCAAAGTGCTCCTCCTTGCTCCCATAGACACAAAAGTCATCAATGAAGTCTCTCACAAATTTCCCAATGAAAGGTTCAAATACTTTGTTCATGAACCGTTGGAATGTGGCTGGAGCATTGCAAAGCCCAAAAGGCATGACCTTGAAAGCGTAAGTTCCCCAAGGTGTGGTGAATGTGGTGAGTTGTTGATGCTCTGGTGCAATCTTGATTTGGTTATATCCACTATAACCATCTCCAAAATTGTACCTCTCATGACCTGCAACCTCTTCCAAGATCTCATCAATGAATGGCAATGGGTTGTAGTCCTTCTTGGTAACAACATTGAGCTTCTTGTAATCCACACATACCGAAGCTTGCCATTCTTTTTCTTCACAATGACAATTGGAGACACCCATTCTGAATTCTCTACCTCAAAGATAAATCCAACCTCCTTGAGCTTATCAATCTCCTCCTTCACAACCAAAGATATTGGTGGGCTAATGCGACGTTGCTTTTGGCGGATTGGTCTTGCATGTGACTCCACCTCTATCTTGTGCTCCTCCAAGGTGACTTCCTTCAAATCCTTGTAACTAAAAGCAAACACATGGATGAACTTGCGGAAAATCTCCTCAAATCTCACCTTCTCCTCCTAAGTAACATTTGGGCCATACTTGAGGGTAGATAACCTTCTCGCTACCTCCTCAAGTGTCAATGGTGATTTGTCTAGGTCCTTCAAAACCTTTGGCTTAGGTGCAAAATCCATAGCACACAAAGGATACACATCTGAATCAGATTCAGATTCATCCTCCTCCATAGAAGTCTCCTCTTCCATGCTTGTGTCCACACTTGAAGCTCCTTTTTCAGAATCTGATTCCCAATAATCAGAAGATGGTGTATCTGAATGTGAAGTGTTGGTGGTGTTATTCATAGGAACAGTGACTCTTCGGTTTGATGGCCCAATCCTCAAGTACTCTTTGTGCCATTGATCAGTTGTGCGTGCTGCTCTCAACCATGGCCTCCCAATAAGTAAGTCATAGCTTGAATCCTTCAAGACTTGGAAAGTCATGAGATTTTGAACTCCCATAACTGAAACTACCACCTTATCCATCACCCCTACTGGTCAAACTTGTTGCTTGTTTGCCATGCTCACCATAAATGCTGAAGGTCTTGAGGGTATCATACCCAACTTCTTCATCAACCTTTCTGACATGACATTCACTGTTGATCCTCCATCAACCTCAATGCATCCTTGATGTTGTGACCATTCACTCTCACATCAATCTCGAAGGCATATTCACAAGCCTCCCATGGTGCTGGCTTGGCATCCACCACCCCCATTGATACTGGAGCTTTTGCCTTCTTCTTCTTCTTGCTCCTTGTAGAACTCAAACCACCTCTAAGCTCCTTTCTCAAGGTAGGGTTCAAAGCAATCAATTGGCCCATTGTGATGTTAGCCTTGTGACTACCAACATCCTCCAACACATTGTAGTTCAATTGTTGCTTCAAAATCAAGAAATCCTCCATCTCCAACTTCTTCCTTGGAGTCTTCGTTGTCGATGGTGTTGAGGTGCAAGTGCTCCTAGTAGACATGGGAGTATCCTTGCTTGGATTAAATCCTTGAGAAGAGTAAACATCCTTTGCAAAACGAGCTCTCTTCTTCTCTTGTGCCAAAAGCTCCAAATTAAGACTCTTGGAGTTTGGGCACTCTCCCTTCTCATACTTGCTTTGCACCACATCTATGGATGCTATCCCCTTACCTTTGTTTGGATTAGGAGCCTCTTAGGTTTCACTACCACCCTCTTTCCCTCTATTGGCTCCCTCATAACCCCTTCCTTCATGGTAAGTAGAATTTGGGCAATTCCTTTGGATATGGCCTCTTCCTCCACTACCAAAACAATTTCTATCATTGAAATTTTTGGCTGGTTGAACTCCTCTATATGGACAGTTTCCATAACTCCTAGGCCCTCTCCCTACATTCTGATCCACCTCTCTCTTCTCCCATAGTTGCACCACATTGATCTTGAGATCCGCATAGTTGTTTTGTGATGGTTTGAAGTGGATCCTTTGGTGGAGGTGCAAGAATTGGAGCAACTACTACTTGTGGTTCAACCCTTGTCACCAAAGTATCAGAAGTTCCACCATACTTGTAGCCTTGAGGAGGATGCACAACCTCCTTCACCACCAAATCATTCTCATCCCCTTCCAAACTCTCCTCCATACGAATTGCGATCTTGATAGCTTCAACCTTGGAAAAAGGTTTCTCATATCTCACCTTGCTTCTAATTTGTGGTCTCAACCCTCTCACAAAATTCTTGGTGAGCATGGCCCCTATGCCAATCATTGTAGTATCCATATCATCCCCACCCTTCCTCAACACTATGCAAAATCTGGACTCTAACTTTTCCACTCTTTCCACATAGACTCTCACTTTCTCTCCATCTCCTTACTTGAGAAATGTAACCTCACTCATCAATCCCTCATAACTCTCATCAAGAAGAAAGTTCTCAAATGAGTGTTGAAGTCAAAGTCTCCCAAGACTTCTCTTCCCCATCTCTCCTCTCTCTCTTTTGGTATTCTGACTCATACCATGTAAGTGCTGCATCCTCAAACAAATTTGGTAATAATGAGGCCCACTCATTCTTCCTCTTCTCATTGTTTCCTATGCAAGCTCTCTTGAAGTCTCTCACAAAGGCCTCCACATCTTCTCCATCCTTGCCAAAGAAAACCGGAAGTTTCCCCATCTTAACCTCTCACTATCTTTCTTTCTCTCAATTTTTTTCTCTTTTCTTTTCTCTCACTCTATTACTAATAGAGTATATATATAACTAACACCATCTGAGAATAATCCACTCTAGGGAACACAAAAGGTTCAGGTTGCTCCAAGATTTCTATAGCAACATCAAATCCTAGAGTGCATATTAATCTAACTCTCATGGATAGTTTATCCATAAGTTGAAAGATTATCTCCATCACTAATCTTGAGAACTAGCTGATGAAGGTGGTAGTATTTCTGTAGCTGTACTAAGACTCTCTCCAATATCCTTCACCAAAGTCTCCAAAAGTGTTTTTATTCCACTACACTCATGTCCTTTTGGAAGTTCTTCCACTCCACAAACCTCACACAACTCCTTGGTCTTAGATCTTCTCCCTCCCAATCTTGATGAAGAAGGTCCAACATGCAAACCCAAGTCAAGTAAGCCTCTCCTTTCCCTCAATCTCTTGCTCTCAAAGGTCAATGGACATGAACTTGCCTTATGTCCCTTCTTTCCACATAGAAAGCACTTAGACTCACTCTTTCCTCCAAGTGGTGTAGGTTTTTGGATCCTCTCAACACTCTCTTCAAATTCTATTGTAAACTCTCTTTTCCTCAAATCCACCCCTACAATCACCTCAAACCCTTGGGGAACCTTGTATAATCTCAATTTCCACTCTTGATGACCCTCCATGTTCCCAAGATGAATCTAAACACTCAAACATGCTTTTTGTTGATCTCAAACTCCTCATGCATGAGATCTCCACTCTGTAGAATTGACACTTCCTAACAATGTCAATCAAATCTCTCAACCAGTATGTCACAGTCCTCTAAAATTTTACACACTTAATCACAGCTCTAGGGCATCCCTCCTTGAAATATTTCAGATCTTTTCATTTAGCCATTTGGCCTAGAAAACTTTCTATTCAGCACACATATTTCAGATTTGGTCTCAAAACCACCCCCCTCACTTCAAAAACTCATAACTCCCTGCGCAAGAATGATCTCTCTCTTATTTTTTGTGGCAGCAGGTAGGATACAATGCACTGAATTTTCTTGGAAATTTTTAGTACAAATCACTAAAAATTGAAGAAATGATAGACTCTGTACAATTTTCCAGAGAGCATGTAGTTGCGGGAGCACTTTACCCTATCAACTTTCAAAAATTCTAGCCCAGTGCACATAGTAGCTCTCACAATAATTTCAAGTGTGCTAACTGTAAGATAACCCAAGCTATCATGTATAGAAATTTCAAGTCCATATCTCAAACTTGAGATTTTACCCAAAATCACCTTAATCCCCAAAATCTGCAATCCACCTCACACAATCTATCCATTTCCTCTCATGTGTACAAGATGTACAGAATCACCTCAAAGATATCAGAATGAACTACAAGGTATACAAATGGATCTTGGTTCTCTAACATAAGTTCAGCCCTCTCCTCTACTCTCCTAATGTTCTCTCCAAGTGAGCTCTCATAGCCTCCTTCTGCCTAATGTAGAATTGAACGCGGAACATTATCTTACCTTCTAGAGAGGTCCCGGCAATGGAACCAAAAATAGAAGCCGGCCTGTCTCTCACTCAGGATGAACCTCTGATGGCTATTATGATAGCGCATCATGGACTAAGAAGGCAAGGAACCCCAACTCCATCATACTCCTCCAAGGCTAACACTCAAGACTCAAGACATTGCTCACTAGAGAACTCAATGAGAGAGAGATAGTTGCAAATGAAAGGATGATGAGTACCTCCTCACCCCTTGTTTATATACTTGTGAAATAGTTACGTACCAAAGTTAATAATTACCATAGTAACTCAAGTTACTAGACTAAAAGTCAAGTAAAGTCAAAAAGTATAAAGGAATATCCATTCACATGGGCATATTCCCCTAAGCATGTGGTCTTATCTTGACCCAACCACTAAGTCAAGGATTCCTTCACATGGGCTATCCTTGGACTAAAGAAGAATCCAAAACAAAAAGGCTTGTGGGCCTAAGAGTTCTCAACTCTTTCCTCAAAGCCAAACACCTAGGAATAATACCAAGTCAACACACTAAAATCCAAAATAGTGGTGCTCATCTTTTCTACTTCCTCTAAAGTAAGGTCCCCTCTATCTTAGGTATGACTAACTTTAGCTAACCATGACTAATATAGAACCATCCTTTATCTCTATATAAATAATATCTCTTAAGTACTTGTAATACCAAGCTAAATATCACAATACCACACACATGCACAAATGGGTGTTACAGTCCATGCCCATGAATTTTATGTATTCCAAGGAAAAAAAGTCCTAGAATTCTTGGAAGAGGGCTTGGTGAGTAGGCTATTTCTCAATGCCGACATTGGGGCTAATGATGACATACTTGAGTGTTTCTTCAGTCCTAGAGATATCTAGATCTTGAAATTTGTCTACCACTTGCAAGTAGAGTGGGATGGTCTTAGGCAATTATTTGAGAGGTTCTACCATAAAATATTTTTGTAACTCATCCTCAAGTATGGTCTTATGGACTTCATGTTCTTTTTAAATCCACTTTGTGGGTTTTCCCATGGTGTTAACAACAATGGTGTGGGTTGGGAGACTTATCTTCTCATAAATAGCTAAAAGAACCACATTGGTCACCGTAGGCTTTGTTTCATTGTCTTAGGGGATAATAGTGTCTTTTTGAAGAGTCTCATCAAGATGAAGGTATTCCTTGTCTATTTCTTCATCTTGAGAATAGATATCATTTTTCATATAGTAGTAGTTGAGGTAGTTGAGGTAGTTGAGGTTTAGGAGTAGGAGGTAATTGAGGTTTCTTGAGTATATTCCTAGATGGAAGGTAGTGGGAACATTGTGTGGCAAAAGGCTATATTGTTTATACTAAGGGAAGTGTCCTTTGAGTTCCAGAAAACTTTTGTTGGGGCTGCGGAAGCATGCTTGCCAAGAACATTTTGCAGACTCACCAAAAGAATGGGGCTATTCTAGTCTGGTTTTCTAGCATAACCACTCATTTCTTCCTCTATTATGAAAAGAAAATTAGGGATGGTCCATGATTTCCTCATTGCTATCAACATGAGCAAGACTCCATGCATCCAAATTGAAATCCTTTTTGATGTGAGCTTGACATAGGCCCAATAGGGTATATAGCTAATACGGTGTGTTTTGATTCTTTTCCAAAGGCTAACTAGCCCATCCACCAAGAGGTTATGATATCTGCATCTACCAGCCAAGGAACTCCCAATAAAAGTGGAAATTGTTTTGGAGTAGGCATATCCATTATTAAGTAATCAACCAAAAAGGTCTGCTCTCCTATGAGTGTGAGAACCTTGGTTAACACTCCAAGAGGGCAATGTTGTTGTTCATTGGTCATACAAAGGAGGATGGGAGTCTTGCTCATTCATTTACCCTAGAGTATCCTTAACACCCTTGGTCATCATGTTTACTGAGGATCCAAAGTCAATGTGGCAGTTAGGAATAATGCTTCCTTGGATGGTTACATGGATATTCAGGCCATGGACCTTAGTGTACAACATGTGCTGACCATTGGAATTACCTCCACCAAAGCAGTATGTGGGATGCACATTTTGGAGGTAATGGAAAATCTAGAGGAATTGGTTTCTGTTGCTATGGGACAATGTTCTCTAAAAGGGTGCTCTTGAAGTGGACCATAGGCTATGTCATAAAATTTTGTAGCTTCCTTTGCTCCATTAGAGAGACTTTGCATAGTTGCTTTAGGGAGATGTTTGGCTTGATATCTGCCAAATTGGCAAGAATGTCATAGTTTGTATTATAGAAGTTTGTGGTAGCTTGACCAGAGTATCAAACCTAGGCATTACAGCTTTGCACATCTTTAGAGCGGGCTGTAGGACTCTATCATGCATTGTGTCTTCATTTGACCTTTTGAAAGAATACCTTTATGAGTTAGAGCTGCTACCCAAAGAGAAGGTGATTGTAGGATTGTATCATGAGGAAAACATTTGCTTCTATAACTTCACCTATGTCTTTGAGAAGAGCCTCTACCATAGTGGCTATGAGCCGGCCTGTTTCTCACTTAGGATGAACCTCTGATGGCTATTATAGTAGTGCACCATGGACTAAGAAGGCAAAGAACCCCAACTCCATCATACTCCTCTAAGGCTAACACTCCAATACTCTCAAGACATTGCTCACTAGAGAACTCAATGAGAAGGAGAGATAGTTGGAAATGAAAGGATGATGAATTCTTCCTCAACCCTTGTTTATATACTTGGGAAATAGTTACGCACCAAAGTTACTAATTGCAGGAGTAACTCAAGTTACTATGCTAAAAGTCAAGGAAAGTCAAAACTATAAAGGAATATCCATCCACGTGGGCATATTCCGCTAAGAATGTGATCTTAGCTTGATCCAACCACTAAGTCAAGGATTCCTTCACATGGGCTATCCTTGGACTATAAAAGAATCCAAAACAAAAAGGCTTGCGGGCCCAAGAGTTATCAACTCTTTCCTCAAAGCCAAACACTTAGGAATAATACCAAGTGAACACACTAGAATCCAAAATAGTGGTGCTCATCTTTTCCACTTCCTCTAAAGTAAGGCCCCCTCTATCTTAGCTATGACTAAATTTAGTTAATCATGACTAATGTAGAACCACCCTTTATCTCTATATAAATAATATCTCTCAAGTACTTGTAATACCAAGCTAAATATCACAATACCACACACATGCACAAATGGGTGTTACATTTACCCCCAAACTAAGTTTTCACTTTGTCCTCAAAGTGAAGGTCTCTCTACCTTCTATGATACATCTTCAACATATCATGATTAATCTTATCAAAGTGTCTTCCTCCCAACTCCTTGAGATCTAGGTGTAATTGCCCCAAACCTTCTCCACTATGAAAGGTCCAAAATACTTAGGCAAAAATTTCTTTTGGACTCTCTTGAATCAAATAGAATCAAACAACATTACCCAATCACCTTTTTTGAAAGGCTCCACCTTCTTCTTGCCTTTCCTCTTGTCATAGCTCTCCTTTTGTTTCCTTTGGGTTTGCTCCACTTGAACCATAGCAACTGCTCTTGCCTCTTCCAACTCCATGAGTTGTTCCTTCCTTGACTTCTATGCATCACCTCATTGTGCTTTCTTCAATCTCTTATGAATGCTTTGGAAGGTAGGAAGATCAAAGTGAATAGGTAGGGTAGACTCAATACCCTATACCAATTGTAATGGAGAATATCCAATAGAAGTCTTCATGGTTGTCCTATATTCCTAGAAAAAGCACGAATCCTCTTGTCCCAATGATGTTTAGCCCTCTCTATTTCTGCATCTTTGGCCAACATCATGCACAAGGTCTGATTGGTTCTCTCTGCCAAGCCATTGGAATTTAGCTTATAGGATGTAGTTACTTTATGTGTGATAGAGAAATATTGTAGCATGGCTGTAGTAATGCTTCATGTAAACTCTCCTCCTCTATTAGAAATCAACTCCAAAGGACATCCAACCCTAGTTATAATGTGTTCATAAAAAAATGTACCAACTTCATCTTCATTCTTGTCTAGCCTCAACCTACTTGGTAAGGTAATCAATAACTACCACAATGTACCAATTTTTCCTCGGGGTTCTATTGAGAGGGCCTAAAAAATCAATTCCCCACTTCTCAAAAGGTCCTAGCAATGGAATTGATCTAAGTGGTGGAGTGGATGTAGACTTTCTAGCAAAAGCTTGACAAACATGACAAGTTTTGCAATAATCAAGATAATCCTTGAAAATCCCTTTCCAATGCTAACCTGCATCTAGAATCTTGAAAGTAGTCACCTTTCCTGCAAAATGTCCTCCACACACTAAACCTTCATGAAACTCCTTTATGAGTAGGATAGACTCTTCCTTACCCACTGCTCTTTGAAGTAGACCATCTGCTCCTTGGTGAAAAAGAATATCCTCCACCATTGTGTAAGGTCTAGATCTTGCTGCAAGGGCCTCCTCTCCCTAGCATGCATCCCTTCTAGATAGTTACCTCTTGTCAAAAAATCCAAAATCTCTTTGTACTCCATTGGAACCTCTTGAGTGATTGAGATTGTCATGAGCTCCTCATCCAAGAAGGAATCATCCACTGGTTCATCTCCATCATGATCATAGGCCCTAGATAAGAAATCAGCATTTGCATGTTTCTTCCTTGGCCTATCCTCATGGTGTAGTCATACTTAGACAAGAGTATCGTCCACCTTGCTAGTCTCCCTTCCACATTAGGCTTGTTGAAGATGAAAGGCTTACTCCAATCAGGTTCAGCAAGAATTGGAGCTACAACAAGGGATTGCTTGAGCTTCTCAAAAGCTTTGAGAGCCTCCTTGTCTTCTAAAATCACCATGTAATCTACACCCTTCTTCATGTAGATGGTCAATGCATAAGCCTTGTTGGAAAATGAGAAGATGAACCTCCTATAGTACCCAACCATCCCCAAGAATTGGTGTAACTTTGTCAAGCTCAAATGGAATGGAAGGTCTGAGATTTTCCTCACCTTCTCAAGATCAATTGCTATTCCATTCTTGGAGATGATGTGCCCCAAAAGTAGACCTTGTTCACATCCAAAAATGCACTTCTCTGGGTTGAGTGATGCATTTGCCTCATCCAAGCATAGCAAGACCTTGATTAGGTGCTCAAAGTGATCCTCCTTGCTCCCATAGACACAAAAGTCATCAATGAATTCTCTCACAAATTTCCCAATGAAAGGTTAAAATACCTTGTTCATGAACCGTTGGAATGTGGCTGGAGCATTGCAAAGCCCAAAAGGCATGACCTTGAAAGCATAAGTTCCCCAAGGTGTGGTGAATGTGGTGAGTTGTTGATGCTCTGGTACAATCTTGATTTGGTTATATCTACTACAACCATCTCCAAAATTGTACCTCTCATGACCTGCAACCGCCTCCAAGATCTCATCAATGAATGGTAATGGGTAGTAGTCCTTCTTGGTAACAACATTGAGCTTCTTGTAATCCATACATACTCAAAGCTTGCCATTTTTTTCTTCATAATCACACTTGGAGACACCCATTCTGAATTCTCCACCTCAAAGATAAATCCAACCTCCTTGAGCTTATCAATCTCCTCCTTCACAACCAAAGATATTGGTGGGCTAATGCAACATTGCTTTTGGCAGATTGGTCTTGCATGTGACTCCACCTCTATTCTTGTGCACCTCTAAAGTGACTTCCTTCAAATCCTTGTAACTAAAAGCAAACACATGGATGAACTTGTAGAAAATCTCCTCAAATCTCACCTTCTCCTCCTTGGTAGCATTTGGGCCATACTTGAGGGTGGATAACCTCTTGTCTATCTCCTCGAGTATCAATGGTAATTTATCTGGGTCCTTCAAACCTCTAGCTTAGGTGCAAAATCCATAGCACACAAAGGATACACATCTAAATCTGATTCAGATTTATCCTCCTCCATGAAAGTCTCTTCCTCCATGCTTGTGTCTACACTTGAAGCTCCTTCTTTAGAATCTGATTCCCAATAATCAGAAGATGGTGTATCTGAATGTGAAGTGTTGGTGGTATAAGTTACAAGAATTGTGATTCTATGGGTTTGATGGCCCAATCCTCAAGTACCCTTTGTGCCATCAATCAGTTGTGTGTGCTACTCTCAACCATGGCCTCCCAAGAAGTAAGTCATGGTTTGAATCCTTCAAGACTTGGAAAGTCATGAGATTTTGAACTCCCATAACTGAAACTACCACTTTATCTATCATCCCTACTGGTCAAACTTGTTGCTTGTTTGCCATGCTCACCACAAATGTTGAAGGTCTTGAGGGTATCATACCCAAATTCTTCATCAACCTTTCTGACATGGCATTTGTGACAACCCGGCAAATATCACTTTTGCGGTAATCAAGTAAGTAAAGTTCGTTCTCGTAGAGATACTAGTCAAAATTGGTCAAATACAAAATCAAATAGAAACAAGTAGTTCTTCTTGGTTGCATCTTTAATCTCTTAGGTAGAAACCACACCCAAATGAGAGTAACAAGCACTAATTCATAGTCTTGTCACAACAATTTGTCACCCATAATCACAACTTCATCAAATCTTTCCAAACAATCTTGACTGTGATGATTAAGATTCTCATGAAAATGGCACTTCATTACAAAATGACTTCACCTCAGAATTGTGTTCCACCCTTCCACTGAAGGTACAACTTCTTTGATCAAAATTGCCTTACATCAACACTGCGCTGCACTCACAAATGCAAAATACTACCAACACTACAATTCCTCTCAAATCTGTCAAGGCATTGCTCAGATTGCAATTCATTCAAGATCAAACACATAGAATGAAGATCAAGGCTACAAAATCTAACATCCAACAAGCACACTACCTTGCAATTCAGAATTCTCCACACACTCACAAACACACACACATTGTTGATATTTGGAATCAAGCTCAAGCGACGAGCATTGAAATCAGCACTTTGCTTTATCTATTCTCAAAAATAATGAATATTGAACAACATATGATTGCGAATGCTCCCTTTAAATAGTAAAGCAATCAATAGTTATCTAACTAATGTACCATTTCCTAACAACTTTTCCTACCTATAGATCCAAAATGACAATGCGCATCTTCATATTTGCCTCTTCAAATCTCAAATCTGTTACTACTCCCCTCGGATGTCTACTTCTTCCTTGGCTCTTCCAATCCCAAAGTGACCTCCCATACTACTCTATCATCGGGTTTCACAACTATTAAATCCTTCACTATTTCTATTACTTCTTCAATCAGATCTGCAATTACAATAGTGGGTAATCTATCTAACTCCTTATCTTCTGACCCATCTTTCTCTAATATCTCCAATGGTAACTCCAAAGATATCTGTACTCCTCTCTCATCTACTTCGGGCTTCACTCTCACATCCTTCCAAAGTTTATCTATCTCTAATTTAACTAAATCTAATCTAATCGTGATATTGTCTTCCACTTCCAATATCTTTCTATCCACACGAGTTTTGAGGCTGATGAACAAAGCATTCAAATCTTTATCTTTCACATTTTGTCTCCTTGTCTCCTGCAACAACAACCTTAACTCATGTAATCTCATTTCTTCAATCCTCACATTGGCTTCTGTACTCAACATCACATTCATATTTATTACGATCTCCTTCAATGGTTCGAGCCTCATCCTTCTCTTCCATTCTCGATCCGCTTGCCAATCTTCCCTATACATTGCTAGTTCGACCTCAAATTCGGCTTTCACCATCTCCTCCTCCTTCTCCATTTGAACAATCTTCTCTTCCAGATTACAAAGTAACTCCCTTAACCTCTCTTCCTCTCTATATCTTACTGTCAACTCTCTTTGCCAAAGCTACTTCTTCTCTTCTACACTCTCCATCACTTTATCAAGCTCTTGCTCCTTCTTTACTACTCTTGCCATAGCATGGATGATTTCTAATCATGAATTAGCAAACTATTGTTTCAAGACTTCATACTCAGCTATCTATCTTTCTCTCACTATGACATTCAACTCTATTACTTGCTCTTTACTTCCCACGTCCTTCTTTAAATTCTCAATTACCTGGTTTTGTACTACTACATCTACTCGTAGGACTTCCTTCTGCTCCTTTCCTTGGGTTATGATCTTCTTCAACTCCAAGTTCTCTTCTTCTAACTTTGCCAACACCTGCAACACAATCTTTACCTCCAAACACTCCGACTGCATTTCTCTCTTGTTCTCCTCCAACTTGATTAATAGCGGGCATACAACCTCCATCAAATACTCTACTCCTTTGCTCTGATTTACCTCGACTTCTGGGCTTTTCTCCTTGTTCATTTCTTCTCCACTTGACACTCTTCTTCTCAACCGCAGTCACTTTATTGGGATGGATTCTTTGCTCCCCAAACTTCCACTATCCACTTCTCTTCTTCTACTCGGCCCTGCTTCATATGTTGCCTTCCTTCTAGAATGGACCTTCTCTGAATGGTCACCCTCTTCTCCTCCTCTGGAACTTCATCTTCTTGTCTCAAGTTACCTTCTTCTGCCATCTCTAGCTTTCCTTCTTCCTCCTCTAGTACCGGCTGCATTTCCACTCCATCTTCACTCTCGCTACTTGCTTCACCATTCTGCAACATGAGTTCAAGCTCTTCCTCCTTTGAGTCTTCTGACTTGTACTCGGCTTCCCCTTCTGATTCTTTGCCTGATGACGCAATCACTACCAGGTCCTTCCTTGGGTTTACTTTTCTAGTCTTTCGAGGTCTTGCCACCGCTACTTCTTCTTCTTCTTCTTCTTCTTCTTCTTCTTCTTCTTCTTCTTCTTGTTGACTCCTCTTCTTTGACTTTGGAGTATTCAACTCCAATTGCATGCTCTGCCCCATTTGTGCGTAGTACTAGTCATTGCTTCTGATCTGCAGAATGTACTACTGCTCCTCCGCATCAACATCTCTTCTCAAGTTGGGATGGAATTGCGACATCATCTTGTGTCTTTCCGCCATGTTCAGCAAATTCAACCACAAATAGAAATGGGCTGCAAATGGCACAATGTAGTGTGGAGGCGACTTGTCTTGCAAATTCCACACCATCTGTCTCATGTGCTGATGGAAGCACTTCACCCAATTGATTGGTTCCCCTGCAAACATCTTATGGAAGAACACCACTTGATGTTTCATCACATAAGTAGTTTGCTCCGGCTTGAAGATAGCCATCATTGCTCCTACAATGCCTCTCCTGGTAGGATCCTTGTATCTCTTGACTTTATAACCATTCTTCATGTGTTTTGAAGAAAAGGCATCTTGTACTTGTTTCTTCAACTACTTCTCCGTTCCCCAAGAATGTGGCTCCTACTCCTCACCCACCTCTCTTCTGAGTACTAACCTCCAATCCAACTCTGTCCATCAAGCCAGATTTCCTCTCTTACCCTCTTGCTCTGGTCCATCGAGACATTTACTCTTGATGATCTTGATCATGAAACCTGGAAAACTAAGGTTCTAGTTTTATGCTAGAAATGTGATCCAAAGTCTGTTCAAGACTTTGATTCTTGCAATCACGTCTAATCTCCGAGTTGCATGATTTCTTTCTACAAATTCCAAGTTCTTCTTCCCACCTCCCATCTTACTCACCTCTACTTTGGGTTGGTGACTACTCTTCCGACCGACTCCCGGACTAACTCTCTTGACTTCCTCTTGATGCACCAATGCATCTCTTACTACATTCCTTTTTCCATGATCTCCCTCAAGATGACTCCTTAATGGCAATGGAAAATTACTTGTCATCTCTTCATCTTTGTCTCAAGTTTTATAGTGGCACGCCTCCTCCATCTTTCTTCACTTCAAGTTTCTACCAAGAAATCATACCTCCTGCATGCCTCTATTATTGTCAATTTTCCCCCGCTCATAGGCCAGCCATTTTTATGTGCGGTACCTTCTTGAATGTTCAACCCTAAAGGAAAGTTGTTACAATGTCCTCACCTTGGGTTGAGCACTCCCGAGCTGAAGTCTCCTTACTTCGGGTTGAATGTTGACATGACCATTCCAAGTACTTTGTCTTCTGACACAAAGTCACTTTACTTTGGATTACAATCCAAAGATGCCATTCTTTGTCTTCTGATGCCATATAGGCACAATACAACTTCATCTATACACTTCTTCTTCCAAAAATAAGAAAAAATAAAAAATTGGGTACCACAACATTCACTATTGATCCTCCATCAACCAATGCATCCTTGATGTTTTGACCATTTAGTCTCACATCAATCTTGGAGGCATATTCACAAGCCTCCCATGGTGCTGGTTTGGCATCCTCCACCTCCATTGATATTGGAAATGTTTCCTTCTTCTTCCTCTTGCTCTTTGTATAACTCAAACCACCTCTAAGCTCCTTTCTCAAAGTAAGATTCAAAGCAATCAATTGGCCTACTATGATGTTAGCCTTGTGACTACCAACATCCTCCAAGATATTGTAGTTCCATTGTTGCTTTGAGATCAAGAAGTCTTCCATTCCCAACTTCTTCCTTGGAGTCTTTGTAGTTGATGGTGTTGAAGTGCTTGTGTGAGTGCTCCTAGTAGGCATAGAAGTATCTTGGCTAGGAGTAGATCCTTGAGAAGAGTGCACATCCTCTACAAAATGAACTCTCTTCTTCTCTTGTGCCAAAAGCTCCAAATTAAGACTCTTTGAGTGTGAGCACTCTCCCTTCTCATACTTGCTCTCAACCATATCTACAGATGCCATCCCCTTACCTTTGTTTAGACTAGGAGCTACGTGGGTTTCACTATCTCCCTCTTTCCCTCTATTGGCTCCCTCATAACCCCTTCCTCAGTGGTAAGTGGAATTTGGGCAATTCCTTTGGATATGGCCTCTTCCTCCACTACCAAAACAATTTCTTGCATTAAAATTGTTGGTTGGTTGGCTGGCCTTCTCTATATGGATAACTTCCGTAACTCCTAGGCCCTCTCCCCACATTTTGATCCACCTCTCTCTTCTCCTATAGTTGCACCACATTGATCTTGAGATCTGCAAGTTGTTCTATGATGGTTTGAAGTGGATGCTTTGGTGGAAGTGCGAGAACTGGAGCAACTACTACTTGTGGTGCAACCCTTGCTATCAAAGTATCAGAAGTTCCACCATACTTGTAACCTTGAGGAGGATGCACTACCTCCTTCACCACCAAATCACTCTCATCCCCTTCCAAACTCTCCTCCATACGAATTGCAATCTTGATAGCTTCAACCTTGGAAGAAGGTTTCTCATATCTCACCTTGGTTCTTATTTGTGATCTCAATCCTCCCACAAAGTTCTTGGTGAACATGGCCCCTATGCCAATCATAGTAGTCTCTACATCATCCCCACCCTTTCTCAACACTATGCAAAATTTGGGCTCTAACTTTTCCACTCTTTCCACATACACTCTCACTTTCTCTCTAGCTCCTTCTTTGAGAAAGGTAACCTCACTCATCAATCTCTCATGACTCTCATATGGAAGAAAGTTCTCAATGAGTGTTGAAGTCAAACTCTCCCAAAACTCTTCTTCCCCATCTCTCCTCTCTCTTTTGGTATTCTGACTCATACCGTATAAGTGCTGCATCTTCAAAGAAATCAGGTAATAATGAGACCCACTCATTCTTCCTCCTCTCATTGTTTCCTATGCAAAATCATTTGAAGTCTCTCACAAAGGCCTCCATATCTTCTCCATCCTTGCCAAAGAAAACCGGGAGTTTCCTCATTTTAACCTCTCACTATCTTTCTTTTCTCTCAAATTTTTTTTTCTCTTTTTTTTTCTCTCACTCTATTACTAATAGAGTATATAAATGACTAACACTATTTGAGAATAATCCACCCTAGGGAACACAAAAGTTTTTGGTTGCTCCAAGATTTCTATAGCAACATCAAATCCTAGAGTGCATATTAATTGAACTCTTATGGATAGTTTATCCATAAGTTGAAAGATTATCTCCATCACTAATCTTGAGAACTAGCTGATGAAGGTGGTAGTATGTCTATAGTTGTACTAAGACTCTCTCTAAGATCCTTCACCAAAGTCTCAAAAAGTGCTTTTACTTCACTATACTCATATCCTTTTGGAAGTCCTTCCACTCCACAAACCTCACACAACTCCTTGGTGAAGAAGGTCCAACATGCAAACCCAAGTCAAGTAAGCCTCTCCTTTCTCTCAATCTTTTGATCTCAAAAGTTAATGGACATGAACTTGCCTTATGTCCCTCCTCTCCACATAAAAAGCACTTAGACTCACTCTTTCCTCCAAGTGGTGTAGGTTTTTGGATCCTCTCAACACTCTTTTCAAATTCTATTCTAAACTCTCTTCTCCTCAAATCCACTCCTAAAATCACCTCAAACCCTTAGGCACCATTTCATAGCCTCAATTCCTCCTCTTGGTGACCCTTCATGTTCCCAAAATGAGTCTAAACACTCAAACATGCTTTTTGTTGCTCTCACACTCTTCATGCATGAATTCTTAACTCTGCAGAATTGACCCTTCCTCACAATACAGTCAAATCTCACAACTGGTATGTCATAATCCTCTAAAAAATTTCACACTTGATCACAACTCTAGGGCATCTCTCCCTGCAAAATTTCAGATCATTTCATTGAGCCATTTGTCCTAGGCACTTTTCTATTTAGGACACATATTTCAGATTTGGTTTGAAAACCACCCCCTCACTTTAAAAACTTATAACTCTCTGCTCAAGAATGATCCCTATCTAATTTTTGTGTCAATGGGTAGGATACAATGCACTAAACTTTCTTGGAAAATTTCACCACAACCCACTGAAATTGAAGAAATGGTAGACTATGTACAATTTTCTAGAGAGCATATAGTTGCAAGAGCAGTTTACCCTATCAACTTTCAAAAAATCTAGCCCAATACACATAATAGCTCTCACAATAATTTCAAGTGTGATAACTGAAGGATAACCCAAGCTTTCATGTGTAGAAATTTCAAGTCCAAATCCCAAACTTGAGATTTGCCCAAAATCACCTTAATCCCCAAAATCTGCAATCCACCTCACACAATCTCCCCAAATCCTCTCAAGAGTAAAAAATATACAAATCAGCTCAAAGATATCATAATGAACTATAAGGTATACAAATGGGTGCAAAATCTCTAACATAATTCAGCCCTCTCCTCCCCTAAAGTTTTGTCCAAGTGAGCTCTCATAGCCTCCTCCTGTCTAATATAGAATTGTACGCAGAACATTATCTTGCCTTCTAGAGAGGTCTTAGCAACGGAACCAAAAATGTGAGCCGGCTTGTCTCTCACTCAGGATGAACCTCTAATGGCTATTATAGTAGTGCACCATGGACTAAGAAGGCAAAGAACCCCAACTCCATCATACTTCTCCAAGGGTAACACTCCAATACTCAAGCCATTGCTCACAAGAGAACTCAATGAGAGAGAGATAGTTGCAAATGAAAGGATGATGAGTACTTCCTCACCCCTTGTTTATATACTTGTGAAATAGTTACGCCCCAAAGTTACTAATTACTGGAGTAACTCAAGTTACTAGGCTAAAAGTCAAGGAAAGTCAAAAACTATAAAGGAATATCCATCCACATGGGCATATTCCACTAAGCATGTGATCTTATCTTGACCCAACCACTAAGTCAAGGATTCCTTCACATGGGCTATCCTTGGACTCTAGAAGAATCCAAAATAAAAAGGCTTGCGGGCTCAAGAGTTCTCAACTCTTTCCTCAAAGCCAAACACCTAGGAATAATACCAAGTCAACAAACTAGTATCCAAAATAGTGGTGCTTATCTTTTCCACTTCCTCTAAAGTAAGGTCCCTTCTATCTTAACTATGACTAAATTTAGCTAATCATGACTAATGTAGAACCATCCTTTATCTTTATATAAATAATATCTCTCAAGTACTTGTAATACCAAGTTAAATATCACAACACAACACACATGCACAAATGGGTGTTACAGATCCTTCCTCTATATTGCTAAAATGCACATTCTTGTTAGGACCAACATGATTTTATGGTTTTTTTGGTGCAAGAGCACCTTGTGCTTGAGTTATGAAGTTCCTAAACTTTTTGCATTGTGCCATGGCATGTACTCTAGAGTAGAACATGTTGTCAATAAGCCTGTTTCTGCAATAGATGACATAGTGATTTTCACTACAAACATGACAAGGTATCTTAGATCTAGAGGTCCTTTGCCTTTTCTATTTCCTCTTCCTCCTTAGAAAGATGGCTCCCAAATGAGTTGGTTGAAATATTATGCTGTGGGACAATGTCCATAACATGTGCTCTTTCTTCTCTCAAGTCGTGGCACCTTCAAAGTGTCTTATAGTTGGCCATTGTGTGCCCATACATTCCATAGTGCAACCCCATAAGGTTAGCACATTGAGTATTAGTATTTCCCCATCCAAGGCAATGTGTATTGTAAGCTAGCTTGTCTCACTCTCAAGGGGAACCTCTGATGCACATCATAGACTAAGAATGCAAGGAACCCTCCAACTCCCTCACACTCCTCCAAGACTAGAACTCCAAGGCACTTCCAAGCCTCAAGCAATTGCTCACTAGAGGACTTAATGAGAGAGAGATAGTTTGCAAATGAAAGGATGATGAGTATCTCCTCATCTCTAGTTTATAAACTTGTGAAATAGTTACACACCAAAGTAACTAATTACCAAATTAATTCAAGTTACTAGGAAAAAATTCATATAAATTTTGAAGTCTAAAGGTGTAGCAATATGGAGTTTAGCAACCATGTTAGTTAGGCTTACAAAGTAGCACATAAGACAAATTAGCCTAGAATATTTGGAAGTATCTAGGAAGCTTCTTGGGAACCTCCCGGCTAGCTTAGCTTGCACCTCAAGTAAGTAGCTTCTAGAAGCTTCCAACTAGCTTAGCTTGCACGCCAAGTAGATGACTTCTAGAAGGAAGTTTCTTGAGAAGCTTCCTAGTTAACTTGGCTTGCACTCTAAGAAAGCGGCTTGAGAAAGCTTCTTGAGAAGCTTCTCAAAGGCCTTGTATGCTACCTATAAATACCAAAGCCAAAGCTCATGCTAGGCATTTGGAGTTTTCATGCATTCAAGTGTCCCAATGTGAGTTTTTATTCTCCTATTTCTCTCTTTAGATTTGGTCATTTACATTGGTATTAGAGCAAGAATGAGATAGATGGAATTTATGGACCACCAAATCCACTTCCACCGAACCATTGGGATTTTTGCGTCCAAATACTACCCAAACATCATTTCACACAATTCATCACTTTGCACTTTGGACAAGATTTTCTGCATATGATCACCATTTCTGAGGAACCCTTGGTGCTTCCGGTTGTAACTTATGGAGAACGGTGGACATGCTGTTTCTTTGTGTTAATAAATTAGGTAGATTGGGAGTGGTGTGATAGCGTAGCAACCATGGCGGAAATACCCAATGTTATCCTTGCTATGCAACAACAAATTGAGCACCTTACTTGATCGTTGGATGAATGAAATCTTTGAAGACAAGAGCAGGTGGAGAGAGTACTAATTTGAGAAGGAGAAGATCGGATCAGATTCCCAAAACCAAAGGTATTTGAAGGCAAGAATCTTTTGGGTGCAGTGGAGAATTTTTTGTTTGATTGTGAATGTTATTTTGAAGCAACCAATCTACAAGACGAGCAAAAACAGATTCTCTTGGCTTCTAGCCAATTGGATGGAGTAGCAAAGCTATGGTGGAGATTCTGAGTGGAGCGAGCTGAACCACAAATTGTTGCACCAATCTTGACATGAGTAGAATTCAAGATTGCAATAATTAGTCGGTTCCAAGCTATAAATGTCACACGAGCTGTGAGCCGGCTTGTCTCTCACTCAGGATGAACCTCTGATGGCTATTATGGTAGCGCACCATGGACTAAGAAGGCAAGGAACCCCAACTCCATCATACTCCTCCAAGGCTAACACTCCAAGACTCAAGACATTGCTCACTAGAGAACTCAATGAGAGAGAGATAGTTGCAAATGAAAGGATGATGAGTACCTCCTCACCCCTTGTTTATATACTTGTGAAATAGTTACGTACCAAAGTTACTAATTACCATAGTAACTCAAGTTACTAGACTAAAAGTCAAGTAAAGTCAAAAAGTATAAAGGAATATCCATTCACATGGGCATATTCCCCTAAGCATGTGGTCTTATCTTGACCCAACCACTAAGTCAAGGATTCCTTCACATGGGCTATCCCTGGACTAAAGAAGAATCCAAAACAAAAAGGCTTGCGGGCCTAAGAGTTCTCAACTCTTTCCTCAAAGCCAAACACCTAGGAATAATACCAAGTCAACACACTAAAATCCAAAATATTGGTGCTCATCTTTTCTACTTCCTCTAAAGTAAGGTCCCCTCTATCTTAGTTGTGACTAAATTTAGCTAACCATGACTAATATAGAACCACCATTTATCTCTATATAAATAATATCTCTTAAGTACTTGTAATACCAAGCTAAATATCACAATACCACACACATGCACAAATGGGTGTTACAGAGCTGCATGGGATAAGTTGGCAAAATTGAAGTAGATTGGCTCTGTAAGAAGTTACATCACGCAGTTCCAAAACACCATCATGCAAATTCTAGATATATTGGAAGGTGAAGCTCTGGATTGATTTGTGAGGGGCTTGAAGGCAAGATCCAAATTAGAAGTAACCATGCGAGAGCCACAACACTTGGAGGAAGCCATGCGATTGGCCAAACATTTTGATTCCTTAGTGGCAACAACTTGGTCTTGACTTCAACCTCCATAGAGCCTACCAATACACTACACAAAAGTGGAGGAGCCAACACCAATGGAGATTGATGCCATTCAACAAAGACCACTTGGCACGGTAGATAGAGAGAAACTATGACAAAATGGTGGTTGTTTTTATTGTCACCAATTGGGGCATCGCATCGCTAAATGTCCACTCAAGAATGGATGACCTCAACAAGTTGCCCAAGTGGAGGTTGTGGAGTGGAGTGATCAAGGAAACAAAGAATCCCAATAGGAGATCCGGAGTTGCCTACTGGGAGCTTGATTAGTTCCAATGGGATTGAAGGCTTGACCTATACAAGTTTGCTTCACTTGCAAGGTACAATATCTAATCGGGGTTGTATGATTTTGGTTGATTCTGGAAGTTCAAAGAATTACATGTCTATACAAGTAGCAAAGGAATTGGGTATTCCTATCAAGCTTGTGATTTGCAGTAGTTGATGATGGCGGATGGTAGAAAAGGTTCTGCATTCCACACATCGCATCTTATTACCTTCAAGATTGGGAAGGAGTATTTGGAGTGTATGAGGTTTGTAGTGGCACCTCTACACTATGATATCATTCTGGGTCTAACTTGGCTTGAATATCATAAGTTCAATTTGATTGGATCCAATGCCAAATTCAAGTACAACACCAAGATAGGAATTTTTTATTAGGTTGTTTGGCACCTTTGAGTAAGACACCTAAGAATAGTCAGTCCCAAGATAGGAAGTTTGTTGAGAAGGTAGCCATGGAGCAAACCTGGAAGGGAGATGGGTCCCAAGATGGGAAGTTTGCCAAGAAGGCAACCAGGGAGCAAGCTTGGAAGAGAGATGAGTCCCTAGAAGGGAAGTTTGTTAGTAAAGCAACCATAGAGCAAGCTTTGGAAGAAGATAAGTCTGTATTTGCGGTGTAGATCAAGCCGATTGCACAAGAACAATCTGCAAAGAGCCGAGAGCCTCATCAAGCAATGGTTGATTGGATAGTAAAGGAGTTTGCGGACATGTTTCCGGATGATCTACCAAAGGGATTACCCTCTGATCGAGGTATGACCTTCAAGATCGAGTTATTCCCAGGGAGGACTCTAGTGAGTAGACCGATCTATCGACTCTCACCAAAGGAGTTGGAGGAGTTGCAAACAACACTTACAAAGTTGTTGGAGAAGGACTTCATATGACATAATACCTCTCCTTGGGGAGCACAGGTACTATTTTTTCCAAAGAAGGATGGAGGACTTCGTTTCTATATTGATTATCATGGGCTCAATAAGCAAACCCTAAAGAATGCATATCCCTTGCCTCGGATTGATGACTTCCTTGATCAACTAAGTGGAGCACGCTACTTTTCCAAACTGGATCTTTGTAGTGGCTATTGGCAAATTCCTATTGATAGAGAGGATGTGCAAAAGACTGCCTTTTGCATAAGGTATGGGCATTTTGAGTGGAGAGTTCTACCTTTTGGATTCACTAATGCTCCAACAGTCTTCATGGATCAGATGCATTGGGTGTTGGATGGACTATTGGATCGGTCCGTGGTGGTGTTCTTGGATGGTATCTTAATCTATAGCAAGACAGAGACAAAATACATGAATCATGTGCAAGAAGTCCTAAGACGACTACGACAATGGAAATTTTACTACAAGAAGTCAAAATGTGCCTTTTGGCAGAAGGAGTTACCTTCTTGGGTCATAAGATCTCATCAAAGGGGATCAAGATGGAAGAAGAGAAGATCAAGGCCATTACTGATTGGTCTACCCCAAAGGATGCTATAGAAGTACGGGCATTCAATGGATTGGCCAGATTTTACAAACGGTTCATCCACTATTATGCTCATGTGGCTGCACCATTTACTGACCTCTTAGGAAAAAACTTGAGCTTCCAGTGGACCACCAAGCATGAAGAAGCATTCCAGAAGTTAAAGCATATGGTGTCGTCAAGACCCATTCTTCAACCTTATGATCCTCAACTACCTTGTGTGGTTGATTTTGATGTTTCTAATTTTGTGATTGGAGCCGTGTTGCAACAAGAATTCCCAAATGGACTCCATCCCATTGCCTTTGTGTCTTGCAGACTCAATACGGTCGAACAAAACTACTTTACTCAAGATCAAGAACAACTTGCAATGGTATAAGCCACCAAGGTATGGAAGCATTACCTCTTGGGAAAACAAGTGATCATGCAAACTGATCACAAACCATTGTTGTAGACCTTACACTTGGAACACATGAAGAGTCGACATCATCAATGGGAGGAACAACTCCAACTGTATGACATCAAACTTGGGTACAAACCAGGTTGGTTCTATGTCATCCCTGATGCTTTATCACAACAACCTGATTTGAAGTCTCTTCCTCTCATCACAGCAGCAATTTCAACGGTGTCAATTGACTCCAAGGTCCAAAATGAGTTTTAGTCACCTCTACACCAAGATCCCTTCTTCCAAATGGTACATGGTCACCTTACAACATGCAATAAGGAGTACAACACCTTCTCCATCAAGGAGGGCCTTTTATTCCATGAGGACGGGATCTATATTCTAGCTAAAGGTGATCTTCGACTTGTGCACCTTCAAGAAGCCCATGACTTACCCATTGCTGGTCACATGGGTGTGGACAAGACCTTGAGTACCCTCTAACGTCAATGGTGGTGGCCCAACATGACACAAGATGTTCAAGAATTTTTCTGATTGTGTGAGAGCTTCCAACGTAACAAGGCCAGCAACCTGAAGCTGAGTGGACTCCTTCAACCACTCACCATTCCATCTGCTTGTTGGGAGCATGTGAGCTTGGATCTCATCACATCCTTGCCAAAGAAAAAACAAGGACACACCGCAATTGTGGTGTTCATGGAGAAGCTTAGTAAGCAAATCCACTTGGCACCAACCTGTGATATCGTGGATGCTCCAACCTTAGCGCAAATCTACTTTGACAATGTCTTCAAGCATCATGGGATGCGTGTACTCATCTCTGACCATGATCCTTGATTTACCGGGAAGTTTTGGCAAGCACTTTTCTAGATACTCAACACCAAGCTTGCTTTGTCCATGGTCTATCATCCTCAAACTGATAGACAAACCAAACATGCAAATCATACATTGGAGGATATGTTGCATGCCTTTGTCAATGTCCACCATACCAATTGGGATGAATGTCTTGGAGCTGCAGAATTTGCCTACAACAATTCCAAACAGGCAAGCACTGGATTTTCTCCTTTCTTTCTCAATTTTGGCCAAGATCCGCTTGTTCTAGATTCTCTTCTTGTTCCCCCTCCATCTCAGGTTCCTCATACTTCCACATTCTTGACCACTATATCCCAATCTCTCCAACAAGCTAAATCTCACCTCCTTGTTGCTCAAAATCACCAAAAACAATATGCGGATCACTATTGTCGTGATCTCACCTTTGAAGTTGGTGATAAATTCATGCTATCCTCTAGTAACCTCCCTCTCCCACTTGATACCCAAGTTCATAAACTTGCCCCTAATTGGATAGGACCCTTTGATATCACCCAAATTGTCTCTCCTATTGCTTATCGACTTGCCTTGCCTTGTCACATGCGTATCCATCCTATCTTTCATGTTTCCAAGTTGAAACCCTTTGTTCCTAACCCCTCTTCCTTTTCCTCTTGATTCCAACCTCTTCTTCTTCCTATCCCTATCAATGATCATGAGGAGTATGAAGTTGATCGTATCCTTGCGCATTGCCATATTCAACGAGGCCGTCACCAACATACAGAGTACAAGGTCCTTTGGAAAGGGTATCCCCTTCATGATGCCACATAGGAACCTCTTTCTCACCTCTAGAATGCATAGATGGCCATCCAAGAATTTGAAGCGTCATTGGCGACGAGGACGTTGCTAGTGGAGTTTAGCGACAATGTTAGTTGGGCTTACGATGTAGCACATAAGACAAATTAGCCTGGAATATTCTAGAAGTATCTAGGAAGCTTCTTGGGAAGCTTCTTGGCTAGCTTAGCTTGCATCTCTAAGTAGCTTCTAAAAGGAAGCTTCTAGAAGCTTCCAACTAGCTTAGCTTGCATGCCAAGTAGGCAACTTCTAGAAGGAAGCTTCTTGAGAAGCTTCCTAGTTAACTTGGCTTGCACTCTAAGAAAGCGGCTTGAGTAAGCTTCTCAAAGGCCTTGTATGCTACCTATAAATACCAAATCCAAAGCTCATGCTAGGCATTTGGAGTTTTCCTGCATTCAAGTGTCCCAATGTGAGTTTCAATTCTCCTATTTCACTCCTTGGATTTGGTCTTTTACAAAAGGAATATCCAAACTCATGGGAATAATCCTCTAAGTATGTGTTCTTAATTGATCCAACTACTAAGTCAAGAATTCCTTCACATGGGCTATCCTTGGACTATAGAAGAGTCCAAACCAAAAAGGCTTGTGGATCCAAGAGTTCTCATCTCTTTCCTCAAAGCCAAATACCTATGAATAATACCAAGTCAATACACTAGAATCCAAAAAAGTAGTGCTTACTCTTTTACCTCTCTAAAGTAGAGTCACCTTTATCTTGGCTATGACTAAATTTAGCTAATCATGGCTAATATAGAAGCTTCTTTAACTCTATAAAAATAATATCTCTCAATTACTTGCAATACCAAACTAAATATTATGATAGTGCATACATACACCAATGGGTGTTATATTACAAGAGATTTCTCCCCTAGTAGTTGTGCTTATTGGATTCCTTTTTTGAGTTTGCTACACAAGGTAAAGGTTCTAGTTCTTCCAAGTTTACCAATTTTATCAAGATGTCCTCTATCTTGACGTTTATGGCTTGAACATTGGTAGCTATGAGCACAAGTAGTCCCAATTGACCTGGAAGATTTATGGGTAGCACTATGGTGATTGATGTGTTGTGGGCACTAGCTGAGCTGTTGCATAGTGAGTTGGCATATAAGTGCCTCCATAGAAGTACTTAGGCTATGGAAATCCCCAAATAGCAACATGGAAGTTATGCAATACATTCTCTTTGAAACTTGATATTATTGAGCAAGGATGTAGTAAGGCAATGTCCCACTTGCTTACTTGAGACCAATATCTTGCCTCCTCAAATGCGTAAACTATTGTAGTAATTTTGTTATAGATGAAATTTTTTTAGATGTCCTCAAGTAATGCATCTTTGAACCATTGAGAGCCATGGTGGGATCTGGAGCTAGTGTAATCATTGAAGATATGTATTGAAACATTAAATAAACACTTCCATTGTTTCATTATGTCCTTGCAAAGCTTGTTTATCTTGTTGTGACAACCCGGCAAATATCACTTTTGCGGTAATCGGGTAAGTAAAGTTCGTTCCCGCAGAGATACGAGTCAGAAATGTCCAAATACGAAGCAAAGTAACAATTTCAGTTCTTCTTGAGTTCTTCTTTAGTCTCTCAGGTAGAAACCACACCCGGAAGAGAGTAACAAGCACTGACTCGCAGTCTTGTCACAAATTCACACTCCAAAATCACAACTCCATCAATTATTTCCAAACAATCTTGATTTGTGATGATTCAGGCTCCCCCGAAAACGGCACTTCACTGCAAAACAACTTCGCCTCAGAATTGTGTTCCACCCTTCCACTGAAGGCACAACTTCCTCGATCAAAATTGCTTCACATCAACTTCGCACTGCACTCACAAATGCAGAATACTACCAACACTACAATTCCTCTCAGATCTGTCAAGGCATTGCTTCGATTGCACTTCACTCAGGATCAAACACACAGAATGAAGATCAAGGTTGTGGAATCCAACATCCAACAAGCACTCTGACTTGCACTTCGAATTTCTCCAAACATTCACAAACACAATTACAAAGTTGATACTCGGAATCAAGCTCAAGCGACGAGCATTGCTTCACAGCACTTTGCTTTATCTATTCTCAGAAATAATGAGCACTGAACAACAAGTTCTTGCGAATGCCACTCTTAAATAGTGAAGCAATCGACAGTTCTAACAACTATACCGTTCTACAACAACTGTTCTAACCTGCAGATCCAAAATGACAATGCACCTCTTCATATCTGCCCCTTCAAATCTCAAATTGGTTACTAATCCGATCCGATGTCTACTTCTTCCTCGGCTTTCAAACCCGAACCCGAAGTAATCTTACTTCCTACTGCATTTTCCTCGGGTTTCATATCTTCTACTTCTTCTACCAGATTTAACAATTCTCTTTCCTGATCTGAAATTGTACTAATAGGTAATCTATCTAACTCTTCATCTTTCGACCCACTCTTCTCTACTATTCCTGAGACCAACTCCAAAGACATTTGGATCCCGATGTTATCTACGTCGGGTTTTGCTTTAACATCCTGCCGAAGCTTTTCTAACTCTATTCTTACTAAGTCTAATCTAATGGCAATATTGTCTTCTACTTCTAAGATCTTCCTATCTACACGAGTTCTCAACTTAATCAACAAAGCATTTAGATCTGTATCTTTTGCTTGCCTCCGCCTCGTCTCCTGCACTAACAACTTCAACTCGTGCAGACGCGTTTCTTCAATTCGAACGCTGGCCTCTGTACTTAGCATCGCATTTACTCTGAGGACTATTTCCTGCAATGGCTCTAATCTTGTCTTCCTTTCTCGTTCCCGATCTGCAAGCCATTCCTCTCTGTACATCGCCAACTCCTCTTCGAATTCGGCCTTCACAGCGACCTTCTCTTTCTCCTTCTGTGCAACCTTTTCTTCCTGATTACAAAGTAAGTCTTGTAATCTCTCTTCTTCTCCATATCTCGCAGCCAACTCTCGCTGCCAGAGTTGCTTCTTCTCCTCCATACTCTCCATCACTCGATCGAGCTCTTGATCCTTCGATGCTACTCTCGCCATAGCATGGATGAGCTCTACTCTTGAATCAGCAAACTGCTGCTTCAAGATTTCATGCTCCGCTACCTATCTCTCCCTTGCAATGTCACTCTTCCTCGCAAGATCCTCTCAATAGCTCAATTCTCTCCTCAGGTCTTCGATTACCTGACTTCTCTCCACTGCCTCCAATTGCAGTACTTCTCTCTCCTTCTCACCTTGGGTCATACTCTTCTTCAACTCCGAGTTTTCTTCTTCTAATCTTGCCAACACCTGCAATACAGTTTTTACCTCCGGATATGTGGACTGCATCTCCTTCTTCTTATGTTCTAACTTTACCAACAACGGACACACCACTTCCCGCAGGTACCCCACTCCATCACTCGGGATCACTTCTTCTCGTGCGGCTACTTCTCTTTGTACTTTGTGTTCATCTGATACTTGCCTTCTTCTCTGCAGTCTTCGTATCGGAATTGATGCTTCACTGCCCAAGCTTCCTTCTACTTCTTCTGTCACTCTACTCGGTCCCGCTTCCCCCTTCGCCTTACGTCTCAAGCGAATTCCTCGCTGTACTGCGATCTTCTTCTCCTTGAGCACCGGTACTTCGTCTTCCAGCGCTGCATCGTCTTTGGCTTTTACCTCGGCTTGAATTTCTTCTTCGTATTCGTCAGGCGTTGGTGCCGAGGTCATTTCTCCACCGACTTCACTATCACTGCTTGTATCTCCACTCTGCAGTGTCAGCTCAGGTTCCTCCTCACGTTCCGAGTCCTCCGTCTTGAGCTCAGCTTCGCCTTGTGAGTCTTCATCTTCCGACTCGATCACCACCATTCCTCGCCTCGGGTTATTTCTCTGCACCTTCCGAGGTTTCTTGTTTTTTCGGCGTCTGCTTGCCGAGTTCTCTTCTTCGTCGGGGTACTTTCAACGACCTCCACATTCTTCCCCGTCTTCGAGTAGTAATCGTCTGCGCTCCGGATTTGAAGAATGTATTGCTGCTCCTCCGCATCGACTTCCTTTCGCACATCCGGATGAAAGTGCGACACCATCTGATTCCGCTCCGCCGAGTTCAGCAAATTGAGCCCGAGATAGAAATGCGCTACAAACGGCACAATATAATGTGGGGGGGACTTATCCCGCAGATTCCACACCATTTGCCTCGTTCTCCCGTAAAAACACCGTGCCCAATTAATTGGTTCTCCTACAAACAATTTGTGAAAGAACACCGCTTGGTGTTTCATCACATAGGTAGTTCTCTCCGGCTTCAGGATTGCCATCAAAGCACTCACAATTCCTCTCTTGACAGGGTCTTTGTAACTTTCTACCTTGTACCTATTCTTCGTTCTCTTCGACGAGAAGGCATCTCTCACCTCCTGAGTTTCTTGGGCTATCTCCCCTTTCCCCAAGAACGTGGCCCCCTGCTCCAAGCCTGCCTCCTTCCCGAGTACGAGTCTCCAATCCGACTCTGTCCAGCGAGCCGGATTTCCTCTCTTCCCTTCGTCCTCGGGACCATCGAGACATTTACTCTCGATGATTTCTGTCATGAATCCTGGAAAGCTTATGTTCCAATTCCATGCCAGAAAGGTGATCCGAAGTCGGCTCAAGACTTCGATCCTCGCTACTACATCTAATCTCCGAATTGCATGATTTCTCACTGCAAATTTGGAGTTCTTCTTCCCTCCTCCCATCTCTTCTGCTTTCTTTCGGTCTCTCGATTTCTCTCTCTCGACTTCCCCCTTGCGCACTAACACAAGTCCAACTCTATTTCCCTTTCCCCGATCACCTGCAAGACGACTCCTCAGCGGCAAAGGAAAATTGCTCGACATTTCGTCGTTGCAGTCTCGATTTTTATAGAGTTGCACTTCTTCGTCTTCCGTCACTTCGAGTTTCTACCGAGAAATCACACCTCCTGCATGCACCCGTTACTGTCGCCTCACCTTCACGCGTATGAGCCGCCAATTTTGAAACCGCCCCTTCTTGAGTTTCTCACCCCGACGAAAGGTTGTTAGACTGTCTTTGCATCGGGTTGAGCTCCCCTTCCCGATCCGAAGACAATTTACTTCGTATCGTTTGCTAACACGGCATTTCAGAGTACTTCGCCTTGTGACCCGAGGCCACTTTACTTCGGGTTTCACCCCAAAGACAGTTTTCGTCGTCTTCTTCGACCAACCAGGCGCAATCCGACCTCTCTATACACTTCTTCGGCTTTATTTTAAAAGAAACAAGAAATGTGGGCACCACACTTGTCCTTGAGTTGCTCTTGTACTCTTGTGAGATGTAGTCTTGTCGTCCTTTTGCTTGTATCAATGCATAACTTGTCCTTGTGGCAGGATTGAGGCCACAAAAGTGGTGTTGTGAAACCTAAAGAAAAGATTGGCTGATTTTTTGTGCCATGGCAATCTCATCCAAGATGTTTTATGCCATGCAAATATTCTCAAACATTTGCAATAATGACTCAAAGTTTTCCTGCTTGGTGAACACTACTATTTTGGGAGGTATATAGTTGTTTCATCCTCCTAAGTTTGATGTCATTGCAATGGCAATTGTGGGAATTGTAGGAGCTGAGAGGGATGTTGTAACCACAAGAGAGGCTTGGTTAGCAGTCTATGGTAGTATGGATGCAAATAGGTTTGCCATTATGGGTTTTTCTTGCTGTTTAACAAGAAAACTTGGAGAAACAAGAGATAGTGCTTCCTTTGGGTTTAAAACAACATAATTTGTAGAATTGGGAGGTAATGCTTTCCCCGAACTCAAAGTAGCAATGTCCATATGGCATTCAATAGAACACAACTTGAGCAAGCTGTGGGGATGAGTGGAGCGGACATATGCATCAGTCAACAATAGCACTTGAAATGTTGGCGGGGTCATCTAGTCTTGGATGCGAGGTATGGGATGCTACGGGAGAAGAGAAAGTTGGTACCATCCTTGCATGGCCTGCTATTTAGTTAGCTATGGGAGGAAGCTATAGACAAGATTCCCATATCAATTTGTAATGCTGCTCATGTACAAGAATCTCTTAGAGACACTTATCCTCAAAGATAGCTCTCAGGTCTATATTACAGAGTCTCAGTTTATAGCTCATAAGGGTGATAGACCTGAGAGCTATCTTTGAGGATAAGTGACCTGAGAGTCTTTATCCTGAGAGTCTTTATCTTTGAGGTAAATTACAAAAAAAAATTTGAGGTGTCAAACAAAGACCTCAAAGATAGCTCTCAGGTCTATCACCCTTATATTACATTTTTTTATAGAGTCTTAATAGCAGGTGTCTTATACAACTTCCCATTCAAGTACACTATGCCACAAATACATGTGGAGCACAATTCAATGACATAACATACATGTCTTACCAAGAGTTACACTTACACCTTAACATCCATAAAATTAAGGTAAATTAATGGTACATTTACTATGCCTAGATACTAAGATCCTTAGGTTGATATCAATAATACAACCTCATTGGAGGGATAATGCTATGTTCCCATAGTCAAAAAAGCTACACTCTCTCTTAGCTTATAGGTATACATAGAATTACAAGAGATAAGTGAGCATACCTTTGTGAGAATTCTCTATCATGGACTCTTGGTTGGAAGATTACCTTCTAGTGGAGGGAAAAAGTGGCTTAAATAGCTGCTCTAACCCTAAAAAGAATTTTTTGATATTCCTTAATCACTTCTCTAACTATGGCCACCATGGTGCCAATTGGCTCTCCTCCCTTACATGTTCCTAGCTTAGATGTACATATTTTGATTTCATCAAAGCACCACTCAAGTCTTAATTAGTACCTACATCTTTTGCTATAATAAAGCCCATGGAAGATTATGCCCATACTTCTTTACTAAACAGCCCATAGAGGAAGATCCTTCACTCCTTCCCTAGACTTGAACTTGGTCAACCCATAGAAAACTTATCCTCCAAGCCTCTAATGTATGATTGTGCAATCCTTCCCCATCTTGTACTATTGTACAATCTCATAGATGGTTTCTTGCTTCCTAGAATTTGTGCTTTTGCATCAAGATCTCTAACATACATTTAGCTCTCTCCTCCCAAATGTTCTCTCCAAGTGAACTCTCATAGCCTCCTTCTACCTAATATAGAACTATACACTAAACATTATCTTGCCTCTAAAGAGGTCATGGTGTTGTACTTTGCTTTCCTCTCTCTAGGAACCCACTGGATACCTAGCTATGGGGCTTATAGATCAAAGGATGTGTGTAGACCTGATGCTGATAGTTTGAGCCTAGTTTTTTGCCTAATCACTGGAACCTTCTAATCTTGTTTCTATTGCTCCTTCTATTGGGTTGGGGGAAATAATGGGCAACCTAACCTATCATCAAGACACGCACTCCTAGTCTATTGGGCATATTCTCCTGCATTACCAAGGAGAAATACACAACACACCTAGAAGGAAAGAACCTAAGCACAATGTTTGTCCAACAATCCAAGCCAATTGGGTGCACAATCAAGTATGCAAGCATGAAGAGGATCCAACTACAAGAATCTTAGCAAAATTTCTACATCCTTTTGGTGGAAATGGGTGTTAGAGCCTCCTTGGTATATCCACAAGCTTACTTCAATCTGTTCTCCAAGTAGAGAAATTAAATGCCTTCTTTATGGGTAAATCTTTGCAGACTTATTTGGAAATTAATTTTTGTCTACATCTTTGATTTGGATGTTTAAGATTTCAATAGAAATCCTAGGAGATATATGTTCCAATGATACAAAGTAAGCCGCAATCTAACCACTACACCTTCCTTAAAAAGATCTCAAACTTGGCCAATTTATTGTAGTTTCAACACTAATTTTGAAATCCCTAATTGAAGGTTTGCTCTTGATTCTTGGCAGACTTACATTAGATTTCTAGCTCAAAGGTACACACAATCCTCCCCAACACTCCAGTGATCTAATATCTTCAATCATAGTCACAAATACAAAAATTTGGCATTCAATTGTGATTGGAGATAGAAATGCTCTACCAAACTTTCAACAATATGTTTAGTAGAGTTTGTTGCATCCACTTTCACTCTCAATAAACCTTGATTCAACCGAGGTTAACATCATAGCTGGTTGTGTCTCTATCTAAATCTATATGAAGTTTGAAGGCTGAAGTCAACTCCAATCCCTCAATATGGATCATTTCCCAATTTGGATTAACTTTTGAGGTTTACAAACCCAAATGTACTTGATCCAAGACTCTGAATTCTCTATTTGAGAAATTCACATGAAATATTCACACATAGATGCAAGACCAAACAACCAAAAATATTAGAAATTTCACAAGCTGATTCAAACCATAACTTGAGAAGTGATCAAAACTGATTATAATCTCCTCCATAAGACTTTGATATCCAATACTACAACTTCAATTAATCCAATCATATTTGAGAGTAATTCAAAAGTGGACTTTCTTGAGCTCAAGACAACCTACACTAGATCGTGTCCCCAGAACCCATAGATAGATCATAAAATGGTGTAACAAAACCCTGAAAATCCTCTAATTTGTTTCACTAGGTATGAATTTAACCAGCTTTATTCAATTGATTAGATCACACTTAAATTTCATTTTAAGCCTTTTTTTCTTGTCTTCAAACTATTACATGCTAGCTCCTCTCTCTAATTGTGATTTCTTACTTTCAAATGCTCTTCACTAATTTACTCAAAACATCAAAAATCTCCCAATTTCTCTATTAGGATTTAATCTTGCTACTTTGTCATTTAGTATTATCCTTTTTTTACACATGGACTCCACAACTCCACCTTGAAGCCTTTGAATCAAATTTCTTCTACAAGAGCAGATAAATTATCGTTCAAAACTTGTACATAAGTAAGCACATGAAGGACAATAAGACCCAAGTTTTCCATCACAAATGCCATAAATGAAGGCCTAAAATAAGCTATCATCCAAGCTCAAAAGTGATCATGGTGCAAAACCTGAAGCTTAACAAGAAAAGGATTTAAGAGTAGCAGATCAAGAGTGCCAAACATCTCTTGTTCCAACTCTTCCTCCAATGCTCTAGTTCCCACACTCTACTATAACAATAACTATCACTCTCAACATCCTTCTCTCTCATGAGACTCCTAAAACTAAACACACTTCCAGCCTTTGAACTCTCCACCAGCTATATACATCAAAACCCTTTAAGAGAACAAAATCATAATCCATATGGCCAATCAATTCAATAAACACAAATTGCTCACATGGTAGTAGCTTAATTGTGAGATCTATCATACATACTCTAATAATATGGAGTTAAACTACATTAAACTAATCTTTCATTGGCTACAAAAACCACAACACAACATGAGTGGGCATGTCTCTCACTAGAGATGAATTCCATCACGCTTCTCCAAGGCTAGAACTCCAAGGCACCTCCAAGACATTGCTCACTACAGAACTCAATGAGAGATATATAGTTGCAAATGAAAGGATAATGAGTATCTCCTCACTCCTAGCTTATATACGTGTGGAAACATTACACACCAAAGTTACAAATTACCATAGTGACTTAATTACTAGGCTAAAAGGTAAATAAAGCTAAAATGTCTAAAGGAATATTCGAGCACATGCAAATAATCCCATGAGTATGTAGTCTTATCATCACTTACCAACTAAGTCAAGGATTCCTTCACATGGGCTATCCTTGGACTATAGAAAAGTTTGCATTAATAAGGCTTGTGGGGCCAAGAGTTCTCAACTCTTTCCTCAAAGTCAAATAACTAGGAGTAATACCAAGTCAATACAATAAAAGACAAAATAGTGGTACTCACTACTTTTCCTTCCTCTAAAATAGGGTCACCTTTATCTTAGCTAGGACTAACTCTAGCTAATCATGACTAATGTAGAAGATTAGCTAAACTCCATATAGATAATATTCTCCACTTCTTGCAATACCAGACTTAGTATCCCTATAGAGTATACATGCACTAATAGCGTTATAGATATTACCCATTGAACTGTGGTGATCTTGCTTATGAAGATCTTCAAATCAATAACGACAACTTACATTAATAATAGGAAAGCCACCTTCTTCCATTTGTTACATCAAGGGAAACCATTGAATTGAACAAGGATGTTTTATCATCATGCTCGTGAGATGACTACAAATGCATGGAGGAAACACCTTCTTCTTTCCATTTGTTACACTTTTACATTGGGATGTAGCTAATAAAAAAGGAAGAGTGGATGCTCTTCCCATCACAATATTACCCCACGGGCTACCATCAAGCCTAGCCCAAGCATGTGGTAGAAACTAAGAAGTATAAGGATCCCTTCCTACAATATTAGAAAATAGGGAAGTGGACACCAATTGATAAGTTTGTGGGAGCAAGTACAATCAAATTAAAGGCAACTGCAATGCTAGCCCAAACAAGCAAGAGACATTGGCCTTATCCTCAAGTCATGAGCTCTTTAGACAAAGAGAATTCCCAATCTATGGGTGAGGTAGGGTCAAGAAGTGAAGATGGGAGTGTCTGCAACTCACAAGGAACTCCCCAAGTCAGAGAACCACAAGTGAGTGTGGAGAAAGAATCATCACTAGTGAGAGAGGTGGTGCTTGCAAAATAGGAGACTTCTTTCTCCCAAATCAAAGTGTCCTCCAAAGGTGAGGGAGGCAATGCAGACCAAAGCATGGAGGTACAATCCACCATCATGGCTATGGTGGTGTCAAGAGCATTGGACCAACCTGCCACCAAGAGAGAAGAAGAGATAATGGTAGACAAGGAGGAGGATATACCAATATCCAAGTTGCAATTAAAAAAAGACTCCTTCTCCAACACCATGAGTGGAGACAATAAGGAGTCCAAATTCATTGCCTTTAGATGTGCAATGAATGGTGACTCCACCCTAAGGACCTATACTTGAGGATGTTTGGACCACGTCCTCATTATCACAAGAGAGGAGGTTTCTGAATGCAAAAAAAGAGAGGTATTTGAGGAGACAACTCTCCTTAGACCTGGATGAATTAATTGCAGCTTTGGTGGCTACTACTAAAATCATAGTAGCAATTGAACTATTGGGTGGTGGAAGATCAGTGAAGGAGAAAGTAGCATCAAGTTCTCACAACTCCGTTGTGCCTAGTGAAGGTTGAGCTTGTAGTAATGAAGGTTGATGTAATACAATTAGCTAAAAATATTATTTGGAGGTGAAAATTAGCTTGGTAACATCTAGAAGAATGGTGTGTACAATGGGCTAGAAAGATCAAACAGATGTGTCACCAAAAGAGTACTTCTACAAATAGGGCAGAAGCTGAAAATAGCTTGAAAAATTTAGAGCTAAATTTGGAGGCCCAACCGGATGAATTAGACCTTGAAAATGAAAATATTCTCTTTCCTTAAGGGATAAAGGCTTGCCTTCTCCCCTTATGATTCATCTCATTGAGAGCTTTCCAGTGGTATCTCACCCACATGATTTTGAGCTCCCTACATGAAGATTCCTTAAAGATTCCCTTTGACCAACTAGATAAGACAAGGATTAACATGTCACCCATCCAAAAAACTAATCCAAGGATGGAGCTTGCTGACAGGTCACCAAATCATGTATCTGATCGAAAGGTGGAGCTTCCTTTGTGTGGATCCTCTTTGTTATATAATAAAGAGAAGGTGCTCTTTTGGGACATCGGAGTATTGAGTGAGAAACTTGTATTTTCTCTCTTGTATCTCTCTTGGAGAGTTCTCTTGTCCTTGAAGTATTACAATGGTATCGAAGTGGGTGTTTTAATCCAAAAGAGTGGATCACTCCTCTTGGAAGAACACAAGCTACTAAAATTGAGTAATTTGAGGAGAAAACATAATGCAATTACAAGACTTGAGAAGCGTTTTAGAGAGCGGATGGGATGAAGGCATAAAGAGGAAAATTTCTTGCACCTAGCTTCCCATTCTTGAATCCATTCCACATCAAGATTATGTACATCCAATGTGAGCAAATGAGCATATCTCTTGTTTATCACTTTGGAGTAGAATTCATGGATAAAGTAATAAATTCACCAAACCTGGTGATCCTACCTATGGTGGTATATGACAGAGAGTGGGATTTAACAATATACATTCTATTATGATGTTATGGATTTGAATGTACCAAATTCTCACCCTTTCAACATGCAAGTGGAAATTTGTTATGTAGTTAGACCAAAAGTGATGTTTAGGGATTTGTAGTCCACAATTTTGGTGAGGAATATTATCAACAAGTGATAGCCTCTAAGGTCCCAATGGTAGTCCCCATAGTTTGTGCTCCCTCTTGAGTGATCATTCTTACCCTCTATTTAAGTAAGAAGTAGCAATTGAACATTGGCCTTGTGTAGGAATCATGGATCTGCAATTATAGGAGTTGATGCAAGGAATGTAGGGGATGTTGAACGAGTTTCAAGAAATCAAGATGACCATGGAGGAATTGCAAATTCAAATATGTACTATCAAGAACAATCAAGTAATGCAAGAAGGGGAGTCATCTCAACAACTAGCACCAGCAATCAAAGAACCTAGAGAGTTATGCATGCCAATGATACCAATTCCAATCAACAACCAAGCCACATTGTTACTACAAATAAAAAAGACATGCAATATTGAGCCTTACAAGGGATAGTGTTCCATGAAAGTAGAGGAGAATTGTACTTCAAGAATGAATTGATACCTTTGATTGTTCACAATGGAGATCACTAATCATTTTTTAGGTGTATTTACTTGTGGATACTTGACCGATAAAACCCTCACATGGTATGATGCTTGAGAATGATCATTGTTGGTAGAAGGAAGAGATGTCACTTGAACAGCCATGCAAGACGGGTTGCTCAAGAATTTCCAATTGGTGGATTTTGTGCAAATGAACTAGACTAGACTTTGGGGGTTGAAGCAAAAGAATAACATACAAGAGTACATGGAGGCATTTTTGGATCTATAGGTTGTGATAAGCGATATGAGCCTAGTCAAAGCTCTTTACAATTTCAAGAGAGGATTAAAGGATCGGATTTGCCGAGAGGTAATGGTGAAAAATCCTTGTACTATTTTTCAAGCCATTGCCTGCACTCAAAGAATAGTAGGGGTACTTGGAGGATGTAATAATATGGAGTTTAGCGATGAAGTTAGTCAAGGCTAACGAAGTAGTGAATAGGCCAAATTGCTTAGAATTTCCTAGAAGTATCTAGGAAGCTTCTTGGAAAGCTTCCCACTAGCTTAGCTTGCACCCCAAGTAAGAAGTTTCTAGAAGGAAGCTTCTAGAAGTTTCCAACCAGCTTAACTTGCATGCCAAGTAGGCGGCTTCAAGAAAGAAGCTTATTAAGAAACTTCTCGGTTAACTTGGCTTGCACTCCAAGAAAGTAGCTCAAGGAAGCTTCTTGAGAAGCTTCTCAAGAGCCTTGTATGCTCTCTATAAATATGAGAACCAAAGCTCATGCTAGGCATTTGGAGTTTCACTCATTCAAGTGTCTCAATGTGAGCTTTCATTCTCCTATGCCTCTCCTCGGTCTTGATCTTTTACATCGGTATCAGAGGAGGAATGGGATGGATGGATGGAATTTATGGACCACCAAATCCACTTTTGCCAAACCATTGGGATTTTTGTGTCCAAGTACTACCCAAGTATTATTTCACACAATTCATCACCTCACGCTTTGAACATGAATTTTTTGCATATGATCACCTTGTATGAGGAACCCTTGGTGCTTCTAGTTGTAACTTATGGAGAATGGTAGATGTGTTGCATCTATGTGTTAATAACTTAGATAAATTGGGGATAGTGTTATAGAGTAGAAGCCATGGCAACAATGCCCAAAGTTAGCCTTGATATGCAGCGACAAATCAAACACCTTACTCAATTGTTGAATGAACAAGATCATCATAAACAAGAGCAGGTAGAGAGAGCACCAATGCAAGAAGGAGAAGAGTGAATCTCATTTTTTATGCCTAAGGTATTTGAAGGCAAGAACCATCTGGGTGTAATGGAAAATTTTGTGTTTGATTATGAACATTACTTTGAAGCAACAAACCTTCAAGATGGATAGAGACAAATTCTATTGGCCTCAAGCCAATTGGATGGAGTGGCTAAATTATGGTGGCAATTCAGAGTGGAACAAGCTGAGCGGCAGTTTATCATGCCAATCTTGACATAGGAAGAATTCAAGAGTGCAATAATTGGGCAGTTTAAGCTATAAATGCCACACTAGCCGCACAAGATAAGTTGGCAGAATTGAAATAGATTGGCTAGGTAAGAACCTCTATCATTGAATTCCAAAACACCATTATGCAAATTTTAGATAAACTAGATGGAGAAGCTCTAGATCATTTTGTGAGAGGCTTTAAGTCTTGCACCAGACTGGAAGTGACTATGCGTGAGCCCAAAGACTTGGAGGAAGCCATGCAATTGGCTGACTGCTTTGATTCCTTGGTTGTGACAACTTGGTCTCAATCTCGACCTTCCCCAAACCCACCCACTGACTACACACAAGTGGAGGAGCCAATACCAATAAAGATCAATGCTATCTAGTAAAGACTACTTGGCACAACATGATTATAACAAAATGGTGGATGTTTCTATTGTTGCCAAATTAGACACCATATTGTAGAGTGTCCACACAAGAATGAGCGACCTCAACAAGTCGCACAAATGGAATTTGTGGAGTGAACGATCAAGGAAATGAGGAATCCCAATAGGAGATTTAGGGCCACCTATTGGGAACACAATTAGTTCCAATGGGATTGAAGGCTTGACCTATGCAAGTTTGCTTCACTTGCAAGGTATGATATTTGATCGTGGTTGTAGGATTTTGGTTGATTTTAGAATTTCAGAGAATTGCATGTTTATCCAATTAGCAAAGGAATTGGGTATTCCTATCAAGTCCATAATTGGAAGCAGATTGATGATGGTGGATGGTAGAAAGGGTTTCTGCATTCCGTACATTGCATCTTGTTACCTTCAAGATTAGGAAGGAGTATTTAGAGTGCATGAGGTTTGTAGTGGCACCTCTACACTGTGATGTCATTCTAGGACTACCTTGGCCTAAATGTCATAAGGTTCAATTTGATTGGACTCAATGACAAATTCAAGTACAACACCAAGGTAAGAATTTCCAATTAGGTTGTCTGGCACTTTTGAGTAAGACACCTAAGGATAATCAATCCCAAGATAGGAAGTTTTTAAGGAAAGTAGCCATAGAGCAAGCTTTGGAAGGAGAGAAGCCCCAAGATGGGAAGTTTGTAAAGGAAGCAGCCATAGAGCAAGATTTGAAGGAAGAGAAGTCCCAAGATGGGAATTTTGTTAGGAAAGCAACTATAGAGTCAGCCATGAAAGAAGATAAGTCCCTAGATGGGAAGTTTGTCAATGAAGTAGCTATAGAGCAAGCTTTGGAGGAAGATAAGTCTATTTTTGCAATGTGGATCAAGCCGCTTGCACAAGGAGAATCTGAGGAGAGTCAAGAGCCTCATTGAGCAATAGTTGATCACATAGTTTAGGAGTTTGAATACGTGTTTTTGGATGATTTATCAAAGGGATTACCCTTTGATCATGGTATGCCCTTCAAGATTGAGTTAGTACCAAGGAGTACTCTAGTGAGTAGACCAATCAATTGGCTCTCACCAAAGGAGTTAGAGGATTTGCAAACAACCCTTATGGAGTTGTTGGAAAAGGATTTCATACGACATAGTACATCTCCTCGGGAAGCATTGATACTATTTGTTCCAAAGGAGGATAGAGGACTTCATTTTTGTATTGATTACCGTGGGCTCAATAAACAGATAGTGAAGAATGCATACCCTTTGCCTCAAAATTGATGACGTGCTTGATCAATTGAGTGGAGCACAATACTTCTCCAAGTTGGATCTTCACAATAGCTATTTGCAAATCCCCATTGATAAGGAGGATGTGCAGAAGATTGCCTTTCACACAAGGTATGGACATTTTGAGTAGAGAGTTCTGTCTTTTGGGCTCATTAATGCTCCAACAGTCTTTGTGGATCAGATGCATTGGATGTTGGATTGGTACGTGGTGGTGTTCTTGGATGATATCTTGATCATAGCAAGACAAGAGCAGAACAAGTGAAGCACGTGCAAGAAGTCTCAAGACAACTATGATAGTGGAAGTTTTATTGCAAGAAGGCAAAGTGTGTCTTTTGGCAAAAGGAAGTTACCTTCTTGGGTCACAAGATCTCATCAGAGGGGATCAAGATGGAAGAGGAGAAAATCAAGGTCATCACTGATTGGCCTACTCCAAAGGATGCTATTGAAGGACATGCATTTGATGGATTAGCTAGTGTTTACCAATTGTTCATCCACTATTATGCTCACATGGCCATACCATTGACAGATCTCTTGGGGAAGAACTTGAGTTTTCAATGGACCAACAAGCATAGAGAAGCATTTCAAAAGTTGAAACATATGGTGTCTTCAAGACTAATTCTTAAACCATATGATCTTCAACAACCACGTGTAGTTGATTTTGATACTTCTAACTTTGCAATTTGAGCCATGTTGCAACAAGAATTCACAAATGTATTACATCCCATTGCCTTTGTCTCACAGACTAAATAGAAAGGAATTACTCTACTTGAGATCAAGAACAACTAGCAAAGTTATATGCTACCAAGGTATGGAGGCATTATCTCTTGGGGAAACAAGTGGTCATGCAAATTGATCACAAGCCCTTGTTGTAGACATTACATTTGGAACATATGAAGAGTTAACATCATTGATGGGAGAAACAACTATAGTTGTTTGACATCAAACTTGAGTGCAAGCCCAGTTGGTTCTATGTTATCCCTGATGCCCTATCAAGATGACTTGATTTGAAGTCTCTTCCTCTCATCATGGTGACAATTACGACAATGTTAGTTGCCTCCAAAGTCCAAACCGAGTTCTCATCACCTCCTTGCACAAGACAAAGCAAGGTTACACAGTAATGGTGGTGTTTGTGGATAAGCTTAGTAAGAAAATCCATTTGGCATCAATAGTTGATACTATGGATACTCCAACCTTGGCATAGATCTACTTTGACAATGTATTCAAACATCATGGGATGTAGTGTGTACTCATCTCTAACCGTGATCCTTGATTCACCAAGAAATTTTGGCAAGCACTCTTCCAGATACTTGGCACAAGCTTGCTTTGTCCATTGCCTATCATACTCAAACCATGGAAAAACTGAAAATGCAAATTGCATCTTGGAAGAGATGCTTCATGCCTTTGTCAACATTCACCACACTAGTTGGGATGAATGTCTTGTTGCTGTGGAGTTTGCATGCAATAACTCCAAACATGCAAGCACCAGATTCTCTTCTTTCTTTCTCAATTTCTTTCTCAATTTTGGCCAAGATCTACTTGTTCTAGCTTCCCTTCTGACTCCTCCTCCATCTCATGTCCCTCATACTTCAACCTTCTTGACCACCATATCCCCATCACTTAGCAAGCTAAGTCTCATCTCCTTGTTGCTCAAAATCATTAGAAACAATATGCAGACCACCATTATTGTGATCTCACCTTTCAAATTGGTGACAAAGTCATGCTCTCCTCTAGTAACCTACCCCTCCCACTTGATACCCAAGTTTGTAAACTTGCCCCTAATTGGATAGGACCCTTTGAGGTCACCCACATCATCTCTCATATTGCTTATTGACTTGCCTTGCCTTGTCATATGCACATCCACCCTATCTTCCATGTTTCCAAGTTAATACCCTTTGTTCTTAATCCCTCTTCTTTTTACTTTTGTGTCCAACCTCCTCCTCCTCCCATCCCTATCCATGATCATGAGGAGTACAAAGTTGATCATATACTTGCACGTTGCCACATACAAAATGGTTGTTGACAACATATAGAGTACAAGGTCCTTTGGAAGGGCCATACTTTCATGATGCCCCTTGGGAGCCTCTGTCTCATCTCTTAAATGCATAAACAGCCATCCAGAAGTTTGAAGCTTCAATAGAAATGAGGACGTCATCAACTAGTGGTGGGGGAATATGTAACAATATGAAGTTTAGCAACGAAGTTAGTCAAGCTTAATGAAGTAGTGAATAGGCCAAATTAGCTTAGAATATCCTAGAAGTATATAGGAAGCTGCTTAGAAAGCTTCCCACTAGCTTAGCTTGCACCCCATGTAAGTAGTTTCTAGAAGGAAGCTTCTAGAAGCTTCCAACTAGCTTAGCTTGCACGCCAAGTAGGCGGCTTCAAGAAGGAATCTTCTTGAGAAACTTCCCAAGTAACTTAGCTTGCACTCCAAGAAAGTGGCTTAAGGAAGCTTCTCAAGATCCTTGTATGCTCCCTATAAATATGAGAGCCAAAGCTCATGCTAGGCATTTGGAGTTTCACTCATCCAAGTGTCCCAATGTGAGCTTCCATTCTCCTATTTCTCTCCTCGGTCTTGATCTTTTACAGAGGAGGTGAAGCAATAACACCAATGCAAAACTATTGGATAGAGACACACCATTTTGGTGGACCGCTTCCTATGGTATTGGGCAACATTTTTTTTCAAGACCGAGGAGCAAGACCTCTCCAAGGAGAACGGGGATGGATTGAAGAAAGAAGAGAAGGACTCCCACGGGGAGAAGAGGCTCGAGTAGAACAATAATGATGTTACAATTGTGGCCAAATTGGGGAAAGCCATCACTCATTGTGCTTGTTATCTTAGGGGCCCTTGACCTCAATACAAGCAGCCTTTGAACCACATAGAGAGATGAATTGAAGAGGAGGATATGGAAACCACATCAAAAAACAAAGATCACCAGTAAATATACCTTGCAGCTTTACTGGCTTGATGAAGAAGAGTAAATGTGAGGGAAGGAAGAGGAAAAGTGTGCAAAGATGGAAGAAGATAAATGCACAATTAGAAGTTGTAAATGGAGTGCTAAAAGGCAATCCGGTGAGAGTGTTGATAGACATTGGGGCAATAAAGAATTTCTTATCTCACTTTATTGCAATAAGGTTGGAGAAGGTACTAGAGAAGGATGAAAGGATAAAGTAGAGTTACCTTATGGTCAAACAAAGAGGATTGAGTCATTACCTAGAAAGGTAATACTCTCTGTAGGTAGGTATCAAGAAGCAATTGAGTGGCGAGTAATACAACTAGCTTGTTATGATGCAATCTTAGGTATGTTGTGGATGGAGCACTACAATCCCATGGTAGATTGGAGAAAAAAAGTAGTGAAAACTAGTCAATGGAAGATCTTTAGGGTTAAGGAAGGATCACAAAAGCAAGAGTTGCCTCTATATGTCATAAGGACTACATCTATTGGTAAGATAGATAGATGTTTCATGGGTTTAGTAGAGAAGTCTAGAGTGCCCAACATAATGGAAAAATTATTGAGAAATTGAAAGATGTGGTAAAAGACATGATGGTTCCACATTGGTCGGCCTGGCATCCGAGGTGCAGTTACGCCTTCTGCTTAACCTGGGCACCGTCAAGTCGAAGTGCCAAGTTTGGGGTTACTGGTAAGTCTTTCTTGACTTCTTAAGTTAGCCAAAGAGAGAGGAGGGACCTGCCATGCTTTCTTACATAACCGTTCCTGTGATTGGCAGATTAACTGTGAATAATCATGTCTAGTGTTAAGCGTGTGAAAGAGAGAATAAAAAACTGCCATTACCAGAGGAAACTTCGACCGTAACGGAAGCTGCTTGTTATTGAAGCTTATGATACAAGTTACGATACAATGAGTTCCAAGATGTCTCTTTGGATGAATTACCCATAGGTTTACCACCAAAAAGGAGAGTAGATCATAAAATTGAGAAACTTCATGGAAAGACACCTCCTTGTAAGGCCCCATATCGACTATCACCTCATGAGTAATCTCAACTCTTTCTTCAAAGCCAAACACCTATGAATAATAACAAGTCAACACACTAGAATCCAAAATAGTGGTGCTCATCTTTTCCACTTCCTCTAAAGTAAGGTCCCCTCTATCTTAGCTATGACTAACTCTAGCTAATCATGATTAATGTAGAACCATCCTTTATCTCTATATAAATAATATCTCTCAAGTACTTGTAATACCAAGCTAAACATAGAATACCACACACATGCTCATATGGGTGTTACATTCCCTAATTTTATAACATTAGCTTGTCTATTAGTTCCATTCAATGATTGAGTCATGGTTGAGTGGTCTTAATCCCCACATATGAGTGCTTTGGCACATGCCAACGGTTCTTGATGGGATTTATTTATCTAGGTTGCAACATATTCAAAATGTTGTAGTTCTTTTAAAGCCAAAGGTCTTCTAAGGTGAAGGTCTCCAAGGCAAAGGTTGGTGGCAGCAAAGGTATTTGTTTGTGTAATTCTTTGTGGCATGGACCTTCCTCCGTAGTCAATCCATAGGTCCTTTAACATTGATCTCTACATGGCCTCATGACAAGCTTGGTGCATACTATGATAATAATCCAGCGTCTCTATTGGCTGAGTTTGAATTTTCATGTAAGTAAGACCAATTGACAGACACCATGTCCTTGTATATGTATGTAATGACCACCTCTTTGTGTAATTTATTTTGCAAAGCCAAAATTATTAAAGGACCTATGGATTAAGAAGTTACTATTATTCAACTTCTGAATCTAGAGGCAACAATCTTGTTTATGGTGTATGTTTGTGAAATGGATCAAATAAGATGTCAGTTCATTGTCTAATATCTAACTTGTGAAAAAATCTATTAAGGTAATTGATTTACTCACCTTGAAGATAAAATGCTCCTAAAGGCAAAACATCACAACATCTCCAAGTTTCCACTCCTTTGACAAAAGATTTCCATCCAACACTAAATTCAGTCCTGCTAACCTGAAATCTGACATAAAATATTATTTTTCCTTCAATTTTGAGCTTCATCCAAAATTATTTTGAATCCTCTGAAATACCAGTATATCTATAAACATAATTAAAAACAGTGACTAAAACTTGGATATGCTACTTGAACATAATGAACCCTCTTTTGTATATCTACTACGAAGGTGAAATTAGAATGTAAAGCAATGCCATTGTTGATTTATCTAAGTGATAGGAATATGTCTAGTAAATAAATTATTTTAAATATATAATAAAAATTTATCTATGTATATTGTATATTAGATTTACCAATGCACCTTGTACAAGAACAGTCAAATCTGAAAACCACAAGACACCACCATGCACAACACAATCAGTAAGATAGCTATGGCAGGATTCTCCAAATGGGAGTCCCAATCCTGTTACTTGACAAGCATTCTCATCTCCAAATCCTTTCAAATAACCGTCTTAAGCAATGTACTACATTCATAGCTAACGCCGGAGAAAGCAACCGCCTTGTAATTGATTTCACAAACATGATGGTTGTTGTACCTAGTTGCTCCTAACAGGTACTTGAGCAATGACTTACGGTGTCAAAGCCTGGGTGAGAGGACATGGCCTTTCCTCTTAGCGCTATGATCCACTAAAGAACTAGAGGCCCATTCAGATAATGAGACAATACGCTTCAGGCTAAGAATATTGTCCAGACTATCAATACAATATAGAGTCTGGATATTTCTCGTTAATGCTCTTAAGAGTAATCCACTACATAGGAATATAGCAAGTTTGTAAGTACATCTTACATAGAACTATGACAAACTGAATGATTCGGAGTACGCATTAGGAAGCAAAAGGACTTATTACCTGGGCTAAGCCTGCAATTGTCCATAATGGACGTGGGACTCCCAACTCCAAACGCCTTCTAGTGAATATGCGGTACTGCTGAGCAATGGTCTTGCTTGAGTCGATTGGGGGTTTGTAAGTGGCATTGCAAAGGGAAAAGAGTGTTAGATTCCTAAAGCTTTGCAGATGAATTATCCTGCTATTTGATGCAATCGGTCCATTAGTGTAGTTCATGCAAAGTAAATTTACAACTTGAAGGTTTTAGACCATGGTGTGCATTTGAAAGCAGACTAAGAAAATAAATAAACAGAGAGAGAATGTCCGAACTATACAGCAAAGATATAGGAAAGTTGTATCTCATAGAGGGACATGGGAGATGCAAATTGTGCAGACTTTTTGATGTAAGTGATGATGAATGGAAATATTTTTGCTCAAAAGGCAAGGGTTGACTCCACTATCGTAAGCCACCTGACCATAATACCAAGATAGAAGAAGGTTTATTTTTTCTAACCATGTACAGCTTATAACTCTTACGTGTCCAATAAGTTTGGTCACAATATCTTGAAGCGTAGGGATTGTAGGTAGTGTTCAGCGGAGCTTAAAATTGAATGTCATTGTCATATGAACTCGCATTACAAAAATTAACGCACTATCAGCAGGCTTTGACCATATTTTATGAGTTCAAAAATGCCTCAGGGAAACAAACAAAACAACTCTCACTTACCCGGGAGTTCCATCATAGTGTGTACTCCGTCCACCCCATGCCACTACTCCATCGGCAAGCAATCTAAGTATACTCCAAATGGTTGTTCCAAGAGACGCATTTACAACACTATCTGATACGTTTCCCCAATCTGCAGGAGTTCTACCACTTTCACCAACAATGCCCATCTTGAAATTATTATCTCCCGTCCTCTAGGCGCTCATGTCCAAATCCTCACCTATGTGCCCTAGGTTCACTACAACATCATTCATCGCCTTACCGGGTTGATCGGAGTGGCTGTTGATAGTTGGACTGGCAACCCAGTCCATAACTTGATCTGAATGGCTTTCAGAGCCATTGCCTGTGCCAGAGTTGGAACCAGCTTCTTGGCTCCAAAAAAGCAAGTTTCTAGACGATACATAGTTACGACTGGAAATTGTTGATGAGCCTCAAAGAATAGCTTCAAAGAAGTTACTCTGTTTCCCTAACTGCCTTTATGTCCTCCGGAAACAATAAACACCCGTTTGCATGCATGTCCAATGCCTATGCATCTGTTTTCAAACTCTACACTACCTTGTCTCTTTACGGCCTGTCCTTTGGACACAATGAAAAGGAAACAAATTTCTCAAACAAACACACAAAATTTAGGTTGGACCGTTCAACACTTTACCTCAATCACGGCTCTCGGTCGTCACGTCAAAAAGTATTATGTATGCATTATTCTCTATAGTTGCTTGTGTCATCGTCTTTTCGGGGGAAGGAATGCCGAGTGTATGACATGTCTAGCATGTGACACAACAACTCAATGGAAGTATACAGAGACAATTGTATAAATTTCAACACAGCATCTCCACACTCAAAAAGAAGCGGAGTGGGAGGCAGACCTGGAAGAGGTCCACTAAGATCAAAGCCAGGGAGCATGAGGTCCAAAATTCTTTCATGCTTCCAACTAACAACCTTCCAATCACACGGGAACACTATAGAATGCATATCGCCCAGACATAGAAATTGAGCAGCATTGCCCATCTCTCGCTATGCTACTAGTTTACTGCTTATCCTCCGGACACAATGAAAGAATAAAGAAAAACAAATCTCTCTCCACCGTAGAGTGCCCGTCACTCATCCACATTGCTCTAACACAGCGCATGCATGTTAAATATCCATCCATCTATATGCTCATAGGTCAAATGCTCGCTCGTCCACTAAAGACCGCGCCAGAATCCAAGTATCTATATATATATATTACCATTGAACGTAAATCATGTCATTGCTTTATAGATGACAGGATATTGATCTAAATATACTAATAAAGCCTAAAATTCTCTTTACATACTGTTTTGTAACAAGACAACATTTAATGTATATTAAAAAATCTATTACTTATTTGAAGGATTTACCTAGAGAGTAGAACATTTAAATACAAAAATGGAAATTCTTGTCATTTATAATTTGAATATTCAGTATATACCATAAAAAAAGAATACTTTGGTATTCTATAATAATGTTATCTTATGTCTCTATTAAGATTTTTGTACCCCACTCTCCTTTTATACTTAGCAAATGAAAGCAATAAAGCTCTAGTTGTGATAGAGATATCCAATCTCTATCAATTAATTATCAAAGAGAAATGATATTTCCATGCTTCTAATAATGCTTCTAATCTCTATATGAACCTTCATATATCTTTATAAAAATGATTACGACACCTCCTTTAGAAATTCCCTTGCATTCCTTTACATAAAAACATTCCCTTCAAAACT